>JAOXJK010000001.1:10813209-10860550 GCA_025774025.1 Xenus cinereus | reverse complement strand
GGTATATTCAATAAATCAGTAATGTCTGTTATTCTTGCTGACCCTAATCTGCAGTGTGCTGAGTACACTTCACCTTTCTGGTTGGGGTGACAAGTACTTTGCTAGATGGAACCCCAGATGTCATTCAGTTCAACCAAAATGTGCTTGCTGAAGTACAGTAAAAAGGGGGTTTTTTTATATCAAAACACCATTTTGTTCCAGGCATTTAGTATTTTCTTTATGTTTGTGTGTTACACAGGGCAGGAGGGGGTAATCTCACTGAATAATTCTCATTCTGTTTGGTTGTGCTGGGGTGACTGCAGTGTACAGGGAGCCTGATCTCAATTTTTCATTTCAGGGGAAAAACACCCTCTTATTCAAGAGGGCTAGATGGAAATGCAGGATCCAGCCCATTGCGCGTGAGCTGAATTGCTTTGCACATTTGAATTGGATATTATTTTAAAATAATTGTGAGCTACATCCAGCAGCAAGGTAGTCAACACTGTTATGTTCTCACCCGTGTTTTTATTCACATTTGAGGAGGCATGCTGAATCTAGTAGCAAAACTTTTCCTATCCTGCTGTTAAACCAACAATAATTTTAGGATAGTTTAATGTTGAAACTTGGAGCCCAGCATAATAAATATTCTCTCAGTGAAAACCAAGGAAAACTACCTTAAAGCAAAGTGCTAGGCATGTAAAAGTTCATCCATTTAAGGTGGAAGCGTAATGCAAAGTTTATTCAATTATCACTGATCCTGATAATCCTAATATGCAGGACACTAGCACTATATGGAGATAGTAGTTTAGTTCTGAAAGGCTCTGTGTTCCTCCTATTATTATTATTATTATTATGCTTCTGCATTTGGAAGGAAAATTATTTTTTTTTCAAGAATTACTGTATTGTATTTCACAGTGTAATGTAGAAGTGCTCATTGAAAATCTCATATTGATGTTTTGACACTGTTCACGGAAAACCATAAATGTCAGTAATCTTGCTGGAGGAAACCCTCAATTATAAATGTTAAACTGTGGTATATTCTGAGTTTGTAGAGAAATATAACTTCTAAGAACAGTCTTACACAAATAACATGTATATTTTATATAAGGGTGTGATTAGGTGACACAATATTTTTGTACAACCTTGTCTATCTTCCACCCAGCCACTAATCTGTCTTAACTTGGTTTATTCTTTTCCTTCCATTGACTTTAATCAGATACAGTTCTTGCTTGTAACTGAAAATATATATTTATTTTTTCTTTCACCTTGTAAATCAGACATTTTTCCCCAAATTTTGACCCTGTGAGATTCATCCATACTCCAGTAGAAGCTTTTCTAAATGTAAGCATGCTAGTCTCCTGAAGTCTGGTATCTTGCAACTTTATGGGACTAGGAAAAGGTACATCACTCCACTGGAAGGAGAGGACAGCTGCTCTTGGAGGTGACAATCAGAATAATGACAGCAAACCGCTTCTGCCAAGTAGAGCGAAGCCACCTCAGTAGCTCATACCTGCTTAACCCACCTCACCTAATTAACCAGTGGTTGTGAAAGCTACATTCAGAAGTTATTGCTGACATTTTAATTAGCAATATTCCTGCAAAAGAATGGGTGCTCTCAAGCCATCCAGCCCTAGACGCTGCTTTTGGAAGTTCCACATGGTGAGCTGAAGCTTAGTAGGAAAGTTGTATCTGACTCCCTTCTTTCGGAAACATAGTTGTTACTGTTCTCATTCTGCACTTGGTAAGATACACATGGACTTCCCACAAGGAAAAAAAGTGCCTTTTGTCTTATCCAATAAGTAACAACAGTAAGTACGGTGCTTTTGATTAAATGACTGCTGTTTAAGTCGCTTGTGCTCTCAGCTGAGAATGACAGCCTGAGAGTGCATGAGCAGTGGTATCTCTGGATGAGGCACTGTGCCTGAATGGTATTTGTCAGACAATTGCCTCCAAGAACCTTTTACAGAGTAGTGTTTGCATTCAGTGTTGGATCACCAATCCTGATGCTTTTAAGTTTAGAAGTACGAAAATATAGTGATCTCGGCTCCATTTGTAGGCAAGACATAGACCAATACCTCCACAGAATGATGCATCCCATCCTAAGATAGGTGATCGAGATGATATCACTCTCCTATTTTATCTGCCTTACAAACTATTAGTGAACACAAAAACAACTCAGATGGAATATGGGGTTGAGAAGTGGTGGGGAAAAAAAAAAAGTCAGAATGAAAGATAATAGAGGAAAAGTAAGAGTTAAGAACAGGAAAGTGCAAATCAAGAAGGAAGGGTTTGTGTGTGGAAATGAAGACAAACCAGTGAAGATAAAATTCTAAAAAAGAAAGGAAAGAGTGAGGTGGGGAAAAGTAAAATGAAACAAGAAAACAGGAAAATTAGGAGGAAAAAATTGATTAGGAAGATGAGTTAGTAAGGGGATGGAGAACCTAGTGCTGAAAAGGGAGAGATGCAGGCAAGTGAGAAGGATCACAAGGGAGAGAAAAGGGAAGGAGAACACGGACAGAGGTTTGATCTACACACTGATGTTCACATGTCCACTTACTTTAGTTTTAAAAGATAGTAAATGAGGAGTCATAACAGTAAACAGAAGATGCATATTTAACATGTCTTTAATGCTGACATGACTTTGCTGTGACCACGCTGTGCCAGATGAGAAGACAGCCCCCCCCCCATTATCAGGGGTCGGGCCCAATATAATATGCTTTGCCCCTAAGCAGAGTTTATTAGCTCAGATAATGGAAGCCATGGAGCTTCTGGTTTAGGAGCACAAGGCTCGCTGGTTGTGCTCAGGGTGAGGGCAGGACTGAGTCCTGTGTGAGGCTGCATACCTCAACCTGATAACACCGCGTCTGCTACACATTTTACACCTATTGCTAAAATGATTTAAGGTAAACTTAAATCTTTTATGTGCCCATAGTTTCTAATGAGAGAAGCTGGTGGGATAGATGGTAGACTTGATGTGAAGTACCCTTAAGAAATAATAAAATAATAAATAAATATTTATAATATTCCTTCTCCAATAAAGCCTAAGGCCAGATAGGTTCTTTCATCTCTTTCACGATCTATTAAAAATCTTTAATGGGCAGTTCTTAAAAAATTCCAGTTCAGCTTTTAAAGTGAAAAGTCAAAAGATAAAAGCAGATGTAGGTAAACTTGCACATCTGAACAACCCTAGTCTCTAATTAAAATGAAGGAATGAATTTTAAAGTTTCATTCCAAGCTTCTGCTATCATTTTAGCAGTGATTATTTTTATGTTGTCTGAAAGTGTGAAGTAAAATTTTTGCACGTTGCCATAGTATCTAGATGGGCCTAATTCTTTCCAGAATCATACCCCATTGAACTATGTAACAAAGATGTCATTTATTAATATGAGTTAGTACCCCCTCTATTGTCCGAACTATTTCACAAGCCATAATTTATCAATACAGTAATGTTAAGCCCCCTTCATATAATCAGCCCTTCAGTCTGCAGTTCCAGGCAAAGAAAAAGGGCAGCTCTGCACAATCCACTCCAAATGCTGGGATTAATTATGTTGTAGACTTCATATTGCACTTGCAGATGTTATTAATTACTGCCACTCCCAGTTTAATAGCTGTTTCCATAGCAACTATGGTAATTTAAAGAAGGTGTGAAGGGAAGCAAGTTGAGTAGTTGTTTTTGTTTTGTTGGTTTTGTTTGGTTTGGGTTTTTTCCTAACAGGAGGACAAAGGCAATCTGACTATATATATATATATATAAAAAAATATAAAAATCCCCAAACCCTAAGCAGTGCAAGATAAAACGTAATGACACATAGGAATGTGGACATCTTCAGAAGGGATTAAAGAATTTAAATAATCAGATACTTAAGTTAACAATCTGATCTCACTTGATCCTTTTAAATTTAATCCTAGTTTGCACTTTTTGGTATAGTCTAAAATGTCCAGTGAAATCAGAGTGCATGCAGTGCAAGTAAAAGTGGAACTATGTATGGCTCCAGCATTATGGATTTATTGGATATAAACACACTACCAGTGGCTGTGGTTTAGAATTTTAAAGTTTAAAATCATAGATCTCTATTACTTGAAAGAATGAAGACTTATTAACAAATTTAATATCTAATGTCAATTTTAAATTAATCATGTGACTGTGTCTCCTCAAATTGAAATACAGCTTTTTACATCCACTGCCAAGCACATCTACAGGAACAAGAGCAAGGTGTTTCAACAAACACACCAAGTACCTGTTATTATCTTTGAGTCATCTCTAAATTCTGTCTTCAGACAACATTTGCTGTTAGTTAAGAAGTATTCTGAAATGTCTAGATAGAATGTCCTGGTAAAGGCAGATATGGATAGTTTAATATTTACTCTCCTCGCATATCAGAAAATAAAGTGAAAATCAAAGCAATTTCTGATAAATTACAAATTATTGACACTAGAAACTACTGTGGGGAAAAAAAAAGGGTGAGAATTTTTTGATATTTCAAGATGGTAAATTGAAATAACAGCTAGAAATATTTCCTTTTCAAAAGACATTTCAGATATTTCCTTACATTTACAACTGATGGTTTTTAAAATTATATAAAATTAAAATTATAATTAATAGAGGAAACAGAGAAAATGGGATTATTGACAAAATCCATTTTTTCTTAAAAAAAAATAAACGCCCTCCAGTTTGGGAAAATACTAGCACTGTTTCTCTGTAAGTAAATGTGGTGATTGTTTATCATACTCTAACTCTTAAAATGTCATATGAAAATTATAACAATCTGAAGTGTATTACCATCAATAGTTGTGATAGAAAATGTGTCATTAAATGTTGAGTTCTCCCTCCCTCGAGTAGAAAAAGCCTTTCCCCCACTTTGAAATGCAGATGACTGACTCCAGGAGTACCACAAGAATTTTCCCCTTTTTATTACCAAGGGAAGCCCATTGTCACGTCCAACATGTGCCCATCTGTGCTTTGGGAGTGAAATATATCCTTTTGAAGCAGAAAAGCATTTGTCCTGCTCAGTGCTGAAATCCTGGTTTCAGACTTTAAGTAGGTCAGAAGTGGTGCCCAGTTTGTGAGTAACCTTCAGAAGGGTAGATAGCACCTCAACTGCTTGTATGTATTAATAGTTCAGCAATTAAAATTGTCATCAAAACATCTACCTAAAGCACATGGTATGTAATAGTCATCCAGGGCATAATAAAATAATTAGACATATAAAAATAGAAGGTGTAAAAAAAAAGGGCTTTTTATGTTTAAGATGATAAATCTGGACTGAGAAGTTTCCTTTTATAACACAGTTCAATGTTTTCCCAGTGAGCTGGGAAATTCCTGTAGGACCTAAGCATGTTTTGCCTCCCACGCGAAACGTTGCATCAGAAATCCTCTTTGAGGAGAAAAAGTTCCTCTCCACAAGGGGCTACTGCTATTTTCTCCTCTGGCACCATGGACTGGAACCCCATGTGTACTGCCCTTGAGGGAAGCTGAACCACATCTTGCGTTATGTCCTAAAGAGAAGGACACAATGTCACCTCCCCAGAGATTGCCAGGGACCAGTCTGAAGCACCTGCTTAAGAGAAAGCAGCAGCAGTAGGGGGGACCACTGTTCATTATTCCCTGGAAATAGAGTTCCTTTGTTTCTTTTTGACCTTGGAAACTTCTTCTGCCCTTGTCTAGCCTTTTCTTCTGGCCAATCTCCGGAGGTCTGCCTTCTAGGCGTAAAAAGAGATGAGAGGGAGATCATTTTTGAAAACACGAAAAGTCTCATGAAAACATTGAGAGGAGGACATAACCTTGAGCATACATGGGTAAAGGAGGTAGAAAACCTAATGCAGGGTCAGAGAAATGAAAGGAAAAGGATTAATTAAAATGTACTAAAAGAGTTTTGAAGATGAAAAAGGAATATAAGTGCTAAGTATCTTTCTTTGTAACAGAAGCTTTGCTGAAAATCAATGGGGAAAGCATGGCTTTTATTTGAGTGGCAATTTGCATATTAATATTGTGATAGCATTATGCAATAGTATATAAGACAGATTGGGTAAATAAAGGCTGTGACCAAACATTTCAGCTTTTTCCCTCACGTCTATTCAAAATAAAACTGGCAGAATGTCACACTGTAGGCTTGTCCTTGATTTGTTTCCAGTAGAACATTAATTGATGTGTTCCTGTGTTTTGATATGTGATTTACAAGCTCTATAACTCAAAGGGTGATTACAGCCAGGCTGGCAATCTGGGTGCCAAGCCTTATTTCAGTGAACTGTCCTGGATATTTCACTCTAGAAATCATGGCTTTCTAAATGTGTGGGAGACAATATTAAGCAGTGGCAATCAACAGTACAGTTTTCTTTTGGTGTAGCGGGAGGGAGTATTTTGAAATAGCTAGTGCATCTGCTTGGTAGTTATTTTTTTCTCAAACTGGAAAATTCTCCAACGTTTCAAACAAAATGCCCACAAAATACCCAGAAATGTAGAAGTATTCACAAAGAACATTCTGTATTTTTCAAAAATCTGGGGTTTTTTTTCAAAGCAACCAAAAGGAATGGAAGAAGAATATGTACAACCAGCCAAAAAAAATATCCATTTTCTTCCCCTAGTACCTCAAAAATTGCTTTGAAAAACTCTTGGTAACCCAGAAATTTTTGAATTATAGTTTCATTCCATTACAATCTGCAGTGGCTCAACTGTGACCCCTAAATACCAAGTCTATAATGGAAACAGTGAAAAATTCAAGCCCATTATTGTAATACCCTGTGTTACTATAATATCGTCTATCCATTTCACGTTTCATCTAGTTTTCTAATATTATTTTGTTTGGTGAGAGATGCTTAACAGGAAAAAAATTTAGAAGAACCTTTTTAAAATAACTCTATTGTTAAAGGAGTTGTAGACAGTTTGTGTGTCAAAGAAAAAGTAATGTGATTGCAAGTTTATTCAATTGAAGGCTACTTCCCGTACAGCATCTTTACAGGTTAATATCTCTTTGTTATAGATCATTTCAACTCACACGTCAAAATCAGCTAGAAGACGGTACCAACACTGAGAAGCACAGTACTGGAAGTTGATTAAGGCATATCCATATAACTTTGTAGAGTGAAAACTGGCACACGTTGGCCACAAAATTGTGGAAACAACCAGCAGCATTAAATTGTTGATAGCAAAATATTTAGTGTATTTAAAACACAACTGCTAGTTCATTATTTCATACATTGAACCTTCCGTCTGAAAATTGTGAGTATAATAATTTTTCTTTATCCAACTTTTAGTGGAGTGCCATTGACATCTTTTTTACCAGTGGGATATGTCATTTCACTGGGATCCTGCGCCAGTGCAATCCTCTGTTCAGCATCACCTCAGGATTTGTTGTGGAGTAGCTGTTTATGGAGACTCTGCTTTACTAATACCTTTTGCAACAAGTGCAACTGCCTATGTGCAGGAGGGAGGTCAAGTCTATTACTTGTGATATAAACTCACATATCTTGCTCCTCATCATAGCACTTGACTGATTTTTCAATGGAGCATTTAATGATGTGAAGAGTACTTGTTCTTATTATACATACTTTCTTCTTTTCTTTTTCATCTGTTGTTTTATCCATATAATTTTACACTAGAAAACCAAGCCTTACTCTGTGGGCAGAAGGTGAGAGGCCCAGCCTCAGGCTTTTCAATCCTACAGGCAACATGAAATTTTGGTGTGGAAGCAAAGTGACTTCTTAGCGGATGAAAGAGCTTATGAGAGTTTAAGTAAGGAAAAATAAATGAAAAGTAGCAGTGTAGTTTTGAAAAGTAGGATAATTCAAGAGAGGTCGAGTTTGGGAGATAGGGCTGATTGATAGGAAGAAAGTGGACTTTTGAGGAAGTTTGGGGGGGAGAAATGAGGCTGAAGAATTTGCAGGAGGAGATAGGAGGTTGTATCTTTCCCTGATACTTCTAGTTAACATATTGCTATGGCTAAGACATGAAGTTGATGCCCTTGGCCTTAATTCCAGATAATTAACTGGTCTTTAGATATCTTTGAACTACACCATGCATGGAATGTCCTGGGTATCAGGAATGAAGCTTTTAAATTTACTAAATATTCTGTGGAAATTACAATGTAGAGATGAAACCAGATCTAGAAATACAGTTGCAGCCTTACGTACACTGAGTACCCAATGCTCCACCTTCCCAAGCACCAAAGTTTTCTCCTGTTTGTATCTAGCTGACTGAACAAAGATGCAAATAAGCAAGACCGGGTCATCCTGTGGCTTGGAGCTTCCTGCCAACTGGAGATAATAGAATGAATGTTTTGCCTATTCTGCTCTATGAAAAGAGGATGCTAGGAGTTAGCAAAACATGCTCAGAAAATGATGTGTCCCGGAGGTTAAAAAGTTTTAGAATAAGATAAGAATTGCCAAAAATCAAACTGAAATTAAAACAAGAACCAGAAGTTTCACTACTTTCATAAAGGAGAGAAGCAGAGGCATTATACAATGAGGTTAAGGAAAAAGATGACATAGCTATGGCTATGTCATGGCTGTGACATAGCCTGATAAAACAAAAAAACCCCAACATTCTTTCATGTTTCTGACCTCAGTTTTATAAAATGCTTCAGAAGAGATTTTGAAGGTAATTAAAGACATAGAAAAAAATGTGATAAAATACAACATGGGTTTACCAAGGACTTATTTGATCATGCTGGATTAAGCTGATATTTTCCTTTGACAAGGGAAATGAAATGCATCTAATCTACCTGGACTTTTACAAAGCATCCAATACAATTCCACAAGGAAAATTACTAGCTATATAGAGAAGTCAGGGATTAGTACAAGAATTTTAAAATGGGTAAAGAATAGGCTTAAAAGAGAAAAAGTGAAATGTTGAGGTAAGAAGTTGGTTAGACAATTGTCTTAAATATTAGATTAGAGATTTATTCCAACTGATATTTTCATTAGTAATCTTGACTCATGATATGTGATTGTTCTATTAAAATTTAATGATGACACAAAGGAATTACCAATATGGGGGAGGGTCAAACATCATACAGGATGAAAAAGATGAATGAATATGGCAGTAACAAAGTAGACAGTCAAGATTTTTGGGACTAATATGAAAAAATATTTGCTGGACGTATTAGCGGATTACAGGATGACTAGGATCCATTAATGTTACATCAATGTAAAATGACCAAATATAATCTTGTAATCTGGTTCTGCTCCTCTGTATTATTTTTATAAAAGACTTGAATTTGAGCTGAATGTGAAAAACTAGGAGTTTGAACCCTGTTTCTTACACTCCCATGCAGATATAACCTGTGAGAGCCCATCCTGATTGTGGAATACACTTCTGGCCAACCATGTTAAACAAATAAATTCAAACTGCAGCAAAGGCTAATAAGAGTTCCTGTGATTAAATGTGCTTTGCTCTTACAGGCTGCAGGCAGGAAAGGGGCATGACCACCCTCTGGAAATGTAAGAGCAGACAGAAAAGAGAGAAGACACATTTTAGCTAATGAATAATGCTGGCACAAGGACAAATGGACCCAAATTAGTCATAGATAGATGTGAAGAGGAAAGTCAAGCCCATTGGAGCAGTGGGAGTCTGAGGGCAAAAAGAGAAGGTGTGTTTCCAGCTCATGAGACAGAAAGAGTCCTGCAATTGCCTCTTTGCCCAGACCAGTTTCTCACTTCATTTTTATTTCCACTGTCAGTATATATCTCCCTTAACATGAATAACACCGTTCTTCACTAGTAGATTGTTTACTAAGCCTCTCCAGACAGTAGAAATTAAGTGTAATTTCTCTTTTAGCAGAGTTCACATTTGCTGTTACCTGACCGCCCCACAGTTTTTACATTTATGCTTTTTCACTGTGCTAGTTCATCACCTTAGTGTTTTCCTCTGCTTCCTCATATGCCTTTCTCTTTTCCTGTATTGTATTGTTGGGTTTCTTCATCTCGTTACTTTTTTCTGTCTCTTTTTTTTGTTTTTCTTTTTTTTTCTTTTTTCTCTTTTTTATTTTTCTTTTATTTCTTTCTTTTTTTTCTTTTTTCTTTTTTTTTTCTTTTCTCATTTGCACCAAAACAGATGAAATAAATAACATTTTTTGCTCAATGCTGGAAAAAAGAACTCTTTTGGAGCATTCTCTGTCATATAACAGTCTTAAAATTTACAAACGCAGGACCAGAACAGGCAGGCAGAATGCATATTAGTTCTTGGACAGATTCAAGCATATTTTTTTTTTAGTTTCTTTTTCTCTATTATCCTTATTAACTAATTGTATCAGTGCTTAACCATTCAACTTAATTGCCCACCAAAAATGCTCTGAGACCTTTCTATTTATGTTTGTGTGTCAGCCCATACGTAGCCAACAAAACCCAGAAGTCTTCTCTCCCCTTAGATCAAACATACGGCAACAAAACCCTCATTTGCTCTCCATATTTTCTGATGCCTATACAGAGGCAGACAGTTAAAGCTTTTGTCCACGGCATTCTCAAACAGATACATTTTTCAGAAGTGGAAAAAAAGCCAAGAAAATATGGGTGCTTACTACTTTGTTTTTTCACTGGCTCTTCACAGGATAAAATGCTCTCCAACATTAGTTGTTTAGCACTTCTGTCCTGAGTTCTTCTAGCAAAAAATTTACACAATGTGACTTTCAAATAGAGAAATTACCATTAATACTATTTTTGGGCAAGACAGTTGTTCAGTACGCTTGAATGCTAACTCAGCTCCTGGGCTATGGAAGCAAAGGTTGCTAAGGTTCAGTTATAAACTGACATTGTTTCAGACTGAAGTTAGAATGTTAAATTCAGTAGTATCGGATATGATCTCTATCTCATTTTAAAACTAACATGAATTTATGCAAGCCCAGAAAAGGATGTCCAGTTATCTTTGCTTCAGAGGGATTAGATGGTCAGAGAGCAATTGCATGCTTACTCCAAACACATCATGAGTTATAAACTGTTAATAACTCAGCCACTGTCAGAGCAAGGTCTCCTCTCAGGAGAGCAATGGGGACTTGAACATTTCCCTTCAGAAAGAGTTTTCATATCTGGTTTTGTTCCAGGAAGCATGAAATCCCAATCCTTTAAAATGTTCCACATAAGTAAAGTGGTAAGTTAGAGGCAGCTAAACAGTGGTCTGATTTTACATCTAAAATGTAAAATGCTGAAAAATGCAAATGCAATACTGAAGCAGTTATCACAACTGGATTGAATTTGCTAAGTGTTTTGGAATTTTGCTGAAAAAAAATAAGAAGGACTAGATTTCAGAATATGTGTAACATTTAATTTCAATACTCCACTCCATGCTCTATTTTTACAACAGCTGAAATAAAATTCAAATGACAAGACTTACATAACTACAAAAAAACTAAAATATTTTTATTTAAATGGAACAATTAAAACACCTTAATTTCACCACATAGCTTGGGCATTTTTCAGTTTGACCCCATCTAATTGTTTCTCTCTCGGTCAGTGAACCTCCTAAATCCATTATTCACTCAGCTTTTCCCTGAAATGATTTTTCATGGTGATGTATGGCAGAATTAGATATTATGCTACCTCTAACCTTCTGTAAGTGGAAGAATAAAACAAATAAACTGAAGATCCTGAAGTCAAAGGAGGAAAACATGAGCAGAGAAAAAAAAGGAAAAAGAAAACCAACCAATCAAAAAAAACCCCAAACCAAAATACAGACAAACCAAAATACTTTAAATTACCATCATACTGTTAAAAGCCTGCTAGTACAGGTTTTCACCCCAATAAGAGGTGTGTTACTGTTCAGGCTGTAACTTTTTTATGATAGCAAGTCTTCAGGACAGGGTACCTATAAAAAAAGAAGTGGGTGACATCTGTGTATTGACCTTGCTGTTGTTGCTGGAGCAGTTGGAGGTGGCAGGGAAGCCCATGACAGGGGACACGAGAGAGGTCTCCGAGAGCTGGACTGTGCACCAGCTCCTGCCTTATCCAGCCCGTTACTTGCACATGGTTTTGTTAATCATTTGCTCATTTTGCAGGAACCAAGAAGAAAGTTAGGAAAGATAAGTGTGTTTCTTGCCAAACTCAAGGCCAAAGGAAGAAAGCAGACAAAGAAAGACTGAAATATAATCTGTAATTTACATAGCTGCAGTGTCACAAAGGCAAGTGGGTGGCTAATACTTTGCTTTTCCTCATTGCTTTATTTTTTTTTTACATTGTTTCTCTTATTTGTTTCTACACTAGACTTTCATTTTTTTGATGGCTTGAGTCACTTACCGAAGGGAAAAGTAAAGAATAATATGAGGTAAAATTTGGAAAGAAATAATTATGGATATGTATTTTCTCAAAAGCAAAAAGCATTTTATTTTGTGGAAATCCCATACAACATTAATGAGTTTTGGAGCTTATTTTATATGCTGTTATATGTTAACTTTACAATGGTAAAAAAAATCTACTGTATATAAAATTTTATTTTTTTATTGTATATGAAATTTTATTGTGATGCCTAGCAATCATAGGACAAAGCAATCCTGTGACAGCAAATATCCTATCATATTATTTCACAGGAACACCATGAAAAAACTAATAATATAATAATAATAAAAATATGCTATTTGTTTCATTAAAAATGTGTTGAAACTGTTTCTGTTTCTTCTATTTAGATACAATTTTGTTTATTTCTAAACCAGGCTGTTTTGCATTTATTTGTATTTGTACAACATCTACAATAATGGTCACCATGAAAAGCTGATAGGTGCTAGCCCATAAATAATAAATCATAATAAAAACTGGAATAAATAACAGATGTTTATAAGTACGGTAGAATAGACAAAGGTTGATAGCTGCAAGGAAAAACTCATTAAGAACACCACAGAGAGCTGTATTTACAGAGGTAAAATTTGTATGTGTTAAAAAATATATTTATTGTTTGGGTTGGAAGGGACATTTAAAGATTTAGTCCAACCCCCTTGCCATGGGCAGGGACACCTTCCCCTAGAGCAGGTTGCTCAAAACCCCTTCCAACCTGACCTTGAACACTTCCAGGCATGGGGCATCCACAGCTTCTCCGGGCAACCTGTGCCAGTGTCTCACAACCATACCATAGTACAGAATCTTCCCCTAACATCCAATATAAATCTATCCTCTTTCAGTCTAAAAATGTTGCCCCTTGTCTTGTCTTTCTTATAGACCCTGCTATATACTGAAAGGCTGCAATAATGTCTCTCTGGAGCCATCTCTTCTCCAGGCCGAACAACCCTAAATCTCTCAGCCTTTCTTCATAGGAGAGGTGTTCCAGCCTCTGATCATTTCTGTGGCCCTCCTCTGGACCCACTCCAACAGGTCCATGTCCTTCTTATGTTGGGTGCCCCAGAGCTGGACGCAGTACTCTGGGTGGGGCCTCATCAGAGTGGAGTAGAGGGGCAGAATCACCTCCCTTGACCTCCTGGCCACGTTTCTTTTGATGAAGCTCAGGATACAGATGGCTTTCTTGGCTGCAAATGCTCATTGCTGACTCATGTTGACTTTATCATCCACCAGTACCCCCAAGCCCTTCTCCACAGGGATACTCTCAATCCTTTCATCCCTCTGTCTGTATTGATATCGAGGATTGCTCTCACCCAGGTGCGAGACCTTGCATTTGGCCTTGTTGAACTTCTTAAGGTTAATAAAGTTAATTATCTGCTTTCATGGTCCTAAAAATAGGTGCCTAATTCCTGGAGCCTTTAGTTACACTGAAGGAAGTCAAAAGCTCCTCTGAATAAATGTTAAGGTCCTAACATCTGAGTTTCTAACCTCCGCTCTTCCACCCTGTTGGTATCATACTGGTACAAATTAGAAGAAAAGGTAGTTTAAGTAGATACCCAGTTAGTAAAATCTGTTGATAAAGAAACTTTTATATACAACCATTAATATGTCCCCTCTCTTGACTTTTGAGGTTTGCTGTGATTTTGGGGGAATTTGGTTTTACTTTGTTACAAAATCATTGTGACAAAATATTTCTACCCGTAAGTTACTCTCAGCCAACATTTATAGTGATTCATGGGCTAAACATACGTTTTGTTTTCCAGAGTGACTAAACTTATTCTCAAACACAAAACCTGACCTGACGTAAGCGCTCAGCAGTGTCCACTTGGCCACAGTTCAACCTTGGAAAATTTTTTGCAGGTAAGAGATTTGGCCCGAGAATGTCAGAGAAATGCAATTGGTATAAAACCCCCAGAGAAATGCAACCCCCAGCCAGACACGCATTCAAATATTGGAACAATGCTGTTTTACTGAATTTTCATGGCTGCTTTTGTCAGTACCTGCAGCTTTTGCTAACAGGTTTCCCATTCTAACAGTGATTGTGTTAGGAAAGGTTTAACGACAGAAATTTTTTAATGTTGTGACTTGAGAAAACCCTATCTGATGACAGTGCCCTTCCCAGAGGATGAGAGGATGAGTTATCACTAGGGTAATTTCTATCTATCGTACTGGATTTTAGTGGAGTTTCCTGACAGCAGCAAAGATGTGGCAACTTTTATATTGGTGCTAGTCATGGCAAAAATAAATTTTGACAGGAAAGGAAAATACCCATGCTAATTTTACTTGGGTCTTGCTAGCAGAGAGACCTTCTCAGTGGATTTCAGACTATTTTAGTTGGATTTTAGGCATTTTTTTTATTTATCTATTTATCAATGTCTTTACAACAGAGACTCTCTGGGTTCAGAGACACACGGCAAGTCACTACTTCTGTTTCCATACAGCAAGAGTTAATCTCTCCATTGCCAGAGAGAGCAGATCCTCCTGATGTGGGCATCTCATCAAGACAGTTAAAGTAACGTTACATTAGTCTCAGTCAATGACAGGCATTTAGTCTGAGCAGTTCACATATCATCCAGTAAATATATCCAGAGACCACATATTAAACCATGAAGACAACTAAATGGTTAATGCGTAGTTCCTCTATGAGATCTTGCATACTCTATACGTAATATTGTCTACAAGCTCTTGTTTCACTGTTGTGATGGCATGAACAAAATTTACTATGAGGTATATATATGGTGTAGAAATACGAGGGAGAGTCATAGGAAGATGGAGAAAACACAATGGTGACTGAATTAAGGTTGCAGAGGTAGCTTTTGAATGCTTGACTCTGTAACCTTTGCAACCTTAATGATGCCATTTTAATGCATACTATGTTTTATTTGTTTAATGCCTCAGAGTAGCTACATTTGGGATGAACTCCATCACCTACACTGAAGGAGGCAACTCAATAGGTCCCGACCCAGCATGGCCTGTTGTGATCAGCCTGCATAAGGTCATATGTATCACCCTTAGCCCTGAGAGCTGATGACAGGGCGCAGAAAAATTCTGTCCTCTGTTTCACAAAAGCCTAATTGCTCACTTTGTCATGTTGATCTTGTAACATGTCTCCTGCTCCTACTGCTTCTCAGTAATTTTCTGCATAGAAATAACCCTCTGTGTACTGTCACCATTCACTCTGTGACATGGTGAAAGTACTGTACAGGCTATTTCTGTTAGATTTCACTAGGGAATGTTATTTCTCCCTGGAGCTGCTTCCATCAGCTTCGTGCTATTTCTGTCTCCAAAGAAACAATTCTAAGCAGCACCCTTTCTACTGATATCAATCCTTTCCCCTCCTGCCTCTCAGAGCTGGCAGCCATGGTTGACCGTGTGCCAAATTAAAATTCAGGAGGGTTAGTATCCAATGTGTTTGATATATTCTAATGCTTCAGGATCCTTTCACTGTAATGTCACCCTATACTTGAGCAATGCATTGCCCAGCTCCTGAATTCCCCCGAATTCAATGCATCCAGAATCCTGAAGCAATGCACTTGTGTTAGGGCAGCTCTGTCAATTATAATATCAGTCTGCGCATGCTATTATGATTTTATGGTCTTAGATGTCCTGAGTGAGTACAGCGATGGTTTAACGAGCTGCCTCTTTCTCTGCAGTTCTGTGGGCCATTTGCTTGGCTACAGAGAGGGGAGGGGGGATGGGAGGGAGGTGGAGAAGACAACCCATTAACCTTCTCCATGCCTTGGATAGTCCAGAATTCTGTGAACAGAGCCACAACTCTAGTCTGAATCTGAAGAGCAGCATTTAACTTTTATCATCTCCTCACCGTTGCTTTGAAGGCCATTTTAGCTAATTAGAAAAAATGCACCCAGATTATATTCAGATCACTGGCATCATATGTTACCCTCAGTTGCCCCATAGAAAAGACAAACATCATTAAACATAAACTCTCTTCACAAATGCTATACTGTCACCAGTTATTTTATGCAATGTTATCTTCTTTTCTTCCCTATTTACCTAATGACTTGGTGTTGTTATTTATACTACTTCTGTGTTGATTTATCCTGCCACCATATGTTCACTCACTTTAAATTTGATGATAATGATCTTTTGCGGTATATGCACCTCCATGTATTAATTATTGCTGAGATTCAGATGTTGGCTTTCAAAAAATAAAAAGGCAATTTCTTTGCGTTTTTTACCATTCAGAAATACAGGCTTCTTTTGCAAAAGGAGAAAAGAAGTTCCTGTTTTAAAGGATTAATCCTTAAAATAGCATAGAACTACAGAAAAAATTAGGATGGTGAAAAAA
The DNA here is from genome assembly GCA_025774025.1 of Xenus cinereus. Taxonomy (NCBI): domain Eukaryota; kingdom Metazoa; phylum Chordata; class Aves; order Charadriiformes; family Scolopacidae; genus Xenus; species Xenus cinereus. The sequence goes on along the minus strand of JAOXJK010000001.1, from coordinate 10,844,013 downwards.
ATCCGTCAAACTTTCTCCATTTCTAAAACTTTGCTTCCATAGTTCTGACTACTAAATGAAACTGCTGTATAGTTTCAGAGGATATTCACATCCTCTGAATTGCGCAACCTATGACAGGAAGAAAACATCTAGGCAGATCTGTATATACTTAACGCTGAAAAATAACTTCACTCCTCACTGATACCTGTCACTATAATTCTTGTATACTACATTATGCTAATATTTTAGGAGTTGTAAGCCAGCTGTCTGATACAACAGTCAAAGTGGGTTTTTGTGGAATGGCAATTCATAACTGATGATCTTCACATTTACTTTGTATTCTGCATTCACTCCATTTTGCAGGATGGAGTGCCAAAAATGAAGATTTTGGCTCTAGAGAAAAGGATGCTCTTAATTCATTAATGCACTTTGGTGGGACACAGGAAAGCTTTCAGCTGATGTTTGTTTTCATAATCCCATAAATCCTGCCCTTTAGCAGAACAACACATCAGAAATGAAAGCTGTAGAAAACCACTTCTTTTCTGACTTTCCTGGGGAAAATGTGAGGACATGTTGTTTCGTCTGGTCACATGTTTCTGAAGAATTTGATTTTTATTTATAAGTTTGGCTCCTTATGAAGTTACCTGGGAATTTAGAATTGCTCTGCAGCAGCCATTGGAACTGCAGTATCCTTGATGAGTGTCTTTTCTTCACTGAGCTAGCATTAAACAAGCTGTCTTTTGTATACCAGACTGAGGGCTGCCTCAGAATATACATATATTAATACTTTGATGGCGAAAACTGTACTCTCAGAACAGAGAGGAATCAAAGATGCAAGGATTAATTGACCAACTGAAACACCTGCCTCTGTTTTGTCTACAGAGGAAGTTTAGAGAAGCAAGAGTCTATCAGTCAAATCCCATATTTAATCACAAAGTGGTTTAGATAATTTAGTTTTGAACCACAAGCTGAGCTGGAGAGCATTGGGAAATATTTTGATTCCACCCAACTGAAATAAAAATATTTTCTTTACAAAACAGACTGTAAATTAAACATTTCAAACCCCAACAACAAAATATTAACCTTTCAGCTTTAGTTTCCTTTCAAAGTATAAAAGCAGGCTTGGAAATGGAACCCTATTTCAAATGGTTTAATTTTGCGCATGTTGAAAAGAAAAGATGTAAAAAATCAGAAATTTGGCCTATCTGAAGCTGTAGTTTTGGAGAATTATATGTTCATTGAATTTTTTCATTTTATTGAGGTCTACCTATGGCATTAATTTTACATGGATTGGAAGCTTCAGTACTTCTAAAAATGTGGCAATAACTAGCATCAGAGGTTTTTTTTTTAAGGGAATAAAAGATTGAATCTCTTTTTAATCTTCAAACAAATACAAAAATGATCTTTACTGTTTTTACTTCTAAGGATCCTATGGGCACCAAGTCTTTCAGGCATGCCCCGTGATTGTATAGTTTGTGCATTTACATCACCATTATAGCTAACTATAAGCATGATTCAGTAAACTTCTGAGTATAGTATGACCACACCTATTGAAGTTTAAGTAAATGTTTAAGTGCTAAGAGTCAGCACGTTTAGCCTTTCTGATTTTATAATTTTTAGCTTGTTTACTTGCAATAGTGGGAAACACAGACTTCTGTGTGAGATTAAAGAATGTAGCTTCAGAAGTACTAAAGAGCCTAGACAACGTGTATCTCTGAAGGAGAAGGGGGAGCCATCAATGCTTGTGTTATTGAGAGCACTGACGGCAATCCTCATCCGGATCTTTCAAAAGGGCATTTCTCAACAGTATCTGAGAAAATGTGCTATGTGCTGCGTGTTTTACCACACAGAAACACAAGCCTGGGAGCCTGCAAGATGGTGGTGTTCCAGTGTGGAACTGGAGCTCAGGTCTTCTGTCTTCATCAATAAAAGCGAACAGCTGGAGAGCTAGAGGGGCTCTACAGAGTTGTGCTTTGTCCCTCTGAAGTAACTCACATGTGGTAAAGCCTGAGGAGTAGGTAAACCCGGACTGGAAAGACATGCCCACACTAAAATGGCTTTTGGAACAAACTTCTGGATGTGTCTTTTCTTCCATAAAACCCCAGGACAACTTTCTTCCATAAAATCTACAGGAGAGTTCCCCAGTCTCCCTGTTCTCCCGGACAGCAAGTTGGGAGGGGAAGACCCTCTACTCAGGTAGGATAACCAGGGTACTAATAACACATGAAAGTTCCTAAAACAAGTATTAATGTAAATAACATTTTACAGATATTTAAAATCAAGGATGACATATTTTTACTTTTGTGTTATTGCTATCATTTTTCAGAGAATTATTTTTCTCTTCTTCATTAACGAATTTAGAGAGATGTCGAAAGCTTTTTATAAATGAAGTGTGTGTCATATCACTTGGATGATAATGCTGAATTTCTTCCAGGATCTAGTATAGCGACTGCAGTTACAGCTCTGTTCATTACCTGAATAGATAACAAGTTTGCCCTTCAGCCATCGCAGCTCTTGCATATTTGAAACACGCATGTTGACAGTTGAAGAGTATCTCAGAATATCCATAATGAGCAAAAAGCCTGATCGAAGAAGTGGGTGGTATCCTATTCACTCAGGTGTTACAGGCACATAATCAATAGGGCATGGAGGAGGGAGGTCATTTTTATTTCCTAAATTACCTTGTTCATTTATATGTGAATCAGACATTCATTAGCATTTAAATAGTTTTTGACATTTAAGACACTCCCCTATTTCTATGAGATTTTGACGCAGTTTCATTGAATATCTTTTTATAACCTGAATCTAGAAAATTATTTTAACCATTTCTACATATTCTGTCGGCTGTGGGCGAACTGTCAAGGATTTAGAGGCTTGTTTTATTTAAACACTCAGATGTACACATTTACAAGGAGCTTAAACCCTGGTTTGGGCCTGAACGAGGCATTTGTTGTTACATTTTTTAGAGGCAGTTGAAGAACACTCTGGAGTAGGTGGGGTGAAACTTTCTGTAATAGTGGCTGCTGCAAGCAACTTCCAAACCCAAGTAGTCAAGGTAGAAAAAGGACAGAAAAAAATACAGTAGCTTGTCTGCCTCAAAGGCTGGAAGCTGGGAGTGTTTCAACTCTCCAGAGGTCAGGGAAAAAGCCTGTCTACTTGGATGTAAAACCTTCTATTTCTAGATGTCTCATCCCACTTGTGAAATCACACTTTAAACTGATTTCAATTCTACTGAGACACCTGACACCAATAATGGAAAGAAAGTGAAGTCATGGACAGGAAAATGACAGGTGAAATCTTTGAGTCTGGATTGAGTAATGTATTTTGAACCTGATCTCTATTTGAAAATAATTTTCCTCAAATGGAGAAAGCTTCTCTGGGAGTTCTACTAGCACCTGAGCAGAGATACTGTTGTGCAAGGTGCACTGTTTATATCTGGATTTTGGAAGGAGTGATAAATGTCCCACTGTTTTAAAAATGATTTGGTTTTTCTTAATTTCATTTCAGCCTGTTGAATTAAGAAGTTCCTACAAGGATGAGTATGTACTTTAAGCTGTATCTAAATACACCTGAAAATTTCTCTCAGGGGCAGCCAGAGACGTCTAGAGCTTGGTTTAAAAGGGGTCTGTTATCACTTCCCATGTCTAGAAATGGCTGGGTTGTGTGCAGGAGGGGAAAAAAGAAGTGAAAGGTACATATTCCTTTGTTTTGTAATGAAGGACAAAGGAAACAGCTACAGCATAATAGACCTTGAAGTGCATCAGCTGCAGCATCTCTTGAGAAAGACTTCAGCATGTTTCCTCTCATCAGCTACCCACTTCTCCCCCTCCGCCTCGCTACAGCTGTGTGAATAAGGGATTCTTTTTTTTCCTGAAAGTTCTTAGAATGAGAAAAACAAAGCACCTTTTGAGGTCAAGCCAAGATATATTTGAGCTTCTTGGTGAATCAAGAGGTTTTTTTTTTAAAAAAAAACAACAACACTGTAGCTGAAACAAAACATTACATTTGATAGGAAGTAAAACATTTTGTTTTCAAGGCTTTTCCTCCTAAAAAGTGTTGTAGTGAAAAAAATTCTGAATTAAAAAAACTGATAAAAAATCAAAGCTTGCTTTTATTTACTTCCCATCTCAGACCTATGTGGGCTTATGGTGTTTTATGTTCAGTTGTGTTTTAATACAATTAAGAATTACGTGAAATCAATGCACATTTACGAAATCTTATTAGTGTTCCCACAATTGGATTTTTCTTTGAAAATAATCCAACATGTTTCCCACAGGCTGTATTTGCTCCGTTCATCTATACTTCCATAGACATTGCTCCTGAGTGATCCAGTGACAAATTACTTGCCAAAGAGACCCCCTTTCCCCTCCTTTTTGGAAGGAAAAAGTTCCCCACCAAACCCTTTCATTTTCAGGACTTCAAAAGAAAACCATACAGTCTGTATTCCAGAGTAACAGGGAACTTCTGGTCTATATTCTGACTTTTCACCTCCTGCAACTTAAAGTTTTCAACACTGAAGTTTCTGCAGCATCTTGGATTTCAGCTCTATGACCCTCTCTTCTCTGCAATGTCCCAGAACTGGCTATCTGCAGAACACGGTGGGATTATCAAAGTGAGCAACTGAATTCCCTTAACTCATCTTTAAATCCCCAATATGAGAACATAAATGTAACATAGACTGTGTAAAACAGCCCTAAAGATTTATGTTTTTAAAAGGCTTTAAAGTGAAACTAAAACAAAAAAAAAAAGGCTTTACAAAAATGAACTGAGGAACTGAATCTTCTGCAATTCTGTATAAATGAGGACCACCCAGTGTTTGCTTCCAAGCCCACTACTAGGATTTACTTGTCTCCTGAGGCTCAAATACAGCCTTCCTTGCCTATTTTCTTCAGGTGTGGAGCTGTGCATGCCAATGTGGGCTTTTCTATCACCCTTATTAGTCTTATATGAAGCAGCTGTTACCTCTTTCTGGGCAGCAAGCAGGTTGCCAGACAGCCTGAGGGGCTAACCATCTGACAGCCATATTTTGTTCTCAATAGGTTTGTGACTCATGCTTTCAGGGGAATACAGTGGTAGGTAGGTTTTGCCTCCTTTTGTGCAGATGATAGATGTGGTTTCATTTCCTACCACAGCTGGACAACCAGTACAGTTGCATTTCTTTTTTAAACAACCCCCCTAAAAGGTATTTAGCTGCACTGTTTCATTTATTGGTAATACGTGCTTGTGAAACATTACACAACTACCGGTTCTCTTTAATACCTTAAAATGAAATAAATTACTTACTGCCAGTGTAATTCAAGAATAAGAAAAAAATGAAAGTGAAGGAGCTTCCTAGTGAAGACTTTCAGTGGTTTTTAACATAAATCCTCATGATAAGACCCTCCTGGCTGGGGAGAAAGGTACATTATTTTTGGTATTGTAGTTGTGCCTGCGTGCCCCAATGTGAATGCGCTAGGCACTGTGTGGATGCTGTGACTTCACTGTTCTCCAGGACAGCTTACAGCTTTGCTAAGAAAAGCCTGGTGGGAAGCAGACTAGAAGGCTGAAGGGATGTTCTTGGGGCAGTCAGAAAATCCAAGTATAAGCAACCGGCATTTAATTCCTCTGCCTCACGTTGATTGCCTGGAAAAATATTTCTTTCAAGAAAAAGGGATGGAGAATTAAAGCCCTGATAATCCTAAGGAAAAGGTAATTGAATTCTGTAGAGAAACCACTAGAAACAACCTTTTTGCTCTTAGAATAGTAAAGGATTTTTTTTTCACTCCCAGCTTTATGCAAGATTCTCAGTTCTTGTCAATACTTCAGATCCATCTCTCTAATTTATTCTTCTCAGAAATAATTTTTACATTTTATAGAAATCATCAACTTAAAATCACCCCTTCCTCTACTGATTTTTTCTCCCCTAACTAAATCCTTTCCTGTGTTTTCACTTGCTCTCATGCATGCTACATACGTCCCTTGGCCTGGAGCCATTCCTCTGTTGTCTGAATTATACCACCTATGCATTGTTATAAATTAGCATAAGCAGTGTATGTAAGGTAAATCCCACTGATTAAGTGTTTCTGAACAGTCCTCCTTGGCTAATGAGAATGCACATTAAAGAATAAACCATGAACTGGTTTTGACTTTCTATGCACTCAAGTCTGTTTATGTGACTGAACTGCTCAGAATTGCACCCAGCTGTGGGATTGCACATTCAACACTGATACGCTGAAAATGAAGCAATAAAGCAGCCTCATCAGTGCATCCCTAGTCTAAATTAGTACATGAGAAATAAATCGTCATAAACAAATCAGTGTGAATAATAAGATACTTCAAAACATTGTCAGGATGGTTTGGTTATTTTTTTTTAATTGTGTTAATTAGGAAACATAAGAAAAAATTAATGACAACTGCTATTTTAATATAAGTTCACATTTACAAGTTCACCCTGTTTCTGAGTGTGTCCCACTCTCCCACTGCGTCAGAAGAATGAGTGGGCTTATTCAGAGTGCAGAAAAATACCCATTTCCCTTCTTTGCTCCAAATGCCAGCTCTATGTTTGTAGTTGGAGTATTTTTTCTGAGCTTTGGTGAGGCAGATATTTAGAAAACAGACAATTAACTCCCTGTCTCGTCATCTTCCTTGAGCAGACACCCATTCTTGGCCCTTTTTTTTTTCTTCACTTTTGATTAATACATATGTTTAAAAATATTGAATTTCTCTTTCTTCACCCTTTCAGCTGTGATTTCCAGCATTCTTCTTCACTTCAGACAATGATTTTTAAAATGGAGTGGATATAGCCTTGTACAAAGCATAAGAGTTTTAGAAGATGAATGCATAGCCTTCTGCACCAAAAATCTGGAGTTCTTGGGATGTTCTGATCAAGGCCTTAGTTTCTTTTTCAGTCCAGGGAAAACATAACCTAGCATCAATACTAGATAACTCTCTTCTGGATTCCCTAGAGAGTATTTTCTTCAATGAACTCAGTCCAGTAACTGCATAAATAATTTCTTTGGTATGAACCTGGGTACATATAAAGCATAGAAAGTGCAATAAGACCGCTGAGACTCTCTGCTTAGGGGAAGAGAATTAAAGGTCCTCTACTGGGACTATTTCCCAAGAGAAACAAGCTTCCTTAATGACAAGCTCAAAGAGCTGATAAACCCAAAACATAGCTATGGGCTATTAGTTAACAATTATGTTTCACTGTCCACAAGTTAAATGTAAAAAATTCCAATCAAAGACAGTGGAGAGATCACTGATTTTAGTACAATTTACATGCATCTCAGGATACCTGGATCTCCAGAAGAACCCCAGTAAACAGCACTGAAACAAACTCTTTAGAAATCAATGTTTTAAAGAGTGAAGTATAAAACAAAGAGTAAACAGAAGCGCAAGTGATCCAGGAATCAAAAGTTTGAGCCCAAATTCCTTGATACTTCCATGCTGTTTACCATAACCTATTGATGTGCCCTCAGTTTCAGAAGTCTGCTTAAAGTACTGCATCTAGAAAGCGAGAAATAACTAAAGGTTCTCATTTTGATCTCTGCCACAAATCGTTTACATAAAAATAAATCAAAACTTTGGAGTTCACTGTTCAGGTTTTCTTTTCTAATTTTTATTTCTCCCCCTCCTTCTTTAGAACTGCAGTTGGTGTGAATTTACTGCAGCAAAATCACACACAAACACAAGAAAAAAGAGGCAAAAAATAAAGCTCAAGGTATGACCCTGGGTGAGGTGGTTTGGATTTCTTTCTTGCTATTTGGTGTGAGAGGATGATCTGTCATTCTGTCATAGCACAGCATATACAGGAAGGTCCAATGAGTCCAACTTTTGTCATTCTGACCACTTGATCTGTGCTGCAGAGGATAACACTGGCAGTCTGTAATATAGGATACTTGGTTGGTGGTTTTTGAGGGACCACTTTATACTTTCCTAGCAGCCCCTGTTAATAAACTCTTCATCACATTTACAGTAGTTCAGCTATTGAAAGAAAATGCATGAGTTTTGTAATGCCCTGGAAATGAATAAAAATGAGAACTGACAAAGACAAAAGCGGCAGCTGTGAGCTGTGGTCTCTGGGTTGCTGGGAACTCCCCAAAGCATGACATGCAGACATGCCAGAAAAGGCTCTTGTTCTTCTGGAGAGTTGACGTGTAGTCTGCATTGGAAAACAGCGGTGCAGGGAACTGAGCTGAGATACGACTTGTTATCCTGTTGTGTGTCCAACTAATGCAGCGTATGAGCAGTTTCTGGCTGAATGGCGAGGTTTCGCTTGGGAAGATTTTGTAGTTGTGAAGAAGTATTTGATGCACATCCTAGCAGCCGCTTAATTGTGTTTACCTATCATTTAAGCTGCCTCCCTCAACTCCCCGTAGTAATCAGAAGAATGAAATTTCAAGATACAAAGACTTTTAGTATTTTTCATCCATCATACCTGTACATAAAGAGGGGCTTTATTAATCTAGTAGATGAAGCTAAATACGTACCACATGGCAGGACCGTATTACTTTCACTGCTCAGCACAATGCTCAGCACTATAAGCTGAGTGATTAGCATATCAGTGAGAAAAAAGGTAACAGTTAATACAAATGTCCTTACAGCTCAAGTGGCAGCAACTGTGGGTTAGTGCCTTTTTTCCCGAAGGATAAGCACCATCTGAATATATACACTGGCATGTAAATACATTCATGACATTATTATAATGACATTCCATGACAGTTTGTTTGTCTGGAAGCGCTGAACACAGTATTTTAAATACTCATTAAAGAGAAGATATGACAGCTCTACCGCTTGCCTGGTAGTTAGAGCGCTGTTCCTGCACTGGGAAACCTTGGTTTGAGCAAAGTAGATAGACAATCATTATGAAATTCTGAGACAGGTTCCCCATCCTCCCTTCATCAGGCTGTGCAGTGGAGCAAAACAGGTCTCTCTGAACTTCTAAATGTAAAATGCAAAAATATTCACCGACAATGAGCAAGAGAGAATGACCAAATGACTTTGACTATAAACATGAGAAAAAGGTTTTCTGGAGCTCTATTCCCTTTGCAATTGATATTGCTACAGCTGGAGCTGCCTGCTCCGCTCTGAACTCTTGCACAATTGCATTGAATGCTTGCACAATTACACAGAAGCTGTGAATTCCAATGTCCTCATTCAATCAAAGGAATTGAACCTGAATTTCTGCAACGAATATCTTAACTGCTGTCCTTTTCAATAAAAAAGGATGCTTCCTTACGTTCTCTTTTATTTCTTTTAAAAGTACTTATAACAAAACTTTTAAAATTCAATGAAAAGAAATGTGTAGCTTTGCAAGACAGTGTTTTTCAATTTGTGTGTTTCTGTTGAGAAGATTGTTCTTTATTCCTCTGCATCCCTCCCAAATTTCAGGTCAGACTGAACTTAAGTTCTGATTTCTCTTAGTCAAATGAGATTTGGAGCAACGTGAGGTGTCTATTTATCTGTTTCCCAAGGCTGCTCTTGGATCTTGTAGTCCAAGGGAACGTGGCGGAGATTGCTGCAAATTTACAATGACAATAAGAATCAATAAAATCAAGTGAATGACTGCACCAATCCCCAGCAGTGTGGGCAATTTCAGTTTGATAGGAGCATATTTGAAGTGATTGTTGTTGTGACTCAGAAATGAGGGTGCTGTGAAGCTGCTGGCTACTGCATGCAGAAATTACACAAATTCCTGCTGCTTCTTCTCTCTTCACTGTGTAATGGTGCTTTATGTGTCTTGTCTTTGGTTCTTCAGTTTCCTTCATTATAGGCAAGAGGATTGCTTGGACACATACAGATTGTGAAACAACTGCACCCGTCTGGACATGTTCCTGTGCAATCTGCTCTAGGTGGACCTGGTCTGGCAGAGGGCTTGAACTAGATGATCTCCAGGGGTCCCTTCCAACCCCATGTCATGCTGTGCTCAGTAAGATCTCTGCATGATTAATGGATTTATTGTCTCATGCCTGGACACAAATTTTTGGTTTTGGGGAGTTATATCCCCCCCTGGCACAGATTGCCCACCCTATTTTTCCCTTTGAAGGGAAGAAAAGCAACAGCACTTGTAGCTACTCTGATTCTTCATGGGCTCCATGCTATCAAATATGGTTTAGGAAGGTTGTTTATGTTCTCTTCATTCATTTCCAGATACATAAAAAAGATTAGAGAGTCCTAAATTTGTCATAGGATTAAGTCCAAAGGAGAACCGTTCAACATAAATACCAATATCAACCAGCATAACTCTTCCTCTGAAGAGAACAATGTCTGTATAGGCCAAACAGAAACATGAGTTTTCTCATTCTTGAGGGATCTCAGGGAGAGATTGATTTGATCTAAAGGTAACCTGTATCTAAATCTTTCTCCACTGGCTGCAGAAATAGGTAGGCACATACAACTTCACTACATGCCTAAAATTTCCTACACATTTCACACCCAGCATAAACACACAAAATAGATGTGAATAACACCAAAAGAGGCAACTGTGTAACATGAACAGTGTCTTGTTTAGCTATCAAGAATTCTTAAAACAGCATCTTGGATACATGCACGCTGCGGCACAACCTGAGAGCTGTATTGCTTATATTGCACGTATCGCGTATCCCATGTTAACATTCTTTTCTATTCTTTTTTTTTTTTTTTTGTGATATAATACCATGCACTATGTAACATTGATAAAATATATTTTTTTTTTAAAAAAGACCCTAAAACTGAAAAGTTTTTTAAAGGGGAGCTTAAAATCACTGTATTGCCATTGTAAAGCTGATATTACTTGCAGTAATGCCAAGGCATTTCTAACCAATTCAAGTATAAGCTGTCATTCTGTACAGAGAAATATTTTCACACTGAAAGATCATAGAGACCCAACGTAACCTGGTACAAACTTCAGATTAAAAGTATTTATAGCTGCAAAAGATTTGTTATAACTTTATTACAATTTAATAATAAAGCATAAATGAAGAAAAAAATGTATATTGATCAGACAGTTGGAGCTACTGGTTGGCAACATTTCTGAAATTTGTGTCCAAATCATTGTGCTTGTTTATTACACACACAGCTTTTATGGTAATACTATTTCTATGCTAAAGCATAGGCTTCTTTAGACATTGTCATACCAAGATAATGCCTGTCCTTAACAGCATGATATGCTCACAGACTGTTATTAATTGTCGGTGATGAAAAGTAACTTGTATCAAATCAAGGTGATACGACCATGAATACAAGACAGTAAGCCTCTTTTGGGTCTGAAGGAATGGTTTGTTTTTCTGGGGTAAGTATCTAGAGTTTAATTTATTACTTTTAACACATATAAAACATGGACATTCTGTGAAAGGAGTTCTCAAAATTGTTTATTTTTTCATGCTAAGTACACATGTTTGAAGACACATGTTCAGTACTGACATTGAGAGAGTCTGAGACAAAAATTCAAAGTAGTAGACTCTTTGTAAAGCAAAGTAGACCACTGTTAAAATCCAAACTTAAAAAAAAAGTTATATGACTAATGGATATGACCAGCAGTTGAAAAACCCTACTGTGCATTTACTATTTTTAAACAGAGAAAAAATAAAATATTTCATTAAATACAGAGAATTGGTTATGATTCTGACCAAGCTTGCATTTAGGCAATATCTCAGCAAGTGTCTGCTCATAGGTACGTACATCATCCCAATCTATGTGTACCTTGCAAACTGAAGCACTGAAATTATTCTCCCTAAATTATGGGGTTTCTGAACTGTCTGCAGCATTTTTGTTACTGCCTTCATCCTAACACCGTTTTCTGGTTAAAGTTTTTGAACCCATAGTTTCTTTTTTCTCTACCCCAATAACTGACTTTGAGTCCTTGTTCAAGACTTCTTTAATTAATCTGGAATTCAAAATACAGTATCTGCTCTAGTATCCTCGCAAACTGACCTCACAAAATGCTAAATCAGAAGTGAACTCATTAGCATTCAGAACCACCATAGATGAACAAAGGAGGAACATTACAGAAAATAAAAGGAAAGATATTAAAAGAAGAGCATTGTGGGGAGGAGAAGGAGCAAAATAATTTCTTAAGTGGACTAGAGGCAAGGAGTAGGTGAAGGAGGCCACTCTGTATCAGAACATCCTTGCAATGACCTGTCATTTGGCAGGTAGAATGAGATTGCCTGTAAAAATTTTTCATTTTAGCTTGAATGCGAGGACTCATTGAGAAGCGTATTGAAACAGGATGAAAAGCATACACAAAACTGCATGTAGCTGATGCCATCATCTTAATGGACACACAATGAACCGGCAGACTTTTCTTCAGCATGACGTTGCCAATGTTTTGAATCTTTTTTTATTTTTTCCCTAATGGTATTTTTCTCCTTTTTCCTTAACTAAACAGCCTAGCAGCCTGTCACTTCAGTGACTTGTTATAACAGTCCGCATCATTAAAACAGTTTGATAGCTCTACTCATAACACCCGTGATATTCTAAGAAATGTCTAGGACCACCCAAAGAGCCTTGATTTTGGTCACTTACCTGGGAGAAAAAAAAGAGTGTAAGAGGTGAATTGACAAAATTAATACCTCATGGTATGAAATGAGTAATTTGATTAATGACTAGAGACTCATTTCTGTTGTTTAAGCAAGAGAACATTGCAGGAGTATATTGTACACAAAGTATTCTACTCCAGCTAAGTTAAGGATTGGACTCATTTTAAAAATAAACTAGCCTAGTTGCTAAGATATTCATCCAGGAGGTGATGGGAAGTCTAAATTCCAGATTCCTGATCTCAGAATTATTTTTACTTTTTTCCAATGACTGCTTAATATAAAATGTATAAACAGTGATGGGAACAGTTACCAGAGTTCAGGGCTCTCCTGCTGACCTAAAGGCTACATTGGGTCATCTGTACAGAGTGGATTTTTGCCCTTTTTTTTTCTTCTTTCCATTCTGTTCCTATGAATCTTACTTTCTTTGTTAGTCAATAGGTCAAATTTCAGCAGGAGGGGTGGAAGGTGACACACTGAAACCATATGATGCTTGAGACTTTTTTGGGGATGTCAATTACTTGCATTTGAATCTCTTAAGCTGAAGATAGATAGGAATCAGAGACACTAATGTCTAATACCTAATACAGAGTGTTAGCACCACTGAATCATCTTGCTCCAGTTGAAGGTGGCTTTGGTTGCTATAACTTGTATTTCCTTTAATATTTTAGTTATGACAATTGTAATAAACCAAACAGGCCAGATCCTGTCAACCTGTTGGAAAGTAACACAACATGACCTGTGTTCTTATGGCAAAATTCTCTTTCCCTCCGGGTCCATGGTAATTTCATCCACTCTACTTGTTAGGAACGCTCTGAGGGTTATGGCATTGATTGCACCGCTCCTCAACAGCGTGGATGTTTAGCAATTACATGCTATAGCTCATTGCATACCCACAGCCTGCTGTTATTACTTTAACAGTGAAGATGCCCCGTTTAGTGTGCGTGGTGGTCATCCAAACATGCTTACTAGGTCTGACCCTTTAGAGAACTGAAAGGTTATTTCACCTACGTTTTAGCTAGGTGGGTTTGGATGGGACCTGCTTTCCTGGCTGTTCACATCAGAGCTCTAGTTATGTACTGAAGGTAAACACAAAGATGCTAATGAAATCATTGAGTCCAATGAAAAGAGTCAATTTAGTGTCATTGTGTATAGGGAAGACAGTGAGTACTAGCTTTTTTGCTCTTCTAGGTGGGAATTTTGGATTTAGATGGTTAAAGTGATGCAAGTTTTACTTAGGTACCTAAGGTCTTCTTCGTGTCTGACTTGTGGACAAATACTTTCCTAGAACTGTATTCTCATGGTGACTTTGCCTTAGCAGTAGATGATTTATTTTTCTGTTCTTATTAGAAAACGATTAATAATTTGTTTGTTAAGAAACCATAAGTGTTGTTGGGTAGAGGGAAAACAAAGGACTAGATTGTTCAAAACTCTAACCGAAATAAGACTAAATATCCCTGAAATTCAGCAGCATGGCTATTTTTTTTCTTTATATTATTTATTACCAAAGTTCTCTAACCTTTCATAAAACTGAATTAGAAAATATATAGGCTGGACTTGGATATACATATATATATTTAATTTTTTTTTGCTAAGAATGAACCTCTTGGGGTGGATGTTTTCTTTATTCCCAAAGGAAAACCCCCAAGCTACATTTTGCAATTTCTCTCTTGGGTCCAATTATGTAAAGGGCACATGCCCTGCGTTTCAGAGGCCACAATTAATAGTTGCCAAGCTTACTCACATGTTCAAAGGAGGCTCTGCACATGTGTTTGCGTTAATTTTCAGCTCTCATGAGCACACTAATTCAAAGAGGGGCTTACTGAGTCACTGTTAAGAGTTATATTCCCTCGCCCTTCATGTAGAGCAGATTGGTTTTGCAATTCTGTAACAGGCATTTTAAGCCTCCTCAGTGAACAAAGCACATGATATACATTAATAATTGTCTGTGGTAGTCTGACAGACTCAAAAAGGATACAAGAAAAAGGACCAGCATGAAAAAAGAGTCTAAGAGAAAAAGACCCAAAGGAGTTCTGTACTGATTTGGTCTCCTTGGAGTGAATATAGCTGTCATCATTTCTCCTGTACAAAATAAGCATTAAAAAAGCCAGCTGGCAATTATTTCTCAGGATCTTATTTATAGCACAAGGGGATTTTCTTTCTAAAGCACTGTTATTCTTTTTAAAAAACATTTTGTTACATTTGTGTATTAGCTTTTGAAAAATCATAGGAAAGTGCCATAATTGCTAATTAGAAAGCAGTTAAAGAGACATTAATGAAACTCCTACATTGGTCTTTTATGCAGAGTATTGATGAGATTTTTTCCTAATCAGACACAGTTCTCAGACAGATTCATTAGCTGGTCTCTAACATGCACAATACAGTTAAAGAGCAGAACATACATGCCATTTATTCAGCTATATCAAGTGATATTTACTCATTTGAGGAAAAGGCTACATGTTAAATATAGTTATTATGTGAACTGAAAAAGTTATACATTTTTAATGGAGATGAAAGTTAAACTTTGGAAGAAATTGTCAGCTTGTTTCATAAACTCACCATAATTTTATAAATTCTTCATCACCACAGCTTTTTTTTTTTTCAAAATAAAGACTACATAAATCTTTAAAATATGTTCTTAAGTTCAAGTTCAGTAAAACAGTTTTTTGGGAAAAATTGTACTTCTTCCTGTTGCTGTGCGGAATAGCAAACTGCATGAGCATAATGTTCCTTTCAGCTCTTCACTTTTTCAAACAAATGATAAATAGTTGGTGAGTGATACCGTACAACTAACAGATCTTGATTATGTTGTGACAAATACAATTTTAAGTCCAAAGTTGGCCTGATGGGTCAAATTTTAGATGCTGTAAATTACCACAGCTGTATATAGGGAATTAAACTAAATTTTACCAGCTAACATACTGTCTCTGTTTTTTCAGCTCATTTACTGTTATGCTGTGATTATTTTTCATCACAGGTGCAAATAAATCAGATGTGCTTTACAGATTTATGATTAGTAGTCAACACTTGCCTTGTATTTTGTGCTCACAGTGACAAGCCTGGAAATACATATTGTTTTAAAGGTTATGGTACGTGGTTTTGTGGCTTTACAGCAGCTTATTTGCAGTTGTATCACTTCCAAAAGGGACTCAGCCAGGAGTACGGTGATCCCAATAAAGCGTATTCCAAAGGTACGATAACACAGTAGCCTGTGATGTATCCATGAAGAGGTTCTTTTTTGATCCTCACTCACAGAGACATAGCTGTTTTGTAAAGCAGAAGAGAAGAGATTAAAGGGAATGTAAAGCTTTACAGAACTGCGCCCTAGAAAAAGGAGGAGGAGGGGTTAGAGGAAACTATTCAGGCTTTCAAGGCAAGACAAAGAGCAAACAAGAAAACAGATTGCCAGAGACATGTTCATCTGGTACCCTGATGGACAGGAGGATACTCTGGCTCCACGTGTCTTGATCCAACCAGTAGAGAGCCTGAGGTTTTATTCCCAAGGGACACGCTCACACACTGCACACAGTGGCTCACCAGCACCCACAGAAACGTTCACAGCAACCACACAAATGTGAGCAACGTGGATGGCCTGGTGCTGGTCCTCGTTTTCTGCTGGTTAGGGTGTAAGTCTATATATATACAAAGACAATAAGGAACCCTTCATAACTGGCCTGAGACACTTAGTCTACCCAGTAACTCGCCCCAGATTCCTGGCCCCTCATGACTGCACCCCACTCCAGCTGCTGGGATGCAAACCTCTTCTCAATATACACACACAAAACCAGGTCTATCTGGCATCTGGTCCAGACTTGTGGTCTCCCAAGCTGCCATGTCTCAGAGTCCCTGGTCAACCCAGTATCTAGAGCCCCAACTCCCTGGTAGCTGCCTCCCAGACCTCTTACCCTGCTTACCAGCTGCTCTGGATTGGAGTTTGCCAGCAAATTGCACTCACACATGCAGTCCCACAGCTCCTTAGGACAACATACACTCAGGTCACTCTGGTTGCTGGTAGCCAGACCCACTGGCTCCTGTGACCTGCAGTCCCTTCTTCAGTTGCTGGCAAACACACACACATAGAGAACTGTATGTGAGATCACACTGAAAGCAGGAATAGGGTTTAATAATCCTGTGGTGATCAGGCACAGGGCTAGGCCAGACAAGCCTACAGACCAGCAACATATTTGCTCTCAGCCGGGTTCTTTATCCCCTTTCTGCTCTATTTTCTCATGCTTGTTCCCCACAGTCCACCCTGACCTCTACCTTTCCTTCCTTCAAATTCTTCCCCTAAACATCCCATAACAAAATACCTTATAAATTTCACACAACCTCCAAATGCCATTCCCCTGCTTCCCATGAGTTCTGTACCTCTACAGGCAATAACTCGCTTAATTCTACGAGTTATTCTTGTAAGGAAGTTTCTCTGATTGAACCACTTGTTTTGGTTTCACACCAAGGACGATGGTGTTCTCCTTGAACAGCCCTTGGAGCAGCCTATTCTGTGTGCCTCGTTTGCCTACACATTGTTCTTCCAAGCTGTGCCAGGCCTCAAGGTACATGATGACCAGCCTCTAATCACACAGCTTAGCACTGAGCAGTCCAAAGTGGGCTCTGAAGGACTGCACCTATGTGCCACAAAAATTTAACTTTAGAAAAGGAGGGTGGCATATCTATAGGATTTTCTTTTTCTTTTACCCTTTTTATATTTTTCAATTTTGACCAAATGGAGATTCAGTTCTTCATTTCAGAGAATCTCTTCCACTTTGCAAAATATAATTATTATTGCTATGAAAATAATTATTCATTGGAACAAACAATGAGAATGTTAGGGCAGTTACCTTGCAGGGCCAGATTGCAATCCCTCTTTCAGTGAGTTTATAATTATGTGTAAAAAGCAAGACTTGGAGTAGCGCACCTCAGGAACAGTGCTCGTGGCACTCTTCAAGAAGGTAGAAATCAAATAAACCGAGAATTTGTTTCTTGTTCTCCCTGGTAGGCTTTGTTTGCTGAAGCTGCTACTCTTCTGAGTACAAATGGCACATTGCTATCATTTTGCTGTCTCTTGTACAAGATGAAATGTGAGTCACTGATGTTTCCTTCTTGTTATGTGCTGACTGGGATAGACTTCATTTGTGAATTCTACTAGAGGTTTCAAAACAGCTCTTGAGGCTGTCAGTACTTAATGGATCAGTGCATGGCCAAGGGCAGAAACGCAGATACCAAGAGAGACTTTAGTTTGCTTAAATGTACTGAATGTTTGGAGGTAGACAAAGGGCGGATCTTAAAGCTCTCCCACTCCATGCAATCCTAGAATCATCTCATCAT
This sequence comes from Xenus cinereus, assembly GCA_025774025.1. Classification (NCBI taxonomy): domain Eukaryota; kingdom Metazoa; phylum Chordata; class Aves; order Charadriiformes; family Scolopacidae; genus Xenus; species Xenus cinereus. Next base: position 10,826,212 of record JAOXJK010000001.1, on the reverse strand, counting down.
GTGGTTCCAGAAAGCTAGGCTCACCCTTTTAACATCTGGTGAGACTATGGACACCCAAAGATGTTATCACTGTAGTAAGTAACATTAACAAAGCAACAAAACCTGAAAGCATTAATTAAGTAAAATTTTGCCAAAAAAGCAGGTATTTTTATACCAGTGTCATAGTGACACCCAGACATAGTCATACAGAAATTAATGCAACATAGAAACAAGAGAGCTGAGATAGCTTGATAGCTTTAAACATCTTGCTTTCGTTCCAGCAGGTGTCTAAATGCTCTAGACTGCTCCTCACACAGTCTTGTCCTTTGGAGAATTAAATCTGAAATGTTGTGCAGGAAGAATCTGTCTTCCATGCAAGTTGAATTAATGTATGCCTACTTGAAGTCACTGCAGCACACATATATACTCCTTTTTTTTTTTTTTAGCTTGATCAAACGATGTCTGAACAATTCAAAACTCAGCACAGATCAAGGGAAGCAGCATGGCTAAAAATATCACCGATCCTGAAAACACATACATTTGTCTCTGCAAGGTGTGACTTCAAAGTCCATCTGATGAATCAACTTTGTTCTTAAGGTTACTGAACTCTGTTAACTCTATTTCTTAGTATTAACTGAAAGTAAAAAGTGCACAAAATTAAGTTGCTGAGAACTGGGGCTTAATGGGGTCAGGATTTCACCCATAGATTCCTGTTGCTGACAGAAATGGGTAAGATTTTCAACAGCAACTGCTAATCTCAAATGCTGCAGGTTTTGGTGTGACTGTTTAATGATGCTTACTCTTTATAGAAAGCAGTGGTGACTTGCTTTCTAACGATTTGCCTTCTTTACGAGATGGTGCGATAGCAACATTTTTTCCGCTGTTATTTTCTTTTCTATTAGTAGCATTTCCATGTGGAGGTAAAGTTGCCATCACTTTCCCGGTTTGATCTGCACAGCTGTAATGAGATGTGTGTGCTATTAGCTATGTCTATCAGATGTTTGGATCTCTCTTCTAATACCAGCTAATGGCCTGATAGTACCATTGATTACTAAGCAGAGTTCAGAGTTCCCATTGATTTCACTAGACTGTCTGCTGGAAAATCAATAAAATAATGTGGCCCAAATTTCACTGAAAAAATCTACAGCCCATTTTATTTGGAATATAGCTGACTGTGTAGGGCACACCGCATATCAAGGTATTTTATGTGCCTGCTTAAGGTGGACTAACTAAATGTGAAAGCCATTCAAGTATGGAAGATAATATAACACACAGTGGGTCTAATTTGCTTTCTTCTTCTGACTTGTCAGTTACACTCGTGTAGCATGGGTACAAAATGCTACTGTTCTGGTCTGTTTGTTTTGTTTTTTTTTTTTTTTTTTTAATTGTCACTGTTATAAATGACTTGTGGATGTGTAGACCAAAGGTTAACTGAGAAATCCTATTTGAGGCTTTATGTTATTTCTATGCTAGTTTTATAAAGGAAATAGCATTTCTTTAACTTACTCCTCCTGTATCATTCCTGTTACTCTTTAGTAGTGATGGTACCAAAGATCAGCTCCAAAGCACCTGTCTTCTGTTATGTGATTTTAATGTTATACAACACCTAAAAATGAAGGATGGCCCAACATTGAGGCTGTTTGCCCTCTTATTTCCATAGCCCAAGTTCAGTTCCCTATTTTTTTGCAATTTGTTCAATGCCATTAAAGCCGTACAAAGCAATATTAATGAAGACATTTAATTGCATTATTCTCTTGTATTTTGCTGATGAATAGATGAATTTTAGTGGTGTTGTTTTCAGGGCCTCAACTTCAAGCAACTGCCAACAATTTTACAATCCAGACTTGGGCTCTATCCCAACTACCGCAGTCTGACACTAGGGTTGTTTTTTTAAAAAACGTTTACTAAAATAATGTTATTTTCTTGCAACTAGAAGATTCGATGCCAAGAATCAATGGGATAGGAGTCAACTGAGTAACAGTCTTTTCCTTGCATACCAGTGATACAAGGCAGAATTTAGTGGGCTTAGAGGTAAAGTCTGGCAGACAGACTTTTGAATTGCCAAAAGAAAAGAAAAAGGCAGAGTGTGGTCTGCCTCATCTAGGATGTGCTTTACACTCTCCCAGGTAGAAAGGACAAAAGGGTTTGAGAGACTCAGAGCAGGAATTCCCCATTGCACTGTCAACATAGCACAGGACCGCTGCAGATCTAGCAGCCTGCTAGGAATTAAAACTGTGGAGTCATTCCTATTTTTCAGACATGCTGAAGCACTGACTATGGATTATTTGTTTTGTTTTGTTTGACCCTAACTTCTCATTGATTTATTTTTGCCTTACCAGAAACAGTTGCCAGAGCAGAGAAGTCAAATACAGTCTTCCAAGAGAAAATAACTTACGGCAAAAGTAAAGATAAACTGAAGCAGGGAGAATAAAAAAAAAATCTTAGAGAGGAAGTGAGATGAGGTGATGACAGAAGGGAAGAGGTGTTTGGAGTATAGAGAATGGTGCCAGAAATTGTACATATACCTCCCTTTTCCGTAGGAGGATTTCCACCTGTTGCCAAGGGCTCAGAGCAGAGAGGGACAACCTTTTATCATGATCAGCAGAGTGAGAGAAGACAACTGTTTAACCAATGGGACTTGGGAAGTCTGCAGACTACATCTGCTATAGTACAGAATTTCAGTCAGTTTTGAAAATTGTCCTTTGCCTTCACTCGAAAAGAAGCCAAGAGCAACTCAGCACTGAAAACACTGTCACAGCATATGATGAGTTTTGTTCATGGCAGTAGGTAAATACCAAAGGTGATGCACAGTTCCACACTTTGATGCTACTAATTAGTCAGTCAGTTATTTAAAAATTAGCCTCTAGCAAAATATTTAAAATGTCTGTAGCAATGTTGGAGACGTCTTCAGATTCAGTCTCAGACAATGAATAAGTAAACTTACCCTGAGGCTCAAAAAAGCAACATATTTTCTTAATTTTATAGTCATTACTGGATGATGATTACTTTGTACACTCCTGAGTGAGTAAGATTTGTGATACTTCCTTCTGGGCAGTCATATTTTAATCATTTAGTCAGACTTCTATGTCAGGAGAGGTGTCCATAAGGGCATGCTAATGGCATATCTGTCCTACAAATACAATGCTTCTGATATTACTGGAAATCCTTCTTCACTTCATTGGGATGAATTTAGGTGAGCTCAGGGGTGTGTGGTATCATTCTAAACTGGACAGTCTTGTTTTCCAGTCTACAGAAAGCGCCTACAAAATGCTCTTCAAACTGAAAACTTTGTAATTTTTTTTCAATCCTTAACTATTTTAAGGTTTCTCATGAGATATTATACCACCTTCCCAGTGGCAAAACCAACACAGACATCACTGAATTGCACTCTGAAATGTCAATGCATTTGTTATAACCTGGAAGAAAAAGGTCAAAGTGAAAACAAAAAATTTCCATTCAAAAATAAGTGTGTCAGGGAGGGGTCCATATGAATGAAGTTATGATTTTCTGTCAATAATAAGTGAAATTTCTTCATCATAGGGACTACCGACAATCAAGAATACTTCATTATATTTGTTTGGTATGCTTCAGAAAGTGGATGATAGCCAGCAAAGCTTTGCAGATAGGTATGTGTGACATTTACAGTGATTGGCTCACCTTATATTTCCTTTTGTTAGTTTTAAGCTGGTATTTACTGTTGGTTTTTAAGATCTTTATACCTCTCTGTCCTTCCTAACATAAAGATGTATTACACATAAAACATAAATCTATAGCTTGCTTTATTATGTGTTGGTCCCATAATGGCAGATTTATATTTTTTATTTTTCTAAATAGTGACAAAATCAAGCTTCTGATCTAAGAATTTTCTTTTAACATAGCGTCTCAGTTAAATGGGATCATAAGTGAGGACTCTTCCTCTAGTAAAAAAGTCAATAGTCATTATAAAAGGTACTCTCTTTTTTCTCCTTATGGAAGGTCAGCAAACTCACAGCGTTGGATCCAATTCCAAAGATGGTATCAACCTGCAAACTCTATGGACACAGTGCTGGAAATATTCTTTATGTTTCCTCTTCACCTTTAACCGAGTCAGTACAGGAGAAAGCTGCAAGCTCACTGATTCTTTTTTTTTTTTTTTCTGCTGCTGTAATGATTATTTTCAAATGCATTCTTAGATCTTGCATTCCTTGGGGAAGGTCCTTCCCTCGTCTAGCACAAAGCTGATAGCTTTGCTGCTGTCCTTTTGATTTAGAGAGAAAAATCCCATGTCTGATGTACAACTTTGATTTCCTACTAATTAAAATTGCAATGTGGGAGCTCATCACTCCTCCTCCAATCCACCCTGCTGAGGTTCAAGACTACCTTTGGAACGTTTCCACCCCTTGATGTTAAGACCGAAGAAAAGTCCTTGTTGCTGTTTACATAGTTCCTCCAAATTTACTAAATCTTTTCTGAATCTACAAGCAGGTGAGCTACTTTAATGCATGAATCATGGTTAAATAGAACACATATTTGTACTGTCTGGGTAATGGGTCAGTCTATCACCTTTATATGGAAAGTGAGTGGTCTGACTTTTCTGTCTTTCAAGTCTCTTTTTTCTGTCTTTCCAAAGGACAGTGTCATGGGAACTTCTAGTGCTACAAAGATCAATAGCAAATTTTCACTTATGTGTTAGTTTTGGAGATGTGAAGCATAACAGTTAGGTTTTCTACAGAATTATTGTCACTGAACTGAAATCACTCCCCATCCAAGTCACAGAAACTTCTCCACTGTCAAAGTCACCCACCTGTACTGCACAGATATAAGAACAGAGATCAATAGAACACTCCCACAGAATGATTTGGGGAGCTTGAAACAAGGTGATTTTTTTTAAAAAAAAACAAGGCAGTCCTAGAAATCCACCAATTTTCAAATTCTAAAATGAATCTTTTCTTCCTGTATCTTCCCCCAAAAGCTCTTGGCAGTTTCTCTTTTGTACTTCAGGCCAAAAGTAAAATTGACATTAGCTTAGAAATGGGCTGCCAAATAGTTTTTGCCTCCCCATCTTTCCTTTTCTGCCTCCACAGGGTGGCTGTCAGTGAGCCAGGAAGGCTGTAGGTCTACCATAAAGCCAAGGCATTTGATTCACACAATTTCTTTCCAGGACTGGGTACTAGAGAAGCAGGGACTTGTGATACTTAGCTAGAAGTATCCTATTTACTCTCTGGCTTACTCTCAATTTTCTAGAGTTTTCTACAAACAAATAATAATTATTAAAGAAAAAAATCCATCCAGGTTCCATCCATGTCTTCAAAACATCACTATAATAGAAAATAGTGAGAAAAAACTGTAACTTGTATTGGCATATATCAACCAATATTCATTGTTAAGCAGAAGACTGGAAGTTTACCTTAAAATACTGATTTGGAAGATTTATGTAGTCTTGCCTGTGTTGTACACATACTTCTCTGCTTCACAGTGTGGAGCAGCCACGTCACCATGCCTCAAGGAGGCAAATAAAAGCACTGAAGTTTATTAATCACTCATTTTCTCCAGTGTACCAGCACTGAGTTATTTAGCACAGTCACTTCTCTTATTTTGACACGTTTGGGAAAATTCACAGCGTCTAATTGGCTTTCAAACTCCCACTTCTACCTATGTGGCTTGTTAATCTGTCATTAGTACACATAGGATGTAAAAGAAAACATGCAGCATAGGAATATTGACTGGCTCAAGAGCTGCTAAAAGGTTTCATGTTGAACTCTAAGTGCCTTTTTCATCTTGGCTGGTTTTTTTTTTTTTGTATTTACAAAATAAGTCTTTGAGTCTTTAGCATTTACATATCACCCTAGTGAAATATCATGGTTTGACAACATTTTCTCCTTTATTGTTGGGGGAAAAAAGATCCATTTTCCTGGCTTTAACAACCGTATCCCCGTCTTTTGTTGATGTGGTTGAATGACATATTAAGGATGAGTTTGGATCTAATCTGACTGCAGATCCTGAACCCGTCTGTGATGCACCCAGGTTGCTGGATATCTATATGAGTCCGGACAGGCCCAAAGTGTTGTCTTCTGATTACAGTGCAGAAACAGGGCGGAGACTCCAGAAATTTGGTTTTAATTTTAAATGTTCCTATTTCATGTGCAGGCTGGATTTCAATTTTTAATTTTTTTTCTAGCAATTCTGTTTCCCAGCTCTGTTGTGAACCATAAGAGGAATCTCTATTAAAGGCCTAGGTTTTAAAGTGTGTGCAGAATGCTTGTTCAGTGCTGACACTATCAAACTTAGACAAAACACAGAAGCAATGGACATATTCTTAAAGTTAAAAAATTCTCTTGGGGATTGTATCTGGTGGTGCTTGTGACAAGTGATTAAAGCTCCCCCACAGAGCTGGAGCCCTGCTTATAATTTTCCCTACAAGGCATTTCAGCTTCAATTCCCCATTGTCAAGATACACTGCTTGAAAATACAGGAAGATGAAGGAATAGCTGTCCTCTATCCAGTACCTTGTTTCAGGCTGTTTACACATATTATATTAGTCAGTTATTGAATAAAAAACATGGTTTAGGGACTGTTCATTTCTCTTTCAATGGGTAGTGATTTGAGCAACAGCCAGTAGTGTCAGGCACCCTCTTGCATGACTCCTGTGGTGAAATATCTTGCATGAACTATCTTACATGAGTCTAGGTGAAATAGCAGTTTGTTATCCACAAAAGAGGCAGAAGAAGTCATCATAAGTGTCTCTAACAGGCTAACTGGTGCATTTCCTGAAGTGAGTGATAAGAATTTGATATTCATAAAATTAAGGAGATATTACTGAATTAGCTGTCTTGCTTCCTGGGTTTGTCATTCTTACGATACCATTATGTAGATCATGGACAGCATCATCACTGTGGCTGAGACCTCAGAGCTAATTAGCAGAGACCTCATTAACATCAGGGTCCATCAGTCCTTACGTAAAGACTCACTGGAATGTCAGGTGGACAGAAGTGATTAATCTGAAGCCAAAACTGTGGCATGTATGTCAAAGTCCTACTGAAATTCAGGTTTCTAAGGCCCACAGAAAGTTAGGATAGTCAGTGCTTCCTGCTATGTAGGTCTAGAAAGTTTCCTGGGAAGAGAAGTACCAAATGTCCTAGATGTGACCAGATTCCATGTAACTTTCATGGAAGAAGGAGACTTGAGATTTCAGATAGCCTGAATTGCCCTATGAGGACAAAGACTACTCTTCATTGGTTGTGCAGATATCACATGAGCTCTGGCTGAGATCTCAGACAAGAGAGTCTGCCAGGACAATATGCCATCCTGTTTAAGCGTTGCTGTTCCTAAACTGAATGACCAAAGTTAGCAGTGAAGAACACAGAAGACCATATATTCAGACCATAGGGAGGAAGAAACTTTAATTAATTAATGAAACTAAATTTCATTAAGTTTGGTACTCAGCATTTTTGATGGCCAGTGATGGGTTCTCTTAACAGGTTGAGCTGTCATAGCTCAGTAATCACATGCTTCCAAAGCAGGAAATGCAACATTCTGGCTAGGGTTAATATGGACATCATTCATTTCTAACAAAAAGTCACATAATTTCTAGTTCTATAATTAGTATCTAGACAGTGTGGCTGCTTCAGTAAAAATTCCCATAAAGTATCTTCTTGAGACACTATGACAAAAAGAAGCAAATTATTGCCTAAACCTCTGAACTCTAAAATCTGGAGACACAAAGACCAATCAACCTCTACAGGTTATTAAACCTTCTTGGTCCATGTAGCTTACTGGAAGGCTGCTGACAAACATAAAATTATTCATATTTGTATGAAAACATTTGAACAAGAGCAACAGTAAATCAATTGAGAATGAGAAGACATTGTTCATATTTAAGTAAAAATAAACAATACAGCAATGTAATCAAGATGAAATTAGCTAATTAACGATTTAGCTTCAGTAATTGGAATGGTCCTTAAACAAAAATAATTTATAGTAAAAATAAGTAATCTTTATGAGTAGTAAAAAGAATGATCTTAATTAGAGTATAAACCAAACTAAATGACTTTTCTCAAGTTAATTAGACATTTTACCTAAATTTTTTTAATTCTGTTACTGAATCTGTACTATTACTTAATGACTAAATTGCAGCTTAGAACCAATTATGATCCTTCTTTTTTAGACATTTGTTTTTAGCCAGCAGCTATTCCCCTAATTCCATGGACCAAGATACAGGGTTTATAGGAGACAATTCTTAATAAATACCCAAGTTTACTTGTTTTCTCTCCAAAGTTAGAGATGGTAATTTCAATTATCTTCTGCAGAACATATTTTGGTTGGTACTTTAATGAAACTATTGGAATTAGGGAACATTTCTTTCGTAAGTCTTCCTGCACTGGCTCTTAAAGATGCAGTCACAGACCAAGATCCAAGATACACAGCCATATTTTCACACCTTAAAATAAAAAGTCTGATGTGTCTCTCAGTTAGCAAGATGAAAGAGAAAAACCTGGAAAATAAAACATTAGGTATTTATGATATTTTCAAAATATTTTCAACTGTTGCAGTTTCTCTGGACTTTGAATAGAAGTTGCAATGCAGAGAACAGCATTTTTTCTTTACAGGTCCCCTTCAGAGGCTAGAAAAGACTGGTGAAATTCCAGAATGGAAGTAATGAGTATGATTCTTTTTTTTTCATTTTCCTTTGTGGAGACTGAAGATTCTGGAGTACAGAGTGTTGGCTTACCTATAGAGAAGATCCTTTCTGGTTTTTGAGTTTACACTTCACAGATATCAATTTAGTCACTTTGTCTTATCTTTCTGCATGGTGTAAAGTCCTCCAAATGACATTAGTTAGTGTTGAGTGTATTGATTGAGTCAGTATTAGTAAATAACATTTTAAAAAGGTTTATATAAATCTTCAAGGTGCAAAAAATATTTCAACATATGGGATTGCATGACGTGATTTCTTGATAATACTCAAAATGGTCCAAAGCATTTACAAACTCTTAACGTTAAATTATCTCACTAGTCAATGGAAAGGTAAAATAAAATAAACACAGCTAGTTATGGTGGGCAGTGGAACTTTGTGACAACGAGCTATTCTGCATTTACTCATTAAAAAATTAAGAATAGATTAAACTCACAAATTTCTCCAGCTTCTTTATTCGAATTTGAATTTTCAATTCAATTTTGTGAAGTTTATGAAACAATAAAGAACAAGTGGTTTGACTGAGAGTGTATAATACCAATGTATAGAGAAAAACTTTTAAAAAGATGTATTAGTTCAGCCAGATGATCAAAATGCTGACTGTCACATGTTGCCAGTGGCCAAATTACTGTGACATGCAAGATGGCTGAAGACATCTATTACTTATGCTGACTTATGGATGAGAAATAAGAAAAGTTGATTATTAGCAAAGATCCAAATAGCTGAGAGACGCAAAATGGGCAGCTTGTCATATTGGTGGAGCCTAATGAGTTTATAGTTGAGTAGGATAAAGATTATAATGAGAGGTGAACTCAGAGTGCATAAAGTTATGCAGTAACAAGAGAGATAATGACTGCTATAACAACACAAGATATATAGGCTTCCACGGTATATAGTCCATCTTCCATTTTGCAGAACATCTGCTGACGAAGCAGTATGGCCTTAAGAGATGAAGCTTTTGGTCATTTTCTAATGTATTAGAGTTTGGAGTAGAAAAAATTATGAGCTATATTCTTTTCACCAGAGACACGGTTTTCCTATTTCAAAGCATATAAATATAATTGGGTTACTGCAACTGAGTGAATTAAGATATCTCAGTTGAGTTGTAGTAGCTGACTGGCTGACACTTAGTCTGTTACAAATGCAGTATTGGACACTACCTTAAACACTTTCATGGCAGAAGAGTTTACAGGAGTTATTGCAGGAAGGTTAAAGGTAATTCTGTAGGCTGCATGTGCATGCAGAGAATGTTTGTTTAGAGTTTCCAGAGTAACCCAGAGATGAAGTAGCTGAATTACTAATACTGATATCTAACCTTAAATTTAAAACTGTTTTACTGAAGACTGGGGGGTGGCAAACCCCCAGTTAAAAAAACTAAACTGGAGGACATCTGCAGAGTTACTGGCCTGTAAACCTGCTGTCTACAGTGGAAATTATTATTAAGAATGCAATTGGCATACACGTGGATAGATATACTTTACCTTGGAAAAGTTAGAATGACTTTTGCAAAGGGAACTACTGTCTTGAAAATTTATTGGAAACCTTTGAAAGGGTCAGCAGACATATGGGTAAAGCTGGTCTGATTGATATAATCTATTTGGATTTAGATATTAAGCAGCCATGCATAAGAGATAAAAAGGTCATAATGAGGATAAATAATTGGTTACAAGACAAGCAAGGCAGTGGGAGTAAATAGTCAATTCTCCCAGTGAAGGGAGGTCAGGAGTAGAATTCCACAGGGATATGTGCAGGGGATTGTTCTGCTTAATATGGTTTTCATTGACCTGCATAACGGGGTGAGCAGTGATGTAAGAAAGTTGGATGATGATAGTAAATTATTCAGGGTAGCATGAGATCTGACCACAAAAATTGCCGAAGGCTTATGTAAGTGAAAAAAAAACAAACCAAAAGGCAGATGAAATTCAGCATAGCTAAATGTAAAATGATGAGAAGAAGAAAAGAAAATCCTTCTTTCATATACAAGCGAAATGCACTGACATAACTATCGTCACTCAGAACCAAGTTTTTAATGCTGAGAAAGATATTTCCACTGAAATGTCAGCTGGTGCTCAGTAGCCATGATAAAACAAATTAGGAATTATTAAGAAAGTAATAGAGAGAAAAAGAGAGATCACTGTTCCACTAAATAAAGTCATGGAGTCATGGGTACCACCCATATTCTAGAATATACTATCCAGTTCTAGCCTCTTATCGCACATGCATGAAATAGAACTAAATAAAGTCGAGAGAAAGGTAACGAGAATGATCAAAGGTCTGCAACAGCTTTAATATAGGGAGCCCTTGTGTAAAGTAGGAGTCTTCTGTCTGGACAAGAGATGATGTGGGGGAATGATGTGGTAGAGATTTTTAAAAAATTGAGTGACATGAAGACGGTGGGTAGAGATTAAATTGTTCACAGCCTCTTCCAGCTAAAGAACAAGGAGTTGTCAAATGAAGCTCACAGAACCCACCTTTTTTTCTTTCAAGACAAGTGAGAGGTGATCATAGAATCATAGAATGGTTAGAGTTGGAAGGGACCTTAAAGATCACCAAGTTCCAACCCCCCTGCCATGGGCAGGGACACCTCCCACTAGGCCAGGCTGCTCAAAGCCCCATCCAGCCTGGCCAAGCTGCCCTAGCTCTGCACAGTGAACTGTGTTGCAGACCGTATCCAGCCAAAACGCAGCTTTTCCCCCACACCATACGACCTCGTTAGTTAAATCAGTTTCCTGCTTTGTTTTTCTAGACATCCATAATGGAGAGGGCAACACATGACAGGGATGGGAAACCCAGTGTGTTTGGAGCTGCTCGTGCCTTGGGCCTCCTTCTGGTGTCCTCCTAAGAAAAGCCAGCAGGTCCTTTCCCCCTACCTGTCTCTGGAGCGTAGCTGTCCCTACAGCCAGGAGCAGTAGAAGGACCAGTAAAGGCACATCAGATCCATTGAAAACATCCATGGATTGCACAAGCAAATGCTGTGAATGGCTGCTTCAACACAGTAATAAAAAAGTAAGTTTTCTAACCCATTTCTTCCTTGGATTGTGACAGGCTCGGGCCGGTGCACCTTATACTGGGTGCCTCGCTCTGTAACACGGATGCCTGCTGAGGGGAGGTAGTCACAAAACCCGGCGCTGCTTGGAAGTGTCGGGTGTAGCCACAGGCAATTAAATTATTCACCTGTTTTTGGTAAGACTTAAATTATGCAGAGGAGGGCTTCATAAAATCCGTATTTTGGACACATGGCACATGTCATGTTTCAGCTGTAATAGTTTTGCACTAAAATAAGGCTTTTATACAAGTGTGTTGAAGAGGTGACAAATATGTTTAACGACAAGTAACATCCTCCCTTTCTTTTTCTCATTTTAGCCATGTAATTTAGATAGTGGGTATCATCACCAGTATTACAACTCACAGGCCCACTTGGCTTGCAGTAGTGGTCAAGGACCCTATGTCCTCACAGCAAAATGGCTTTCTCTGATGGCCAAAGACAAGCCAAGAGCCAAGGAAGGCCTGTTCTGTCCTGAGTTATCTATTGGGCCTTCCCCAATCTCTCTAGACATCCTATCAAGCCCTACCATGGAGCTCAACTGCTTTGGTGAAGCCTTTTGATTATTAAATTACATGGAAGGGAAAAACGTGGATTTTTTCCCACTTGGCATGGCAGAATCAGGAACATTTTAAGACTGGATTATCTCCTCTAGGAGAAAAATTCACCAGAGGGATGGCTCTGTTGCCATGAAAGATCTCTTCTCCCAACCACTCAGAAGCAAAACCTGAGTGCCATGTCCCTTCTGACCCTGCCAAGATGAGTACTAGGAATCTACCTCTGCAAAGAGTCTTTTCCGTGATGCTTTAGAAGCAGAGGTCCTGTCCCTGTGCATGGGCATGAACTCTCCCATTCCACCTTCTTGTGAGAGCCAGGAGCCACCTGGGGTGCTCTCAGCCTCCTCCCTCTCTCTTTTTTATGGCCGGCTGGCCAGTTCTCTCCGGTTGTTGCTTCCTGGCCTGAGGACACTGCCGGTTCAGCAGCAGGATCCTGCAGGGTAAAAGCTGCAAGGTAACCATTCAGATAAAGGACAGGATGGTGTGAGCCTGCTGTGGAATAAACAGCTATGCGATGCGCCCTCGTGTTTTTTTCAGTTTAGTGACACTTAAACACAAGCACTGCAGAATAGCAAGGTAAAATTAGGATGATAGAATGGTTAGAGTTGTAAAGCACCTTAAAGATCATCGACTTCCACCCCCCCTGCCATGGGCAGGGACACCTCCCACTAGACCGGGTTGCTCAAAGCCCCATCCAGCCTGGCCTTGAACACCTCCAGGGATGGGGCATCCACAACTTCTCTGGGCAACCTG
>JAOXJK010000001.1:10788604-10813109 GCA_025774025.1 Xenus cinereus | reverse complement strand
CCTCCGCTGGACCCTTTCTAACAGGTCCATGTCCTTCCTGTGTTGAGGACTCCAAAGCTGGACACAGTACTCCAGGTAGGGTCTCACAAGCGCAGAGTAGAGGGGTAGAATCACTTCCCGAGACCTGCTGGCCACACTCTCTTGATGCAGCCCAGGACACGGTTGGCTTTCTGGGCTGCCAGCGCGCATTGCCAGCTCATGTTGAGCTTCTCATCCATAATCACTCCCAAGTCCTTCTCCTCAGGGCTGCTTTCCAGCCATTCTCCACCCAACCTGTATTTGTGCTTGGGATTGCCACGTCCCAGGTGCAGGATCCTGCACTTGGCTTGGTTGAACTTCATGCGATTTGCATGAGCCCACCTCCAAGCCTGTCCAGGTCCCTCTGGATGGCATCCCTTCCCTCCAGCATGTTGACCTCACCACAGAGCTTGGTGTCGTTGGCAAACTTCCTGAGGGTGCACTCTATCCCACTTTCATGTCTCCAACAAAGATGTTAAATAGCACTGGTCCCAGTACCGACCCCTGAGGAACACCACTCATCACTGGCTGCCACCTGGACATGGAGCCGTTGACCACAACCCTTTGAGTGCAGCCATCCAGCCAATTCCTTATCCATTGAGTGGTCCATCTATCGAATCCAGGAGTTTCCAATTTTGAGACCAGGATGTCGTGCAGGACAGTGTCAAATGCTTTGCGTAAGTCCAGGTAGATGATGTCTGTTGCTCTGCCCTTGTCCGCCAAGTCCGTGGCAGTATCGTAAAAGGCCACCAAATTTGTCAGGCACGATTTGCCCTTGGTGAAGCCATGTTGGCTGTCTCCAAACACCTCCTTATTTTGATATTTGCCTAAACTAGACAGGAGACATGAGCAAGTGCTTGTTGAAGTCTATATTGCATGCTAGAAAATTCCATAGACTCAAAGGGATAATAGACAAGTTTATGCAGGAGAAGTCTACTGGGTTTTACCAAACACACAAGAGCTCATCTGGCTCAGCAAGTCACTGAAATGGAAATAGATGGAGAATAGGAGAATGATAAGTAGAAATATAGATTGTTGCCCTTCTGTTTTATATTGTGTCCTCCAGAGTACACCCCAGTTGATTTGATCTAATACAAGTATTCTTATATTCATATATTCCCTTTCAACCATGTTTCCTTATCAGGATACCAATTGTCACATTCCAAAGCTGAATTTCAATGCATGCCAAAATGCAGACAGTGTTGTGGATTTAAGAGCTGAAGTTTAACCATAAATTAAAGAATAAACTAATTTGGTAATATGCATATATATCCGGTGTCATGGCCATTGAAGCTGGGTCAAGTGCACACAGAGATGTAGAATATCTTTGTATTTAATTTGCACTTCTGTTCTCCTATTTATGAAAGCTTGCTCTGGGCTTTAAAAAGGACAAACGTGCAGTAGAAGAGAGAGTCTGCAGATGGAGGGAGGATGATCAGTGGTATGCAGCAAGAATAAAACTACGTATACACATATACAAAGAATTATCCATCTGCCTGTTTGGCTTCTAGTAAACTCTGAGCACTTTTGACTGTACGTAGTTATTATGAGCTGTGATGGTGATCACTACATATGTGCTTTGGAGATCATGAATGTGAAATGTCATTGCAACTATGTTTTCCTGGGGTTTTGCATATTTAAACTCTTTTCTTGCCATTAACACCCACCAAATAAAAATAAAAAGCACCTGAATATGCATGGCTTAAAACATCTTAATAAATGAGTAAGTATCTTCAAACACAAAATGAATGAGGTGATCTCATTTTTTTTTCTTCCTTTGCTTTTGTCAGATTTCCGATGGTTGATATGTACTTTTGGTAAACTAGCATATATGGTACCCTCTATCCATCACCAGCTTAAACTGAGCTACGTTATCTAACCTAAATGCTGTTCTGGAAAACATGCCTGATTCATACAATTATTATTCATGTTTTATATTTATCAAAGATTGTTGTTAATCTCTGATATTATCCTGCTCTCCTTCCTAGAAAGTGCTCATATATCTATGTACCTTACACATATAAGTTATCTTGTGGTAAAAGCTGCAATGTGACCTTAAACAAGAGAATTATTGCAACATTAATTATTAAAGACTCCAAGAATAGCCTTGAAGTTAAAGAACGGGGTTAAGACACAGGTAGTAGGAGGTTTATTGCTTGATCTCCTACTGACATTGGAGCTATGAAATTTATTCTCTTTTTTCCATGTATGTAAAACTACAACAATGAAGTTTTCTAAACCAAAGCAAAGTAAGAAATTGTGATTGGAAAATCTTCAGTGGAACAACACATTTTTAACAAATTTCTTCATGAATTATTTATATTTTCCTATCATAATTCACCCACACATTTTCAGCCAAAGACTTAAACTATGGAGGACAGTAAAAATTGTAATTTGCAGCTAAAAGTGTGAAATGTCGTCACTGTAATTTTTTTGTGTATAGAGGTAGTTCCTGCTAGTAAATTAGTTTGGGACAAAGCACACTATCCATACAGTGAGGTTATTTTAAGAATAATGAGTACTTAGAACCAGCAATTTTTTTCATTCGATCTAGTGATGCAAGGAAGCACTTTAAAGCAACCAGGAGAAAGGGCTCTGCGAAAAAGAAAGTGTGACTGACTAATCATTAAAGTCATTTATGAGAGCTGTGTCTGAGTACCTACCTAAGTCTACCCCTGAAGAAGGCTTGTCTGTGATTGAAAAGGGTTGTGCAGCTGATGCTTACAATAGTTGTAACACTCCTGGACAATTGAAGTGTTTTCTGTTGTAATTCATTTTTAAAGATAGCTGGTGATTCAAATACTAATGTAAAGAAAGAAGATTCAATTTAAGTTGGAAGCAAGAACTTGGATAATGAGGTGTCTAACCATGTGTGAAGTTTTGTAACTTTCAAATGGTAATGTAGGGTTCTTGTGGCTTGGTTGGGTTTTTTTGGTTTGGGTTTTTTTTTGTGGGTTTGTTTTTTTTTTAATGTGGGGTTTGTTGTTTGTGGGTGGGGTTTTTTTTTCTGTTCTGGGGTGTTTTTGTGGGTTTTTCCTTTCCCAATAAGAGGAAAGTATTACCCAGGGAAGGATTAATGATGGAGACACAGAGAAAAAATGAAGAGAAATCTCAGAGATCTGTAGCATTCTCTACTTGATGGTCAAACAGATAATTTTTAATTTCCATACTGTTACTGTAAACACAAGAAACAAAATTTCTAGGGTGCACACACATGGACATATATATATACACACATGTGTGCATATATGCACACACAGACATATATATTATATTTATATATTTACGACATCATCCAAAGCTCCCTGGTGTCACTGGAAAAAAATCCATTCACGTTTTTCTGTTTGTATACGCATGTGTACTTGTTTACTAGTTAACAAACAGAAGGTGTTGATGGAGAAGGAAAACTAAGAAAGCTTGGGAAAGTGAGGAGAGAAAGGATAAAGTCTATCAACAATAACAACTAGAAATAGGATGGTTCAGTGGCTCTTGATTTAATATTTCTGGACAACTCCCCACTGGAAATAAAGAATTAGAAATCAGTGATATGTGCTTTGTTCATCATCTCATCAATGTGCTGAGCATAAAATAGAATCTAACGTAATGAAACAAACTGCTTGCCCTATGAGGTGATTACATGATGTGCACGCAGAGTACTTTTTCTCATATTAACATAAAGGATGGAATATGAAAACAATAAAACCACATCTGTTACTGAACCTTGTCTTTTTTAGTACATGGATTTCTGTCTTGTATTTGAAATTTCATAGTTACAGCGCACATTTCCACTCAGTCCACAGCAGTAGATAACAGTTCACTGCAATTTTCCCCAGTTCTATCATTCCAATCCCAAAAGAGTTAGGTCCACTAAAGAATGAGGTCTTTTGTGGGTTAGTTTTTAAAAGAAACAGAAAAAAGGATTATTATTTTTTTTCTGATATGACAGAAGCAATATATGGCAGAATGCATTCTGGGGCTGTATTCTTTCGACAATAAAATTTGCTAGTAGGATATTAAAGACTAAGGCTATTTAATCAGATAGATTGCTTTAGTTGTGCAGAAAGAAGAAATCATGTTGCCTTGTGAATGAAAATGTCTTAAATTTTGTTAAACTTTTGATTAGCGAAAATTCTATTTGAAGAGACCATCTGAAAATGGGTGGAAACTGTGAGCGAAATGTCAGCCATGTGGCTGCATGGCAATAAATGCTCTGTGTACCTGCCCCGTGCTGAGGTCAGGACTCCCTGATCTGTCCTCATCACTGATTCTCTAACATACTTTCCCCTCACATGAAAACGGCAGATAAATAAAAACTCTAAATATCTTTTTATATAATTCTGCTGCATTTTTAGTGTCAGGATCTTAAGTTATTATTTAAACTTCTGTAGGCATCCTCGAAAGGGCAATGACAAAGAAAAATGAGTAATGAGAAATCCATAATCAGCCTTCTGACATGCTCTCATCATTACTTGGTCCTGCCTACATTTTTTCTGCTTCAGTTTAGTAAAGTGTAGATAAATTCAATCTACTCATCTAGTGTACAACACCTTGTTCCCCTATACTAACTGCAGTATGTTTTAGACATCTTCAAAAGCTCGTCAACGTCATTGAAAAAATCTGATAAATTCAGGCTGCTAGGATCTGGCCTATGTTAAATACATTTATCTGTTTGCTGAAATTGCACACTACCAGGTTGATCCAACTCTCAATATATTTTTTTGTAAATGGTGCAACTTATGTAATGCAATATTGAGCCTTGGGTCCTTGAGATGGAGACTATCTATGACTGGGTATTAAGCATGTGTGTGTGTGTCTACACTTAAGTCCTGGCTATTTATATTTTGAGAAAATCTGTGTTTTATAGCTGCAACAACTGCATATATCATATACAGACTCAAACAATAAGAAGCCAACACACTTGCAGGTCTTCACGGTGCAGAAAAGATAGTTCAGCTGGTTTAAAAATAGGCAGGAAGAATGAGGAAAAGGGAAAGACTATTATAGCATGTGTGGGTAGATTGCTAACATAGAAAAATCACTCCCTGATTTGATATGTTTATTGTCATGACCTTTAGATGACAAGTTCTCTCTTGGCCTTGATGCTGTTCTGGAAATCACAACAATTAACAAAAAAACCAAAAAACAGAACCCAAACCCACAATGAAAAAAACTCTTCCCAGAATCCCTATAAGAAAAAGAAAAAAGGAGGGGGAAGAGATGATACATCTTTCTTAGAATAAACCTCATCTTCATTAGTGAACGAAGAAATGGGTGTACGCTTTCTTCTGTTTTCTGTTGCTTAGAAATAAAGAGCAGTGGTATAGAGCTCGAGTGCCATTACAGTCAGTTTACAATAGCCTATTTACAGCACCTGAGGAACTGGCTCATAATGTTGTTTAAATATGATGACAGCCCAGAAAATTTTCTGATGAATGAGTCACCCAGTTGTGGAACCAAAATTCATCCGTGACCCACTATGGCTACTACATTTATATTATAAAGAAGGTCATGGCTGTTTTTGTGTTGAATATGGTGCCCTCAGGATTTAATTAAACGGGATTTAAAATTATGAATACCAAAGCCAGGCAGGTCATATTGGAAAATCCAGTTTTATTTTACAGTAATTGGTTACACAAGTTATTATTATATTATTTAGAACACCCTGATTCTCAGTGGAAGTCCTTATGCATTTAATTAACCATGAGTACAAAATCACTTTAACAAACTGAAGCCATTAAGCCCTCCTCATATATTCTTTTCAAATGGAAATTGACAGCATTTTTATCTAAATTCTTAGAATTTTGTAGTTTTTAAATGAGGAAACGAGGTAAATAATGCTGGTTTAATTACTGTTTTAGTTATTACTTCTAATTTCTAGTTTCAGGTGCATGTTTCATACTTGGATTTTGATCTGAGATTTTCGTAACTTGATTTTCACATGTTCTGACTTTGTGGGCACCTTGACCTCCACTCTGTTAAAGTTTGCAGAACTTTAAGTTTCTAATCACAAGAAATGCTAGCTACTGTTTCTGCATCTTTGCTGAGGTCTACAGATTTTGGGCCACTTATACAAAAAGGTGAAAGACTGGTGATGGTAAATTTAAAAGGACAAGAGATTTAATCTTTATTTAACTGAAAGACCAGAAGACCAGCTTATTAGTGTGTACCTCAGCGTGATGGTCAAACATGAGGAAACACTCGGTAACTTCTTCTGGATCAGGCCAATCTTTTTTGTTGCTTTAGTTTATTTTTTTTGAGATGCTGCTGAGTACAGTTTTCAGTACCACTCTCTGGCAAACAGAATATTCAGAGCGCAACATCAAGGCAGCCGTAACTCACAGACTCGACCAAGAGCACAGGGTAGGTCAGTGACAAACCCCCAGCAAGACCTGACCTCCCTGCCAGTGTGGGATCATGTGGATAGAGACAGCTGATAGCAATATCAATAAGGAGGTTCTTTTCAGTCATTCTTTTAACTTACTGCATTCTGCTTCAGTCTGTTTGGTTATGAACAGTTATTTATCTGGGTTACCATCAAGAACATGGTACAACGGAAGTGCTCTCTGGCACATCATAATATACAATATTAAACAGTGTTTACTCACATGTTCATTCACATCACAGGTCTGGGCAATTGTGAAATATAAGCGTAGCCAAACCTAAATTCATTAGGGACCATAAAAGACAGGTTGCTATTTGTTCTGTTTGGTTAATTGTTCTATATGATGGAGAAATAAATGAGAATTTACTCGAGTCTTTTGATATTCAGTGTTGCTCTGTCACAGTACATTGAGAATAATGAATAGGACATTGACTTCAGATAGAAGAACATTAGTTTTCTTGCCCACAAAACAAGGAAGCCAGCTGGAGAGGAGAAAATTGCCAGGTAGATTGTCGACAAAAAGGCAAAGGTAACATGCTGACAATAACCAGGGGAAATATGAAAATAATAACAGAGGATGATAACAACCCAACTGAGGAAAAGAGGGGGGTCTTGAAGATCAAGTGATCCCAAGCTGTGCACAGCAATTATGCAGATGAAGGGGCACCTCTTCTCATGCAGAATGGAGCTGGTTTTATTTCTTGTGTAGCAGAATGTGTTAAGTCCAGCCTTCTACTGAATAAGATCAGGCCTTGCTTTCTTCCTATTATCAGGAGTACGTGTTTCTTGACAGATTTCCACACTGCTGCCTTGTTATTGTAGATGTATCATTATTTATCCCACTTTGTCCTCCCTCCCCCTTCCCCTTGGCCGTGGGGCTCTCCAAGTTGCAGGCAACTGTCATGTCAGGTATGTATGAATCTGTCAGACGCACAATGAGGAAAGATGGAGTGATCACTTCTCGCTGCCGTGTTTATTCTGTTTTCTGTCTTCAGCAGGCCTGTTCACAGCGAGATGCTTTCCAGAGCGCTTCCCATCAAGGATCCCGGGAGGAGCGAGGGTAGCTGTACTGCTGCCTGGCAATGACGGAAACCTTGGATAATCTCCCTGACTCCAGCAGCTCATCCTGGAGTACCTTTCCTCCATAATACACCTACTCCTCACAGCCTGTCCCAGCTCCTCGTAGCCATCTGCCATCATTGGCAGGTGAAGAGCGAGGAAGAGGAGACGAGGAGGGGGAAAAGAGGAAGGTCAACATTGGGGAATGGTGGAAAGAGCTCCCATCAGTGGCAAGAGGGATGGGGGTATTTTGTCCTGCCTTGGAAAACAGCTTGATTTTAACAAGTGTTGTTCACTATTTTTCTAATTCTCCAGCAGTGATGACTATACAACCATTTTTTTGTCCATTTCTTTTCCAAGCCCTAGCACTTTTATTTAAGAACAGTTTTGAAATGTGGAATTTTACAAACTGAATTTCTTTTTCATCTTCTTCTGCTTTTTCTTCTTCTACCTCTTTTCTTCTTCTACTTTTTATTGGTACTTTTGTTTTGTTGTTTCTTTGGGATTTTTGGGGTTTTTTTGGGGGGCAGTGTTTTGTTGTTTGTTTTAGGTGGGGTTTTTTTTGTTGTTTGGTTGGGGTTTTTTTAAATAACCTTACTGGGACCAGGATTTACACTCAAGATATTTTCTGGGCTAGGCTTAGAGCAGTGTCCTAACTCAAACTTGAGTGACTCATAACCTCTTGTGACTTATTAAAGCTTGCCTTTGGTAAGAAAAAAAATGTTCTTCGAAATGTGATAAAAGTCATTAGGCGTTATACTGTATATTTATGAAGGTGACTCACACAATATTTTGAACCTCAGAAATAGCAAGTGTATCATAGGATGCAGAAGCTGAAATAATATGGCAAGCGCTTTTATTAATTACTCTGCTAAAAAGACAGATCTGATGACAGACCAGTGCCTTGCTTACACATGCACTATAAAGGTCTGCTTTTGCCAGTAACTATTTTTTTTTCTTCCCCAATCTGTAAAACAGTCTCCTTCTTCCAGACAAAATTTGCATTGGAGAAAGGATGCAAGTATGTTCCCAGACCAATTTTCCATCCTCCACTAGTGGAGATACAGAAAAGATGAGGAAGTGTGACTAGCTAGCCACAAATTTTCATTACCATGTTCTGTTTTTACTAGAAGTCTGGAGAAAATTTGGGTCATTGACTTTGTAATGATAAGTCTGTCTCCTCTCACACAACTCCTGCCTGTCACAAAAGATGATTCAGGAGTGGTAGGCTCTGCTCAGAACCCCTGATGTACTGAGAAAGATAACCGGAACAGCAGCAGCACAGGAATGGTCACAAAGCGCAGACACTGTAAATATTTTTTAACTGAACTCTAGTTTATTGCTTTTTCTTTCCCTTTCTTACAGCTTAACCACAGAAATTAAGGGTATGCAATATTTTTTTGATTACTATGATGGATCCTTTAGTCCAGGTATTGCAAGTACTTAATATTTAATGCAGAGTTCTATCCACGGCTCTCCTTATCAACTCATGTTATTTATATAATCTGGTTATAAAAATTCTGTCAGCACTATGCCTTTTTGTCATGTTAAGCTCTCTAATAGTAAGAGCTTATTAACTTGTGCTTTATTAGATTCTGTGCCTTTACAACCAAGTCATTAGACACAACCATTATCCTAGTCTCCTTTCGTTTCTGGCTTAAGATCCGTCTTCACCATGATACCCATGCTTAATGAGAGTGCTTAAGTAGACAGGCTGTAAGTGATTCATTTGTATCTCTTGTCCACTTGCTTTATGGAATAAAAAAGAGATCTTTAAAGCTTCCAGCTGAATGCTCAGCCAATAGGTTTTGCAATCTCATGTTCCAATTAGTTGCCCTCAGGTTCACCATCCTTCTTCTACATCACCTTCTACAAGCCACAATGTGCATTGCTGTTGTCTTGATCGTAGTGATTTTGAGGCAAGGAATGTTTCCTGTTTATGTTCATACAATAATCAGCACAGTGAGGGCTCTGAACTAATTGAGGCCTCTGGCTGCTACTTGCTTACTACTAATATACATTATATATACAGCCAAACAGTTTGGAGAGGTTAGTGAGGAGATTCTGTTTTTTCATTGTTGCTTATTTTTGCCACTACTGCATGGTTGTTTTATATTACCTTCATTAACAGGCAAACACAATGCTCAGTTCAGGTTTAAGATGTGGCAAGTACTTGTTTTTGGAGGACACCTGTATATCCAGATGTGGCTAGTTCAGAACCTTGCATATATACAAATTTTCTTCAGTAAAATCAATAAATGGACTTCCTAAAAAATGGGTATTCTTTTTTCTTTTCTTTCTCCATTTTTACCTTACCTTTACCTTTTACCTTTAACTACAAATTAATACAGATTTTGGCTAATATTCTGATCTCACTCTAGTTTCACACCGAAATGTTCATTAGCTTGAATAGCTTTACCAGAACTGTATTCTGATACAAGTAAAAAGGGGCAGCCTCTGAATTAAAAATAGTTCTCGAATTGCTCTTATTCTGTTTCGATTCCGTCTGACAGCCTTCACTGAGGCTCTTCAACTTAGTCTGGCAGGTTAGACTACACCGATAAAACCCTCTCAGAGGGCAAAGGGAAAAGAATGTAATGTATGTGTAACAGCATGCTTTTCTACTGGTGATTTTGTGCACTCAGCCCTGGTTAAGAAATCATTCACAACCATAGCAATGTTTCTAGAAATTAGTAAAATCTATTGGTACATGAAATCCTACTTTAGAAGTTGTGCCTTACAGATATTAAAAATGAATCTGTCATAGAACCATGAGTAGAGCTTTTTGCAAAGCATTTGTTTGATGTATAGTTGCTCCCTAGAGAGAAGAGTATCCAAGAACGAGCTCCGAGTAAATGAGTGCACTTGGCACATCCTAGAATAATGTCAAATCTTTGCTGGCTCCAAGGGGGAGTTTTGCTTTGACAAACCTAGTTCCAGTGCCTTTTGCTTACGATGGATTCAGGGAATTTGGAAATATATGAAAAGAATATATCAGTGCAATGATACTTACTATGAGCAGAAAGCATTCATTAGCAGGCAATGGAAAAAGAACAAACAACTTCTTGTTACAGTTTTCTTAGAAATTTGCCTTTTTTTTTTTTTTACCTGAATGTATCTATACATTAATCTCTCCAGCAAACAAAGAAAAATAATCCAGTTGAACTTTATCTATACAGAATGGTCCTGAAGTGTTTTTTTCAGAGGAAACTGTGTTATTATTTACATTTACTGTGTTATTATTTACATTTGCTGTGTGGATACAGGATGCTCTGCCTAAAGTGCATTCATGATGGCGAGAGAGCTCTGACAGCTCACTTTTGAGTCCTGCAACTTTCAGAAGGAATCAGTCCATATTTTGCTCTGAGATACCTTCCATTAACTCAATCAAAGTAAACACTACTCAGGAGCTGCGTGTTTCCAGCTCATTGAAATACTAAATGGAAGCACCTGGTGGGTGGATTGTTTAATGCAGGCATAATCGATTGCTGGGAGTGACGCATGGCTGAGCCTCGTTGTGCTCTCAGAGCTGGCTGTTAATTAAGCAGCCAGGCCGGGGGCTGTGGGCAGGTGTGCCTGTGTAGCTGACCTGCCTGGGGATTTATTTCTCTGGAGTTGCTTAGTGATGCGTCGCAGATGCTTGTACTCCCATGGTGCTCCTGGCCTCTCCACATCTTACAAGACTTTCTGATGCTCTCGGAGTGCAACACAGATCCACGGAGAGAGAAAACAACAAATAGCCCCAGGAAGTTTGATTGTCACTGCTCTCGCATGTAGGGAAGTTCTGTTCGTATGGATATAAGGTATCAGTCCCAGCTGGTTCTGCTGCATAAGAATGTGAACATTAAAAGCCTTGACCCAAAGCATTGAATGCCCCAGTCCCCACTGAGTTGCCTTCTTGGCAAATGGCACTCTGGCATGGTGACCCATGGTATCTTGCAGAATGTGATCAAAAGTGAGTATCTAATGAGAACCCATTACCAGAACCCCTCCAGTCCGAGCAGATCAGCTCCAGAACTAGGATCCAAACACTAGGCAAATGATGGTACTGTTCCCTGAGAGAGTCAGTCTGATAAGTAAAGGTGCTAGTGTGTTCCTGGGACTATCTGTTTATTTTTATTTTTTTAAATAACTAGCTCTTCATATGAAAATATGTAAGTTATCCTGGAAGAAAAGAGCTCCGTTTTCTTCACTAGAACACTAGTTCTAGAACTAGAACACTAGAGTGTTCTAGCTCTTCTACTATTTTACAGGGCGTGAGAACCATTGCAGAATCCTGTGGCTCTAACATAGAAGACCAGTTCCTCCAAAGAGTTCTTGTAAGCACCTGCTCTGCTCTGGAGAGAGTTTTGAAATCTGAACAGCTGGAAAAAATATGCCATTGCAACCTTGCTTCCTACCCCTAGTGACCCAGAAAGGTGAAGTTACCATGCACTCTCCTGCAGTTAACTTCCTACCTTCAGCCAGATTTCTTTGTGAGCAGAATTTCTGAAATACCTTTTTCAGATGCTTGAATTAGTTAAATGTTACATACTGAGTTGAGCAGTCACCCAGAATAGCCACGTTACAGTCCTGAAGTTTTCACAGTCCTTTGATAAAGCTAGTTTGTATGGCAGCAGTGCTTCAGTCCTGGTGAAACTGCTGGGGAATTCAAGGTCTAATGGAGCAGCTGGATATTGCATTGTATTTCACATTGATGGAATTTGTGTTTGTGAAGGATTACACAGAAACAGAACTAGCACATGGGATTTGCTTATACTGCATCTAAGACTACAGTGGAGGGATCCCAAACCTAGCTGTGGCTGAGGCAGTCATAATATATTCTTCCAGTGTTTGATCATTGCAAACATATATATGACTTTTTCTGAGACATAAAATACATCTGCGGTTATTTTTACAGCCATGGTGCTTGGAGAGTATAACATGTATTTTTATTACTTTCTTGCACTTAAATGAACCACCCAAGCAAATTAAAAACTTTGAAAGGAGCAGTTGATTTCTGTCACCCAAAGATGAATCTCAAGTTGACTATTCAGAAGTGCATTGTATGCAAAGTCCTACCACACAAAGCAAATTTTAAAAGATGTTCTTAATCCTATACACTGATAATGTCATGTGATGCTAATTTATTCCTGAAACATTTCCTGTCAAAAAAAAAAAGTAGATATTGTCATTACAATTCATCCTTATTAAGTTGAAAAATTTGTTTGTTACAGTTGGGAGAAGAAAAGTAGATTGTAACATGATACCAAAATAAGTTTTTCTGAATATCTGAAGCAAAATGTTCATTTCTTCATGAAGTGCCTGCATGCATCACTTGTACACTTAAATGTTGCTGAAGCATTGTATGCACTTGCATTTCCTTGATTCATTCTCCTTGAGCCTGACGTAAAGCCTGATGAG
Source organism: Xenus cinereus (assembly GCA_025774025.1). NCBI lineage: Eukaryota > Metazoa > Chordata > Aves > Charadriiformes > Scolopacidae > Xenus > Xenus cinereus. The sequence goes on along the minus strand of JAOXJK010000001.1, from coordinate 10,800,247 downwards.
TTCAGTGTTCGTTCTGACTTTGGATTAGGTTCTTTTTCTTTTTACCTACTCCTTAAATTTTAAGAAGCAATGTACCCTTTCTCACCAGTTTCCCCCAGCTGAGCAGGTGCTGAAATGTTCAATTCCTGTAACTGCTGCTGTTCTTTCTGTTAATCAGGCCACAGCAAAATCTATTCCTTTTTTTTTTTTAACACGAATGGGGCAGAATGATGCATTTGTTCTCAAGGGATATGTCCATTTTCTATGCATGAATGCACTATCCAAAGCTTTGCCTAGCACATGTGTCAAACACATTTGCCTCATCTAGTAGAATAATTAAATCACAGCAACTTGTATTGTAGAAAAAATGAATATTTTTTTCTCGATTAACTAACTTATTTTCTTGAAGGAAAAGGTTACAAAAAATTTATATGTAGAAGTTCTTACACTGAAGAAAGCAAGCATATCTTATGATTAAGAAATATTTTATTTGAATTTTATTTACAGGATAAACCTTGTTGGCATCAAAGCCTTTGGATTTCTACTGGACATTGAACTTGAAATTTCCTTGAAGACAATTCCTACATGTGTAAGTTCAAATATTAATCAAATATCTATTTCAATCAGTTTTTAACTTCAGCACCCAATGCTGAATAAATGTATTCATGAAAGTGTGATAAGGAACCATATGTACAGATGTATTTGTGGGGACAAGCTATTAGGTTATACAGTATTTTGGCCTCTGACATTGAAAATGTAGTAGTTAGTTTCTGTAAGCATTGAAAATATTGTGCATTTATCAAGCTTTTTTTTAATATATTCTTCAATAGTGAGTTTCATTGTCACGTTGTTATCTGTGGCATTTCCACTATGAAATGCAGTCTGTGCTGATAAATAGGCATTCACAATTTGAACACATTTTATTGTTACTGGAGAAGCCTAAAAGCAGAGTCTGCTTCCTCTAATATTTGAACTCCTTGATGTTAGTGATCGTTACAGTATTCTGCTTGGTCGATTTGGATTAGAGTCTGACATTCGGGAGAAAATAGGTAAGACTCCCCAGAAAAGTTAGATGCAAACAATAATGCCATCTCATCAAACTCGTGTTCTTTTACAAGTCTGAGATATTAACAATGAATAAGTGTGATGTTCTCCACTAACTTAATTCTGCTAGTGCTAGAAAAATAGGTATACGTAAGTTTGCAAATTTGTAGGTAGCAGGGAGATTTTTACTTTAATGCAGCTTCAGGGAATAGTTATATATAAACACCATATGATGCGTTCATATTTCCTGCTGACACTCAGATTGCTGACAGCAGTATTTGCTGGAATTGAAACTTATATAGTAAAAGCTGCACTGCAACAGTGCAAAAGCACTGCAGCAGAGAGAAGGAGGGAGAAAGTCAGGAAATATGAAGCACTCAGTCTGATGCCCCTCAAAGTAGTGAAAAAACTTCCACTAATCACAAGTGAGTGCTGGATCAGGGATTCAGAAAAAGATTTTGGAATAAGGAGAAGAGGGAAAGAAGAGATAGAGCAACTGTCAAACCACTGGGGTAAAGGTTTGAGCTCAGAACCTTCCCTGTCTCCAGTGGTTTACCTGTATGTGTGTTGGTATGTGCATGTGACTAAAAGAACAATTTATTTTATTCAGATTTCTAAATACTGGTTGATTTGTCCACGATTGAATTCAGAGATGGTTTTTTGCATTTTGCATCTTCATTACATTCACTCTAAATGCAGTCTCCTGTATTTTTATCTCATTTTTCCATTCTTGCTTTAGAATAAAATTAGCAAGGTCTAATTTTTCAGCTTCTGGTTATATTAGATAAATGACAGGTAGCTACTTGTGTGTCAGTGAATATTAGGAAAAATAAAAACTCAAGATTCTAAGCCCAGCTTGGGAATAGCTGCTGAGCAGGATGGGTTCTTTTCTCTGTAGGGGAGACAGGCTAGTAAAGAATCTAATTCTGGGAGCTGTGCAAATTATTTATGTCCTCCAGCATATTTTATGCAGTTCCTGAACTAGATGACTCAGTTTTAGTCTGCTTGGAGACCGAGGTTTAATGTAGATGGCTCCTTGCTTCGCTAAGCAGCCTATGATCTTACCTACCCTTGTGAGAGGGTCTTTGGTGTGTTTGTATCTGAGAGGCTGAGGGAGACTGGAATAACAGCACATATAAGGCAGCTGCAGAGCTAGTTCCACATCTTGATGTTTCCACATGAATCGAGTCCGAGAAAGCTTTGATGTTGTAGAAACTGGGGAAAAGGATTATTTCCTAAAGATTTAAGAACACCTAAATTCCTTGGCTGATGCACTGGAGAGATAATAAGTCATTTGGACATCGGTGGCACACCAAAGCTGCGTGGTTTTTGCTGGGTGTTATGTAGCATGTGCTGTATTCTAGCTGAAGTTCAAGGAACAGCTGCTACAGAATATCCTTGAGCCTGTAAGCAAAAAATAGAGAAATGTAACTGTAACTGTCCCATGGTAATTTAAAAACAAACTATGAAAAGTAAAGAAGCCTCAGGAAAATATTAGTTTTCTCAAAAAAACCCTGAAGTACTGAACTTTTTTTTTTCTGGAAATGGTAATATTCTGATGCAATATGACAGGTATTCATTTTTCTAATGAAAAATCACAATCATTTGTGAAAGATGTTTTTTGCAGCTATGTCAATAAGACAGAAATCTCTCAGATCTTCATTAAAAAGTGGGTTGATTAAAATGTTTTTACATATTCTATGCCCCTGTTTAAAAATAAAAACCAAACCAACAACTGATTGCATCTCTGTTTGTAATAGATTTTTATCCTTCTCTGCAACTGCCTGGCATTCAGTTTTCAATTTGACTTGGTTTTGTTTGGCTTCCTAGAACACACAGGAAACATAAAAATAGTGAGTTTGACTTGAAAATGATATTGAGTTCACTGTTCACTGGAAGTTTTATGCCTACCACGCATTTGAGAAAATGTTTCCTTGTCTCTTTGGTTTACAGGGTTTTACCACATATTTCCATACTGGTTGCAATAAGTAAACCTTTAACTTTATTTTTAGATCAGAGAGAACTCCAAGATACTTTGAAGAGTTCATGACTGAGAGATGGGAAAGGGCCTTGTTGCCAAGGCCTTCCAAACATAACCTCACTTAAAATTTTTTCAAAATGTAAGAAGATTGTTATAGACACAAGGGTACCTACTGGGGATGATTATTTGAGGGTAAGTTGAGCCTTCATCTTTATTATTACAGTTATTAATAAAGAATGATTGTAATTATTCTTTCTGAAAAGGTTTTATTTGGTTAATGAAATCCAGGAATAGGGTTCCCTAACAATGCCCTACAGCTACTTTGAAATGATAGTTGTGCCCCAAATGCATTATTCTAAAAGAAAAATTGTATCCATGTATTTGTTTTATATTTGGTGTAAATGAAGCACCTACTGAATAAATTGCAGCTGCTATTTTCCTAACATGATTAGGATTCCTTTCATTAAAAAATCTGATTTCTAATAATTGTAGCCTCTGAAAAAAATATTAAAGAACACATTTTCAAAATATGAAATGTTCTGCTTTTTTTCAATAATGTTGTGCCAAAAGCAGATCTTCAATTAAATAAAAAATTTTTAAAGTTCTTTTTTCATCTAAAGGGAAACAAAAAGGGTCATCAGAAACTTCAGTATAGTGTTTCTCAAAACTAATATTCCAACTACTAGACAAAGGATGCCATGGGAGGCCACACCACTGTCACCTTGTAGCAGACAACTCGTCCAGGAGCACCAGCAATGAGGAACACAGGAGAAAGATTGCTTATTGTGTGTAGTCAGTCTAGGGATGAATTAACAACCCAACATACACAGCACAGACACTGCTGAATCTAGGCATCCTGGCTGATGCAAATATATGGAGCTAGGGCATTTCACACCCGGGATCATCTAAATTGGAGGTTCATATGGGTTATCTTTATTCGCAGTCAGGCAGTGTTTGAATGTCCAAGAGGGATGGGAGCAAAGCAGAATAGAAATTTTTTCTGATTAACAGTGTGTTTACAGAAAGATGAAGTTTTAAAATCTGAGTCTTGCAGCTTGAGTCTATTTTTAGTATCATCTCCTGTGAAAGGTGAGGCAAGAGGGCTGAGAAATAACAGAACAAGGAGCACCTACTCCAAGGCAAGAGTTACGTAGTGCAAACCCTACAATTTCTGCTCATGCTGACATGCCAGAAATGAGCAGAATAATATTTTTTTATCTCACAGAGGATAATGTGAGAACTGAGAGAGTATGTATATCAAAGATTAAAAAGAGCTCAGGTACTAAGTTAATAATAAGAATTTAAAATGGCTCCCAATTTACAATTGCATCATTTGGCAAATATGAACTCAGGAGGTGACTGAGGGAGGGGCAGTACCAGATCATGCTCCCAGTGACCAGTTCATACAGATAAAAATAAATCTAAGGCTAGAACTAGGCATTTTATTTATTAAAGCATAAACATCCATGGCTAGCCTAAAATAACCTGAGTGGCTCCTTTCAAATTTCTTTATCTTAAACTATATGATCCTGCCTTCACTGACCACTCAGCATATTTTGATTTAGATTGGTTTTTGCTACAGATGTTACATTTCAGTTTTCAAACAACCTATGATCCTGAAAGGGAAAATGAAGTGTTGATCCAGAAAGAAGAACTGAAATTCAAAGACAAAGTTGAGAAATGATCCCTCTGTGAAATTTATGATATTTCTTGCTTGTATAGTAATGGTGCTAATGAATTCCATAAAAAGTCCCAGTGTACTTAGACCCACATGTCCATTTCATAACATAAATATGAGCCCATTTGAGATCCACCTTATTAGAGGAGCAACAAGCACCATGCAAATATATGTGTACAGCTTCCAGAGAGTGGTTGCCCAACCAAGCTTGTGCATGGCTAACATTCCTGTCACCTACCTTTATAGTATTTGCCTGTGTGTGACGTGGCCGCACAGAATCACAGAATTGCAGGGGTTGGAAGGGACCTTCAGAGATCCTCTAGTCCAACTCCCCTGCCAAAACAGGTTCACCTAGAGCAGGCAACCTGAGGCTGTCTTTGCAATCAACATGGAAAATCAGAAACTTCAAGGGTGGGATATGGTTGGTTGTTTATGACTTGAGGCCTAACATTTTGGGCACAAAGGGGCACAAACTTGAGTATAAGAAGTTCCATCTAACATGAGGAGGAACTTCTTTACTGTGAGAGTGGTAGAGCACTGGAACAAGCTGCCCAGAGAGGTGGTAGAGTCTCCTTCTTCGGAAAAATTCAAAACCTGCCTGGACAAGTTCCTGTGCAACCTGCTCTAGGCAGACCAGCTCTGGCGGCGGGTTTTGGACTAGATGATCTCCAGAGGTCCCTTCCAACCCCATAGGATTCTATGATTTTGGAGTGGCAATTTTTTGCAAAGGGAGGCCAGGGTTCACTAAATCCATTTAGTCAGATGTGACCACCACCCATGAGTCTCTAATTAGCCTTGGCTTTTACATACAGATAGTAAAAAGTCGATCTCTGTCTGAGAAAACTGTCTGTCTAATTAGATGAAGAAGGAAAATAATAGTTTGGTTTCTTCCAGCATATTCAAAACTTTTGCTCAGTAAACAAGATTTGGCAGTATTGTGATATTTGTTTAAATCATATTCTTCATAGCCATTTTTTTGGTCCAACATCATCTGCTGGTATTGTCATGGAGACCAAGGCTGTTAATGTCATGCAATCCTGTAATATATACAGAATTAGTATTGCATCTCATAATTCATAAAACCAAGTTTATATAATGTCACAATCCTTACCTCACAAAACAAAATTATAGCTTTATCTTTGTTGTCAGCTTCGAACTTTGGACATTTACTGAGTATGTCACTGACAAAACTGAGCAAAAAGATTCAGTGTTTAAGATTACTTATGCATGTTCAATATTCATTTGTTTAGTAGAGAAAAAAACACTCCTCTGCAGTGGGTTTATTTTGGTTGTAATAAAGAATACAGTTCGAGTAATCTCAGTGCACAGAACAGCAATGTAATCGACAGCTACATAATCAGTCTAAAGTGTGCTTGCTAGGATGGGTCAAATTCCTCTGGGAATCCAAATGAGATCTGTGTGGCTTCTGCACTCAGTGTTTTGCTACTTTGCATCACAGAGCCTGACATCAATATTTTACATGAAGAGGAAAATAACAGAAACTCATGTTGTCAGTGTACATCTGTGAAGTATAATGCGGATTTATATTTTTAATTAAAGCAAGAAAACATAGTTTTGAAAGTCCAGCACTCACAAACACTTACATGTATAGAAGAGGCTGTTTTATGAGCAGCCCCTACAATTTCACACTGAACACAGTCTGATTCTAATAGGGAGGAGCAATAGATGGTTGTGTTATGGGAACTTGAGCTCTGGGCATGAATAATGTGGTCTTGCATATCTAGTTGTGGTGATTTAAGACAGTACTGCCCCAGCTGTTCACTAGAATTTGCAAAGCAAAACCACATTTACTATTTACTGTGAATGTTGCTCATCCTCAATGACAAGACTACTCACATATTTTCAAAAAATCCTTTGATAGTGACTCAGACTAAGCCAGGTGACTTTGAACTGAAGATGCACCAGCTCTGGCCATTGGCATGTCTCAGGCATAGAATTGATATTCTCAGGAAAGACACAGCAAGAATGAATCTTGGGCAAAGAGTTAAACCACTGTAACTGCAGAAGTAAGATCTCATTCAGACATTCTAAATCACACCATGTGTATGTCAGGACTCTTTCCTCTTCAGTGATACAGATATAGGAGTAATCCACTACTTCATTTCCTCTTTTACCTAGGACATACACATCAGACAAAATCCAGCAGTTCCTTTGCTACTCCACCATAAAAAGAGAAGATCCAAATTTACTAGGACAGGACTTAAGACTATAATGTACACTCTACAGCTTGGACCACTGTCCTGCCATTGCACTAGTTTTATGCCTATGTGTATCACCTGTATGAACCCGTGCTTTAAAAAGGAATGAAAACAAACCCCTCTCTCCCTGGAGGATCAAGTACATTACTTAGGAAGTACCAGATATTCCCAGATAAGCCAGAAACAACCATTCACTGTCTTTAATCCTACTTTTAATTCACTCAGCGGAAATTTATTAAATATGTGAATTAAAGGGCATGAGGTGTAAAGAGAATGAAAAATCAGCATTCACATTTGCAGACATCTCTCATTTAAAAAGCATAGATAGGTTTTCCTTATATTCAAACAATGTAATCAGCATTGTAAAAGACTCTGTGCCAAACTACGTAGGTTCTATGGACAGAATGATCTGAAAATCTGAGGAGATAATTAATAAGACTATAAACATGAAAAAAATAATCACTGCTAATTCATTTCTGAAAAAAGATGCATATTCTAGTGATGAATGGATGCAATTATACCAAGACGTTACCACTACTCACAATATAGGAATGCAATTGTTATATTTCTAACTTGGCAGTCTTACAAACCTTGTGCAATAGTTTCACCCAATATTTATCTTTTCCTAGTGATTCAGCTTGATTCAGCCACAGCTAAATATCTTTCTTACCATTCCTTCACATACACACTGGAGTGTGCATTTTGCCTCTGCAAACAAATTAGGAATATGAGTTCTCTCACTTTATAAGGAAAATGCATAGGATCCTCAAACTGTCATAGAATTAAGTCCCCAATCATAGAATTAACTCCCAAATGCCATTTGGGATTCTTTTATAGAAAGCGTTAAGAACCAGTACATCGCCATTGCCAGCTCCTTGGCTGGCACTGCTGTGTGGTCTGTGACAGTTTTAACAGATCTCTGTCCCCTAAAGCCAGCTGAGGCCTTGTGGCATACTTTCACAAGTGGATGACTATCAATTAGAGTTATGAGTGCTCAGTCCATTTACATAGGCTTTAAAACCTAGCTATTTAATTTAGTTGCCTAAAGGTAGGGATATTTATTTTGGCCGAGTGATCTAGGGTTATAAAACCGGAGATTAAGTAAGATCATATTGCCCATACAGTGTTATGACCACACTGAGAAAAATATACTCCACTCAGCAACATCAGAGAGAATGCAAATTCCTATGTGAATTGCTGTGCTTTATGGCGTGCAATCCAAGTAACATATCACAGTGTCAGAAAGATGGCTTTGGTGATAAGCCGGTCCAATAAAGTTAATTCTGTAGACAAATATTAAGTAAAAACTACTGTCAGAAACACATTAAGTGCTTTCTCCCTGTACTTCTCCTGGAAAGTCTGTCCTTTGGCAGGCTGCTGCGCACACTGTGCAATTCATCTGTCTGAAAGGACAGCTGATGTCACCTCCTGGCCAGCTGGCAAGGTGTTACTATGCACACAGACGCCAGTACATTCCTCTGAGAGGGAATAAATCAGACAACTGGCACCTGTGACACTGATGTCCCCTCAAAAGTTTCTCTGTTCATGCAATTCAAACTGTAGTGGAAGGGCATAGTTAGGATCTCTCTCCTTTGTTACAACTCCTTGCCTGGAGATTTTTCTCTTAAAGGTTGTGAAAATGGCGCATTGAAGCAATCTGGTGTGGAAAATCGGTTCTTCCCATACGTAATCAACCAGGATGAGAAACTCCTTCTTGGAAAAAGGAGATAAATGGCGAATATCCATAATCCTAGGGACAGACCTGATTGCACATGGGAGGAATGTTAAGCAATAGGGTTCATGTATGTCATGTAGGCTGTGATATATTTTCTTCTTTTACTATATTATACTGTAAGCAGCGTCTATTTGAGAAAAGCCCTTCTTATCTTAACATATAATTAATAGCACAATGGGAAATAGAGTTGTCGGTATCAGTGGTCTGGTAAAAAATGCATGATCACCCCAGATTTTTTGACCTGTTCCAATTTCAGTGCTCTCTGTAAAGACGCATTAGACTTGAGTGAAGTAAAACCAAGTACACCTGTCTCCCAGAGCCCTTCATATATTTCTAATATATAGTAGCTAGAAGCTGGCAAATGAAAGACAGTGCCCAAGGCCTCTGAAACTTGAACTAAGCCCAGTTTTTATTCCGCTTATGTGAGAAATCCTAATAATTATCACGTACAGGTCAAAAAGATTTGTGCCAGGCAAAAAAACCCCATGAGAGTGCCTGACAGCTTCAACCAAAGACTGTAGCTTGAAATCAGAACTGCCTGCACCTTTTTCTACCAATGATCAAGTGATAAATTTTAATATGGATAAAATATATTAATAGCTACTTTAAGTTTTTAAGGGATCATTTTATTTCTACAGAGACATAGACTGTTCATAACATCTGAATCTAAAGTAGTTATATGTTTTTGACAAAAGCTCTAGTAGCTCTAGGAAAATTTCCCTGCCATTTTCTGTTAACCAGGGTAAATCACTGTGGTAATACAAGTGACTTGTGGTGTAAACACTTAAAAAAATGGCATTGTATCTTCTGACTGATGTTATACACTCTTCTGATGCTATGCTTCTCCTTCTGTGCCTCTGCTGTAGATGTGAGGCATTTCCAGTTATGAGCTAATGGAAAATGTAAGCCCTCTTTAATTAATTCCAATCACCACACATTTTCTCTAGGCTAAGAACACGGACAAGGATGGTTACAAAAGATGTGCTGATGTGTCTGAGCCACTGTACTTTCTTCTAAGAGCATAAGAAAAAGAACGGATGTGGGAACTTCTACTTATTGCAGTCACAGTCTCACTCTGAGCCTTAACTTGGGCTTGTTCCTTAAACCCAGTGGGATTCTATATATTACATTATGGTTATAACACTCTGTCTGGCCTAATGAACATTTAGTTATTAATCTTGAAGACCCCCTGCTAAGGGCATAGGATATTCAAATGTAAGACACCTGCACAACAGGGGGATTGAGCTGGAGCCCCAACACCCAAGCTGAATGTGCTAGTCATTACAGTCCTGGCAAAAGCGGCAACACCAGCTCCTGGTCTGCCTCCTGCACGGGATATTTTTAATGTCTGACCCAATCCAACAAAAATATAGATAGCAGACATCAACAAAAAGCACAGATTACCTGCAGGTGATCCAGCACGATTTTTATTTGTGACAAATTAAAGGCATAATGTTGGTGCGTTATCAACATTGTTCTAGCTACAAATACAAAGCACAGCACTATGAGGGCTGGTATGGGGAAAGCTAACACCATCCCAGCCAGACCAAATACAGCCATAAAGATATCAGACTCTTCTGGGACACTTGAAAGTGACCAGGTGACTCACAACAATTTTTCCAACATGCTTGGACCTTCTAGATTCCTTAGGTAGTCTACAACTTTACCTTTTGCTTAAAAATGGATTCCCTGACATACTCAAAATGACTGGCCAAGAACTCTGTGGCTCCTGCTTCATTAACAGTGACCCAACTCCAGCGTACTAATGAAGGAGATATCACAACACCTAAATGGACTTTTTAATCTTACACCTTGCTTTTTGCCAATTTAGGGTGTTCCAGGTGTGCCCAGAGACAGAGCTTTTGTTTCACAAGGAACTGTTCTAGTGGAAATTTGGGATAAACAGGTGATAAAGTTTCATTTTCATTTCAGTTTCATTTGAATTTCAGTGGGACCAGCAAAGACAAATTTGTTTAGTAATTTAGTGTGTCTAACTCTCCCCCACGCTGAACTTCTATGAGCATACCTAGAGGGACTAAAGGAACATTTGGGATTATATAATCCTTTGTTTCTGTCAATCAGACCAGCCACAAACTCTGTCTTATTAACACTGAAGATTTTTGTAGTCCATTCTGTGGTTTCAGGACTTTGCCAATGTAATTTTAAGAAATTTCACCCTAAATTTATTCTTGGGCAGCGTATATGTTTATCTCTGTATTGGAATTGGTTAGGATGGGAAGCTCTTCTCCCTTGATTATATTTATTCTCCTTTTCTCACTTCCCTCACTCTGCCTGTGTATTTTTAGGAAACAATCAAAACTCTTCTCAGCTTTTTCTTTACTATGCTAAATATGCCATGCTGTCCTCTCACATGGAAGTCCTTCCACCATAATGCTGCTTCTTGTGGCTCTCTTCTACTCTCACTTGATGAGGTTTTCTCTGTCCCAATCTCATTTTTCAGTCACCACTTACCTGGATGTTTAAGACTCAAGTAATGAACCACCACATTCTGCACTGGAGTTCTGCCTCCCATGCTGTGGGCCTGAAAATGGAGGCTAAGGTTAGCAGTAGTAAGGTTAGCAGTAGTTGCTTTAATGTTTGTATTTTCTTTGAAAATATATATTAAACAGAAAGAATCAGGGTACAGACATACTGTAGACAAGAAGGTTCTCAGTTGAATAACCTGTATATAAGGATCGGTTAGTAGGATTAGATTTAATAAGCACAGATAAAAGGCAGGAACAGAGAATACTGATACGGTTTTGCCTCCTTGACCTTCCCCCTCCACCCTCCCTCCACCCTTATCTAAATAATAATTTGAATTCTCAGCTTCTGGGAAGAAAGCTGCTTGACATACTTTTATGTAAGTGTGATCATGGAGAGATCAGATAAGAAAGATCATGGAGAGGATCATCCTGAGTGAGCTCTCCAGGCAAGTGCAGGGCAGGCAGGGGATCAGGGCCACCCAGCATGGATTCATGAAAGGGAGGTCCTGCCTGACCAACTT
>JAOXJK010000001.1:10759500-10779230 GCA_025774025.1 Xenus cinereus | reverse complement strand
TTCCTGATACAGGCCAGGATGCTGTTGGCCTTTTTGGCCACCTGGGCACACTGCTGGCTCATGTTCAGCCGACAGTCCTTCCATTAAAATGGAAGTTGCAAGAAACCTCCTAGCCATGGGCATATTTCTGAAAGTGTCTGACGATAAGAGGCTTTAAATGGAGCTTCTTCTAGAGTTATGTACGGCTCAGTGTCTCACTTACAGCCCTGTGGAACTTATTTATATTTTAGCTTTCATTGGAAGAGCAAAAAAACCTGGAAATCAGTGATCCTGAAAGATATTAACATGTTGTCATTGCTTTTAAAAACATGATGGCAGGTTGTGTGTGTCTAGCACAATCTATGTCACACAAACCCATTTGTATCGTCTTTGTATTTGCTATTGGTAGCACCACCTCCTAGAACTCTGAGTTGTTTGTCAAACTGAGTCGACTTCCAAAGTATCCATGTCTCACAGGCTTTATAACAGGGTAATAGGGAAGTGCCCTTTCCTTCACTGCAGGAAGGAGAAACTGCATCTCTGTGGCTAGGTCTAAACTAGGGGACCTGGGAGCACTCCTATGCTGTCCCCAGTTGTGTACTCTTCTCCCTGTGGCAAGGAAATCTGGATACTTGAGTCAGTAGGAAGCTGTGGAACATAACCTGGGAGATGGAATGCCAGAACACACCATGGTGTGCCACTGCCATGCACAAGGAGTCTGAGGGACTAGTAGGCTTGTCACAAATCAAATGAGAAACTGTCATCACAGAAAGGAATTCTGGACTTTTAGACTTAGCTCCTGATCATAGTTTTAGCCACTAGTGTCAAACAAACCAGAGCTCCTGCAACAGTGGAGAGGTGGCTATAGAAATAACTTGAAATCAGTGTGACATCCTTTGACCAGAGGAGGTAGAAATGGGCTGCAAATTCCAGTCTCTACATGTCTGATTTGATTTTTTTTTGTTTTCCTGCAGTTGAAAAATACAACAGTAAATAGAACTGCAGAACTTACTAGAGCATTAGGGGGCTGTTACCAGCTGCTGTAGTTATTGAGATTCATGCTATCTTGCCCCACTAGCATGCCTCAGCTGCCAGCTTCTAGGAATTTCCATATTTCCAGCAAAGGTGCCAATCCTGTCGGTAGTTCTGTCCTACACAACATAGTCAATGAGAAAAATGAAAAAGCCACTCGATACTGTTATTAACATATGGCTGCTACCAGCCTGGGGACAATCCAAATCACTGCCATAAAGTTTTAGAGGTAGAAGACTCCATATAAATCTTTCTGTGTTATCTTGTCTCTTATAAAAAAAAGCAAAAGCTATTAAGAATACAATCTAAAACTGTTCACAGGTCTGACTTCAGAAAAACAAACAAGCCAAAGACTTCATGCACAATTATGTAATTAGGATTCTGTCTGAAACTGGCATTGTTCATTTCCATAAGAGAATTAGACATTCATTACTTTCATTACACTCCATTCTGTTAATATGACTCATCATATATATTTAAAAATGAAGTCATTTAACTACCATTGGCCATAAACCACACTTCTAATAAAAATGAAGCCATTTAACTACTGTTGGCCATAAACCATACTTCTAATTACTCACTTCACTAATGTTCATTTGTTATCTAATTTTTTGATTTTTCTGCATTAGACTATAACAAGCATAAAATAAGAGACCTTAGACTAATGCCAAAGGATATTTAGCTTTGATCACTGTAATCCATCAAATGTCCTAGTGAGTCAAAATGGAATCTGCAATCCTCTTAACAATCATTATTGATTCAAAAATGGTGATATTTTGGGTAAGCCTGCAAGAAATATTATTGTGCTCTTGTGTAAATATGGGGAGTAATCAAATACACGTATCTGTATTCTCTCATAGCAAATGATGTAAAGGCAGGAATAGATTAGACTGCAGCACACAATTAACCTAGGGCAGGCTATGGCATGGGAAGATATAATGCTGTATGGAACACTTATGCCCTATTAACAAAAAACAAGCTGATAGAATCATTGCCTTAAATCAAATCTCAACCATCCTGGCCAATTACAACTCCGGCTGCGATGTGCAGTAAATGGATAGGACATAATAAATCTTTCTATTGTACCGAACATATCAAAATACAAATGTGCTTGACTGCATACTATTATCTTACAGCTGAGTCTCATGACACTTCATATCTCATTCTGCACCAAGCTTTTAAGCAATCATATGCTAAATGGTTTAATACAAGTTCAGGTGGTGACGAATAGCCCCCTTTTGCCAAAGACATTTCCAGCAAGCTGCTGGTCACATAAAACGTTACTGTCTTTGTTACTTCAGTCTGCAAAGGCACAGGAGAATGAGTGAACTTGTCATCTATAGCTGGAATCTATATCATGGATTGCTCACTTTACTGTGTAATTTTATTTTGAAAACAATGAGATAAAATTGATCAGGTTTATTTTATGTTTTTTCAGATAATAGCTACGTGCTGTTTGTTTGTAACATAAAAATCCAAAGAAAATCTTTTAAATCTTACTACTTCCACGGGACTAGCATCATTCAGTGACTATCCTGATAACTTGAGCCAAAGTTATTGCCATTTGCTGTAAGAAGTGATTTGTATTGGAAATGTGGTACTTTTTTCTAGTTTTGTAAAGTGATGTAAACCTGTATAAATGCATATTTATATACATTTATCAGATGCTGTCATTGCAGATACAATATTAGTCATTGTTCTGAAGAGAGTGACAGAATTAAAACTATAAAAGTTGATGCCATGCCACTGCCTTAATGCCCACTTTCCAATCATTACATACTGTTTCTCTAACAAGGCACAGCAGTGAAATGTTAATTCTAGACAAGAAGGTGGTTTTAATGCCCCTTAGAACTGTAGAATGTCCTCACTCAGAATATAGGCTGACCTGGATGCTCATCTATAGTTACTAGTCAGCTGTTTCTCAGTAAGGCAGTTACCTTTGCTGGCTGAGTTAGTCTGATTTCAACTGGTTTTACCTCTCAGCAATACAGCAAGTGACGTTCTGCTCTCTCAGAGACCATTAGCCTATTAAAGCAGTGGTCTGGCTAATGTACTGGGCAGGATCACAGCCATATATTAATTATGCAGTTCTTTTTAACATACAATTGCTATAAAACCCCTTTCATTTCAGGTTTCTTATCAGCTGAGTATAACATTGACATCACAGTTGCCTCAACACTGGCCCCATCCCTTCTCTGTTTCTCCACTGGGTCGCAGATGTTAAATAGATTTTACTGGAAAAATGACTGGCACACAGACGTTAAGTGCACGATACCAGGCGGAGTGGGAATGTAGGGGGGCTGTCAGAAAAGCTGCGTCATATTTGAGCTGCCAGCAATGGAAAGGGGCAAAATTGTAATGTCTGTGTGAATATCTTTTAAGAGAAAAGGGAAGGGCATAGCCAAACACAACTGGAGCAAATTCAAGAAGCATCTGACTGATAAGAATTTGAGCATGTGTAATGTTATTTTTATGATAAACATTCTGGCCAAACAAGCACTTGGCAGATTTCCTCTAAGGCTGTTTTTTAATGTTGTTTCTGGCCTCGGTTTCATTAGCCTGAAACGTGTCGGTGGTTTTGTAAAAAAGCAATACCCGTAAATTACTCTTGTATCATAGTTGTCACGGTGATAAATGAAGAGAGATTAATTAAATGTATATTCAAATGAACTCCGTGTACTTTGAAGGTTTTTTATAGGCTGGGATTTCACTGAGGCTTGGGAGTGGTGTCATGGTGAAAGGAAACTTTTGTCTGGAAACTTCTGAAGTTTAAGTGTCTGGAAATACACAGGAGAAGGCACTGGAGGATTATGGTTTTAAACACAGCATCTGGGTGCCTCTTTGTGGGCTGTGGTGTTATTGCACTGCTGAGGACTCTTACAAGGTACCTGCAGGATTTCATTACCTATGATTATTGGTATCTGTCTGATGTTTATACACCTTGCAAAAATATGTCATTTTGAAATTACACTTTTGCTGCTTCAGTATTTTTGCTGTCTTATTATGTGGTATAAACTATCCACCTGATATTCCAGTGCAGCATAGTACTTTATTAAATTACAAGGCAGATTAATGTTATGAGTCATTTATTATCCACATTTGAGGCAAAACACAGCCACAAAAGTGGAAATATTACTGTGAGTATGAGGAAACACAAGCAGAGACTAGAGAAGCAGGAACAGTTATCAGCAGGTATAAGAGGAGTAATCTTCCATCCAGAAAAAAAGAAGAAACAAACCCAACAACAGCATCTTGGTGCTACTCATACCAGCATGAGGGAAATAATACGTCAGAAAAAAGTCTAGGTAATGAGTCCGTGGTTCTAAATCCTTCTGAATTATAATGGCTATAACAGTTGTAGTTATCACAGATCCACAGAGTGGATGAGGTTGGAAGGGACCTCTGGAGGTCATCTGGTCCAGCCCCCTTTCTCAAGCAGGGCCACATAGTGGCCCAGAGCCATGTCCAGTCATGATTTGACTGTCTCCAAGGAGGGAGACTCCAGAACATCTCTAGGCAACTTGTGCCAGTGCTACATCATCCTCACAGTAAAGAAGGGCTTCTTGGTGTTCAGATAGAGCGTCCTGTGGTTCAGTTTGTGCCCATTGCCTCCTTTCCTGTTACTGGGCACTACTGAAAAGAGCCTGGATCCATCTTCTTTACAGCCTCCCATCAGGTATTTATATGCACTGCTAAGACCCCTCCTGCGCCTTCTCCAGTCTGAGAAACCTCAACTCACCCAGCCTCTCCTCATACATCAGGTGCTCCAAGCCTTTAATCATCTTTGTGGCCTTTCACTGGACTTGCTCCAGTATGCCCATGTCTCTCTTGTAATGGAGAGTTCTGAACTGGACCCAATACTCCAAATGTGTTTCACCAGTGCTGAGCATAGTGGAAGGATCATCTGCCTTGACCTGCTAATGCAGCCCAGAATGACGCTGGCCTTTTTTGCTGCAAAGGTGCATTTCTCTCTCATGGTCAACTTGGTGTCCATGAGGACCCCTGGGAATCTTTTCTGTAAATCTGTTTTCCAGCTGGTAGACCCCCTGTGCTGGCTCGTGGTCTTATTCCTCCGCAAACGCAAGACTTGGCATTTCCCTTTGTCAAATTTCACAAAGTGTCTGTTGCTTCATTTCTCCAAATTCTTGATGTTTCTGTGAGTGGCAGCACAAAGGTCTAGTGAATCGGTCACTCCTTTTAATTTTGTACTGTCTTCAAACTTGCTGAGGCTGCACTCCATGTCATTAATGAATATATCGAACAGTATTGGCTCTGGTATCAACCCCTGGGGTATTCCACTAGTGACTGACCTCTACTGATCATAACCTTCTTCATCCAGCAGTTCAGCCAGTTTTCAACCCGTCTTACAGTTCATTTATCTAGACCATACTTTATCAGTTTCTCTATGAGGATGTTATGGGAGACAGTGTTGAAAGCCCTACTAAAATCAAGATAAACAGTTCTTTCTTCCTCCATTGGATTAGTCATTTCCTTGTAGAAGGCTATCAGGCTGGTGAGGCATGATTTCCATTCTTTAACTTCATACTGACTACTCCCCCTTGTCCTTCATATATTTGGACTTGTTTGTTCCAGAAGGACTCGCTCCATCACATTCCTGGAAACAAGATGAGATTGACTAGCTTTTTGTTCCCCAGATTCTTCTTGCCTGTTTTGAAGACAGCAGTGACATTTGCTTTCTTGCAGTCCCCCAATTGCCATGACCTTTCAGTGATTATTGAGAGTAGCCTCTCAACGGCATCAGCCAGCTACCTCAGCAATTGTGAGTGCATACTGTTGGATCCATGTGTCTGTCCACTTTGTTTAAGTGTTCCTTAGGTTGATCCTCCTCTACAGAGAGTAGGTCTAGTTATTGCCCAATTAAGACTGATGACTCATTGTGCTCTTTCAGAAACAGAGAAAAAATAGACTTTGGCTTGAAGAACAGAAATCACAACAGAAGAGACATACAAGGAAAAAATCATTTCGCTTATGTCACCATAGAACCAAAATTTAGAGTGAAGTGCACTATTTAGCATTAAGGTGTATGATAATGATAGGAACTGGCCTCACTTTTAGTGTGTTCCTGTCTAGTCTGACATGTATTGACCACCTGTCGAAAAAGTTCCATTGCTTTGTTCCAAATAAAACATAACCATAAAAGTTAAAAATATTCTCTTCTATCTCAAGTATGTGCTTTGAGAGGTGGGGAGAAGAGGCTGTGGTTTGCAGAGGGACAAGTACCATCTCTGTCACTATAAAGCAATTCCCTGTGACAGTGGTGAAGTCTGGGGCAAATTTTGCGGGAATATATTCTTTTTTTGGACTAAGCATTCTGATAAAATAGAGGATCTGTACCACTATTATTATTTAAGAATATATTTCAAAGCATTAAATGAAAACAAACAGCAGTGCTTCTTAGCCCTTCTTTTTTCCAGTCTCTGTCATGGGCTGGATCACATTGCCCTGGCTCGCAGCTCTGGCTGTGCCAACACTGTCCACCACTGCAGGGTATTTCAATACGTTTCACTCCTCTCTGAGAAGAAAACAGACATCAAAACATTTGAATTTCTCATTAGACTGGTCATCTAGCTTTTTTTCAGGGATGGTCCTTTCCTCCATTCTACAAGTCTAGCATCTTTGTAGTTGCCATTTGTCCTTACCTATCAACTAGTATTTCCTCTTCATGATTACTTCTTTTCTAATTTTCTCACAAAGATCATACCATGGAGGCAAGTTGAAAATTTTATAAGACATCAATGAAAAACTGAATATCAAGACAATGGAAAAGAAACTTAAATATTTGAGTAACAATTCAAGGAATCTGTGCTTCACAGGAAAACTGTAGAGCTAAGACAGTAGATGTTGCATGGTGGGACATCCCTAAAACCTCACTTATCTCCATAGTTTGGGTCCTGAACAGCATGCATGGGAGGTAGTCTCCTTTCTTATTTTATTAAATGCTTGGTTAGTGTGCAATATATGGAAGTAGTTCCAGAAATAAACGTCAGAATCTAAGACTGACTGCCCCAGATGAGTGGTGACACAGAGTGTTTCTGCTCCGTCTTCCTTTCTCTCTTATTCAGTGTTTATTAAAAGATTCTTTTAAGTCAGTATTATTAAACTGCAGAATCATGTTTCTCTTCTCTGTCTCTCTTTTCTCACTGCATTCTTAAATTTTTTCTGCCAAATGACATATCTTCAGTAGGAGAAGTGCAGATACTCATAATACAAATTCTAGACTTAAAAGCCTAGAAAAAAATTCAACGTTGTCAGTTCCACTAGGTAGAGAGGTACTTGGTGTACTGGGCTGCTAAAAACATTCTCCGGAGTTGGCTTACAATAAACAAGAGGAGTGCAAAAAACATCTGGAGACTTGGGCCAGCAGAACTATACCACAATTTTATAATGGTGTTCTCTAGATACTGAAAGAAACGCCTTCAAACAACACCCTGTTCTTACATGCCCAATTACAAACTCCTCTTTGTTCTGTGTATGAATTCCCTTTATCACAGCTCCTGGCTCCGTACAGACGTGCTGTACCGTCTCTTTCAGCTGGCTAGTCCTTGGCCTTGCTCTGAGCGTCCCTCTGTTAGACCAGCTCCACTGCCTGCTTCCTTTCTACCAACTAACTTTCTCAAGTAACAACAGAAATTCTTGCCAGCTCCCCCCAGGTCTTTAATGGCAGTGTTAACTTTTGACTTGGTTGTCAATGTAGACGCTGCTGCTACAATAGCAGCAAGAATAGCTTATTTTTAATGGAAACTGTATTTACGTGGGCAATGCTGTTTTTCCTATAGTTCATGGCTGAGGGTGTAAATGAAATTTTCAAGTTTTCAATGTATTGGGTAAAATGATTCAGAACTTTGTTTATCCTTTTTTCCACTGAAACAGATATAACTGGAAGAACAAGAGTTCAAAGTCAACAAGTTCCTCTTGCACGAATCTCGAGCAGCACAGCTGTGTGCTTAGCTTTACAGAGACCATTGTCAATGAAATTAGATAAAGAAGTCCATGATAAACCAGATTCTCAAAAAGTCCTGGACAAAATGTCCGTGAGATATAATATCTCAGGAGAGAGCAGTATGTTTGCCTTCAGTACAGAATAAACCCTTGATCACAATCATCACTGTAGTATATATGAAACACCTTTTAAAAATAAAGAGGAACTATTATCTGGAAGTTAATTTACCCACAGTGGACTTGGGAAAGTTAGAACATACATAAGGAAATCAGTTCTTAGGCAGATTGCTGAATCTATGCTCATCTTTACTTTTCCTTTTATAAAACGGGGATAACATTTTCTGATCTAGCAGGAGTGCCTGATGTGCTATATTAATAAAACGAAGAATAAAAATTCAAAGTAAAATTTAGTTGTACAACCTTAATTCTGCCTTTATATAGTCTGACATGGTATTTTAGCACTTGCTCACAGCCCTTTTTTTTAGCAGAAGTTATATACCATGCAATTTTTTTTAATTTCATCTGGATTCTCAGGTAGAACTTTAAACTGAATTGAAACCATGCCTGGTTTTTTTGGCTTAATGTAGGTGTTTCCTCATAGAAATGTTAGATACAGAGTCTCAGGCAGGGAACTCTGCTCAGCCTAATGTAACACAAACATTTGAATGCCTTACTCAGCTGTCTCTGCAGGAGATCCAGACCTCTTAATTTACTACCTCTCTCCCTCTTCATGAGAAGATCCAGTTTAATTGGCTTTTGGCAGCTCAGGAAACCGTGCAGAAATGTCTGGCATCTCCATCCCCTTGGGAGACAATATAGCTAACGCTTACCGAGAGCGCATTTAATGGTATGGAGCATGCCAATGTTGCATTGTCTTTACATAATTGTCTAGAAGCCAAATCACTCACCCGGGAAGTGAGACCGTTCTACACATCCACAGGGACCAAGCTGAGGCTGCAGAAGGAGGATCCAGCCATGGATTATTTTGATGAAAGCACTCCCCCCATACATGCTGAGGGAGATGCAAGGTTTCAAACAGACCTTACAGCAATGTGTATTTTTCATTAGAGTCTTGGCTGGATTTATTAAAATCACCCCCCAGGGCAGGGACCAGGAGCCTCTCCTTCCAGGTTGTTGTCAGGCCTTTTGCACTCTCCCTGACTGTTGCACACCTGGCTGCACACTGGCTGACCTTCAACAGGAGGAAGGAAGGTGTTTTTACTCGGGGCATTCCATGGTGCTTAGGGAACTCCTCTGGGACGGGGATATAAAGGGTCACTTCCTCAGGCTAGTAAGAATTGAAGAAGATCTAGATGACGCGGTGCTCAGCGAGAGCTGAGCAAAGCTGCCACTTCATCAGCTGAAGGTAATTGTAGCCTTGACTCTTTCTGTGTCTTTGGACATCTCCAGGGAACTTAAGTGGAACAGAACCAGCTGTCTGTCTAACCAGGATTGCACTAGAGCTCCCACCTTCGCAGAGCAGGCAATTCAGGACAGTCATGGGTGACTGGGGTTACAGGAACGGAGGTTGCTGAGGTTGCAGGGAGCTGTAAGCAAACTAGGGAAGTACCTAAAGAGCAGAGAGACCTATATGGTCAAGCAAAGCCAGATTTCTGTCTTGCAACACCCTCAGTCTAGCCCTAACTTGAGAAGATTCTTCTGCAAATTTTTGTGAATTAACAATGCAATTAGCATGTTTATTATGTCTTTTTCAAAGACAGCACTCTCTAGTCACTAACATGACAACTAGTTCAACTGTTCACCCTCCTGCTTTACACAAGTGAAATAAAAACAACAACAATAACAACAATAATAATAATAGTAGAAAAAATCTTTTGAAGGTATATTGCTAGCCAAAATCTGCTCTCATATATACTAGCACCATTGAATCAGCTGAAGGTGCAGTAGAGAATTAGGCTCAGCTCATATAAAAATTGGACACAAACTCTAGTTTGAGAATCTGCAAAAAGGTTGGTTTTGTGTTTTGTTACATTTTTTTCTCTTCAGGTTTTGTGGTGGTTTTTGGGTTTTGTTTTTGTTTTTTGTTTGTTTTGGGGTTTTGTTTTGTTTTGGGTTTTGTTTTGTTTTGTTTTTTTCAAATGTGCTAACGCTAACAAATTCCCAAATGCTTAAAACTTAATCATCATCAGTAGCCGAGCAGAAGACTGAAGGACAATTGTAACAGAGCTGTTTATCTGCTTGAATAGGATTCATTTCCTCAGCCCTTATTTGACACAAAAACAGATGTACCTCTGTCATTCCTCTGACCTCTGTGGCAAGATGAACAGCCAGGCTGATACATTTATTGATCAGAGACAGAAGCCCTCCATGGGAAATAAGCTATAGAGGCCTCACTGTGAAATTGAAGATTTAACATCTGTCCCATGCAGATGGTAATTAATCTTGAATCTGTAATGCCCACAATTGGTTGGTTGACAACATTACTTTCTTAATCTGGGAGCACGGATAAACAAATGTATTGGATTGCTCTGTGGGTAACATTTTATGAATGTGTTATAATTGCATATGCAACCCATAAATCAGATAGATTTCTCATCTACATTGCTAATTGTGTTTATTATTGGAAATGCTTCTCATATTGCTCAGTATTCACTAATGTTGATTTCCCACTGTTGAAATCCCACACCCATGTAGGAATTGAAGTCTTTACTGCTGCAAATATTTTAGGAACTATTAAATATTCTCCCAATTCTAATTATCTGGTACCTAGGTGCATGCCTATAAAGGTAGCTTGAGTATTAATTTTTATTTCATTTTATTTTATAGAATCTGCAATTATGAAATAAATTTTATTATCTCTATAATATTTGGGTTATAAGATGTTAATAGTTGATTTTATATCCCTTTCTGCCCTGCTACAGCTTTACTCTTTGCACCTTTCCACTGCTAGTTTGCGTTCTGAAACTGAGTTCCTTCCCCATACCTTCTTCTAAGGATTTATTCAGTGTATCACTGTAGATATATCCACCTTCTTGGCAGGCTCCTAGCACTTCCAAATGTTAATTTGTCAGTTATTCCCATACATGTAGTTTACTGTAACTAGAACAGCTACTAGGTCACAAAACGTTCAAGTTGCTGAAATTAAGCTGGCAGACTGCAACAAAATGAGATCTTCCAGGATCAGGGATGTTTGCAGTAACTTAATCTGTGTCCCAAAAAATTAACCAGAATTTTGAAAATATTGTCTGAACCTGGTTAAACTCAGCGGTTTCAAGACATAACTATCTTATATTAATTACATGCTAGTTTAGGCATGTAATAATTCATGTGTGTATTTGGAGTCCGAACCATGGTAAATTGGTCGTATCTTCTCTGATGTATGTCATTAGCCTGGGGGAACTGGATAGCTTGTGCAGAGAAAATGCTTAGAGTCACGATAATACATCACAGCATTTGAATTAAATCTCAGCCCTCACACCCTAGTGTAGGCTGCTTGACATTAGGATGTAAGGACAAGAAGGAAATTAAGAGTTCTTGAGCTGTGTAGGCAATGGTTTTTCTCCCAGTTTTCTTCTCTGTACTGGCATTGGAAGTGCTTTACCTTATACTTCTGCCTGCACTCCAAGCAGCATCAAAGCAGAGTCCAACAACAATAATTAATTTCATCTTGGACTCTGAACAGACACCAGCAGATGTCTGAAGCTTTTGATTTTCAGTTCTTAGTTAAAACTCTTTGAAGTTTGCCATTTACTTTAATGGGCTCTGAATCAACATTTTAGTCCCTTACCAAAGAGGGGTTGATTTAAAACTGGCCACTTGCTAATGGAAGAGCTTGCATTCATTACACTACTTTGAATGAAGCTGTTCCATGAAACGTTTGCTCCTTGTTTTCCTGAGGGAAGATGTAGGTTCTAGAAGCTGGTGTTAAGTCTGGTCTGACACAGAATTTGCTGTGCCTCCACATTTATATTATTCTGACTTTAAAGGGTAAGTTATTGATAGGAATTGGGAGATAATGGCTTTTGTTGTGAGCATTTCCAAGCATAAAGACTGTACTTAGATGGTTTTGAAACATTCTGAATTGAGTCATCAATCTTTTGAGTGAATCTTGAAGTAAAGTTTGCCCTGGATTCTAATAGACTAGGACTTTTAAAATTTATGTCGCAGCTGTAGCAATCATCATTAAACTCATGTGTAAATTCGCTAGACTACACTATTTTTTTGTAGAGTAGACAAAATATCAGCATGAATTCTGAAATGAAATCAAACTCATTATGCAATGTTCTCTAGTCTTGTATTTCAACTGATGGAGAGCTACAGGATTTGTGGAAACAGATAATGTCACTATATAATTCTAATAACACAAAATCAGAGAATTAAAATTCTAATAAACAAAAAAAAAAAGAGAAGAAAAAAAATCTTACTTCAGCTAGTAAATCATTGTAGCAGCAAAAATATCACCAGAGTTGTAGAATTATTCTTCAGCAAAGAAGTAGAAATTCCTCAATATAAATTCTGGTTCCATTATTTTCATAACAAAACTACTCCTGACTGTTCGTTTTGACTATTTACGCTCTATTTCTTGTTAAAATTTTTTGTATGACAACCAAAGTGTTTTTCTTTCCCCAAATTGCCTGACTACTTCTGTTGAAAAGAGTTGTACGCTTAAATTTAAAAATAAGCAAGCAAAAAAAATTTCATTTTTCATGGTACTATCAGACTTCATTTTTTAAATTTACTATCTCTGAGGACTTCTGCCAATAAAACTCAATAAAAAAAATTTCTGCAGAGGATAAGCATGAAAAGATGTGTGAGTATGGCCAAAATGAATTTGTTTTAGTAATAGAATGAATACTGCTAGGACAGATATAGTAGATGTATCAAGCTTCACAAAGTAAAACACCTGGAACTGCTAATTTAGAGGATGGCTATTCAAATTCCAGTGAGGAAGCTGGTGTGTAGATACTCTGCAGTAGTTGTCAACATGCAAGACTTTAGCTTGCAGTAAATTTGGTGTGTTACGTCGCAATGAACGCTAAATCTCTTTTGTAAAGGTTAAGCTTTGCTCTGGACAATTTTCTATGGAAAGCACAGCATCTTGTAAATCTGAAGCATCATTTGCTCATGGCAATTTGGTTTTAGTCCATATTATCATAATCATTATGCATCTGCAAAAAATACTGGAATGTTTGATCATGAGAACTGAATCATCAGTAAAAATCCAGAATATTACACTCATTATTTCACTATTTCAACCTCCAACTAACTGTATGTTCCTCTATGTTTTCCTTATTGATATCTGTTGCTTATTGCAGCTAATTCAGAAGCAAGATCCTTAGGGTAGGAACCTGTCTTTTTTTTGTTTGTAAAGTGCCATGAAGCCATGGGAATGATGTGTTGTCTTTCATGGCAGCTGACCTATGATATGTCAGATGAAGGATAAAATACTTCATAATATGCCAATGTCTGGGATCTTAGACCTGACAATTATTGTTTTAGAGGTTATTCATCTCCAGCAGCAGACTGAATTAACACACAAACAAGCAGACAAGTTGGACAAACTTTAACTTCCTCCTATCTGCCCATATACAGACTATGATGGCAGCTCTGCAGACTGGTGTCATTCTTCACTATGTGCAGAACAAGGCCCTCCACAAAACATATCTTAGAAATGTTTATTTATATGATATAATCTGAATATTCTGAACCCAGAGAGAGCTGGACTGTATTAGTAAGACAGATGTTAGCTTTCTTTTCTCTAGCCAGAGACATATGATCTAAGTACTGCAGAAGTAGCCAGCATGGCTTCCAGATACCAGAGAGAAGGATCAGTGGGACTGAGAAAAGAATGTTTTAATTAAAGGATGGAGAAAGCCATGCTCCTTTGCCTCCTGGCTCTTTGGTGCATGTTTTCCAGCTTTAAAAAGCTAAGAAGTGCTGAGCTCCAGCTTGTCCTGACATATTCGCCTGGGTGTAGACACTGGATTCGAATCAAGACTTACCCACCAGGAACACAGTTCACAATGTAGAACATCTTCAGACGCTGGTTTCAGCTGAGCTCTGGAGGACCCTTTAACAGTGCTTTAGCATTAGTCTGGAAGTCCTTCCAGAGTTAAGAAAAATAGAAACTATAATCTATTTCACAAACAGTTTTCAAGCTAATACTAAGATTTGCACAACACGGATCCTTTAAGAAAAAATTGTCAGACTGAAGGACAGGAGTGTGGATATTCATGGCAAGGAAATACAGGGATAGTGGTGTTCAACCCTGTTCCTGGAGCCCAGCATTTCGTCTAGCAGCACAGCAGATACGGTTATTATCTACCATGAGAGGGTGGCACCTGTGGAAACTACAAAGAATGGATTTTAATTTTGAAATTTTGAAGATAAGGTGAGGCATGAGGAAATACTGCCATCTGTCTTTTTCAAATACATGTGTTCAAGGAGATCTAGGATTTCTCTCTGGAAATTTCTGGGTTACAAAGAAAGTAGCAATACTCAAAGCATCAGAGTACATATTTCTTCCTGCAGATAGAGTGAAAATAGATGTAATATCTACAATGTAAGTGCCACAGGCAAGACCCTTGGTGAGCTTAAATGGGCACTATGGCAATGAGTTGAGCAGAGGTTTTCAGTTTACAACACTACAACTTAGAACCGACAAGTTACTGTAAATACTTTTTATTTCACCTATTACAGGAATAAACAAGCACATACGGTTTCCTGTTTGTTCTGATTTTTCTTTCTAAATCTGCATTGTGCATGTGTACCATGGGAGAAGTATACAAAGTAATATGATTTATTCTAGAGAGAAATCAGAGAACTGATTTTCCTGTTTCCTTTAATTTTGGTCTCATTATCTCATGGAGACGAGATTCTTCCTAGCACTTACTTAAAGCAAGAAGGATCTATCTGCAGTGTTTTTGCCACCAGAATCCTCTTAGCAACCATTTTACAGTTTTATGTAAAACCCAACCCTACTTATCTGTGGTCCTTTATGTAGACAGTTTCTTTAGCGGCACATAGGAAAACTGCGGTATAAGCCAACTGCAACAGAGTCTAGAAGAGGAGTTAGTATGTTATGAAAATATGGAATACGGTGACATTATCCTAAGCATTCAAGTAGCATGTGCATTTTATTTCAGGCATGAATAACATTCTGATTTTGCTTTTATCATCAATATAGACAAGTAGGTGCCTGTGAAAGTAAAAGTTACTGTTTGGCTAAGTTTAGGTTCCTAAAGATAAGTGGATCAGATTCTAAGTAGCCTTCACTGAGGTTTGTCTTTCTTGTCTTATTTTTTTTTTTTTTCCCATCCAAGAAGTCTGCATCCAATGTCATGGTTATTTCAATACATTAAACCAGTACGTATTGGAATTTACATTTATTGCCAGTACACTGTGTCTTCTTTTTAGCTTGGTTGCTTGCTTGTATGTATGTGTTTTGTTTTATAACGCTTAAGGAAAAAATTGCTTGTGGATTATAAAGCTCTGGTCTTGTATTACACTATTATTACTGGAACATATTGTTTCATATTATTCTTCCAAGATGAATCATGCATGTTGATTAATGAAAACAAGACTTTGTTGATGTTATTTAATCTTTCAGTGGGTGTTGATGAGAACTGACAAGAAACATTTTTGAAAAGTCTTATAAAGAGCTGTATTTATGCAGTTTTCCATTGTGTTCCTCTCATACTGTGTTCAAGCAATGATGCTTCATGCAGCAACCCTCATTTAATATTGTTATAGAAAGGGGGAGACAGGTTATGATGAGTAATGGAACCGTGTCACTAAAGCCTTGCATAACTAACCTCACTTTCATAACACAATTACTCTTTCTTGCAAAAAGTTGTAAACCAGGAAGACCAATTTTCTACTTCGTCTCTCTTCCTCCCACACCAAAAACCCCCTCTTTTCTCCTGCTTCCAGAGTTGAAAGAATCTCACTGACCTCAGTGTGCTGAACTGGGTATTTCATATTCCTGAAGTGCCCAGAAACAGAACACTCTTCTGTAAACAAATACAAAGCAACTTACATGAGACCGCTGCCCTCCTCAGAAGGAAAGCAGATGTGCTCTAATGAGCACTCTTCAAGTGCATCTTTCTGCACATTCTCAATGTTTCAGATGCTGATTTTCAAATGAGGCACCCAAGGCAATATGCTCAAAAATAAATCAGCATTACAATATTTTGCATATTGAAATTGTTATGGAAGATCAGATGGGCGTAAGTGCTATCCAGTAAATGGCTTGAATTGAAATGTGTGTCAATAAAAATAGTGATACTGAATCATAAGTCTTCAACATATTTATAAGGGCTATATAGCAATGCTCACAGTCATGGCAATTCCACCTTGGTCAACAAAACAAGTTATCAAAATGAAATCTGAAGCTGGCCAGTGCATGGCCTATAATTCAGGAAAAAAAAATTCATGGCAGAGCACTGCATGGGGTTTGACCAGAAGCAATAGAAATGCTTGCTGGAAGCCATTCCACATGAGAAAAGATTCTATGACATGACAGCCTGACATTACCAATATATCAGGAGCTCGGTGGACATAAAGGACTTTGCCCTGCAAGAAGTGCTAGGCTGTCCATTCGTGAAGTGTTTTGGTGTTTCAGGCAGCGTGCATAAAACAAAAATCCTTGCTGTTTTGCATTAATGAGCAATTCACTGACAATGTCGAAGAATTCCACATTGTTCTTGGACTGCACACTTAGAAGGAAGAAAGACCCCAAAAAAGAAATCTATCAAAAGAGTCTGTAAGCATTGATCAAACTGTAGCCACTTTAAGTGTACAGTCTGCATATAGACAATTTCTAGAGATGTGTAGGTCTCTGTTTTGTCCCCTTTTTTAAGACAAGTAAATTTTTCATGAAGTGTCTGATAAATATAACTGGCTTTATAAGCAAAGAAAAATTCTCTTGATCTTTATTAAGAAAGAAGTGCAGTTGGAAGACTGGATAATTCAAGAAATAGGAGCTGATTTGAATTGATCCCAGCACAGTGACTGGGAATGATTATTGCTTGGTAGCTATTTAGGAGTTTATAAAAAGAAAAATATTCAAAGTTTCTTCAGGTGCATTTATGAGAAAGATATATATACACATATACATATATAGAATCATAGAATCATTTAGGTTGGAAAAGACCATGAAAAGATAATCAAGTCCAACCATTAACCTAGTACTGTCAAGTCGACCACTAAACCATGTTCTTCAGCACCACTTTTACATATCTTTTAAATAACTCCAGGGGTGGTGACTCAACCATTTCCCTGGGCAGCCTGTTCCAATGCCTGACAACCCTTTCAGTAAATAAATTTTTCCTAATATGCAGTCTAAATCTCCCCTGGCACAACTTGAGGCTATTTCCTCTTGTGCTATCACTTCTTACTTGGGGAAAGAGTCTGACCCCTGCCTCGCTACAACCTCCCTTCAGGTAGTTGAGAGCAATAAGGACTCCCCTCAGCCTCCTTTTCTGCATGCTGAACAACCCCAGTTCCCTCAGCTGCTCCTCACAGGACTTGTTCTCTGGATCCTTCACCAACTTCATTGTCTTTCTCTGGACAAACTCCAGCACCTCAATGCCTTTCTACTAGTGTGGGGCCCAAAACTGAACACAGTATTTGAGGTCTGAATTCAGTGTTTGAGGGTCCTCACCGGTGCTGATTACAGGGGACAATCACTTCTCTTGTGGTGCTAGCCATGCTATTTCTTATACAGTCCAGGATGCTGTTGGCCGTCTTGGCCACCTGGGCACACTGCTGGCTCATGTTCAGCCAACAGTCGACCAACACCCCCAGGTCCTTTTCTGCCAGGCAGCTCTCCAGCCATTTTTCCCCAAGCCTGTAGCGCTGCATGGGGTTGTTGTGACCTAAGTGCAGGACCCGACACTTAGCCTTGTTGAACCTCATCCCACTGGCCTTAGCCCATCGATCCAGCCTGTCCAGATCCCTCTGTAGAGCCTTCTTACTCTCAAGCAGATCAACACTCCCACCCATCTTGGTGTCATCTGCCGTATATTTGTTTACATGCAGATTTTAAGCTTCTAGTTGAAATTCAGTGATCTAAGTGTGATCAGATCTGAAGCATAGTTGTGGGTTAACTAAGAATGCCCAATGGACTGACATCTTATTTCATAGCATCACTTTCATGATATTCCAAGCTAGCGAAAGTGAGACACTTTTAGAAGAAACAAACAATGCTAACAGATTGTGAGAAAACTACTTGAACATGCCACTAGAACCAGAATATTACAGAATTTGGGACTGAAGCCGACACTGCACCAGAAATACTTGGCCACAGCCAGGGTAATTAAATTTTTCAATTCCTACCGTCTGTACATTTCTAATAACTTTAATTTAAAGCAGATCAATAACCAGAGAAGAAACTCAGTACTGTAAGAAGCTGTAAGAAATTTACAGTACTGGAAGAAGCTGTTCTGGAAGTATGAAAAATTTCCCCTCCTTTTAGATATTCCGTCACAGTTCAGACAATAAATATCTTAGCTCAGTATTTTCTACTAGAACGTAAAAAGTCTAAAAATTAAGTTGTAAGGATCTACTCTACAGCCCTGCAAAATCAGCAGAGTGTTTCTTATTGATTGTAAAGTCTTTGAGTCAGGAGAACAGATTTTGTAGGGGATGAAGAACTTCAATATTTTTCTTTCCTCATGTTTGTTTTAACTAACATGAATGAGACCAGTTATTGTCCATTTCTGTTAATATAGCATACACACAATAAAAGGGTAGACTTCTCACATAGAATAAGACTCTTGTCCTTCATATTTTTGGTGTATATGCTGATGATATTGTTTTTTACTTATGTGGATTTCTTCTTGAAGCTGGAATTGGTAGAAAAAAAAAATCTGCCATGATTTTGTATTCTTAAAAGGCAAAAATACACCCTTAAGAAGGAGTTCAAGAAAGGTTTAAATGTAAGAATTCAAATTATTCCATTTCAGACAAGTACTAGTGAAGGACAACGCACAGCCAGTACCAAAATCCAGAGGTTATGGTCAAAATTAAATGTCCTAGACGGAGCTGAAATAACAAAATGACTATACCAAATCTAAACTCAATTCTGGCACATGGGTTATATCAGGGAAAAAGGGGGGTTGACAGAGGAGGCTGATGATGTAGTGATTGCTGGTCACTAGAATACTCTTTGAGCTTATTTGAATGTAATTTGGCACACAACTAAAGCTGACCTACCTTGCTTTAGTGACTGCAGTGGCTTCCAGCTAAGCATAACAGTATGAAGTAACAAAGATGAAATAAGGCATTTTTTTGGATCCTAATCAGAGCACAGCATGATGATCAGAGAACTGGCATCTGAGTTCTTTGCCCTGCATAATCTGATTCCGTCCTTTTTCTTGGTATTCCTAATTCAAAGTATACCTCTGCCATAAGTTTTCATGGTTTTTTTAGGCAACAGTGCAGTAACCAGATCGTGACAATGTGTTCTCTCTACTGCAGTATACTTTAAGGATTAAACTGTTTAATTTCATTTTCTTTTGAAAGCAATTAGAATTAATACTTTCTGGTCCCTTTGCAATATAGTTTATTACATGAATTAAGAAATCAACATTTCTGAATAGAAAACAAGTTGCATTCCAATTTTTCTGTGCATCTGACCAGGCCAAACAAAATCTTTTAAAGATGCGTGACTAACTAGTCATTAAAAAACTTAAAGGATTTAAGGATAAATATTTTTTTCAGATTCAGCTTTTCTCTCTCTCTTTTTTTTTCTTTTTAATATATATATATATGCATTTCTTTGACTGTAGGGTATT
>JAOXJK010000001.1:10743168-10759400 GCA_025774025.1 Xenus cinereus | reverse complement strand
TTTAAGGATAAATATTTTTATCACATTCAGCTTCACTCACACTCTTTTTATTTCTTTTTAATATATATATATATGCAATTCTTTGACTGTAGGGTATTACACAGTCTTCAGTGTTGCCCTGATCCTGGGTTGTCAGAGCAAGACAATTATGAGGAACCCACTATACAGTGTACTTTCTATCAGCCTGTGAATTTTACCTTTTAAGTTTAAAGGAAGCATACTGGCTGATTTTGAACAGCCCATTTTGTGTTCATTCAGCCAAAAGTAATTTTACAACATGCAGTGATGAGAAGATTAAGTCATTTGTCCTAGTTAGTGTGTGCTGCACTACATTCTAGGGGAGAAAAATCCTCAACAAGCAAAGCAACATGATTTCTTTAGCTAGCTTCTTTCCTGCATTTATCAGAGAATCCAAACATGTCACAGCAGAAACATTCCTGCTCCTGCAGACTTTTAGATTCACATTGGATTTTTATGCAGATGAATTGCTTAGTGAAACTGCTGGATATGCATGTAGGTGCAAGTCTGATACTTTTCCTAAATACCCCTGTCACCGCTGGCCAATATAAATGACATCTTCTTCATTACCTCTCATTCATTAATGAAGTACTAGGCACAAAGTTATAAACCTGACTGGTAAAGCCAAGTTGTATGGATCACACCTCTACTTAAAATCCATTTCAGTCACAATGGGGGTTAGAATCAATGTCGGCCAAGATGGGAGCTGTTCTGTTCACAAAGGGAAATAGGGAGGCAGTGGGGTGTTGAGGAAGAAGCTGCACTGCAGCTAGGGAATTTCTCACTCTGTGACTTGCAGTGCAAGCCACTTGCCTCATGAGGCACTCAGTATATCACCCTCTAAATGGTGCAGATATCACAAGTGCTGTTTGGGAACTGAAGCCAACTGAAGAAAAGAAGAATAAAGAGATTGAATCTGTTTAGGCATGGAAGGAGTATGACCCTCCCTTCTGTGTTTTCTAAGTTACAAAGCTGTTGTCATGGAGCGCTTCAGTCATTAAAATAGAACTTAAATAGCTGTTTGGATTTGTGCTGTACAGGAGAGTGTTAATGGATTATATAATTATAACAATTTAAAAATCCAAATGTTCCCATAGATTTCAGAAATACTTTTAAGTAGGTTCAACTGAATGTACTTCTCAACCTTCTTTGTTTTACTTCTGCCTTGTTATTTAGGGGGTTTTGGGGTTGAGGGTTTTTATTGGGTTTTTTGATTGTTGGTTTGTGTTTTTTTAAAAATCATTATTATCCTGTGACCATGAATCTGAACAGTACGAAATTTTGCATGTTATTGTGACACTGTTCTCACGCACTTGACAGACTCCTTGGTTTGCTGGGAAGCATAGATCTAAATATGACCGGGTTGGCAAGGCTGTAGCTATTGAAGCAACTTAAATGCAGATGGGATAAACTGGTGCAGGGCTTCCATGGAAGTTCACAGGGGAGTTTGTGATGTTCCTAGCACAAGTCAGTCAGGGATGCAGTGTATGCTCATGCTATCTACATCATGCAAGGGCTAATGCTTTTCAACTCCACTTTGCAAATTGCTTCCTTTGTCTGTCCATGTGGCTCGTAACCGCATGAAGCTTTTGACAGGTATCACTCAGGGTTCAGTGTAGCTGATGAGCCATAGTGTACATGAGCAGCGTACACAACTCTTTCAGCTGTGTTTTTCTTTTTTGGTAAATGCTAATAAGTGAAAAAACATATATGGAATTTAAATTGCTGTGACTCTCTCTCTGTTCCTTTTGAAAATTAACTTTTAATAATCCTTAGCCAATAAAATATTGGGAGGATGTTGGAGCTGTTTAGTTTCAAAAGCATCAGTAAAATACTGTTTTTAATAAACTCTGTATTTAGTGCCAGAAGTCCTGTAAAAATTATCTGCAGATTTATCTGCCTTCTAAAAAATACATTAACGTCTATCACTTTGTGTATACCCATTAAAATTTTATAGAATAGATAGTACAAAAAGCTCTTTAAATCATTGTAAGATGTTTTCTGGTTATTTTATGTTGATACACTAAATGTAGTTGCAGTGAAGAAAGAGTGCAACTCATGGTTGAATATTTAAGTCAAAGTAGCAAATCTATAAAACACACTTCGATTGAGACAGCAAAAATTATCAGTCAAATCATATTTTCCTTTAAATATGAGTAATTGTTTGACAGATGCAGCAAATGCTGTTAGCTGTGGTGCATCGGAGGTCTTAACCTAGTAGCTGCCTGGGTTATCACTGATGATAATGAAGAAGCTGTAAAATAATGGTAAACAGCCAAAAATGATGAAAACAACATAGAAAAAAATTTAGAACTCAACTAAGCAAAGGAATAAAATAGAGGTAAAACAAATAATTTCCTACTGTAAGTGGCCCAGCCCAACCCTGTTGGACTCTGAATAAGACCATGGATTTCTGAACATTTGACTAATTCCCAGTTCCCAGTTCAGAGTTTATTTGCTTTGGATTTTATGCTCTCCCTTTATTTTGTTTAGGTGGCAATTTTGCATGGGTTATATAATTTCTAGAGAACCGTTTTACACAGAAAAAGGATTTGGCAATGAATTAAAAAAGAAAAGTCTACCAGCTACAGTATTTCCAGTTCTTTCAATTCTTCCTCAAAATCCACGTATTCCTTTCTTCCACCCTCCTCTACCTTGTATCCTGGCTACACCACATAGTTTGTTCTGTCTCTTTGCGCACCTACGGTGCTACTACATGGGGAAAGAAAGTCTAAATCTCTTTTGAGGTGTTCTGGTACAGAAGTTTTCTGTACAATTTTGGTTATGGGACTTGAATGCTGACATGTTAGGTACCTCTTTCACAAGAATTTGGTACTTAAATAGAGCTTTATAGAAAATAGCCTGTGAGTGACAAGACACTTAAGTTCACCACAAAGAAAGCTGAGGAAAAGTGTAATACTGAGGAACTGTCCCTCAAAATACCTAACTGAACAGGAGCAAGTTATTCCATATAATATTTGCAGATATGGACCCTTTCTGAACTGAGACAATGATATCAGATCAGTCCTGGATCACAAGAGAAAATAAAACCAGATAAACATGAAAGAATGGAACCACTGGTAACGGTTTTATTTTGTCAGGCAACTGATCAAATTCAGAGATGTGAGAGAGTGAACTTCATGTACTTCTTCCTCTGCAGTAGACAGAGAAAATGAGGCTTTTTACACCCAATACAACCATTTTTCACACAACAAAACAAAACAGAGGGAATTCTATGAATAGAAAGAATGCCACAATTCATGTATATGTGTTGCTATTAAGAAGCCTGCTCTCCTTTCTTCAGTTAAAATGGCACTTCAAGCTGTGATCTGTTACCAAGGCACAGAAGATACAAATTGACAGCTCCCAAAAGCAGGGGAATCATATACACTGTGTATCCATCAATAATAGGAAATCATCCCATTGAAGGGTCACTGACATGATTTTTACTTTTGTTAGAAACATGAGTATTAGTTTTTCTAAAGAATTATTAATGCAGGAGATGGCATATTTTCACACTCTAAATATCTTTCTTTATGCTTTGTACACTGCTTAGTCTTGACATATAAGTTCAAATATCTCATCTAAAAATGTAATATTTAGTTACTTCAAAAAGGATCCACTATTTGTATCCCCTCTTCAGTACTGGTAGAAGAGCATCAGAGGGCAAGCTAGCAGAAAACTGCTTGGAAGTCCAAACATCACTTCATCCCTGCCTCCCAAGCTTCCTGACAATTCAGAATTACTTTTTCTCTAGAGAAAGTACAAATCTCAGTTTCAGCCTAGTATGATGGGGCTGAATCAAGAATAGTTTCCTACAACG
Source organism: Xenus cinereus (assembly GCA_025774025.1). Taxonomy (NCBI): domain Eukaryota; kingdom Metazoa; phylum Chordata; class Aves; order Charadriiformes; family Scolopacidae; genus Xenus; species Xenus cinereus. The sequence continues at coordinate 10,755,559 of JAOXJK010000001.1, read as the reverse complement.
TTTTCCTTTGACCTTGTTGTGAATTAGCCTTTCACTTCATTTTGGGGTAATGCTACTCCCCGTCCTCTGTGCATGCCATCTCTCTGCTATACAAGAGATGGAGAAGTGTGAGTCTAACACTGTGCAGTACTAGGAACAAACCCTTTCCTAGTGTCTCTTTGCTGCAGAAGTAGCAGTGTCTAAAAAACTGGAAAAAAAATTTGAAATTCTGGCTGTGCCTATGCTAATAGAAAAATGTATTTCATTGCGGTAAAAATACTTAAAAAGGTCACAATCCATAATATGATGAGTCCAGTCAATATTCTTCAACAAAAGAACAAAGAAAATCCCATAACCACCTACGACAGGGTTTCTGATCCATACCTCAGAATCAGGTATGCAGATCATTTTCAGGCAGGTGTAAGAAGTAGATATTTGGAGAGGTTCCTAAAAAGCACAGCTTATTTCTAGATATAAAATTCCTCAATAGACAGTGGATATTTCAAGTTTTAACCCGGATGTAAATAGGTGAATGTTAATCAGAAAATTAAGAGCAGGATCTAAACTTTTCCAGTTGTCAGGTGGGTCACATCTAAACTATTGATTTGGTATCTTTCCCAATGGAAAATAAAATAGGATCTTCTCTAAGGACAGCAGAGCACATCAGACATATGTGTGAGGAACATCTTGTTTATTTGCATGATAATGGGAAATACTATTCATTATAATTAAGTTTCAAAATAAGAATATGCTAAGAAATCTGTATGCACTGCATTTCCTCTGTGAATTCTGTAGGGTGATGAATAATTACTCCCACAATTTTTATTCCCCTCTTGAGATTTCTAATTCCTTTCTCTGAAATCAGAGAAGCATTGGGGAAAACACACAGCTCATTTTTCATTGCATTTTCCAGTGGGATTATGATATTCATGGGCTTTTCCTCTCTGAATTGGTATGTGTTTCCCCTTTTTAAACTGCCAATGTTCAACTAAAGGAATAAAAAAAACCCCGATTTATTTTATTGTAACCCCAAAAGATATGTCAAATTAGGCTACGATGGGACTTTAACAAGTATCTCAAAAATAGACATAACAGTCAAGTCCTTATTGTTAATTTACTATGGAAGATGATAACATACTGTGAAATAGCCATAAGTCAAAGAGAAGCATGACAGAAAGATCCCTCCTGAAGTTCATGGAGTTCATTATCCTTTCTAGGTATTGCCAATGCATATATATTGACCTAAACAAGCCGTTGGTCTAAGAACATGGCAATACTGGCAGCACAGAAATCTTAACTCCTCAGCTAATTCTAGCCTTGAGAATGCAAGAGAACATAAATTTGGTGCCCCTTATAATCTGAATTGATGTGCATTGAGCACGTGCTGATTAACAACCTGAGCTGTAGCATAAGCAGCCAAATGTCATGCAATGGAGCTTTATTTGACTGTGGAATACTTAAGTATTCTTAAATTAAACCTCATGGAAAACCTTAAATTAAAAAAGATCAGTAACAAAGATCAAAGTCAATGTGTTTGAATCACTACTGTTAAAATATTAAATGCCATTTTAACAGTCTTCCTTTGGATGTTGAAGCCGGAAATATTAAGGTGAAAAGCAGAAAATACTACAAGCTCTATGTCCTAACGTAACCCGAAAGATTACACGACAAAGATTTGACAAAGACTCTTGATATGGAAGGTCTGAGTTATGTTGTACAAATCACTTGCTAACGAGCTCTTGAGGTAGGAGAACACAGCAAAAGGGAAACCCCTATCAATATGTTTCAATATGAATTGAGAACACACAGAAAAATCCCAGACTTTGGTCCATCCATATAAGAATACCAATGTCCATCCTTTTGAATACCTTCATTTGATGTTACTCACAGTATGTAGGTACCAAAGGCAGATATTCATGACCAAGTAAATCACTGAGATTAACATTTCCTCATAGTCTTCAGAGATATCTGGACCACAGTAACACAGACTTACATGGAAGTCAAGCCAAACGAATCTGTACCCAGTATCTCTAGGTAGTATCTACCCAAGCATCCACAGCTGTGAAATCTCATTAGAACACACACTCTTTCAAGCCTGTATCTGATTCATGCCTAACTATCCTTTGATGGAGTGATCATTAAACTGAGTCCCTCTAATTTCTGAGGAAATAATTTTATTTTGAAATAAATTATTCTAACAATGCTACAGTTCAGTATTAGAAATGCTGTAATTAGAAAAATTGCATTTGGGTGAGCTGCTCATTATTTTTATAGTATTTGGATACAAAAGAATATTTGAAATGGACTGTCATGTTCCAGCTGCAGTCTATAAAGAAATAGCATCATAATATTATCCCAACTAGTATAAGAGTATGAGTGATGAGTTTTTCATGCCTTTACCCATCAAAAAGAAAAGATTCAATTTGACCTGACGAACTTCTTCACTCTGCTGTCAGCTGTTGAGCTACTGTTGCTTTTTTTTTTCTTTCTTTCTTATCCCTTCCAAAGTTGCTTTTGCTAGTTTGATGAATCTTTGTTGTGGTATGGAGGTGAGATGAAGGTCTTACAATTTCAAAAAAGTGACTTCTCATCCCTGCCAGTCTGAAATCCACCTGGGAAATACACAAAAGAGTAACCCTAGCATTCAATGTGACAGCCTTGATAAGTCTTGAAGTTGTAGCTTGATAACTTGTTTTTATTTTGGCAACTGGGAAAAAAAAAAAAAAGCAAAATAATGTATGAAAACTTCCACAACGTCATTGGGTCAGATCACCTTGATTAAAAGATGTCATCTGGATGACAGAAGTCATTTTTAATTATAAGAATAACAGTCTGTGTCAGGTAGTTAAATGTATTTTTCAGTGGACTAGGAAGGTTAAGGTACTAGGTACTATCATGCCAATGTAGAAAACAGCAACATGGAATCTTAGTGTAAATATGCTAAATGAAAAAAAAACCACAAAACACACCCATGTTTCAGTTTTCACAAGGTCTAATGCATTGCTTTCTATTTGTTGTAATTGATAAGCTAATACTAAAGGGTACTATTGATAATTAATTAAACGAGTGGTTTCTGCTGTTTCTTCTTTACCACACAAAAAAAAAATGCATAAACAATATTTAGTTTTGTTCATATCCATTATATATTGACAAGTGCCATCCCATTTTTTTATATTCTGATCCCCAGCAGGAAAATTCTTCTGAGACAAGGGCAAAGAGCAGACATAGGATAAAAGACCTCTAATTTTGATCCAAGGCTCCCCTATCTCAAATAGCTATCTGAGCTCGTTGCTGTAGAAATTTCCAGCTATTTGTTTCCAGTTACAGACTTGTGTTTGGTTTCCCAGCCCTCATGCTCTTCCCTGCTAATTCACCCAAGCAGACTCACCAGTGTCCATTGTGGTAACACCAGGATACTCAGCACATTGACCAGGTGCCCAAATCCAAAGACTACAAAGTTCTGCTACATCCATGCCGTTCACTGTTCTATGAACAGCTGCAAACACAGGAGCCAGATATTTATTTCATTCAGCTGTGACATTACTGGCTACTCATTTGGCTCCTCTTCCTGTGAAGTCATCATCCTAACCACCCAGAACCAGAAGTTCTGGCAACCTCCCATGGATGCAACCAAAAGCCAATTACTCAACCACCCAGCAAAAGTAGTATTTGCTTCTGGCAAAAAACTAAACTGTTATCTTTTCATCACCAGCATTTTGCCAAAATATATCATTTCAGTGCATCTTCCTGATTTTCCTGGTTGACTTCTTGTGGGTTGAGCAATTGAATGTTGTTCAGTGTAAGCAAATTATCTTTTGATTATAAAGGAAAATGATCCATATGATAGAAGGTGGAAAAGAAACTGGATTAAAACAGAAGGTGTTAACAATGGGTAGGGGCAAATTATGAAATCTGGTTTCTGGAGGAGAAGCTAGATATAACAGACTGTGACAGGAGAAATGAGAAAAGCAGAATTTTCTCCAGAGTGTGTCCTTATCTACATTTGTCCTTTAAGAAAATTTGCTTAATTAAACATCTCAAATTTCAATGTAGAAGCTCCTTGGAACTAGATATTCATGCTGCAGACTTCCCTTCACTACGTTTTTGTCCTGTTTGCTACCCTCTAATGCAAACTCTAGGTAGATGGTAAAATCTCTAGGGTAAGAGCTGCTCCTCCTGGTCGGTGTTTTTTATACCCCAGATTCTCATTTCAGTGGGAATTTGGAATTTGGTACATGCCAATAAGTTTAAGATTGCAGCTAAGAGGTTAATAATTCCTTCAAGAGAGTGGAAATTTTGGCTACCCCTGGATCATGCTTAGAGGGCTGGGATTAGGCTGATGGACAGTCTGACCCTACTCCACATGTCATTGTTGACACCTGTGATCTGTCTGTGGGTTACTGTCCCCATATCACAAGGGTAACTTAAGCTGTTCATCTCTGCAGACCCTTTCACCTTTCTGGCAGGAGTCATTAAAGCCCTTGTTGAAAAATAAAAAGAATGTTGCTTCTACCCATAAATTTTGGATATTGGAAGCTGGAGAGCTTCTTTAAAATATATCACCTTTGAATCAGTCTAGCAGAATGCATTTCACTGATTGACAGAAATATGTTGGTATCCAAAACGAATAGACAGGCACATGCAACCCTCTCTATAGGTGCAACATGCCTATTGGAGTTCACAATGAAAATAAAACTTCTTCAACAAGCGTGACAAGGTAGTGTGGCCCTGATTTTTTTTTCTTTTTCCCGCCAGGTGCTTTCAAATTTGTCTCAAGTTGACATCAGATTGTATCAGCGTAGCGTGGCCGGTCATCAACTCTAGACACAGATCTGCACTCAGAGTGCTGACCAGACCAGTCCCTTGTGCTCCCACTGGATTGAGAAATGTAGTGTTAAATGAAACACTTCACAAGTGACAGATCCTGCTACATAACAAGTTAATGAGTTCCCAATTAAATCTAAATTTAAAAAGTTATGTTTATCCTGGGTATGCTCGGAGGCTTAGCAAAGCAGTTAATGTCATAATTCCTAAAGTAAACACATTATTTCATTTGTGTTGCTGCTCTTATACTTTTGAAAACTTAATTGAGCCCATTACATTTCAAAACCATTTTTTTTCCTCTTTCTCTCTCATTATATTTGTAACGCTTCATTTGTCACCATTTTTTAATCACAAGGTGGGAACACAAAGCCAGGACATGTATATTTCTTAACAGTAGTGTTGATGCTGCCCCAAATGCTCCCAAACTCTCCTATTCCTTCAGCAGGACACATTTAAAAAACTGATTACCAGTTTCGATTTTATACTAATGAAACTCATCCTTACTTTGTCCTCTTCGTAGTTTTCCCTAGTATGACACTGAGAACGTGTTTAAGATACAGGCAAGGTTCGTAAGTTTCTTAAATTTAAATAGCTATTTAGTTTGCAACTCAGCTTCATCCTTGGCTGTAAAATACCATGCAAGTAGATAGGCTTTGGTGCTAGCTGGAAGTGCTACCTTGCTACTAAACTAGCAACTGCTGTATGCTAACAATCATGGAAATCACAGTATTAATTGCTGCTTAATTTTGTTTGCAGACCTGCCTTATGTAGGTTGATATGGCAGATTTTTTTCTCAGTTTCATCAGCTGAGTTTCTTAGGCAAAACAGCATTTCTTGGGTGGAAATGCTCTCTATATATAAGACTGGACCTTGTCCTTATACACAGATGAGGTCTCAAGAGATTTTTTATATTTTATTTTATTTTTTAAAAGTATAAATCTGCTAGAGTTTCATATATGAGTTTAACTGCGCCACCTCAGATCTGTATGCTTAATGGAACTACATGATTTCATATGGTTCTAAACTATGATTCAGTTTACCTGAAATTATAGTAGGAAACTTATAGTAAGTATGACACCACTGCTAATGTATTAATAAAAAATACTACGAATCTTTAAAAATAAATATACTATGACACTAATCAGGTTGGATTTCTTGTTATTTTGTTTTCTGTGTTTACAGTCATTATCGCATGGAAACACTGAAAAAATATTTTAACTTGAAAGGTCTAATTTTATCTTCAGAAATAATTTTTCCATTGGAGATGGAAGGTTGTGTCCTTTCCTCATGAGCTTAAGCCGCTAAAAACAGCTCAGGAAAATTCTGGTTGAGTCTAGGACCAAAGGCTATTTCCCACTGACATGGAAATGGGCAGAGGACAGCACACTGCCAACCTGCCCCCAACATCATGGGCAACTGTAATTTCAGCACGATAGGCTGAATTTTTCCTGTATATACGAACCCCTAATTGGGATCTCTAAATCAAACATCAGTTTCCCCAGTGGTAGATAAACAAACCTGGGCATGTTGACTATAGGTGTAATGTGGGATTTCTATGTCAAGTAACTTTGGCCCATGTAAATTCTTAATGTTAGCTAGGATTAATCTGTTTGGGGATTTTTTGTTTTGTTTTGTTTTGATTTTTTCTGTTATTGCCATCAATAAGAATAAAGAATACCTACCTACTCTCAGTAGAACTTGCAATTTTAAGTGTAATGGGGTAATCATCTCTGGGGCGCCGTGTTCTACCCTGGAAATGTTTCGATTTTATACTTTTCCTTAATGTGTGAACAATGCTATATATTTTTAATAAAAATTATATTTTAGGAATTATTCCACACAGTCTTGGGTCTTATGGAGAAAGTTACAACAGCAGCGATCTTACCTCAATTTATAGCTAATCTGCTATTGATTTCAATAACTTGGTCCATTATAGCATGTTTGTTTAACACGCTCTTTTTCGCCAGGAATTGCATTATTTAATATTTCATGTAATTGTCTAAGAACAATAGAGCAGAAAGTCACATGAAGCACAGTTTTGCTTCTTCTCCCCTTTTTTCTTTTCTCTCTTGCCTTTCCTTGTGATTCCTTGTTCTGTGTCAAACAACTAATTTACAAGCAGACTCTGAGTCATGTCTGGCCTGTTGATTTATTATTGAGCAGTGCTGAAAGGAGACTGTCTATTTTGCATTTTCATCTTTGTGAATGACAAGCAACTGCCGATTTTATATTACAATTTCTGATTTTCTGCAAGTCTATGGGTCACAATTATTTTATAGTTCGTACTGTAATTTGCATATTCCTACATCATTTCACCTATTCTTCTCAAATATATTTTCTTAAGAACAACAACTATGAGATCAGAGGTCAAAGTAACAAGTAAAATAGTTGAAGATCCTATTAAGAAAAATCAGGTTTTCTTAGTAGTCTCTTGGTTAAGATATAGCTTCAGTAATTTAAATATATCTGTGTAAAAAATGTCATGTAAACCAGAGGTGAATAAAGGAATCTTTGCTTCCTACTTCACATTGCTTTGCATTTTTTCTGTGTTACATTTCAAGATTTAGATGAAGTGTATTACTCTCACTGCTATGTAAACTCATGCTACCCTTTATGTTTTCTACATTGCATATGTATCTACACAAGCAATTTTAATTTAAGCTAATGTTCTATGTTCTATGAACATTGAACACACAGGAATAGGCAGTTGAAAACAATTCATGTAATTCAGTCATGAATGACAGGCCTTAGAAACAAACAGATGCTACAATTTCTATGTTCAGATGAGTAAAACACCTTAAGACAGAAAAATGTCATGTAAGAAAGGGCTGTGATGTATAAGTGTCCTTTGCATTGGCTATGATTCCAGTGTGAGTGCGGATCCATTGTCAGGAAGCATTACATATATGAGAAGATGTAACACGCTCTTCTTCCTCACATCAATTTAGCAGAGTACTTAAGTGCTTACTCAACATTAGACATCTAATTGAAATCCAAATGTCCTGTGAGTTTTAACATGGATTTGAGAGCAGATAAGTTAGCTTAATTTTCTGGCTTTCTCTTTTCCATCTACAAGTTTGTGAGGGCATGATGTATTCGCACCATCTCTGTACTGACCAATGTACTCTTTTGGTTAACAAGTCCAGTTTCTCTAGACTACATAATAAAGATCTGGAATACAAAAGAAGCCACCAAACAAGCTCAACTTTCTTGCATTACTAGCACTTTAGGCTCAGTTTCAGTTTTATCCATATTTTTGTGTTAAAAATACATCAACAAATAAAATTAATCACAAAAAAATTGATCATCTCTTTCAGCACATTTGATTTTAATAATCACTGGATATGTTTTAAATTCCACTGCCATAAACCTAGTTTGGATATAAGGATGGACAAAAATTAAAACCAGTTTCCCAGGGAAGTGTGAGATCTCGACACTTGGAGACATTCAAAACTCAACTGTACTCAGCAATCTTATCTACCTTTGAAGTAAACCATGCTTTTAGCAAGTACTTGGACTAGATGATCTTCAGATATTTCTCCCAATATAAACTACTCAAGGACTTTACCAGTCTCTTTCAGTGTTTACTCTGTGTCCTGCCCTCTTTCCTCTCAGTTTCTTCATCCCTACAGTTTGTGTAACATATACAGTTCTGATAGTCCATGGAATCGGGATGCTACTGACCTCACTACTTTCTTGGCTTTTTCACTTGTTCCACAAAACTTGCCAGGGAAGAAAGGATATTCCAGAGGAGGAAGGAACATCCTTTCATCTAAACTTGTAGCTTTCATGTTTACTTCATATTAATGTCCAGTAGTCTGGTACACCATCTGCCCCCCACACCAGCTGGTATCATTGCCTTCTATATGATTTTCGCAATTTTTTTAACCCCTCAGGAAACAAAAAAGATGGAAATTTCCATTCTATTTTCTATTCCCCTTTCTCCTCATTTTATAGAGTTCTCAGGGGCTTCTTCATTATAACGTTACTTTCACAACATTACTCATGTTACCATAGTACCTTTGAAGTAGTGTTAGCAGACAATAATTTTCTTTTATGTTATTTTTTTCAGGAATAAGGCCAAATTCAGATTACTAGACTGAATATAGTTTAGTATTCTACTCAACATGACTGTGAATATTTGCAATTTACTATTAAAGCTAGACAGTAAATCATAATTTTTCATATTAAACTACAAGTATTACTACTATTTTAGCAGTGAATTACTAAAGAAAGAGATGCATATGGTTTATGATATCCTGTTAAAGTATGTTCTTTTCCCAGTGGATCTTAAAGATTTGCATATATGCAGAAGAAAGAGACTAACCCCCAGATCTTTTATTTCTTAGCTAACAGAAAGGTCCCTCAGTTACTATCCCTCAAGCTGTACGGGTTACTGTGCTGTTGAATGAGCAGTTAGAGTATCCTCAACCTTCATTCTACTGACTACTGGTTTAAAATTTGAATTAAATTAAAATGAAAATGTCAATGCAACTGTTACTTTTAGTAAAACTATTTCTGTTTAACACTAATATTGAAACAATACTGAACCTTTATCAGTCACTTTCATTACATTACATAGACAAAAGAATGTATGTGCATGATTCTTTATCTTGATCGCACATTAGAGTTTACAAATACAGAAAACAGAGGTACCACATAGAGTGTCAAACTAAAATATGCACAAGACTGGGGAAAGTATTAGAACACATCATTGTGTGAAAAAGGGTGATTCTTCTTTTCCTGAGAAAAAAAGTAAGAACGAGTGAAGAATGGACAAACAGATTTATTCTGTCAAGGTGGTAAGCCTCTAAAATAATTAAGATAAGGGAAAAAATAACACGAAGATTCTAATTTATATAATTTATACATATATAATCAAATAATAGTAAATGTGAGAAAGTAAAAAGGAGAAATTAGACTATAGAGAATTGGGAGGATGAAGACAAGTCAGTTGTGCTTGTCAGCTTCAGAGGGAAATAAAGAACACGTTTTGAGCCACTACAAGTCTCTGTGGGATTCAGCCTTTCTTTAATATGAGACTGAATGACTGAAAGGAATTCACTTATATAATACTGAATTCAAGAGATAAAAAGGAGATATTGAACACATACATAGTAGATGAAAGGACTGAACAGAAACTACAGGAATAATGGAAACACCTACTGTGATATCCCATAGGACTGAATTTTTTACGTATTAGAAATTATCTAAAATCTTATGCACAAGACATTTCAATCTATGGATTAAGGGATTTGAGTGTAAAGGCACCCAAATGTTTTAATAGATTATAGCTATGGTTCTTAAGGCACCTGCCTTTCAGAATTATACCCATTAACATAGAATTCAGTAGCATTTATTTAGCATGGATTTATACTACAGGGAGAGAGGAAGTGTTTTGGATTAATTTAATAAGGATAGGCATGATGTGGTTCTATCAAGTCAATGAAACATTTTGTATGAAACTTTCTTGATAAAGATTTGACCGAGTTCTTATTTATGTGTTTTTCTGGTTGTTACCTTGTGCTTTTTACTGTTGTAAGAAGAGAGAACCCCTGAACTTAGGAAAGGATAGAACCTTTTTTTTTTACAAAGTCTTCAGATTTACTGGTAGAAGGAAAAAAAAAAGGCAAAAGAGTAATTATTGCTTAGTTAGGTCATACAAGTATAACCCTATTTGGTGCAATTGTACACAGTTTATAAATATAATAAACAATAAGAAAAACCAATAAAACCAGCTGCTCATGGTTATTTCAAGCAAATCTTCTGATCAGGGTCAGCAAGACAGATCAAGATTCAAATGGTCCAAAATGCACCTGCCACTTGGGCTTTTTATAGATCATTAATATATTTAGATACTGCACTGGCAACTTTATCAATATAAATTTTCTCTGCAAACATGTACTTTTTAAACTAATTAGGTTTTTATGAAAGAAGCAGTCATTTTCTACAGGAAGTCAGTAACCGTAAATCACTGGAGCTGCATATTAAGCATCAGTTCTTCCCACTTGCTCAGTCACCATATGGCACCACACACTGTGCTGAAAGATAATCACTTTATTGTTGGCTGGGTTTTTAATCAGATACATCTCATACTGTTTTGTTAAACATTGCCTTGCAAATAAACCAGCCTTACAATACATTTTTGCCTTGGAAGAAAACATAAATAAGACCTAGCGAAACATGGGATGGTCTGGTCAAAATTGAAACCCAAGATATAATAAAATGGTCAGGCATGAAAGAATATAAAACATTATTTGGACTACCACAAAGATGCACCAAAAGAAACTGGGTTGGGAGCTGGGGAATCCACTGAGGAAGGTGTCTGTTTTCTAGCAGTAGTTTGCTGGCTGCATTAAGCTTGACAGCTGTTGTGCTTGGTGGCAATCAGAATGTAATCTGCACTACATCTAGAAGCTAATGGGCTGCTGTGGTCCACTCACACTGGGAGCGTGCACAAGCAGTGATTTTATACAATGATTAGTCCTGCAGTTCTCTCCTACTTTGTCCCCACAAACAGAAACTCCTGTAGAATGTTGTCCCTAGGTGCTCCTCACATGGAGGTCATTGGTTTTGATTTTATATTGTACTCACCCCAACAGAAGCTCTCTGGCCACCCTGGCCCAGGTGCTCTGCAAGGGGAAAGGAACAGAAAATTTGACCAGATCTGCATTCATAGGGATGAGGAAAGGAAAAAAAGAAAAATGTGCACAGTAAAGGGAAAAAACCACCCTACTTCAAATAAGGTTTCTTAGTTTATGACAATGTTACCTAGGAGAAGTAGCTGAAGATTCATCCTCTTGAGTGACTGAAACAAGCACAAATATACAATAGGAACAGCCTGAGCTGAAAAAGACAGATTAGGGATTCTTCTTGTTTTTGATTTACATAAAATTACATACAATTAACAGAATGTTCTGGTTATATAATCAAATGCTGACATTAACAGTAGCTGTTCAACCCTCTCTATACCCTTTTGCATATGAATTGTGAGACATAACCCCTTAGGGACTGTTGTAATCCCAGTCCCCAGACAACATCCTTTCTCTCATTTTCTGCACTCAGTACCAGATTATTCCTCAGAGGGACAGAGCAGGGCAGTGGTGGGGTGAAACAGTTCCTGACTGAGGAATCTCTGACTCTCCTGGGATGGAACATGTTCAGTGAGGGTATGGTGTTCTGCAAAACTGCACAAGAAAAGATCTTCAGATACTCCAATTTAGGGAAAATCTCACAGAATGCTAAAACATTTCTGAGGCAAGGAGAAACTTTCTGTCAAGTGTTTTTTTTCTTTCCTAGGGAGTGAAGGTACTTGAACTCTCAAAGATTTACATGTTTCTTGGTCTGAACAAACCCAACACCTTTACTCATCTGCAGAAAGGTCAGACTGCTTTTTCAGAAATAGTCACTCCAAAATTTGCTCTGGTAGACCCAAGGAATGAAAAATTTTAGAATGAATACTTAATGGTTAACTAGGTTTTAAACAATTGAAACCAGTGTCTATATTAGTGTTACAACCACTCCTCTATATATAATCACGTTATGATTAAATAGCAGTTTCGGAAAAGCAATCATAGACATAGTGCTG
>JAOXJK010000001.1:10730230-10743068 GCA_025774025.1 Xenus cinereus | reverse complement strand
AAAAAGATGACGTGCCTCTTGAGTTCTTCTGACAGGATGCCAGACAGAGGACAAAAAAGACTGAGGAACTTGTTTTATCTTGCCTGTCTTCCAAGGCAATACCAACAAGATATCTTAGTTGATGCTTGTCTTAAGCTTACCTTAAAAAAACCAAACTGCGGATTCCATTAACATTTCAGGTAGAGCTTAAAGTCTTGAAAATCTCCCATTGCTATTTGACTTCGGGTCTGTAACTCATCGCTATTTGAGGAACTGGATATCAATTCATTCTATGAGTGCTAGGTATCTTAACAAAAAACATGGGGCTCCTTATTTTTCTAGCTCATGGATAGTGCTCAATTTTAAGGCTTTTATTAATAAGTGGATATAACTAAATTCACTTGCACTGTTTGCATTTTTGTTTGCAAACTCTATTATTACTTCACATTTCATGTGACTGTACTGATGTTCACCAATAATTTATGAAAGGAGCAAATGTGTTACCCTGATATAGTAAACAAGGCAACAAGATAACTGCTGTAAAATGCCTTTTTTTCTTTGGATATTTGCTCTTAAGACACATATATTACTGTGGACCATAACGAAGCAGACTTTTTCACTTCAGTATTCCCAAACATAACATTTACTGAACGTTTTTGCAATGTTTATATGTAAATACCAGTTCTAATCCCCTAAACATGTATGTTTTGACTTTTGGGACAAAAGTTTCATCTTCCATATCCCCTATTTGTTTACTTCATTATTGAACAAATTTGGTTTACTCTACAATTTCTTGGAATATTTTTTGATGGCAAGTCTGTATAAGGAAAAGAATAGCAGAGCAAGGTAGAAGTTTACAATTTAATATTGATGTTATTCATCATTTCAACTGTGTAAAGCATTCTGGAACCCTTGTTTTTTGTAATGATCATGATTTCAGAGAGAAAAGGATTTACTATATTGGCAGGAATACCTCTAGTTGTTTTAAGAATGAACAAAATTACAATTTCCCAGTTTTATGTCAACAAATTTCTTCAGTATTTGTTTGGTATTTTTCTCTGGTCTTTCCGGTTCTCACAGGATTGAAATGATTGAGGAAGAAGAATTCCTATTATTGTTTTCCTTCATACTAACAAGACTTTTCCTGTAAATGAGTTTCCAGTTGGTTTATTTCTGGTTCCCAGCCTGCAGCAAACCAGCTAGATCATCTAGTGAATAAATACTGATGTGAAAGAGAGCATAGTGCACATTTGGGTTCATATTATATAGACAGTACAAATGCAAATATTAGAGCTGACATTTGTATGCTCATACACAGAAGCTGGGGTAGCCCACAGTACACTGGGGGTGCAACACACAGAGAATGGATGAAATGTGCATTTTCAGTTTAACAGGTGGAGAGACTGGCATTAGGAAATGGATAGTGTACCTTAGTGTTTAAGAGGCCTCAGAAACCTGTGTAGTTAAGGAGGAACATAGGAAAGATAAATACTCCTGAGCATATGCGTTATCTCACATAAATCCTGAGGTTCTGGCACTACTCATGGCATTAACCAAACCTGCTTGTGATTATGGCAACATTTCCTATGACATCGAGATATATCTGTTCTTTCTAAAATGTTTTGCCAAACAGGAGTTTCTGTATACAAACTTGATTAGTCTTTTATTCAAGGAAATTCTCTGTCAGTTACTAGGATATTGGAATACAGAGCTTGGCTCTGGGAAAGTTCTCTTGACATTATTTGTATTTGAAAGGACTCTCTGGCAGATTGAACCTAACCCTTTCTGTGCCCAATAGCACCTGACAGAGGGGCTCCTGGATACGCTCTGACCCATAAAAAAAATGTTGAAATCAGCCCTAGAGCTGATGGAGGTTTGTGGCTAGGTCTTAAGTTCTCTCCATTCCATATGCTGTGTATGTTTGGGGGAAAAGAGTAGTGGGAGAACAGATGATGAGAGTGATGTTTGTTTTTAGGTATTCACTGATGCATTATAAGCTTTAATTAAAATGATCAGAGCAATGTGTCTTCCTCATGCCAATTTTTGCTTCACAGGGAACTTAGTAAACAAAAGCAGCATAAACTGCTTCTTACTCTTCAGTTTAACTGTGCATCTCAAAAGTGTACCTGTCTCTGTGCAATAATGCTGTCATGTTTACAGTTGATTCTATAAAATATTATCTAAAATAAGATATTTGGAAATTCTGTCTTCTTTCTGTAGATCCAAACATGAGCCTAGCATACCTCAGCCTGTGAAAAAATGTTTGGGTTTTTTTTACTTCTTTTTTTTTTTTTCTTAATTTGAAAGCTAGGACTGAGAACTATTCTGGGCCTATAAGAAATTGATATTTCTGTCTCCTCCTGGAATTAGTCTCAGCTATCTCTTGATTCCTTGACATTACCAGTACTCACTAGTTGGGGATTGAGTGTTGGCAGCTAAGTACAGACCCTGTAATCATAAGCATGCCCCTTTGTAGCAGCAAAGTTCTTAGGAAGTCTGAGAGGAGAAGTGGGGAGAGGGTGGTGGGATGGCATGAAAAATGTGACAGGATGAATGGGGCTTCCTGGTACTTTAATATGTTTGTAGGCTTTAATGTTTTGCTGCACACCAGATTATAGGGTTGTTATGATAAGGAGCAGGTTTCCCCAGGAAAAAGGGATGACATTTCACCAAAAGAGTGTGAAGCTCCTCATTGTCCAGTGTAGATTTGCATAGTCTTAGTCATATAGAGGTGAGTAACTATGTGAGTAATGCCCTTGACTTCTGCAAGTTTAGTCAGTGTGTGAGTAGAATTCCACTGTTGTCTGAATGTGAAATCATGAACAGCTGCTTGTGGTGGTTCTCCCTACCTTTCCTTCTCTACTTCAGCACACAGAATGTTAAAAACTGATTTGCTGGAGTCATCTCTCCTTTGTTTATTGTTTATGAGATTTTAAAGCCTGAGTCTGCAATTTCCATTACAGCCCTAATTGAAGTACAACCATCTTGTCTGGGGATATTTTCCAGTAGTTTTAGTCACGTGAAACATTTTATGTTTTGTTAGAAACACGTCTCAGAAAATTTCCGCTGAGTAACTGTGTGCTGGATAACATTCTTATCACAGAAGAATAAAGTGTCTATCTTGGAGAATCTCCAAGAAAAGTGATTCTTACCATTCTTTCATCTTGTTTTGTTGCCTTAGTTGGGCACATAAAAAATATTGCATTTGCAACCCTTCCCTTTAGGAGTGTAGTTCATCTTGGAACCACAGATGATGTTATTGGCTTACCAAGAGAGAACATCCTACTAAGTAATAAGATCATTGTCTTATTGGTAAACATCATAGAGCATAGTAGATGTAGACAAAAATCTATGTCTGACATCTTTGTTTTAACTGGTTTACTTTCAACCCAGCTGTGCAGTTAAACCCAGCTTAAAATAAATTTGGATTGCCTAGTAAGAGTTTCTTAAGCAACACATCTGAGTTTACATGTAATTGGATGCAGATCCCCTCCCATTTTTCATTTCTGGATGCATAGCGTAGTGCTTTCCTGGCTTTGCTTGATGCTATTTGGTTTAGGAACACATTGTAGAAAAGACTCTTAAAATTTCATTCCTTAGTCTGACTTTTGCTTAGACCCTTAGTGTATTTTAACACCAAACTACTTTCCTTTTGACCTGGCCTTACTACTTCTGAATCTTGTTTCTGGCCCACCCTTGTATCAGTGGCCATAGCTACTCGTCTACTGTTAAATATCCCTTTACTAGGTGCTTACAGACAGCTGCCTACTTTGACAGGTGCACGCCTTTTCTACAATAAAATACATGCTTTTCCTATCCCTGAGCTCTCTTCTTCCTAGCTATGGAGACTTTTTTTTGAAGTGCTGGCTGTTTCTTGTTCTTCTGCAGTTAAATTCTATAGAGGGAGCTGCAGATTTCTGTGCTGAGTTAAGCTTAAATCTTTAAATGGCTTTGTCTTCAACAGAAAATATAAACTTAAATTAGAGGGACCGATTGGCTCAAGGGCACCTGTGACTCATAAGCACAGCTGAAGTAGAAATTATATCTCATTTCTTCAGTGCCACATTGTTTTACAGAAAAGTACATTTAGACAATGTGAATGGAATCCATTTCTCCCATCTTAAGCATCTAAGAATTATATGTTTAAAGGTCAACTTGTTACTTAAAACTTTTTTAACAATCACTGAAGAGAATAGCCTCTGGAGTTTATGACTTGTCTCACCCAAAGAAAGCTTTTTAGGGTGGGTCAATGACCCGTCATTGATAAGGAAATTATTGTCTGTGTAGGGAGCCATTGGTAACTAATGATGACTAACCTCTCAATCCCTGATGTTCATCAGAATAATTCAGTCCTATGAGTGCGAAGTAGATGTCAGACATAAATATGATCTTTGTGAATAGACATCACTATATTAAACAAAAGTGAGAGAGTGTTAGTTGTTTGGCTCTTAATTTTAAACTAAGGTGGGTCACTATGTGTGATTGTCTCACAGGAAGGCACGTGCAATCTGTATGCAATCTGTGCGCAATCTGTGCCCCTGAAGTACAGAGGACTACATAGAATTGAGGCAATACTGGGAAAACTAGGGCTGGAAAGTAATTGCACTGAGAATCAAAAAGGTAACCTGGTCTTTATGTGATGAACAAAGGGATGTAAAGAGAACATAGCAGTTAAACAACAGTAATCTTACCTCTCAGAAGATAGAGCGCACTTACCAGTTCAGTGGCGGTACCACATGACTCCCTTTTACCTTCATGATAAACGTAGAAATCATTTTACCTTGACACTTTTACTTCATTTAGCACATTTAGGTGTGAAATATTACCATGCAAAATGGGAAAAGTCTTAAAGTTGCCACTTCGAAAAATGAATAAAACATACAACGATATTAATATTTATAACTGATAGCACAAAGAAGACTGGTAGCAGCTAATTAATGCTCAGTGGTATGAAAAGGTCTGTATGTTGTCCCCGTTGGACAGCAGTCAATGAAATTGGATTCTAAGCTGACTAATCTAACGTCTCTCAGATGTCACGTTGTTTACTACTGTCATGCTGGCTTATTACCTGCATGTGATATATACCCTTGGTGTATTGGGTTTTAGAAGGTCTGATCTTTTCTTAGACGATAGCTGTCCTGACAGGCAGATGTGATGTTTTGAGACAGATGTGTTGGAACCAGTCTGTCAATGGTTTGTTACTTATTTTAGAGAATTTTGGTTGCCCTTTAACTGCTTTTTGAAGAACTGTGAGAGACTATGTGAAAAACTATATTTCGTTTTAATTTGAAATCATTCCTTAAATACAAGTTTTCAACGAAGACAAGCGCTCTTTTAAAAAATTGTATTAACCATGGAAATATTTTATTTTTGCTTGCAGATTAAAAGTAATAGAAGAATATAGAACTTTCATGATAAAGGTAGCAAAATTAACATGGTGTTTTACACTAAAGTTGTTGATTTTTTTTCCATTGAAAAATTGAGGAGAAACATTTCTGTAAAATACTATGATCACCAAACTGCTTTGTTTGACTCTGTAACTGTCATTTAAAGAGATAAAGTCATCAGAAATGGTACAAAATACAATATAAATTATAAGCAGTATGTTCCTTTCATTCCAATAAAGTCTGCTTGGCTAGGGTGTAAGGAAATAAAAATGAGGCCACTCTACATACTTAAAGGCAAGAAACTATAAGTATGTGTAAGTTAACTAACACTCTCTTTCCTATTATTAAATCTGTCCTTTGTCATTCTTTTTTTTTTTTTTTTTTTTCCCTGCTCCTTGGCATATAAGCTACTCTCACTCAACCTCCCACATTTGTCATACGGCAGATCTGAGTAGGCTTAAGGGAATAATTTAAAATATGCTTCTAAAGATTCTTGAAAGTATTTTTATGGCCATTATGGAATAAAGCAGTAAGGATTCCATTTGTCACAGACATGGGGATCTGAATACATCTCTGTTTATATTTTATACTTCATTTCATTAAACCTTCATTTCAAACACAGGTAATTTATTAGGATATCTTCCTGGGTAAGAAAGAATGAGCTGACATGTATTTTATGTTCAATTTATGTTTCCGTATGCTGATCTGCTCATCAAAGTGTGAGGTGTGGAGCATCTTGCTGAAGCGTCAGAAAGTTCTGCTTCTGAAAGGTCTGATTTCAGTGGAGAGTTAATGGAGTGGAAATCAGGAATCTGTAGTGGAAATCAGGAATCTGGAGTACTTTCATAACTTTGTCACTAGCCAACTCTGTCATCTTGATCACATTAGCATGAAATAAAAAACTTTACAGAACAATGAAGTAGAATTGAAATGTTTATATTCCATGTATATTCCATAAAATCTGCTTAGATTTTATACTTGGTTTTCTACCATATCAGCCTTATCTTTAGATAGAAAGTGGAGCTCTGCTCCTTCATATGTTTAAGTCGTAGCAGTGTTCAAAGCAATATGGTACTGCTAAAATACATCTGGAGCCTTGTGTGTAGGGAACCACATACAGAACAGATAATATCCTGGTGGCAAACTAAGTTCAAAGCAGGCAGAGTTGGTTTTCCCTGTCTTGAAATGAAAGTGAAATGTAGTTAGAACTGAATATTTTGGTAAAACATAGATATGAGAGGGTCAGGAAAGATTTTGAGTGCTGTTTCAACACTAGAATCTTTTTTGTTTAGCCCTAAATTTTCTGTAGCATTAGTCTTTCATTTTATGTGTGTATGACCTGTATTCAAATGTACTGAAATTCAAATTAGATTTTCAAGTCCCTGTATAATATTGGTAAAACTGATGTTTTGTGGATTTATATTTATTTTAATTGAGTCACAGGGGTTTACATCGATCTTCATGTGGGATTTTTCTGTATGTTTTTCCTTACTTCTGTTTTTATAACCCGATTTTATTAATCTCAATTCTTTGTAAATTCAAAATGAATTATTGTGGGAAGTTTGTTAAACTGACAAGGAAGTGCATTTCTTTATATATGGATTTTACCTTCTGTCTCCCAAAATACTGCCTCAACAAATTGAATAGCATGTTCTGAAATATCACTTCTCCAGTAACATCATGCCCAGAAGTGTCATCCTACACAGGCACTGCAATTGGGTGCAACATGAAGTGCAGCAGGCACAAAGGGAAAAGAAGGCACTTCAATATAACTGAGCAGAAAGAGATAATTTAGTTCCTGACAGCTTGGGTAGGTAAAAAGGGGCAGATGTAGGAAAGGAATGCAAGACCAATGGATCTCAGAGTGATCAGACTCTACTCGTGAAAGCTCCATCACTTCCAGAAGGAGGAATGTATTGCATTCCTGCCCCTCATCCCTTTTTCACATGGGTGCCCCAAAGGACAGAATTATTTTCTGGACTCAGGAAACCTGGGTATCACTTCATGGTGTGTTACAGTAACATTATTTTCTTATTGGTGTCACAGTCTGTGCAGTTGCATGGGGCATATGCATTCTGCTTTTTGCTTGCCTCCCATTGTAAACTATGCTTCAGTTAACTTCCCCATATCTTTGGTTTTGCACTTCAAAGCATAACTGATTGCAAAAAGCAGAGCACTGTTATAAGACTGTAAGAACATAAGAATTGCCATATTCTGACAGACAACAGGTCCATCAAGCCCACTATCCTGTCTCAAGATGCTGCCAGCATATGGTGCTTAGGGAAAGAGTGTAAGAAATGGTGAGGAAAATGCTTTGGTCTCCCTGTCTCATTTCATTCCATTAGGACATTTAGACTCAAATATTAATTGTAACATTCTATCATATTTACATGTGTCACAATTCATAGACATTCAATACCAAAAAAAATCCGGTATGATACCAAAGGTTTCTATTAATAATTTGTAGTGACAGCAAATTAAGGAGAGAAATTTCTTTCCAGATCTTCACTTTGTTGGTCTTGCGTTGCTTTTTGAAGATTTAATATTTTCTATGAGATGCTGCATCACAGGTCTCATGGGTTCTCTAATACATAAAAACAAATACAGGTTTATGATTAGATTTTTTTGTTACAGGTGCTGTGTGGAGCCTACATCACCCTTTCATGTGTGCTGTGAAGAATTCCTTTGTGGAGAAATACATTGGGAACAGTATACCAGGGATATGTAGGAGATATAAAGCAGGAATAACAAACACATGTAGACAGATTTAAAACCTATTTGAAAGCTAAATAGTGCATATAGTTTCTGACTTTCAGTGGGTTAAAATCACTTCTTTTGGGTGCCTGTGCCTTTGATGCCTCTTTTTAGAGCATGTTTTTGTCAAGAACAGTTGGACCAGAGGATCCTTGAGGTCTCTTCCAACCTGGTATTCTATGATTGATTCTATGATTGATTTTGATATTCAGATACCCCAGTATAAATGTGTGTCTAATTTCTTCTTTTGATGAGGAGATTTGGTGTCTGTCGAATGAAAAGGTTTAACATTGAACATGAACACAACAAACAAAAGTTAAATGAACTGTTTCTTCTGTTGTATTCTCTAGATCATTTGAAAGTTAAGAATTTTCCCTTCCTGCTTTTACACCTGCATCTGGATATTTATAACTGTCAATGACATTCAGTAGGTTTCATGAACAAAGAACATTGTAATGAGGCCTGAGCTGTTGTGTTAGTGCTGTTATTTTCTTTCTCACTTTTTAATATAATGCAGTAAATAAAATCTTAATCACTAACAATCACTAATAAACTAACATCACAGCTAAATCCCGTGGGGATGTTTTACTCATACCTTGCATAGAATATATATCAATAAAAGCTTTGAAAATCCTATTGCTTGCCATAAATTTTAATAAAAATACCTCACATCTACTATTTTAGTTTTAATGAAAAGAAAATTCCATTTTTGTGTGCGTGAATGGAAATTAAGAATTAACTTTTTTGATTCATGCATTATCAAGGGGGATTAACTCAATGATTTATTCATTGTTTTTTCTAAGCATTTCATTAGAATTCATATTCTTCCTAGAGATGACTGAAAATTATTAGGGTAAGCAAAGGTGGCAAAACCTTAAGTTTTGGGAATGGCTCTAATAGAAGAATGCACAGATTCACAATATAATGGGTTTGCAATTACTAAACTACACTTTTCAGTATATAAATGGTGGCCACTTCTACTCCTTTTATTTCTCATTTGCAATGGAAATGCCATTGACAGCAAGGTGGTACCCATATTGATTCTCCAGGATGGACGCCAAAATCTACATCTCTTATCTTACACAGAATCCACCATCTCTCCTCTATCACCCATCTTTTTGTCCTACTGTCTGTTAGAATAATACACATATTTCTGTGGCATGAGAAGTTCCCATTTAATACAGTGATGTTAATCGGGCACATCAAATTTGGCATGGTAGCAGCCCTTATTGTTATCTTAGGTTATATTAGGATAATGAATCGTTTGAAATTTTTGTACTAACATCTGAGAAATCTAAGCATGGCTGCTCAATAAAATTAAAGAAAAGGTAGGCTGAAAATAACCGAACTAGACTGTATACATGATTTAAAAATTCATATAAATACAAGAACATGACCATTCATCTTTAATTTGCAATTGTTTTCAGTTTATCTTTCCTGCAGGAACTTTCTCTATTGGATCTTGCTGAAATCCTTTGTTTCAAGCCCTTATTCATGTTGTACAGGTTACTTTACCTTTCTAAACATTTCTTGACACATAAACCAAATACCATAATATTCACAATTTAACCTCAGTCACTTATAATTATTTTTTCCTGCTGTGCTGTTATTCTATAAAAAATGCTAGCTATAAATCTACAGCAAAATGGGCGTATTTTATCAACATATTACCAAAATTACAAAATCCTTTCTACTATGCTTCTGTATGATGGATCTATCAAAATATGTTAATGCTTATTTAATCCCTTATTTTTTGCAGAGATACTAGGATGGTGTGTGCAGGTTACTTCTGAATGCAGGGATGAGCACATGCTGTCTGTAAAAGGTGTGAGAGTGGTTGATGACAATGAAAATCCTAGATATTTGCACAGGATTTATAGCATCTGTTTAACTGTCATAGAATCATAGAATCACAGGATACTTTGAAACACCCCTGCAATGAGCAGGGACATGTTCAACTACATCAGGTTGCTCAGAGCCCCATCCAACCTGACCTTGAATGTTTCCAGGGATGGGGCTAAAAAGTATAAATTATTATGTGCTAGGACGGAGGAAGCAAAGGAGAATGTATCTGGGAATGAACTATCAAGGAAAAGACTGTTGTAGGCCAGGTAGCGTGGATGACATGAAAACAGACATGGAAGGCATGCTGGACTTCAGTGAGATGCTGGGGAAGACAGATGTAGTCTGAACACAAACAAAGGTATATTCAAGGCTCTACAGTACTGATCAAATAATAAATGTTGCTTTGTAGTGGACATAAAATTGTGGCCGCAATAAAATCACTAGATTCTTTGTATCCTTATTGGTGATTTTATTTGAAATTAGATTTTAATTATTTTATTTATAATATTGCAGCCAAAATCTGGCCCCATTCTCCTAAGTAACTTCAACTTGGAGATAATACTCCCCAAAGGAGACCAAAGTAGTAATGTGGGTTTGATTGAATATCTTATTGGATCAATGCCTTGCAAGCACTGTTTTAGCCTTAATTGAAAGCTCATTCTGCTTAGACAGGGTTATTAATTAGATAGGGTTGTTGCAAGTTAGTGGGAAAAGCTTAGGTATGATGAACAATGTTAAACAGCATAACATCTGGTGTTAGTAACATTCTCAGTACTGGATGTTAATAATGCTTTGTCTTAAGGACACATATTTAATAGTCAACATTCTTAAATCTATTCGGTAAGCCAGATTTGTCAAATATTTGTGTTCTTTGCTGTTTTACTTCTATNNNNCTATACCTATGTATTGAAGTGTTTGTACAGGAGAACTGAACATTTATTTGAAACAGAAAATGAAAATTTAAACCAGTTGTAATAGACTTTTATGAAAGGACCAGAGCTTGGTGATTTTCTCGGTTGTCTTCTGTGTGATGTTATTGTATCTGGTCTAGCTGGTAAAAAAGTGGCTGACGTAAATTTAAGATTGATTTGTTGGTCATGGCAACTGTCAGGAGCAGCATTTTGGCTGCCACTACTAGGCCGTGTTGATGGGTTGTTGTTATCTCACAACATCCCTCAAGAATACAAGCCTGAGAGCAGAGATGTGAGATGGATGTGAATGTGGCAGAACATCTTAGAGCTGAGGCACTCATAATCACTGAAGCCCAAAATATTTCAAATTCAGTGTGTAGAGAGAACTACTACTTAACCATCTCATAAACTTGGCAAAAATCTCTGTCTGAACAGCAGATTAATATATATGATAATTTTAATAATCCTTCATGGTATAGCTCTATCTTTGCCTTTAAAAAATAAAAAATCTTGAATACCTTTTTCTAACAAAAAGTTATGCATCCATAATAAACCCTGGAGGAAGCAATTCAATAAAAGAATACATATGCATCAGGAATTCATTGAATATTCTTGATTTCCCTTGGTTCCCCATGATTTTTCTTTAAGCTTTAAACTCCTAGGACCAAATTCATCCCCAATGTATACTGAGTTCCCTGCAGTCAATGGAGTTTTGTTGCAGGTGTGTTTGAAGCTGTGAATACTTTCAGAATTGCTCTGTATTTAGTCATAATAAATATATAGTCTATACTGAACTGCTGATGCAAAGTTCCTCTTTAGGTCTCTAAAGAACAGTATTGTGTTTCACTTTAAAGGAAAATACAGTGAAGTAGAAAGTGATGAATGTGCCTGATTGGATATTCATTACCACAGGCAATTGATTAGCTACGTTTTATATTTAGAAGTGGCTTGTTTTTTAATAAGCAACTATTCTTTGTGCCCCTCATCCCCAGAGTACCTGAAAATAATAACTATTGCTGTGGAAAACTGGGAATATGGCTACATCACAGTTATAAACGTACCCAGCTTTAAAGCAGGTGGTGTTGGCGCTAGAAGCAATCTAGTATGGCAACATCAAACTCAGGATGTGCTGCCAGTCTCGGGATGAATTCTCAGAGGTAGATCTTAAGCATAAGTGATTGTTGCTGGGTTTGAGAAGTTTAAAGCTTACCATCATCCTCCATGATGTTGGAGTCACAATGGGCACCACACAGTCAAAAGTTTAGTGGCTTCAGTTCACAAGCTTGTGAAAAGCTCGTATACTTTTCTAGTTTGGTGGCTTTGCATTTCTAAAGCAAATGAATCTTTTGCTGCAAGCAATGTGCAACTCCAAATAATTCCCACAATGAAAGAACAGGGGAAAAAAACATTATTAAAAATCAAACTTAATGAGAAAAGAAGGATAATTCAACACATAGAGTCCCATTGGTTTGATACTTAGAAATCATAAGGGGTATTGTAGTGTAATGGGAACAAAAGTTTTCTCATTGAGGCTGCAAGTTCTTCTTTAGAAGCTTCTCTACTTCAGATCACATTTCTTCTCCTGTGGAAAAGCTCGTCTGCCTCTTTTTTTTTTGTACTTACAGCAGGTTAATCATCCGTAATGAAACATTATATATATTTTGACTGTAGTTTTAATACAAGCTACAGCTACTAAAATGACCCCACAGAAGAGAATCAAATCTCCATTGTCAAAGATTTTTGATAGATTTGTACCTTGAAAAGAAATGTCTCACTATACAGCTGGATGCTCATATGGCTTCATCTTCAGTCAGTAACGGCTATCAGTCTTGATATATATATGTGTGTGTGCGTGTGTGTGTCAAATAAGGGAACAATAATACCCCATTTCATAACGAAAGGACTATAGTGCAAGAAAAATATGTGATTTTAATCAACTTTATTTAAAAAAAAAAAAAAAGA
>JAOXJK010000001.1:10713265-10730130 GCA_025774025.1 Xenus cinereus | reverse complement strand
TTATTTAAAAAAAAAAAAAAGAAACTGGTGGGAGTATGAATTTATCTCCAAGGAATCCAAATCCAGGGCACTGACGTCTGTGACAGGCTTTTAAAATACTCCCAGCTCCCCAGGAAAAAGCAAAAAGTAACAAACAGCAGCCTGAAAAAATGAAATTGCACAGGGTACTTCTCTGACACATAAGCCAGCTGGCATGGTATCAGTCATTTCCATACCCTGGCTCACCAAAAAGGTGGCCACACTGAAGCTTCCTCATCTCTGCAAGTATGTTTTGTTCAAACTGACTCCTGAGCCTGCCACAGGACAGTTCAGAAGAGTTTTGCATGGTAAGGACCAAAAGCACATCAGTGATTAGCCAAAAATTTAACAGGGAGCAGCAGTAAACATTTGTATCTTGTTCAATTTACTATATAAATGTAGCACTGGAGTCTTGAAACCATCAGCCTAGTCACCATAGCTCCCAGCAGAAAGAAATGGATTTCAGAGCTTCATGTAGTAACCATAACTTGAAACACATAAATAATATCTATAATCTCTATAATACAGAACATGTGCTTCCTCATCTATCCTAACTCAGTCTATATATATTATGGTAAAGAAAAAAATGTAATAAATTTACTTTTTTCTAGGGTTATATAACCTTATATATATAATGCTATGTAGGAGGCGACACATCTTAGTAATCACACAATTAAGTACTGGAAAAGTTTTCATGGAAAGATTATTGATTCTCCATTTTCTGAGATACCCAAGAGCCTACCTCATATGCAGACCTCATAGAAAAATCATACATATAATTTGCGTTACTTGGGTAAGGATGGTTTGCCTCAAATGGACCAATTGACTCTACCTTATTTTCTAAAAATGAGGTGATTACATAAAACAGGTCATTGTCAGCTTTATGACAGGAACATCCCTGGTCATATTGCCTGACTGGTAAGGGTAGGAGCCAGCTTACCTCACCCAAATGCCTAAACTTGAACAGACCAGATCTCTCTTTACAGCCTTCAGAAATACCTCCCTCCCTTTCTCTCTCTCTCCAGAATTTATTTCAGAGGATTAATTCTAATATTAAGACTCAGGCATTTAGGATGTCTAAATTAGATGAAGTAGGGTCCCACAATTCCTTGCTCTCATTTTAGCATTATTTTAATGCAAATTTCAAGTTAAGGTATTATGATTCATGAAAAATATAAAATGCAGAGATGTACAGAACTTAGGCCTGCTGTGCTTTTAGTCTCAAAATAACTTACATTTACTACATATCTTATTACAAGTGTGAAATTTGTGTAGGGCAGTAATGAAACTGTCATGCTAAGCATATAATGAGCTATTTTGCTTTGTTGCTAACTGCCTCTTTGTTTGGGCTATATTTCATTTGTACCATATCTTCATAAATATGATTGAATACAATAATAACTTTAAAAGAACTGCAACAACTGCTTTGTTTTGTGAAAGGTAATATTTTAGTGTCTTGCCATTTGTATTGGGCTCTTGCTGAACATGAATATTTGTAAAATTAGAAGATTTTAAAAAACGAGGAATAGTTTAAAGTAAAATATGGCACTAATTAAAAAGAAGCCTAGAATTGTGCTGAATGGTAA
The DNA here is from genome assembly GCA_025774025.1 of Xenus cinereus. NCBI lineage: Eukaryota > Metazoa > Chordata > Aves > Charadriiformes > Scolopacidae > Xenus > Xenus cinereus. Next base: position 10,728,526 of record JAOXJK010000001.1, on the reverse strand, counting down.
AACCTTTGTTATACATATCTGTAACCTGACTTTGAAATACAAAATTAAGCAAATTAACCTCTAGCCTTATTTTCTAAAGGTGGTAAACTGCCAATATCTCATGGATTTCATTGGAAACTAGAAACATTCAGTGCTTGCAAAGAAAAGGAAACGCGTAAAGACTTCTTCACCTGCAAAAAATCCATCAAGTAAACATGTTGATATAGTTAAAGTACTTCAGACTTTGACAGTTTCTTTTCTGGAACAAATTCAGTTATAAGAACTTGGGGTTTTGGACCAATATTGTAATGAGAGGCACAGTCATAGAGATGGATATTAGGTGAATATCACACTCTAACTCAGATAAATTAATTTCTATAAAATTATCACACCTGTTTGCTGATGAGGCCTAATTATGAACTTAAGGATTTGGCTTGACACCAGCATTTTTTTAAAAGCTTGTCTGTGTTGTAAGCCCCTCCCAACACACCAGTCACTGCTTTTGGGAAATCCTTCTTATTCGAGCACCTTAATAATGTTATTTTCCTTTTTTTAAAAAAAATTTCCAGTTCCCTAAAATTTTTCTCATATGGGAATAATTGCCTCTAAAATAAATTTAAGCCTACTGATAATAGACCTGTTTTTTCTTAATTGTCTTTATCAGCCTTCTCAGAAAGATCAGAGATTGTAAATCATTTTGCTAAATGGGCAAGGGGTAGCCAAATACTGAAAGAATGCAAAAGCATGCTAAATGTGGCAGTGTGAAATGCTGCTTCACTGGAAATACCGAAATACTGGTAAAAAGAAAAATCATTTCACATTGATTATTTTTTTCCCCTTGAGTCAAAGGAAAGATTTAATCCATCTTCTTCTTTCCAAAGAGCCCAGAGATTTAGTATAGTAATTCTACGCCACGTTTTGGTGCTTATCTTTGTTCCATTCATGATTCAGAGAAACTTGAGTTGGACACCGTTTCTTTTTTCTTGTTCTTATGGAGTCATCAAAGGTGTTTTTGCTGTTCTCTGATAGACTTCAGCTTCACCCCTTACATATGTACACAGACTTTGGTGACTGTGCTTGCTCCTCTAGTGTTTATGACTGTCTTGGATATTTGTTAAGTCCTGTTCAGGGCCTGCCAGCCCAGGGAGCCCCTGCTGCTCCTGAACTCCCACATAGGCAGCCGCCAGCCTCCACTGGTACTTGACATCTACTTTTTCACATATTAATTCCTCTCTTCTCTTAAATTACTGAATTTACAAATAAAATGTTGCCTCTAATTATATTAGATAAATAAACCCTTAATCTCCCTAGTTCCCAGCTACGTTGTGGCTTAGGTTTGAAATGGCTAAATTCTGAGGCATCTAACCCAGACTACCATCTTCAACAACTCCAGAAAGTTGCAGGTGTTGAATTTTAGTTGCACACATTACTTCAAAAGTGTCTGAATTTAGGACACAAGAGTTTTCATTTCTGAGTATGAAACAGGTTTCAGCAGATAGTCAGGTAAGATCCACCTTAGATCGTGGGCAGAGTGGTCTTCAGACCTGTGAAATGGAGTCACTCTGCATGCAAGCACGCGGGAAGCATAAGACTAGTTGGAGAACTGGTGACTGAGAGGCTGATTCAAGCATTTGTGGTTGGGTCAATCTCTTAGAGAAGGCAAAATGCTTTGTCTCATTGAAATGGGTTTGTGTATCTTCATCAGGTTAAAAAAGCCAATGCAGATCTTGAGAGCAGGGACCAAACAGCTCACCCACTCAGCCAAATGTGCCAATGTCAATCCCATTTTCCTGGTCTTCTTGTCGCTCCATAACCTTTTTATGCTAAAACCCACCACCATAATGCCATGTTCCTTCAACAAGAAAGTTTAGAAAACCAGACTCCAGGTCGATCAAAGTGTCTGCTTTGTCCTGTTGATTCCCTGTATTTTGGAAAAGGGGTAGACATTTAACAAGTACTCTAATCCATTGAGTAAAATGTCTGAACTGGATGAACTAGAATCCCACCCATAGATTTTTTACAGGCACTTCTCTCTACTACCTGCATGTGGATTATATGTGATAATATAATATATAGATAATATATAGATAAATTTTCATGAAACGCTGTATAATGTATGTAACTAAGAAAGGCGGCCTGGTATTTTTCATTTCAGATATGTAAATGACTTGGAGGCAAGATGATGAAATAATACCAATTCAGATTAAAACCAATATTGAATGCAATTAAGCATAGAAACAACTTAATAATGAAAACATTGTCATCTATGACTAGGTAACTTTCTGACATACACTAGCAAAAGGAGAAGCTATGATCTCACTGCAAAAAGAATGAGAAATTGTTCTCTCATATTGACCACACTGCTTGTAATGTACTATTGCTCTAACATTTTGTTTCTTGTATCACACTCTTACTTTGAGGTGGCTGTGTCTGCAGGATTTGCAATTTGTGGCCACCTAAATGGCCTGTTGATTAACTCTGCATGTACCTTTAGATACTTTAGGTAAGAAATTAATGACATGCCTTTAGTACGCAACTACCCACTATAACTGGAAGTTAGCATTAAAAGCCTGGAGATAATTTAAGTTGACTAAATGGAGTGGCTATTATATGACCGCAATGTAACACAAGGCATTACATTATAGTTTTTTAGTTACAATGATGGTTGTTTGGATTCTCTGCTATTTTCTAGCAGCAAGTAGTAGCAAGGTAAGCCAAATTTATAGTCTCTTGAATTACTTTTTACTGTTTGTAGAATGAAAACTAGAGAGTTTGTACAGTATTTAGTGCAAATTATTCTTCTGAGATTATGAAAGGTTTATAGAAAAATATTATAAAAACCTGATTTTACTCATTGGAATATAATTAGTGTTGTGTATTGATAAGGCACAGAAAATAGTGTAAAGATTATGTTTTCACTGTTTCCAATATAGTATGTTATTGTTGTCTGCATAGATGATATATTAAGACTTCACATCACATATATACATGTAGTACAAGTTGACACAGTGCAAAAATGAAAATGAAACTCTCCTATTGTCTACAGAAAGAGCTTCATAAAATAATAGTGGGGTAGAGAGCTTTCAGTCCACAAGAGAGAGTAAATAAAATTGCTTTAAGAGGCCAGAAGTCATAAAATACAGTGAGGCTGTAACTGATATTAATAACTCTGTCTGGAAACATTCTACATGTGGAGAAAAAGCCCTGCACTTAGACTTATTCCTTAACAATGAAAAACTGGAGACTTCCTTGTAAAAGACAATTAGATTTGCTGTGGGATGTTCAGCTTAGGTAAAGGACACCTATCCTATCGGGAAAAACTCTCTTCATAATAGAAAACCTAAAAGTTTCCTCTACAACCTGAGTAGACTATTATTGAAAGAGAAAAAGGTTAACTAAAGCAAAAACTGTGACACCAAATTTGTGATAGCTTCCTGCTGAGATGTCAGATGAAGATTCCCAATAGCATTCCCACTGTCTGATGTAGTAAAATTTCCCCAAAGTCTTAGGTTCAAAAAGGCATCAAATCAGACTTTCAGAAACATTTCATGAAAGACTGCTGAGAAGCATTCATTCTTCAATCCAGCAAGTAATCAAAACCCAAATAAACTAAGCTGGGGTTATGCATTGAACTTATTTTTCAATAGAATTAAATTCTGTAATTATTTGAAAATGAACAGATGTTTGCTACACTTCACATAGTTAACTTTTTAGACTCTGTACTGAGAAGTTGCAGGGATAAGGCAAATGAGGAGGGCCACAAAAATGATCAGAGGGATGGAACACCTCTTCTATGAAGACAGGCTGAGAGAGTTGGGGTTGTTCAGCCTGGAGAAGAGAAGGCTCCAGGGAGAACTTATTGCTGCTTTTCAGTAGTTAAAAGGGCTTTATAAAAATGATGGGGATGAACTTTTTAGCAGGTCCTGTTGTGACAGGAAAAGAGGTAATAGTTTTAAAATTAAAGAGGGTAGATTTGGACTAGGTAGAAAGAAGACATTTTTTACGATGAGGGTGACAAAACACTGGCACAGGTTTCCCTGAGAGGTGATGGATAGATACGCTATCCCTGGAAACATTCAAGGTCAGGTTGGATGGGGCTCTGAGCAACCTGATCTAGTTGAACATGTCCCTGATCATGGCAAGGGAGGTTGAACTAGATGACCTCTAAAGGTCCCTTTCAACCCAAACTATTCCAGGATTCTAGGATTCTATGATCACTGTGACTTTTGTCAAATTTATCATTACTCTTGGGGCCAGGGTCGGGCGGAGAGGCAGATAGGATTTAAGACTTATAGCGGCAGCCTTTGTGTACTGGGTCACCTTCCCCAAGCTGCCTCCTCTAAAAATTAGCTTACAATGGGATAGATTCGGTACTTAAATACAATTACTTCAGCTGAAAACCACCTAAAACCTCTCTAACTTCCTTTCTTCATTGTCTGCATGGCAAAACAAAAGAACTATTCAGCCTACATGTTAGTGATTGTTCTTTTACAAAAGTGTTCCAGCCACATTGGGAAAGTACACCCCAAGGGGAAATCAGTAGTGTGCATAATGTTTTGGGCTGTGATTTCTACTGGAATTTGTGCATGCAGGAGTTTTCTTAACATAAAATTGACATTTGAGTGATATCTTCAGTCTCTGTAATCTTCTATTTAAGCCAATAGTAAAAGAAGAAGGATTGAAATATCTGTCCTTCTTGCTACTGGCATCATGAAAACAGCTCATGGGCATATCATTCAACTATTCACTTGGCTCTAGTGAAGATTCATGTCTGGCTCCTCATCTAAACCTGAGCTTCTGCTCCTCCTCTAGTCAAGGACTGCCAATGAACTAGATCACCTCCTGTAACTGAGGTCCCCTATTAGGATGTACCTGTGTGTGAAGGGATAATAGTCCTTCTGTCCCTGCAATGTCTTTCCATCAATAGATCAGGGAGTAACATTCCCATATGTATCATGATGAAACCAATAATAAGTCTCTGCACATCTGTTGTTTGTTTATATGAACTCTATGTTAACCAATCTTTCCTCAGGGTTTTTCATCCAGTTTTTGTGTAAAAACTTTCAAGCTGTTAGCCTCGAGGAAGCTTGTGCTCAGTTCTGCCTCTAAAATGCTGGCCTGAACTTTTGATTTCAACTGTATTAATTGCAATACCTTCCCTCTAGACTCACTGAGAATATCACTGAAGCAAGATCATGTATCAGCATATCTGTATGAGATATTGATGAATGACATTAGGATCACTGCATATTCTTTCTCTGTTACAGACCTTGGGAGTTCTAAGCTTCCAGGTTTTTTGAAGTCAGTAACAATATCAGCTCTGCAGTAAGGGAAAGCTTAGTGCAATAGAAGACACTTTTAAAAAGGAATTGATAACTTGAATTGTGGTTTTGCAGTTTCCTTTCAAAATGCTTCACAGTATTCTCAAAACTGTGCACCACAGACCAGATGGTGTCTTTGATCCTGTCTCAGAGCTTACTGTGAAAAGGTTCAAACTTCATTGTGTCTGCTACTTAGTTATAAAAGTTATCTCTGACTCGAATGATTGGAGTCTTAGTGGGCACATAGGGTGTAGTGGCTTGCGGTGATGGTGATTAAAGAGAGCGCTCAAAACTCTGGGTGCCGGAGACGCAGTGGTTATCTGAAGGACAGGCAGAGGAGCCAAGAACAGTGCTCTGATGTGATACCAGCTTCTAAAATCCTGCCAGTGACACAGCTGCTTGGTATTTTAGGTGGATAATTTTGCTGCTCTTATGTGACTTTTCATTATTCTTGAAAAATATCATAGCGATTTTCTCCTTGTGTGACTTTAACACAGTTTGGGAGATAATAGGAACTGGACTTGGCTGCATCCCCAGGCTTACTGTGATTGGAAAAGGACATGATTATGTATGAAAGGAGAAACACATAATCCAAGAGGAAATGGCAAAAAGGAGCACAAGTAATGCTCCCATTAATTCTGTGTATACCTGCTCTATTGTAAATTGTGTCTTGATCAGCCTTATTGCAATCAAAGGCAGAATTTTATAGTGAAAAGGATACATGTTAAAGTCTTTTTTTTTTTTAGATCTCAAAGCTTTAAAGACAAGGAAAAAAAAACTTCATTTTTACTCTGTACTTGCAAAAACTGTAATCTAGACAGGTAACATTAGTTTGCCAGAACATAAATAATATTGTTATCAAAGAACATCACAGTCTGGGGTCTGCTTTGCTGTTCAGCTCTTCCCTTTCTGGATAAACCCTTAAGAATGAAAGATTTGATGAAAATATTTTCTTCATAGCTACCTTGGTTCTCCATTTTTCTGATGTGAGAGAAGCTCTAATTATGACTTTGATCCCTGTATTTCAGTGAAAGTTCTGGGCTCCATATATTTCAATATACGTTTAGGAGATTTTAAATTCTTATTATTATCATTTAACTTTTCATCCCTGCTATTCACCAGGGTGGTTAGAACTTAATGTCTTCTAAGTTCCTCTGAAGCAGTGGTCTCTAAAACAATAAAAGTCAAAGAAACAATAGGTACACTTGTAAAACACCAAGAGCAGCATTACCATCTTCCTTCTGAACAAAATATGTAAAGGGCACTCGGAACATCTGGGAAGGATGGTCACTCTTGTCTAATTTGCTGCAGTAAGTGCATTGCATGTTAACTGGATGTAAACAAGGACTTCTCAATATTTCATTCTGCTACAGGCATAATTGGAAAGTTATCAATTTCTGTTACAGTCTTCAACAACTTCAACAGTTCGAGCTCAAGGTAACAGGAAGTTCAGTAATTGTTTCACTGGCTGCTGTAATGTCTTTTCCTGTCAGGACATATACTCATTGAGAAGTAAGTATTGAGTGCCATCTAATGTATACACTGTGGTGCATGGACAAAAGCAGCCTAGGAAAATCTAAAGAATCTCATGATTACAGTTCCAAGCAAGAAAATGTGTAGAAAAGGTTGCTATATCTGAAATAGGAATCATTAAATTATGTTGTCTCATTGAAAAAATAATTAAGAACATATTTCAAACTATAGGGAGTGTATGTGTATGGACACAAAACTATTGGATAATGTATATTATTGCTTCTGTAGGCTGAGCTCATTAAACACACCAGGAGTTCCTTGTATCCTTCTATTCCCCACATGATTTCACCATGTAACACCTTCTTATCCCACTTCATGTATTAGAACAGTTAAGCCATTTACAACTTGTAATTTGCTAAATTACTTCTGTTCTTTCCTTCTGGGAGAAAAGCAAATCTTTACTGAGATGTTTGGCAGGGTTAAAAGCTATTATATTGCTGCAGCTCTTTGATCTATAGGCAATTATAATCCCATTAGGTGACAAATTGACTTACCAATTGCCATAGCTTTGTTGGTCCCACATTTCCATCTCCAGTTTTCACCAAAATCAATAGGACTTTTCCCACTGATATCTGGCACTATTTTGTTAAAGAATGATTACATTATGGCCAGGAAAACACAACAGTTGCAGAAAAATGTCACCACTGTGAATTTAAGTCTTTGCTTCACTTCGGACTATACAGCCTGAAGAATTCAACCATACAAAGACTAGGTTTAACATTCCATCGAAACTTGTAACTAAACAGTCTGATCTTACACATATAATATCTCATAAGTGTTTTTTCAAAAGGAAGCTGGATATTTACAATACCTACCATGGCATAAATTAGTCCTGGATTTGATATATATAATTCTATATATTCTATATAGTCCTGATTTGATATATATAATTTCTCATTTTACATTGCAGATGTAGAAATCTTATCTGTGGAGGTGGTTAATGATATTTGGAGACATCAATAGATGCATTTCCAAAACTAGTATCACTTCATTTAACATTTAGTTCAGTTTCTTACATCTGTATCTCTAAGTGCTCCAAAAACCTCATAAGACTGAATATTGTTAGAAATTCCATAACATGTTTATGATGAAAAAAAACTTCTGAGTGTCATTGTGTTAAATGGAAAAAGTAATAGCTCAAAGGAAAACTTCTATAAAGCCACTGAGAAGGTCTCCAAGTGGATGAACAAAATATGAAACTTGTTTTTTAAGAAGGAAAATAACCACTTGAAAGGATAAATGGCTCTTGAAGTGCTTGTTAAGTGCTGTGTACTACATACAGCTATATAGGTAAAAAGGGAGAGAGAGAAAAAAAAGACCCTACCTGCTGCTGTCAGTAAAAAAGTTAATTATCCATGAATCTGTTGCTGTTTGTACACCTGAAGTGAAAAGTAAAGAAAGAACTAGTGCATCAAATTTTACTGACTCTGGGCTGCAATCACCTTACTATGCAGGGTGGCTGGAAGAGAAAACACACAGTCACATACCCACAAACCTGCTTAAAATTCTGAATATACTTAACCTAGTTACATAGTAGAAGTAACACATTAGAGTTGACTGCTGAGCTGCAGCAGCAAAGTGTGGTGAACGGCAAATAAAAGAAGAGCGCTCCTTCTCTGCCAGAGGAACTGGAGGACCTGCTGGTGCTACCCAGTGGCACTGCCCAGGTGCAGCATCCTTACCCACGGAAATGGGGATGGAGAGATCCTGCTTTTTCACTTCTTCCTCTACCCCTGTTCCTGCAGGGGCTGTGATTGTCCTTTGTACCATCTTGTTATCTCCTTTGCGCTATCATGTTATACAGGTTGTTTTACATGCAACTCATACATGTTCTTTGTTGTCTCTGCTGTGCCTAAGCCAAGTTCTGCCTTGCTCTCAGGACTGTGTTGCTTTAGTGAGCAATAGTATTGTTGGCTCCTCTGCTACCAACCTAGGCTTGGGGTCTTGGTATAGACCAGGTGAAGGATTGATAGCTGATAAACAGGTACTGTTTTACTATAACTGATCTGTTTGTGTTCATTAACAGTACAATTTTTGTTGCCCTTGAGGTGGAAAAAATTTCCAACTTTACAGAGATAGAAATTATTTTCATTTTATTGTTTTCATCCATGAAAGAGATGTAAGAATGAACTAAGAAACATGTCAGAAATCAAGCAACTATTTTAGTTTAATATTATATACTAGACATTGTCATAACACGCAATCTGTTATAATATTTGTGCATTTGAGAGGACAGCTTACTAGAAGTGGTGTAGTGCTAGAAACAGGCTTAGCAGTGAAATCAAAATCAACACGTAACTAAGTAAGTTGGGAGTGGAAGAGATTTACTGTTGAGACATCAAAATACCAGGTGTGAATGAGTCATGAACTCCTCAAATCAGGACTGAATCACGACTCAATAAATACCATGTACCTTTTTAACACAAATGAACCAGTAAGAATTCCACAGCTTATGAGCCAAAGCAGAACAATTGATAAACTCCTTTGATGAAATCTTGGTTTCCATAGAGAGATGAAGTAATTCATCAAGATAGCTTTTGCTGACATTTGCTATCAAGCAAAAGTGGATTTTTAATGTGAAATAGTATGTTTATCAGAGTAATTGGTTTGGCTGAAAAAATTAGGCAAACATTTTTAGCTTTCTCATGTTTAATACAGGCTTGGCACACTTTAAAGCTAAGCAGAAACTGAAAACATTTGTTTAGGGCCTAGATAGACAGGTATTGGTGAGGTCATCTCTGAGAGCAAACACGCTTGATGATTGTGGAGTAGATTGTATATTCTCAGAGGAAAAGGGCAGGGAAGGAGAAGTAGAGAAATAAATACAATAAGGTAGTTATCTTCTGGATGGAAGAGAAATACATAATTTCTATAACCATTTATTAGAGCGGAAGAAGATAACAGTGTATCCTAAAAGTAATATCAATACTGAGTTTACTTTTTGTGTATCCAGTAGAATTATGAATTTTAGTTCCCAAGATCACTGAAAAAATATGATTTGTCTGCTTCCTCTGAAGATAAAGTCTTAGAGATCAGAAATAGAATGACTTTTCTTTCCTAGAAATATTAATCTTTGTTATGTAGCCCTTTACAGATGTCTTGGAGTGTTCATCCAAACATGAAAGGGACTCTGATGTTGTGTATGCTATTTGATAACTGACTATGACTGACACAGCACTTTGCCTCCAGAAACTGCTACTAGGCATTCACTCCCCAGTACACACAAAACTTGTGTAGGCTAACACTGATAGACACTGAAAGAAGAACAGAAACACTGCATCATGGGAGGAGAAGTCCTATTCAATCTCTTGCCATAGGATGTAAAAAATTTGAAATAATATGTTGAGAACAGTGAGCATCATAGTGGTCCCTCTGCCAGACTACAAGATTTAGAAAGGAGCTGGAGCTTCACCACTACAGCTTTCAGGAGGTGAGAGAGTTGCAATGCCTGGAACAAAGAAGAGGAATCTGTATGCTCATTCACTTACCCATGAACCAAGCTCCAGAAGTGTCCACCCGTGATTCATGCAGATGAAGATGGTGTTACACTCAAAATCTTTTTTGTGCACAAAGAGGAAGCACATCTTCAATTTATATAAAGCCAGGAATTTATTGCTAGTGTAATTGAAATCATTATTAGCCCAGATCTAATTATTAAAGAAAAAGAAGAATACAGTTATAATGTAGAATACAGTTTTAGTAATAGTAATAGAACCATTAAAATTGCTGTGCGCTCACTTAGCTTCTATACCTTCCCTGATGTCACACTCATCATTCCCCTGCTCCTCCTTTTTGAGGCTGTCAACTTCCATCTGGCAGCGGTGGGTTGTGAGCTGTCAACATCTGGAGTCCTTTTTCAGGAGAAACATGATCTTCATGTCAATGATTTCTTCTTCCTCGTGTTAGGGTCTGTGTGAGGTGTATCGGAAACCTTGTGGCAGATACTGGATTCGAGGAGACAGTGACACTGACAAGCCCCATGTCTGGAGGTTATGCTACCTGCTTGGCCTTCCTTTTATCTAACAGCACAGCACGGAAGTTCTTGCGAGGATGTCCTTCAGGAATAAGTTGTTTTCTCACACCAAAAGTATATAATAGCTCAGATGATAAAAAGGGAGCACACCTCTCCATGCATGGGATTTGCTCTGCTCTGCACTGCACACTCGGGGGAAATCCATCCAAGCTCTGTCCAATGCTGTACAAATGTAGGGCGCCCAGCATCTGAAAGGGCATAAGATTACTTGTTACCTGTATTCCTCTTCTCGTTATATATTATTAAGCAACTACCTTATTAAGGCCTTTGTTGTTGGACCTTTCTTATCCAGGTAGAACACTGCACTGGCTCTCTCTTACCTCAACCCCTGCCTTCATGCAGAACATGGAGTTTTTTCTACAAGTTTACTAATGCCCATTTGCACCTTCATCTGTCTTTATTGTTCTGCACCTCCATGTTACATCCAAATTTACTATACACAATTACTTTAGTGTTTGTTAGACATAAAATTCAATATTTGTTTGTACTCCTTGTTACCCCTAAAACCAGTTTGGTTCAACTCCAAACATACTGGTGAGTTCAAACAAAGCTGCAGGTCAAAAGTAGTTCAGACAGAGCAAGCCAGACAAGCCTCAATTCTGAGGCCTAGAAAACTTGGTACAATTATTTAGTAATGTTTACTGCTGCCTTTTAATATTTCTGGTGAACTCACATTTAAAAAGGTAAGCAGGGTGTTTGGGTTTTTTTGAGGTTAAAATATTCCAAAAGAAACAGTAACATGAAAGGCACAAGGAAAGGTGTAGAGCATGAGCAAGTTGTGGGCCATTCTGATTTGGTGCAAAATGTTGGTTTGCAGCATGGGTAGCTTTACAGGAGAGGAGGTTCTGGAATGGTCCCAAGCCTCCCAAAGCAGTCATGGGTTCTTTGGGTGTTTTACAGACCCAAGTTTATCCTGAAATCAAGCTTGCTGCTTGATGTATCAATCTAAAATATCTGTCTGGTTCTTTCATTATTAGTTCATAAGAGCTACCAGTATTTGGATCAACCTATCTCCAGTAGGGTTTTACTACTTTCAATATGTGAATTAAAAATGAAACAAAACCACACTTACTGAAGTAAAATAAGGTGAAGAACAGAGCAAACCAAGGAAACCAATCTCTGTATTATGTACTGGACTCAATTATTCATATGAATGTTTTCCTGTACAGAAAACAAACCAGCAAACAAACTCACAAAAACAGATACATTTAAGACACCTCCAAAACTTAAACAACATTGGCACTCAATACCATATGGGTAGACCTTCTCTTCATTTTAAATGTCTAAGGTTTAAAATTTCTGTATAGCAGTATTAAAATATGTACTTCTGCTCTTCTACTGAATAAACCACAAATCCAAGTTTTCTGGAGTTATGGCACCATCTCCTGGCAAGATGGAGTGTTTGCTCGTAATTGATAAAACACATATGGAATTAAATCAAAAAAGATATCTAGGTGCTGCCTCTGACGTTTCCATCTCCAGCTCATTTCCAGTTACCGGATTTCCCAGCTGCTTCTGGTACATTAGTCGTGGCTGGAGAAGGAGGTCCATACTATTTGCAGCTTTTTACCAAAAGAAAAATTAAAACAGAAACAGCATTATTGTATGTATATATGATTAATGATTTTTTTTGGACATAGAAGTTACTGGCAATGGTCTATCACATCTTCACAGATACCAGTAAGCTGTTAACATAGTGTTCTTGCTTTTTGGAACTGTAGAAATTATGTATTTAAACCAACTAAAGCTGCGGAGGACCAGAATGAGTATTCAAATGGAAAAATCTAGTAAGAACCAATTTTTCAGGGAAAATGTTGTATGATACATATCACACTATAAAATTTCTTGGATAGATACCCTCTCTTTCTCCTGTTTTTGTAGTCATGATCAATGATGGAGATTGATAGAAACTGGCATCATTAAAAAATGAAAATAAAAGAAATTACTTCTGATTTAAAATAAAAATGGTTAGCTAGGCTTGTAAGAAAATGTTTAAACTTCTAATTGTTTCTTAAATTGTATCTGACCTGACAGAAGATGGGCTTCTAAACTGATAAATTAGTCAATGAATTTTATTTTTTCACTCCACAATTAATGGTCAAAATTTTATAAAACATTCTCAGACAGTCATATTAAAGACTGCACAGCATCTGAGAGGCTTGATTTTCTTTCTGCAGTATAACATTTATTTAGCAGTACCCAATAGTGGGGAACAGCAGTATATTCCAATATATAGGTATTTCTATATATAGATATATTCCAAATAGTTCTTTGTGTGAAATCAGTTGGAAACATCAGTGAAGCAGTGTTGAAAAATATATCCTTAATCCAAAAATGACAATTGCATGTAAATTATTAATTTAAAAAAAAAAAATTATCAGTGGCCATTCAGCAGGATTCATGGTTAGTTTTTGCAACAACTATTTTCAGCTGCACAGCCTGAGACTTCTAGAGGAGACCCCTGCACACCCCATAAATCTGAAATTTTGACACACCTTCACTGCTGAGCGGTTTGGGCTGTCCTCCACACCATCCCAAGCTCGTAAAAATGAACACTATGAGCTAGCAAAGGACCTTAGAAATATGTTCAAGAAATTTGTGTATTGATTATCACTTATTTACGTGAAGTCCATGCCTCAGAATTCTTGATCTAATGAGTTTCTTACACATTTTTAATGAAAAAAAAAAAGTGTTCAATTTTTAGAGGGTTAGATCCACTCAGAGACCTTACTATGTTTCCACATAACACTTTATTCGGGCAAAAATACAATTTTACATTTCTGTTTAATTTTTTACTTACAACTAAGTTTCAGAGTCATCAGATAGGGTAGCCTCTCCCCCTGAAGTTTACTGGATGTTACAAAACTTACTCTCTGTGAATTCGGACTAAATGCCTGATGAGTAAACCTGAGAGCAATGCTGCTTTCGCTGCTGCCATCTGCTGCTTACTTTAAAATCAACAGCCTTTAAATATCAGAAAAAAAATGAGGTGAAACTTAAGAGTTAACATTCTGAGTTTCACAAATCCTAATAAAGGATGTAAGAACTGCAGATTACAACAAATCTTTATTCTAAATAAAATGTAAAAAATATTCAACTGGGTTCTTCTAGGTAGTTACATCATTGTTAATAACATTTAAAATATGCGGAAATTAATAGAAGTGTCTGCACAAAGCAATTTTCCATAAAATAGTTATTAATGTTTATTTTTAGTTTATAGTTTTAGAAAATCTTATTTTTTTCCTTTGTAACCATATTTATATCACCATAAGATATAGTCATATTGTCTTCATTTTTAACTGATGTCTTCTAAATGAAAATGATAACATATATTTGTTGGGAGTGCTCCAGATTTATGTAGCCCCTGGGTTTTCTTCCTCAGAGAGGTTACTCCCTCGTTTATTCCTTATTCTCATATCTCTAGGCTCTTGCCCAGTCAGCATTCTTCAGGTTCTTTTGAAGTTTGAATCAAGTGTTTCAAAGACTGGCTGATACTGGAAATGTATCACAGATCCAAGACTATCATTAAACAATAATACTAAAATTCAGAACACTAGGGAATCTTGGTAATAATTAATGTCTTTTCTACAAATAAAAATAGCTGTTTAAAATTTTTATTATTGCTGTTCTGGCTAAAAAAATGAAATCAGCAACTTCTGCACAAAACTTGAAGTTTCCATACTCTCGGTCCTTTTTACTTTCATCTATAAACATCAGAAAAAGTACACTCTTCAAAAATCTATGCTTAGAACTATTGAAATGTGTTTTTAAAGCCCATAATGTATCTGTATCTGGTTTCTTGCAAGGGTAACCGCTTAACAGTGTGAATACACACAAATAAAACAGAAACGTAGAGATGCAATCATAACGCTTTTGTGAGCACCTTTCCGTGTGGGTAGTACTTCCTAACAACTGAGGTCAGCTGGGCTGGACTGAGGAGGAGTATTTAATGGGTACTTTTTCTCTTAACAAGTAAGACGCCACTTAATTTTTTGTTAAAGCTTGATTAATCTACAGCATAAATTTTTAAAGTCAGGGTTTACATTTGATTCTCACAAACCAATACATATTTTTTATATATATATATAAAACAATAATCATAGAATCATAGAACGGTTAGAGTTGGAAGGGACCTTAAAGATCATCCAGTTCCAACCCCCCTGCCATGGGCAGGGACACCTCCTGCTAGGGCAGGTTGCTCGAAGTCCCATCCAGCCTGGTCTTGAACTCTTCCAGGGATAAGGCATCCATGGCTTCTCTGGGCAACCTGTTCCATTGTCTCACTGCCCTCACAGGAAAGAATTTCTTTCTGGTATCCAATCTAAATCTCCCCTCTTCCAATTTAAAACCGTTGCCCCTTGTCCTGTCACTACACTTCCTGACAAAGAGTCCCTC
>JAOXJK010000001.1:10657267-10713165 GCA_025774025.1 Xenus cinereus | reverse complement strand
ATGCAGCCCAGGACACGGTTGGCTCTCTGGGCTGCCAGCGCGCACTGCCGGCTCATGTTGAGCTTCTCATCCATGAGCACTCCCAAGTCCTTCTCCTCAGGGCTGCTCTCTAGGCATTCTCCACCCAACCTGTATTTGTGCCTGGGATTGCCACATCCCAGGTGCAGAACCCTGCACTTGGCTTGGTTGAACTTCATGTGATTTGCACGAGTCCACCTCTCAAGCCTGTCCAGGTCCCTCTCTTGTTAAACTTTTAAGAAGAGTAGTTCCAATAGCACTCTGGATTTGAGCAATGTTGCGAATGCCATAGTGTCTGCTGTCATGTAGAGGTTAAAATAAGTGCTGTAGCTCATAAGCTTTGTTCTGGTGGCTGGTGAGGAGAAATCTTATGAGCACTACCTCATTGAGATAAGTCCACCAGGGCACTTCTGCCACTGTTACTGACTTCTATCTTTAATCATCAAACTTGAGTGTTTACTGAACAGGCTTTGTATGTTAGACATCAAGCTGGACTCTGCAGAGGGTGATTCAGAACAATCTATTTAAACTTTCGAACCTGTTAGACTTTCACATTTAAATAATAATAATTTAAAGAAGAATGAGTGGGAAAGACCAGTCTGGCAAGCCATGTTTCAGCAATTTTCTTGAGGAGTGTAGAGAATCTTCTCAGGCTTATATCAGTCATTTCTATGCAGCCTGAGCTCACCCCAGCCCCCCGAAAGACATTCAAAACCAGTGATTTCTTGTCCAACCCACGTGTAAGGGCTACGAGCACTCCCTCACCCCTGTGGGAGGTCTGACCAGGCGGCTGGGGCTTGGGGCAGTGCAGGGCAAGAGCCTGCTGAAGTTAGTAAAGAAGAAAAAACTGTTTTCCAGACCTTGATGAGAAGCAGGTAGAAAAAGGAATATGAACCTTGATCATTCACACTTCAGATGAGTGCCTAGTTCTGGTTGAATGCACAACAATACCAGCTCCTCTATCTTTCTCGGTCCACCGCAGGTGTCTAAGTCTATGATTTTTAACTTCTGCTCTTGAGAAAGGTAAAGTGCCTCCCTCCAGCCTGGAGTTTAGTGCCTGAATCTTTGAAGTGTGATAAGTCTTTTTTGATAATAAAGAGTTACAGTGTTTAAAAACAGTAATAGTGGTGTGGGGTTTTTTTTAATTTGAAAAATGTTACAACTTTTTTTTTTAGATCTTTAAAGAAGTTTTTGTTTTATGGATCTTCATATTGATCCACACCAAGCTTGATTGGACTCTAGGATTCTCTGTTGAATCATTGTAGATGTAAAATGTATCATGTAAAAAGATATAAAATAAAGATTAAATTTTTGCGTAATTGGAAAATGACCCAAATCCACTAGAGACTTGTAATTACTCACTAGATTTAATTTTAAGGCAAATGAGTCACCGGTAGTGTCTTTTTTCCTGTCTATAAGCAGAGGCCTCAAGAGTATAAGCGTAGTATGACATCAGGAGTCCTAAGGGCACAGAAACAAATCTCATCTGCTGCGCTACTGCTCACTGAAGCAATGCAGCCCTGAGAGCTGGGCAGCACCTGAGCTTATTCTGGCAGAAACAACAAGGAACATGTGCTCATCACGTGTGAAACATCCCATATAGCATGAAAGCACAAAGAAGAAAACAAGAAGGTATGAAGGACAATCACAGACCATGCAGGAACGGGAGCAGAGGCAGAAGAGGGGGAGCAGGAGGGCTCCAGCCCCTGTTCCCTGGGTAAGGATGTTGCCCAGGTGCAGCATCCTTACACAGCTGCACCTGCTGGGTACCTGCACCAGATCCTCCAGCTCCTCTGGCAGAGAAAGAGCGCTCCTTTTTTATTTGCCATTCACCACATTTTGCTCCTGCAACTCCGCAGTCGTCTCTAATGTGTTATCTTTTACTATGCAACTAGGTTAAGTGTATAAGAATTTTAAGCAGGTGTGTGGGCATGTGTGTGTGTGTTTTGTGCTCCAGCCTCCCCACGCAGTAAGGTGACTGATAGCACAGTGCCAAATCAGAGCAAACTTGGATGCATCACATCTTAAAAGTAGTCAGGTGGCACTGGCAGAAATGCTGCTGCTTGGTGTTGTTACTTGGTGTTGCTATAGCAGGAATGGTTTTAAGAGCTTCAGGAAGAAAAAAAAAAAAAAGCCAGTGAAATATTTTCACTTGCTGCATTAGCATCCATCAGTAATATTAAATACATAGAACTGAAAGCATCAGTTTAAACCTTTCACCTCTTGATGCTCTTTTCCCAAATGCTAATTTCATTTTAAAAAAATAAATATATGGAACATATTTTACAGAGACTCTTTATTTTTTTCTATTTGGAACATGCAAAAAAGGTGTGCCTATGAAAAATTTTTAAGATAACTCAGTGATAGAAGGAAACATTTTTCCCATGGGCATCAAACTTCATAATATCATTACATCACTCCTTCATTAACACTACAATCAAATATTTTTCTCTGTTTCTCTTGGCTCTTTTGTTGACCTATATACTAACAACTACTTCATTATTTAACTGATGATATTATGTGATTAAAACTTGCCTTTGAGGGCTTATTATAATGATTAATATTGCCCTTTGGAGTTTCTACGCAGGCCAATTGTTTTACTATGCCCTCTAATATTTATTCTTTGTGTTGACCATACCAAGACGTAGAAACTAAGGTTAACGATAATGCTAAACTTAATTTCACCCTCACTGTTACGTTTGAGAAGCCTCAGGGCATCAGAACAACACGGTCTGTAAAATCATGTTGAACCTAAAGATCTTAAAAAGCATCATGGTAGGAATGAGAAAATACCTCCTACTCCAAACACAAGAAAACCTTATGTAATTTTGAGGCCTGTTTATTGATTTCAGTAAGCTTTTAATGCATTCAAGCTAATTTATTTTTTTTGCCAGCACATCATTAAGAAAGCAGAGACTTGCTTTTCTATTCTCATGTAAATCTGTATGTAAATGTTGCTGTACTGCACATCACCAGACACCACTCTTTCAGGGGTTTAAGCCATGTTTCCTTGGCATTCTTAATAATTCTGCAATGTATTTGTTCTTGGGAATACTTATTTCAGGATTGTCAGTATTCAATCATTCAAAACAATATTTTTTAACCTGTATTTGAAAAATAAAAAATAAATTTCCTGTTTATTTGTTTTTGTTTCTGAGCTTTCAGAGTTCATGCTGTTCATGTTTTATGCCTCTTTACTACACTATATGATTTGAAATATGCTAAAAGTAATTGAAAGCACATACAGCTGCTTATCAGAGAAAGCCTGGCCTTTCAGCAAAACAACAAAAAAGAGGTTCATTTCAGGTAGCTTTAGATGTTACCATGATACCCTGAATAGCTGAGATGAATCCATTTTGTGTGAGTGGTATTAAACAGACACAGTCTGGAGCTCTGGATTGTTTTCCTAAAGCAACATCATACATACCATATAGTATCAATTAGTCTGTCTGTCATGAACAAAAGATTTCAGACCATGCACAGGATTTATTTTCATCAAATCACATCACTCTTGTCTGCTTACCAGGCAGGTTCTAAAATTGAAGTGTTCCCTTGGCTTGCAATTTTGTGATGATAGTTAAGACTTCCAAAGTGGGATTCATTTTACCCAAATTTAAATGCCTACATTACAGGCATCTGAGACTGCATTGCTCTTCTATGCTTGAACATAGAGTTGATCTAAGCTAAAGAGGTGAGGAACCATCATCATATGCCAGCTGGAGACAAGAAGAGAACAGGGTGAGGAGTTTCATCTGTATGATATACAACAGAACTAGAAAGAAAAAACTCTTGGTGGAGCAACAGTGTAGAAACCACCAGTATTAACTAAACAAAGATGACATCAAGTGAAGTCTAGTAGGAAAGTTGTTGAAAAGTTTGCATGCCTGCATCCCTCTATCTATAACACAATAATGAAAAAAAAAAAAACCAAACTAAACTCTACTGTGCCCTGAAGTCATGCTAGATGAGATTGAGAATAGAATATAGTTTTAACAAACCAAGTCTTAGCTTTCAAGTAGCTAATTTTTTTTTTTTTTCTATCTTCTGAATGCCTAGGATGAAGCAAGAATGAAGTGCCCTCAGGATGTAAAAGCTCCTCCAAATTCTCAGGGCCATTGATGAAAATGAGCCTGTTATTACCACTGTCAATTAGAGCAGAGACTGCAAGCAGCTGTGAGCAGTTACCCAAATGGGTTCAGCCCAAACCTGCTTCAAAGACAGCATGCGAGCTCCAGGCACTTGCTGTCAGCATGAATGCTTACTGCTCTTCAGTTGGAGTTTCCTGTCTGACCTCTCTCTTTAGACACAAAAAAATATTCCAGGTTTTATTAATTTAATTTTCAGAACACAGTGTTGAAATGAGATTTTCTTTTATTTCATTTCCTCTTAGAGGAAGGAACTCAGTTAAGGCTTATCATTTACAAAGGAAATATGAGAAAGTCATGGTAACTTGAAGACCTTTGGAAAGACACCTGTAGCTTTCTTATGTCTCAGCTCCTCCACCTGTGAAAGTAAAGGAATAGCACTTCCATACTTTCTGTAGATTGCACAGATGAAAAAGCTTTTGAATTTTTATCATATTCTTCGTTGTTCTTGGTAAGTCTTGAAATGTAACTGGCTGAAAAATCAACAATTTTCTTGTGCTCTCACTAGGATGCAAATGTTTCTTGGCATTATCAGGACTTGTTTTCAAATGTCCTGTTTCATGAGCATAACAAAGTCTAAATGTATGAAAAGTACCAAATGTACACATTCAATCCCCATTCTTTAACACGTTTATTTCCACACTTTTTTTTTTTTTGGAAAGAGTTTTAAATACATATCATGGAAAGTTATCTTATTATTTCCTGCTTTGTATTTATTGCATTCCTTTCAGCTATTCTTCATAGATTAGGTCAATAATTAGTGTTTAATACATATTTGGAGCAGGACTTTAAATCTTCATATATAACAGTTCTCTGTCATTTTCTGATGTGAGAGTGGGAGATGTTGGAGTCATTATAGTTCCTACTTGTAGGATTAGGAGAAAATGTTTGTTCAAAATCCTCTTTGAATCCGTTAAATCTTCAATTTAATAGAATTTTTCTTATTCATATGATGAATTGGCAACCTGAATTATTAAACAAAACCATTACTGTTTTTTATTCTTAAGCATACGCGTATGCCATAAACTCAGAAATTTAATAATTAATTACGTTATTTCCAATTATTAATTAGAAAGAAATTAATCGAGGCCTTTCTATGAGTAAGAGGAGGTAGAATCACTATGCAGTGAACAGACCACTTTTAGAAAAATATAGAGAAATGAGCATCCTTTCAGTAAGAAGTTTAAATACTATATCCAGAAGGAGTGGTCAAGGACTCTATGTTCAGATGGAGATCAGTGACTACTGGGACCAGATATTAAACTACTGTTTAATGTCTTCATCAATGACATAGACAGTGAGATCGAGTGCACCCTCAGCAAGTTTGCAGATGGCACCAAGCTGAGGATTCTGCCCCTCTACTCTGCTCTGGTGAGACCCCACCTGGAGTCCTGCTCTGGAGAACCCAGCACAGGGAAGACATGGACCTGTTGGAGCACATCCAGAGGAGGGCCACAGAAATGATCAGAGGGATGGAACACCTCTCCTATGGTGACAGGCTGAGACAGTTGGGGTTGTTCAGCCTGGAGAAGAGAAGGCTCCGAGGAGACCTTACTGCAGCCTTTCAGTACTTCAAGGGGGCATATAAAAAAGATGGAGACAGACTTTTTAGCAGGGCCTGTTGTGACAGAACAAGAGGTAATGGTTTCAAACTAAAAGAGGGTAGATATGTACTAGATAGAAGGAAGACATTTTTACAATGAGGGTCACTGGAACGGGTTTCCCCAGGAGGTGGTAGATGCTCTACTCCTGGAAATGTTCAAGGTCAGACTGGATGGGGCTCTGAGCAACCTGATCTAGTTGAAGATGTCCCTGCTTATTGCAGGGCAGGTAGACTAGACGACCTTTAAAGGTCCCTTCCAATCAAAATGTCCCTTCCAACCTAGATGATTCGATGATTCTATGACTCTATTCTATGATTCTATGAAAAAACAATGTCAAAGGTATTTTCTCCAATGTTCTTGCTAAAGTCCCTAAGCGTTTGGCTCTCCCTAAGCAAGCAGGAGATTAAAGAGTTCACAGAATTTTGGTGGACTGGATACTATTTTGCAAGTTGGCATAGCTGTGGAGCAGTAACTTCTGCTAGACCTCAAGGGCTTAGTGGTCCCTGGGAAAAAAACCCTTGCTGAGATCTCTCAAATCATAAAGGGATTCATGGTCAGAACAACATGCCTGGAGACCCATGCTCCTGGAGACAGTTTTAACAATCTAAAAGTAGATGTTCTTAATGTCCAGACATGCTTGAGTTACTAATAGAAATGAAAACAAAGTATGTTGAGTCAACAGATCTCTAAAACCTATAAGGAGGGGCACGAGAACACAGTCCTAGAGAGAGAGTGAACTGAAAAGAGGTCAGAATAGTCCTCTTTTGTCCCTGGTATGCGACATCATTGGAAGAGATAGGAATAAGTTAGATTTATTTTGATTTAAAAAAATAATAATTAAAAAAAAAAAAAAGAAGTGCGCAGCCTATGGCTATTTATGCAGTTCTAACAGCATGAAATCCCTGTCCATGAAGTGCAGCTGCAGCGCTGGACGGTGCTGCGAGGGGGCAGCGTGGCCCCTCAGTCGTGGCGATACGAAGGACGAGGCTGTTTTCCCACTGCAAACCCAGTACTATATGCTGTTTGATTTCGGTATCTGAGAACGGAGGGACTCTATGAGATTTAATTTCAGCTTATATTTTAAAAGTATTCCGTGAACTGCTCGATTCCCAGTTTCACATCGTGTACCAGTATAGCTGCTAGCTTAAACCCGGCAATAGCACTGTGAGGAAATATTTCATGCATACTCTGCACTTTGCTGAGTGCTTTAACTGAGTAAACACACAATTTTGTTAAACGTTGTTAATTATTTAAAAAGAGACATATTAATTATTCATTCTGCATGTGTGTGTGAAAGAATACTGGGATTTTTCTTTCTGTAAGCTAGTTTCCTGGAGCTACGTTCAGATAAACCTACAGTTTCTACAGCAGTTAAATTCCAGACAGCTTTCTGTCCAGTGAAGGTCTTAACACTTCAAAAATGCTTTCGAACTATTTCCAGAGGCCACTATGCTGGGATGGAACTTCTGCACCAAAATAAACAAGATGCTAAGAAGTAGGGCTGAGTGTTGGTTGTAGCTGTGACTACTTTCTCAAACAGAGGCACACAAAGTACCCTGAATGTATATGTTTGTGATTAAGGCAGGTACTGGGAAGACTGGACTTGGGCTCCAGATGGACATTAAGTAGAAATTCACTGCTGTAGCAAGCAGACTAATGGTAAAAAGGGCACCTCTTTTCTTGAGGTGGTGTTGCCTATTTCTCACTACCTTATTTTTTGAGAAAAGGACATCAACTGAGAGAAGACATTCCAGGCTGCTGTGCTCCAGGTGCCAGACTCAAGCATCAATTTATTTTATTTGGGGAGTATGAATTTTTTGTTATTTGTTTCAAAGAGGGAATCTACAGAAATATAATAAATATAGTTCTAGACATGGCTCAGAATTGCAAGCTCTATTGGAAAACTCATGGATGTTCTTCAAGTGAGGTACAATTCAGTAATATAAAAATGAATGCTAAAAGAAACTTATTTCTTATTTATGATAAGGGCTGCAAAGATATTTTTCCTGGAAACCTTTCTGCTGGAGGAAAGAGCCAGAAAACCCCTTTAGGGTTTATCAGATGCTTTCTTATTTCTGTCTTTGTCAGAAATACCTTTACTTTGCAGTGAGGAGACAAAACTCTGTATATTCCTAAACTGCTGACATATGCATATTTATTTGTTGTCTATACAGGATGTCAGAAATTAATCTGTGTGAAGACATCAACAAGCTGCATGCAGATTCTGGTTCTGACTTGTTTGAAGAAAGGTTTTGATGAACTAACCACCCATTATTTCAAAAGGAAACATGGGACATTAGTGATACCCCGGGAGGTGAGCTAGTGCTGAAACAGGGCAGATGAATACAGGCATTGTGTACAGTATTACAATAAAACCACTGTGGTCAACGAATGGGAAATTTGAACCAGCAAAATAGATTTTTATGCTAATTAGGGAAAAGAAACCAAACTAGATATTTTAAATATTTATTTGTCAGACTGGGATAACAGCCTTTATACAGCACAATTTGCATAAATTCTCAAGATACATCCTGTATACAATCACAAAACCATGACATGGATTTATACATAAAGTGAAAACTGAGACAGATTTACAAGCATTTTTATACAGTTCTCATACCGCTTTTTAGTTTCAGTTTTTACAACTTTTAGAACAAGTCTATGTTTTTCCTGATGAATCTGGAAGCAAAATGAAAATTAAAAGAAATTCAAACCAAAATGAATACCAACAAACCACCATCTATGCATGCAACATTCACTGTGGAAACATTACATTTCTCCAAGGACTAATCTTTTTTTTTGTGTTTTTGTGATTTTTTTGGTGTTTTTGGAATTTTTTAAACATTGGGTATGCTGTACACGTTGTCCGTAGCATGACAGCACACACGCTAGTCAGCCGTTGTTGAGCACCTGAGCACGTCACTGAACATCTATAAGATACAATCAAATAAGAACACATTCACATGCTTGGATGTCAGATGGAATCAATAATTTAAACTCAGTTTGTTTTACAAAAATGTATACTTATTTACAGGGTAACAAATTAAGAAAACTGCTTTCGCTCAAATCATCTATTTTGAGTTATGGATATCTATATATACTATAACTTTTGAGCTCATCAATATATTTGCTTATTAATCTTTTCAAAATAATAAAACAGAACGTATAGAAAACATTAAAATGCTTCTTATGATTTAAAGAGAGAGTATCCGGTTTCACGTATTCCTTCTGTTTTCCTTCTAAAGGCAACATGTACTCATAAAGAGCAACTGATCCTACATGCCAGGTGTACTGAAAATTCACAAGGCATGTAGGACTAGGGTTTAAATATAATGTAGGTGCATACTTACACTAAATGTCCTCTCTGTTTCATTACCTTTATAAGTTACACTCACACAAATGCAAATTTTCTCTTTTATTCACATAGGTATGTACATATCTAGATATATACTCAAATAATGGAATCTGGGACATTCAACATCGTAGCAATGAAAATAAAGTACTTAAAAATAGTGTCAGTTATGATTCAAATAATAATTTAAAAAAATACTATTAACATCTTTATGATATCTCCATGAAACTAAATCCTAATTAAATAATCTCTATTGGGCACACACTAGCTTACAATATAATAGATGTCTTCTTTTTCTTCATCATCATCCTCAAACTAAGAATCAATATCAGCTGGTTACCAGCTACCATATCCCACAGCCTAACCATGCGAACACTCAGCATCCAGAAAAATAACTCAAATATTTCCTAGGTCTTGATTTAAAGCCAGTTTAAGTCAAGAGATTGGTGTTACTGACTTCAACTGTTTTGGATTGGGTTTTTGTTTCTTCCACACAGGATCCATGTAATGTAAAAACGTGGGTAATAATAAAGAAGCAGCACTCATTACCCCTGGATACTATCCCTTTAAAGTGTAATGATAAAGAACTAGCTCAACATTCATCATAGAAACTCTCATGCCTAGTTTAACCCGGAAAAAAAAAAGTGGCTGTTTGCTGCTCATTGTGTGCATAACAACAATAATAATAACATTAGAAATCCCTGTCATTTGTAAACACATACACTGTGCTTTTGCTCATTTTCAGCTTGTTTCCACTCACAAGGCCTTGAACAAAGAAGCAGCTTCAATCTCTGTTGACTCAGCACATTTATGAATAAAAAAAGTTAAAATGCCTCTGCTATTGCCTCCCTGCAACATGCATCCTCAAAGCAATCATAGAAATGTGTGAACTCATTAATAATCAATCACTCAGAAATGATAAAAGCTCTTGCCACATCTAAGCACTTTTGGCCAGATAAAAGAAACAAAAAATAATGAGAAAAAAGTGAAAAAAATATACTGAGATATATACAAAAAAGTAAAAAAATACTAATAGTCCTTGTTTGATTATTTTTTAAAAAACATTGTCACAAGAGAGTTTTTCCTGACTTCATTCATAAAACAAGAAAAAAAAAAGAAAAAAATGCATTCAAACATGAATCTGTGTTGCATAGAGTGATTCCAGTTCAACCTAGAAATTTGGTCAAAATAAGGAACTTGGCACACTTTGGAAGCATCCTCTGACCTCTGAATGATGCCGCCTTTGAAAAGAGAGAGTGTGCGGGCCCAGGTCTGTCACTAGCCCATCCTGGGTGACACCAAAGGAGCCCTGTTCTTGCTGCAGCTGGCCAAGGCAGTGCCACGTTCCTCACAAACTCTACTCTGCGTCTTATGATGGGAGTCCAAAACTGCCATTTCAACATGCAGAAGCATTTTGTGTGTTGTTCAGAGAATCAAAGATGCTTGAATTAAACCAGTTGCCGACAGCTGACTACCCTGCAAAGGTAGCTGTTCCATGCAGCTGCAGCTATACCACCCAACACAGCTATTTTATAAAAATATTGGCCACATTTGTATGTGTGTGAGAGCAAAGCATGCCTGTCTGCTTTCTCAATTAAGAGTGATGATTACAGGCTTCCCAGTAAGACAGCCAGATAGTGCTCGTTCCTGCTGGAAATCTCCATAGCAACTACCAGCGTGACTTGCTGTCTTTATAATAAATCTTAGCAAGAACAAAATTACCAGCAGTTTGCACAAAATTGCACACCTCGTGGCTTGTACTTCACACAGTAATTGAAACTGGACTTTTTTTTTTTTTTTTGGTCTTTTTTCAAAGAAAGAACACACTATACCCATCAGGAATGCAAAATAACCCACCAAAAGAGCAACACATATGTCAAATATATCCACATAGGATTTTTTGGTTTGATTGGGGAATTTTTTCTTCAAAGTACTTATCTTTTCATAAAAACATACACAACATCAAAACATATAGGATGTTTACAATAACTCCAGAGGACTGTTTTTAAAATATATGAGAGGTAGGGCATACATATACTGGTGAAAGCATAAACTTCAACATTAAAGCACACATCCTACTTCCACTGTCAGTGATGTTGTGTTTTTAAGATAGCTAATAAGATTTTGGTAAGATTGCTCTGCTTGTAGGTTAAGCAGGCTACCAGCAGGTTATCAACAACTTAACAGGAGTTTCCTTGGTGTGTGTATCATTAATATCTTCCATGTGTTTCTTCTCATATTCCTGTTCCACGCTGTTATTTTAAGTTGATAAATCCAAAACTGTATGTGGAAAGTGTCACCAGCTTAAATGGTATAGCTTTTTCATGCTGGGTCCAGCTTCTGAGTAAACTGGGCCTTATTTTTCCTTTTTTTTTTTTTAATCTTACAGTATTTTCCAGAAGAATATTTTCAGTTGGTCTTACACAACATGTGGAAGTTCTATGATTCTATGAAGTATACTACATATATTCAGAAAATATGAGATGTTCTTTAAATAATTTGTGAAAAGTCCTTATTGGGCAAGAAAAATAAATGTCTGAAGTGCAGAAGTTCGGTCATTATCTGTTTAAATATGCAAAGGTCATGAGGTAATATTCTGAGGGAAACTACTTTTTAATGAAGCTGTGAGATATTAAATGACTTCTGAATAACAGGAGTTAGTACCACATTGACTCTTGCTTTTTAAAGAAACTGCTATACTTTTAGGAATAGGAGAAAAAGCTCTGCTTTCTTCAGAAATGGTACAAGGGAAAATGCAACAACCAGCCTAAACCACCTCAGGCAGTAATTTCTTCCCAAAGCCAGCTAACTGCTCAGTTTCAAGCCCCTGAAAGTGGGACTTTAAGCATGGAATTGCTGACACTGTCTTAAATGTTACCTTCCTATTTACTTTCCTAACTGAGAAGCCACACTGTTGAGTGGATTATACTCAGACATTCACCTGAGATAACAAGAGGATATTATTAATTATCCCTAATGCAACAGCACCCAGGCAGTAACTGCCCTGTTGTCCCTTCCCCTTAGATTTCAAGTGTGTTAGTGGTGTTGATACAGAGCCCTGCACCGAGTGGGTTGGTGTTAGCACAGTGGGTCGACTGCTCCGAAGTGCCCACAATATAGTCCCCAATATATAGTCTCTGTACAGTTTGAGAATAAGACTGGTTGCTGAAAAATGGAAGGACTAGTTGAAATAACTGTGTTAGTCCTAGTGCGTAAGTCTCTTAAATTCCAAACTTTTTTTAAAGCTGCTGATTCAAAGGGTAGGGTGAAGTACAGTGTCACTGACATCAAAACAGCATTTTTTCTTCCTGATTTTTTCTTCCTGTCCTTTCTCTTTAAAACTACATCCCAAATTACAGACCATTAATATAGTTTTATCCATTACATTCTAGGACAGTGGTTTATATCCATTGTTAACACACAGAAACAAAGGAAACAAATAGATCTGTTTCTTCACAGCATAGTTTCCGAAGGAAAAAGAAAGAAGGAAAAAAGTAACGTAAAATAACATTACCACTCTTGCAAATGTCTTGCAGTTTGTGTCAAGTGGCAAAATCTCACTACAGCAAAATATCAGAGATCCTAAGGTGCAGAGGAACAAGTTTGCACTTCTGATAAGTGAGATTTGGAAAGTCAGTCACCCTAGGTGCTTTTGCATAAGATGATCTCCTTCTGGTTGTGCAGAAAACCAGACTCTATCAGAACTACCTCCAGCTGCAGCCGAACTCTACATTAACACCTGCCTTCCAGCCTTCATTATTTCCTTCACAGTTACTGTCTTCACAAAGAGTCCAACAACACAGAGCCCTCGTGTCAGTCTTCGTTTCCAACAGCCTCACTTTAACTTCTGGGCCCAGGTTTTCTTTTACTTTGCTGTCTTTTGCAGCAAAACAAGTGTACTAGCCCTCATTTAAGTGTGCTATGTAGCCCAGAGACTGCTCTTTTCTACTTTGTATTCTGAAAGACTAGCTAAACACAATGATATCAAACTATAGTCTTGGAGTGATGCCATTTTTAGCAGACTCTGCAGGTTTTGTGCCCTAAGCAGACAGCTCTGCTCAGTGTGTTTGTGTGGAGCTGACCAACAGTTTGTGCCAGTTTACTATTCTTTTCCTTAGATCCACTTTGTCAAGCCAGATATAAGCTTCCCCAATCAGTGTCTTTTTCATAAACTTTCCTCCATTGGAGACAAGAAGAATCTGGGAAAAAAAAAAAATAAAAATTATCAATGTGCATATTAACATACAACATTTTCTAGCAAACATGAAAGATTCAGCAATATTGAGCTCTGATTTGGTACGCACAGAAGTGAAAAGAAACTGATCATAACCCTTTATATAGTCACTTTCCCAACAGAAAGCAAACTCTGTGAAAATTGAACCTTCCCCCTCTTCTATTTTATTATCATGGCACGTAGCAACTAGAAGATGGCAATCTTGGACTTTAGTAAGCAATTTGTTCACCTGCTGGCTACCAAAGACAAACACAAGGTGAAATTTTAAGTTACAGGGCAAAGCTTTATGCAAGCGAAGTACCAGCCCTTTCTAAGTGCATGGAAGTTGAAGGGTGCCCTGCATGTAGGCTGTAACTCAGAGCAGACTAATGTGTGAGAAAGTCCAGAGTTCTGGTTTCTGAACTCAACAAGTGGTGGTCTAACCTAAAATGTAGAGCTGGTCTGAAATCTCACTCCTGTTATGTCTCTGCTGAGAGCCACAGTATTACGTCTGGTCTTGTGGCTCTTGCTTGCCCAGCCATGGAGAGTGGGAAGGGCAAGGGATAGCCCTGGCGCTTACAAGAGCTATGCGGTCTGGGTGTTCAAAACTCTCCCTGGTGTATCATACAGGCACAGGTTTTCCAGCTAAGCAGGTTCATGGCATTCATGTAATAGCCATCTCTGGAGGACTTGATTAATTCTGTGGATCTATAGGTTCGTTCTATGTGTTTCTGGGGGAAAACATTTGATAATGTATACAATTCAGGGGGTGAGTTATAGTTACACAGTCAGATAACTGATCCTTAATTATTGAGTGACCGAATTAACAAATGCTTCTTTTTCTTTATTCTTAACTACTTCTAGGTTTTTCAAAAAGGAAAAGAATTCATGAAAAATTGCAGTTCCATGATAGGATTAGCAGCAGGTTTACAATATTCACAGTCACTGAGCAGACCTCTGGCAATGAGCAAGGGAGGTAACTGATAACAGTAGGAGGCTGTCACCGACTATGTGAACCAGCAGGAGAGAAAATAGGACATTTCAGTGCCTGGTTTCACAGATCTACACTAACACAAGAATGGCAGGACTCGAGGACGTTGTACTTCACTGAGGTGCTGGAAGAGAAAATACAGCAGTAGACATGTAACAGAACTGTAGAACTAGATTTTCCAGTAATCAAGAGCTTAAACATTTTTGAAAATTTTCCAGTTTGATTTCAGAAACACAGTAAAAATGCAAACTTTACAGTAATTAAAAAAAAAAATAAAAAAAGAAAAGGAGGGGGAAGGAATTTGCAATCATTTTCATGGATGATCTTCTTAGTCCCCTGGCCAATTTTCATGTCAGCTGGGGAGTAAGGCATGTACATGGACAGCTTAGGCACCTACATGCCCATCAGTCAACAGGTTTGGGGCAGGAAGACCAAATGATCCTTAGGCACTGCTATTAGGGAGCCTCGCTTTACTGCACTCATCAGAAAGCTCATCCTTG
The DNA here is from genome assembly GCA_025774025.1 of Xenus cinereus. Taxonomy (NCBI): domain Eukaryota; kingdom Metazoa; phylum Chordata; class Aves; order Charadriiformes; family Scolopacidae; genus Xenus; species Xenus cinereus. Next base: position 10,698,342 of record JAOXJK010000001.1, on the reverse strand, counting down.
AGGAAAACAGGCAGCCTGCCTCCACTACTAGTGGCTTGTAGGACACTTGGTTGAGTGTTTGCTAAAGAACTGGACAGCCCAGCAGCTGGCAAGCCAAACCAGAACATCTGTGAAAACCATTCCTCGGGGTTTTTCTGATTATTCTCACATAGGAGATCATGTATTTCTAATTGCAGCAAGCCAGTCAGCCAGGAGCCAGCTTGGGAACAAGGCAAAGGAGCCAGGAGCTTAGTGCTTTCCAGAAGGGTCCCAGGTGGGTTACCAAGGAACAGGAAAATCAGGGAAGCGAGCAAGCAAGCTGCCAGGGGCTGAGGCAAGTGCCTGTCTGAAACCTGTCAAAATGTTTTCTGCAGAATGTTTTCATTCTGACACATCAACAGTTTTGGGACAGAAAAAAATTCTAAAAGAAATTTTCCATTACTTCTTTCCTTGAGCCTTCTCTCCACTCCTCCCAGCTGGATCCCTGGTATTTGTCTTCTGTAGCTTGTCTGTCTCTCAGCCTTGCTTCTTCCCTGCTCCAGGCTTTAAAATCAAGCCTTGTTATCCTGAGTCAGCTAGTCTCAGATTCTAATCCTTAGGGTTTTTTTACCTTATTCCCAGCACTCTTGACCAGGTAATTCTACCTTACCATTTCCCTCCTCTCCTCTCCTCTCCTCTCCTCTCCTCTCCTCTCCTCTCCTCTCCTATTTTCTTCCTTTTTTTTTTTCTTTCTTTCTCAATATCCCATGGTCCCTTCTTTATGGCTAATAGTCATGGTTTTGCTGTTGATTTTTAGAGTCGAGATCCTTGTCCTAATTTCTGCTCCTAGTTGATTCTCATGTCTCTTTACAATGTATTTTCTACGATTAACAGGTTTGACATGTCTTACTCCCTCTCTCTGATCTTACTCATCCCCCTGCAATCTCCCAATTCCATCTTTGTTCTGTACATACTGGCTTTGTTTCCTTCCTTTCTCCCTCAAATCTCTTTTGACAATGTCCATCCCTTTGCCTCTAAATGCTCACCACTCCAATTCAGCATTCAGCTCACCAACTTCATTTGCAGTAGGAATTGCTTGACTGATAAGTATGAAGAACATATAAAAACAGATGTACTGAGTCAGATCAAAGGAAAAATATTCTGCTTCCAAAAGTATAAAGCAGTGCATAAGGCAGAATATAAGAACAGGACAATCACGTAGTGATACGTTCCCAAAATACCTACTATGATCTGTGGACTATTGACTTCCTGACTGACAAGTGGCATGTTTATATTTAACAAACTCCAAGGTATTTTGCCCATCAATTTGTCTGATCATTTTCTCTAGTTACTTTTTCCACGAAAACATTTAGCATCTACAATATCTTACAGCAATAGGTTTTATAGGTCAAACTGCACATTGTGGAAGGAAGAAACACCTTTTTTTCAACACGGGTTGAAGAGTATCTATTTTTGTTGGCCTTGTTTTCTAAGCAACATCCATTTTGGCTTTAATTTTAATGATACAACCAATAAGCCTAACATAAGCACTTAGATAATCTAGTCTAACTTTAGTCATCAAAATGTAGCTGGCAGATATCCCTGGAATTGTCCACCCCTTTCCACTGACTAGAGGAAGACTGAATATCTGGCTTATATTAGTTATCTACCCATGTGAAAATAAATGAAGGTTGGTAAAGTGAATCCTACCTGTCAAAAAACAACATATCTGACCAAACGATCCAATCTGTCTAAGCAACTAAAACACAGGAGGGGCACCATTCCTGAATCAGTTCCCTGCATCATTTGATGTGCCACAGACTGAAAATACTGTCATGTTCTATAAAAATGTACACAGAGAATATTTGACATGGCATAGTCAGTGATTCTGCAATGCCTGAGATTATGACTTTTAAGGAAGTTGAGAGAATGATAGAATAATTAGGCATTTAGGTAGCGGGACATATCAAAGAAATTTGGCCTGGAAAAGTAGAGACGAGAGATATGATAACAACATTTCCGTATACCTTTTTACAAAAAGAAAGCAGATCAGTTTTCCTCTATGATTTGTGAGGATATTTAAGGATAAGTTAACTTAATTTTAAATATATGGCATATTTAAGTTAGATATTACACTAAATTTTCTAAATATATAGAAAAGAAATTTTGGAAGACATGCATAACTTCCTTCTTCAGGGGACTTTAAGAACAGATCAAGCCTAAAAAATTCAGGCTCAGTCTATAAATACCCTTCCTCAGTGCGGGGTGATGGATTTAACCATTTTTTAAAATCTCCTGCAGCATGATATTTCCATTATTATGTAGTTGTGTTATTTCCTTTGTAATTTTCTCTTTTCAGCAAACAACTGGGGTAGAAGATTGATCTCAAATGCCCATAGCACAGCATGGACAACATCCAAAATTAGGTTTTAATAAAATGCAGAATTACCTGAAGAGAATGCCCAGCAGGACTCAAGCTAAATCTAAACGTTTCATTGAACGAAGGCTCTCGGTCATGCCTGCATACCCTGGTTTTCTTCTTAATTACTCTCTTTTGGGTAGAGATATTGACAACGTACAGCTTCACATACAGGTCTGGGGAAGAACAGTTCAACGAGTTAAATACAGAAGCTTTTAAATAATCATTTCTTGTTAATGACTTCAATAGAGGGGAAGTGTTGTGAAGAAACAGAGCATGGTACTTTATAGAACTATGTTCTCTTCTCGTTCAAATGGTGTAGAAATTAAAGAACCGCACTAAATCCAAGGGAATTACTTTGTGTTTACAGTGCTATCATTAAAGTAACAAATACCTTGATGTCTTTATGTATGTATGAAAATATTATTATAAAATGAGGTTTTAATTTTTAAAAACCTTTATCACCAATATACAATTTTCACTAGATATCATTGTTCTTTAATAACAGGGAGTTATAATTTCTATTAAAGTTAAAAAAAGGATTAATTTTTAACAATCAAAAATAAACTAAGAAGAGGATTAACTTCTGAGAGTTAATTTGTTTCTACAAAATATTTTTATTTTCATTATAGTTACTCATAGGAGAAAAAAACACTTCAAAAAGAGTTCTATAGAATATGTCATTCTGATTAAGAAGCAATTTTCTTTCCCATTTCAGTGGTGATTTTAAATGACTTTGGATACATCCTACTTAATGTTTTCAAAGTATCATGAAGCTGGTTTCCGTGTGATACCTGGTAGATGATCTGGAGATTTAAATTTGTATGTGATATTCCTGCACTGAAGGATTTCTACTATCAGCTGTTCTCCATCTGTCTTCATTTCCTTCTTTAATGCAATCTTGATTTCACCCATAACCTGTGTTTTACCTGGAAAAGCAGAAAAAGCAACCCTCATTAATGTAAAAGGAAACTGAATGTATCTTTCTGTCTTGGAAGGAAGTAGAGCTTTCTGGTTTGATTTTTTTAGTTTGGGAATTTTTTTGATCTTTTTTTTTTTCTCAGGACAGCTTAAAGTTTTTAGTCAAGGGTTTAATGATAATGCATTGCTTGAATGAACAAATGGTAGATACCCGCAGTACACTTGTGTAACTAGATTATACGCTTCAGACTGTATTTGCTTCAGAGGAGCTTTGCTCTCAAGAACACAAGTTTCACAAGGAATCATTACAAGTCATGTAATGGTCACTAGATTTCACCTTTTCAGAAATATTTACTCCAAGATTCTAAAGTTATCTCATTTAAAAAAAAAAAAAAAAAAAAGAAAAATAAAAAAAGGTGAGCATTCAATAGAGTTAAAAAGAAAGATTCTGAAAGGCAATGAATTAAGACTTTGGTGAAGTTAGCATTGTATTTCACCTTTTTATGTATATGGAGCAATATCATTCACACAATTTAAAGGGAAGTGCTCACTGTGATCTTTAAAAGTAAAGGTGATTTCCCTTCTTATGTGGGCATAAATACAGACCCATTGTTCCTACATTGTATGGATTTCTCTCTAAATCAGTCCAGGGATGGAGAGAAGACCCAGGATTAAATGTAGACAAAGCTGTTTCACCTTTCCCTTGCCAGTCTTCCCACAAGGCTTTACTGAAGCCAATAGAGTAGAACAGGGCTACATCTTCTAAACGAGTGCAGTAGTGTAAGTAGAGCCTATGCCCTAAGCTCAATGCTGTCTATAAAAGCATCATGTCATAACAGGGGTTGTGTTTCTTTTCTTACACTGTAAAATATTGTTTCACCTTCCTCTTCTCTTTAGACATTAGCCAAAAAAACCTTCAAACAAACAAACAAAAAAACCAAACCCAAACCAGTAAGCCCCTGGGAGTCTTTTTTTACCTAGCTTCTGGTGCCAACACGCTGGAGCTTTAACACATTACCAGGAAATTCTAGAAGCTGGTGCCAAGATGTGAGGAGCAAAGCAATTCTGCAGAAAGTAAACAATTATGATACGTCTGTAGAATCTCCTCAAAGAGTAGAAAGTTACGAAGTGGCATTCAGAAATTACTTATTTGTATCACAAATGTGTAACCAAATTTGAATAATCCTCACTAAAAATGCCAACTGTTGTGTCACAGATATTCATAAGCAATCACACATTCTATTGGTTTTTCTACTTATAATATTTTTAGGGATCATGAATAAAAATTTTATAACAAATAATCACAGCTACAACCTGGCCCCTTAACTGTCCTCACAAAACAAAGCTGGAATCTGACTTAGTCATTAAAAATTTTGCAAATTCAGCTGGATCAGCATTTCACCCCTAGTTTGTAAGGTGTGAGAGGACTTGTTAGGAGGCAAGGGACTCTTCCACCATATTTAATCACCAGAAACCTTTTCCTCTAAGTTTGAACATGCAATAATAGCATCTTGATTTCTATAATATGTTTGTGCAAAGAGGATGGACCCCTCATCTTGTGATGGCAGCAGAAAAGATCTTTGGCAGTTGGGATCAAAGAAGAAAAGGCCTACAATGTCCTTGTTGTTATTCATTAATCTTTCCATCATGCGTCAACAAGCTTTAAACTATGTCTATAATCACTTTTTTTCTGGAAAGTGTTGAGTGCCCAGTGAGTCTAGCTTGACTTTTGAATGACTGGAAACAGATACAAGAAAAAATTATAATGCATTTTCTGTTTTGTGGATAAACTACCAAAATTGCTGATGAAAATGTGACGTACCTGAAAGGCGTTGCATAAATCTGGCTTTTTGATCAATATTGGTTCTTGTACTGACTCCAGTGCTTGACCATGATAAAAGCCCAGCATGGACAGTCATACCACCTATTAGTTTCAGGCAATCCTAAGTTAATCACAGCCTTTTCTGGAAAATATTTACTTAAATAAAACTATTTACTTTATTTTATTTCTTCTCTGTCCTTTTGGGTTTTGAAACAGTTGTTAGGACCCCTTCTTTCCTGACTGCCTTAGCACCTTCTTTTTCACTTAGATGTGCATTCAACCTAAAATGAGATCAGGTAGGTTGGATGCTACCTGTGATGCTGTGAGCTAGAAAAAGGGAGAAATGCCTCCAGTAAATTATAATGTGTTTCAAAATTCCAGCATCGCTTCTCAGCATCTGGAAATTTTCTGTGGATTATTCTGTACCCCCAGATACTCTTTATGACAAGTGATCCTGCTTCACGATTTAAACCTCATGGGGAAAACAATGATCTCCAGCTGCGAGCACATGAAGCATGATAGCTCTCTTGTGCTTCCATACTAATTTTCATTTCTACCACAGCATGCCGTGAAAAAGCCTTGACACCAGCCTTATGAAACATTGCACTAAAATAAATCACCACTTCAAGACTAGAAAAATTTTGAAGACTCGGAAAAGATTCCTATTTCTTCTATTTTTGACTTTTTCCTCCTCTTTCTCATATAGGTTCATTACATCTTTCCTTTGACAAGTCTGTAAGAATAGCTCAAACATACATTGCTTTGTGGAGTGGGTTCTTTAAATGGAAATACATTTAGAAAAATAGTTACACTGATGTGGAGAAGTGATAATAATGAACTGCTTGTGAGCTGTTGAGCGAGTTCATAGGGGGCTGAAGTGGACATTAACGTTCTTTGACTGATACGTCAGAAATAAAGTTGTTAACGGTGTCCTGGAAATGAACAACCCTGAGGATTGCATTGGTAGGAAAAGCTCAAAACACAGTGCCCAGTCTCAACATTTTACATTTTTCTATAAGTTTAGAAAACATCAATCCTAAGTGATGTGTAAATGGAACCTAACGTGGGTGTTTTGTTAGTCATGGGATGATGATAAACAAATGCTACAACGCAACTCTGAAGAAAGTAAACACAGTGAAAGATGTTGTATATCTTTCTAGGAAAGTACTATCCTTTCCAGGAAAGTGGTTTTCTAAGATACTAAGAAATAATTTTTAACTTGGATAGTACTGTTTACCTCAAGAAAGATATATTCCAGGTGTGGCAAAAAACCATATAGTAAAGTATTACAAATATTATTTTCTAATTTAGTCTAGGAAACAAGGACTGGAAAAAGATGAAATTGCTTTCTACAGACATATGAAAGAGCAAATATTGAAAGGGATAAGAAATATTTAAGATCAATTTGTGTGATATTCTACCTGTTAGATATATATCAAAGGCAGAGTTACTGATGTACCACAAGAGGAATACTGGCATGCACAGCCATCATGTTAACTTTAAGAACACATAAGCTGTAGATAATAAAGTCTTTAAAATATATAGCTGTGATTAAATACATTAGTACTTTTTATATGACAAAACACTTCTTTTTAAGGGACCAGATTTATTAAAAATCCATTAACAATTAAAAGGTGATGGTTAATTAATTAAATTGCTGCAAGATATTTGAGAAGTCAAGGGGTTTAAATCAGCTATGGTGATGGCAACATAGGCTGTTCCTCTTGTAGAAGTGCCACACTCCGCGCTGCGTAAGGTTAATTAGTTTTGCTATTAGTCTTAAAGGACTGCTGCTGTAAATTGCAGGATGTGTCATCTGCACTGTTGTTCTCAATTTCCAGGGATTGATAACTATGGATTGTGCTCCCATTTGTTTCTGATCAGATGTGTGCTGTCAAACAAAATTACCCAAGACAGCAGTAAACAGTTGTCTCCCATCAGTCTGTGTTATCAAGCCTAATTCAGCAATGCATTTAAATGAGCAGGTAAATCTCACTCGACAATGGCAGGAATTTCATTCAGTTGAATGTTCTAAATGCAAATTTCTGAGCTAATTTACACATTTATCTTAAAATAAGTTGAATTACCTTTTAAGATTGACTATGTCTACTCTATTGACTATGCCCTTTTGAGATGGACCAAGTGCGAGTAGGTTAAATTTGGAACTTTGAGTATGAGATGCCTGAATGCTGCTATCCAATGAGCATCTATTAATTTGTTGAACAGATGCCAGACAGCCAGAAAACAGAATTAAAAAAATGCATAAACTGACATTTTGTTGCATGATTGTGTACAAGTTAGTACAGGCTCCTTCTGTTCCAGAAGGCTGGGGGTATTAGAGCAGTGGAATTAGAAACAAAATAGGAGGGGAAAAAATATATTGACAATAATTTCCCAGCATTTTTCTTTCCAAATGACGCTTATAACAGAACTATTGTTCCCAAAATATGTAGGAAATGCTCTTCGTGGAAATTCAAGAGTCATAAACTTTATGGTTAAGGATTTAAAATCATGGAAAGGTCCTTCTGAGCCTGGCCTACAGAGCACAGCAATGTTGATTTTGGGTTGTGCTGGTGGGTTTTTTGTTGGGTGTTGGCTTTTTTTTAATTCCTTACAGACCAAATCATCCACTTACTACTGAATTAAAGAACTCAGATGCTGGAAAAAATAAGAAGGACAAACCAACCAACCAACCAAACCCAGACAAACAAAAAACAACATCAAAAAAAGAGCTTTACTTTCCTATATTTTGTGTCTAAAATCTACAGGACTATCATGCCTTATCCATCATGTATTCAGAAGAGGAAGGACCCTAGAGCCATGGTTCACTTTAGTAGGTTTGGTCCTCCTGTTTTTACTCTTGTGTGTGCTCAGATAAATTACTGCATTTTAAGAAGAATGTGTACTATTTGGGGGTTTATTTCTAAAATTTGTGATTGTTACTTCCACTTTTCTGAAAGCACAGATCCCAGACACCAATCCCAGGTCTCTCAATATTGGTGCAGAACAACATCTTAGAGTTCCTGTTGCAGCATGATGATGGTTGTTTATAGAAAGCAGATGCTGCCCTGGAGGATGTCAAGGGAGAACGTTGGAGTACTTGGAGATGCAACGCCAGCTGTGCTAGTGCTGACAATCAGTGCACAACACAGGGAAACAAACATGTCCTCCACCCTGTTGGGAGATGAGCAGACTCCAGAACTTAGGTTTTGTCTTAGAAAGAGCAAATCCGTCCATGCTAAAAGAATTCCCAGGAGAAAGCTAAAATCATTCAGAATGGAAATTAAAGAATCCAGATAAGGGAATCAACCAAGGAGAGAAATTATGTGACAGAGCAAAAGGCAGTTATGAGACTACTTGATGCAACTTGGTAAATGTTCTCTTGAGGAAAGTTTGGAAATAGGAAAGTTTGGAAATAAGAAATCTCCACAGATTTTTGCATTAGTGATTTCTGGTATTTTGTACTTCTTGTATTTAGCATGGGTATTCCCCACAAGCAAACTGAAGTGAATGAAATCTGTCTCCCAAGTTGTCTCAGAAAGAAATTTCTGAGTGTAACATGAAGTATTTTTTCTTCTGAATCTGTTACATTTATAATTCTGAAAAAAGTAATAAGGTTCAGAATTTCCATAATCTTTCAGTCTAAGACAAAGAGATAAGTAATGATAATCATAAGCATATGATCAGAAATAAAGATCTATTTTGTTAGAACTAATTTCATTTCCTTAGGTCTTTATCTGTTTTGATACCACGAGAGATTAAATTAATGAACATCTGAGAGCTCTGTACAGTGCTTATTGACAGAATACAGGCATTTCTTAGATGTATTTTTCTACCGTTTGACCTGGTCTTGGTGCAGCTATAGTTATATCTAACACTATGTAATGAGACATTATGTCTTCCAGTACTAAGAAACCCAAATGTTCCTTATTAACTGTATTTCTTAAATAAACAAAATATTGGATTCAGCTATATTAGGATATACTTATAATGTTTATAAAGTCAGAATATGTAGTCACCTGTCATAAAATCTAAATAATCCAAGGTGGGTTCTTGAGAACTTGATTCAAAAAAAGGAAAATTTACAGCTTTAAAAAAATGGAACGTGATTTAAGAGAACTCAAAAACATGGATTCTATACCAAGATCCCCATCCCTTAGTAGCTTTCTGTGATTTTAGACTTCATCTCTGTGCCTAATCTCAGAGGTGGAGATAATGACATCTGCTTCTCTAAGAGTTGTTTGGATTCAGTAACTGGGATTGGGTATACTGTAAAGGGAGAGATTTTGATCATGTAAATATAAACAGGACTTTGATGTGTAATCACTAATCCCATGAGAAAAAACAAGACCTAGAAAGGCTCATGAGGACCTATACCACTCTCATGAATCCTTCCACCATAATCCATAAAGTTCGTACAGACATCATTTTCTGTCTAACAGAGTGCTGTTGTAGCTGGAAATATGTTTCTGCTGGATTCCTTTAACACTATTTTGAGAACCAGAAGCCCATCCTCCGGCAGACAACTGTGCTTCAGGAAAACAAGATAACATCATCTTATTGCAATAAATAATTCAGTACTACTGCAAATACTAGCCATTTATTATTTACATTTCAGTACTAAATGACTCTAAATGAAGGTAAAGCAAAAGGGTATTTAATATAATTTTAAAATTAAATATATTAAGAATTCAAAATAACAGCCAAACTTTCTGATTGTTTTTAAGCAAACCCCTCTCTCTGGGTTTTTGTTGTTGTTGTTTTGGGTTGTGTGGGGGTTTTTGTTTGGTTTTGGTTTTTAATTTTAACATGACATCAGTTACTTGCAGTACCAGCTGTTTGTATTCATGCCTTTCATCCTCTTCCTGGGACATGAACTACTGGCAAAGCTGTTGAAAATAATGATGGATGAGCTTTATAAACAATGCCTCCTGATGTTTACAGGCTCCAATATTTTCTGTCCTTTTGAGATTTTTTCATTACCTTCTTTTTGTCTTTCACTTTTCTCCTACATATTTCTTTCCCCCTGAAAACTGCTACGATTTTCTCTGTAGGCTGGTTTTATCTTTGTGTTCCCTACTGTAAGAATAATACAGTCTTAACTACTATCTCCTCTTGTCTCACAGTGTTTTAAATAGATGTTGGGTTTACTGGCATAGGACTGTCTCAATAAAGATGTTCCCCACCTCCACAGATAAGCTTGAGTACCTGTAGGTTCCGAAATTTGTTGCTCCTCTTGCAACTGCATGACCAATCTGCCCTGCGTGGTGCTATCAACAGGTCATGGGACAAACTAGAGCTCAGAGCAACACTGCCTCTTTTTTCCCCTGCTCTGAAGAGGATTTGCAGCTGCTGAGCATCCCTGGTATGTGTTCAGAGTCTTCTCTAAGCTGCCTACATCAAGGTTAGTTGTTGTTATATATGAAACGCTCAGCTGTTATTACAATTTATTCCCTTCCTTACCTAAAGTAGGTAGGGATACTGTCTGCAGGCAGTTCCGCTCCTGTGAGATGGTAAACACTTATCAGTTCAAGTCCTGACAAATGGGTACCCTTTGGGACACAGGGATGCTCTGCACTGGGAGCAGGCATGAACTGAGGGAACTGCTCTCTCTTTTCCTTTCCTTCTCATTACCCTGAAGATGTGAACTGCTGTGAACAGACTATATATTATGAGATGAGCAAAGAAGATTAAGGTCTTTCATTAATTTCTCCCTGTCTCCTCTGATGTGATGTGTATGCAATCATGTAATGAGGGAGAGGAGCAGAATTAAAGAACTTTGCTCACAGCGAACACAATTTACAATTTTGTGGGCAGTGAGAGTGGCTTGCTGTAAGGCTCAAGCATGTGAACAAGTTGACAGTTTTATGCTATGATTCTTAGAGCTAGCAGGCTCACTGCCCACAAAATTTTGGGCATGCTAATGCAGAAATTTAGCCTGTATGCACAAGATTCTTAGTAGGAAAAAATATTTGAAAGTAGCAAAGAATATTTGAAGGAAAATAGTTTTCCGTACTTACTTTCAGATACAAAAACCCTGTTGTGCAAAATGCATTTTGAAAACAGAGAAAACCTTTTGCCTTTTGAGATTTTGGTGTGTGAAATATTTCCCAGAAAAAATATAAACCTTGTTCCATTTATTGGTCACTCTGTGTGTATGCCTGCCTCTTTCACAGATTTGATTTGTTTCTTTTAAAATAAAAAGAATGACAAAAAATAATGCTGACTGACCATATGTAAAAGCTTTTGGCCTGAATTACAGTGATTTGTGGGAAAATAACACTGATACTTCAAATATGAAGTACTTTCAAATATGAAAAATAAAAATCATAGACTTGTACTGATCCAGTTTCAACTAGCTTTATTTCTGTTAAGTGGTATTCTAAAATGTTGTAGGAAAAGGTTAATGAAGCAATAGGAAGAAGTTAATGAGGCAATAAGATTAGAAGAGGTGAATTAGAGGGGAAAGTTTTACTAGGGTCAGAAGCTGCCCATGTCAGAGACCTAAAGGACAGTATAGGGGATTAGAGATTTCTCCAGAAAGATATTTTTCAATATTTCAGTGAGACTGGCTCCTGTACCATAGAAGCATTGGAATAAATGAGGCAATGCAAACTATAAATATCATATTCAACCAATGAAGGTGATTAGAGGTGAATATATAGAGATTGCTTTTGATGATGAAGATGAACACAGAATACATGTATTTGACAGGTGGTAAGTAGAGGGAGAGTAAAAATGGGATGAGGAAAGTCAAGCGACTTACCAAACTAATTAATAGTACATCTTAGCAGATATCTCTTATTCATGGTTATTTATACTTATTTATACTTCTGTGGAGGGGAAAACTGATTATTCTATCAACATCTTCTCCACAATCCATTCAAATACCATCATTCCCCAAAATTTAGCTTTGATTTAGAATAATAAACTAATGACAAGGTTAGTCATAAGGAAGTTTAGATGTCTAATTCAGACTCCTTAGACCCTGTAGTCAATAGCATCTCCTTAAACTTATATCTCAGGATGGATAAATGCTTTCTAGAAGTGCCTGTCTTTTTTTTTTTTTCAGTGGTAGTTCAGATGAGTTTCAAAGATAGTTGATGTCTTTGATTTAGAAACCTGATTTTTAAACAGTGAAATGAGGCTAAAAGTATCAAAATGTAAATCTACAACTCTGCCGTTTTCCATCACTTCAACAAGAGAAAGCTAAAATCATGGTTGAAATTATTCTTGCTATTTTAATTGAACTTCAAATATAGGTGTATCCTGGATCTGAAAAGGGGAACTATGCAGCCCCATGTCTCAGAAGGCAAAACTCTCCTCAAGCACCTTTGGTTCCTTTCATACTCACCATAAATCACTGCCTGAGCCTAAATATACATTCACAGTCTTCTTTGCACAATTTTAGCATCTTACGTAAGGAGCCCTATCAGATGCTGGAGATTCAGCTGCATAAAAGACAGCTCGCCAGAGCACGTCTGAAATTTTGATGATGAAAGGCGCACTTTGCTTTAGCTTTTGGATGAACAAAAGTTCATACAGGGAAAAGAAGAAAAGTATTTAATGTCATACATACAGAACAACCTGACCCTTGATTATTTTAAGCCTATTCTGTTGCAGCTTTACCAAGGAGAAAATGTGCTGCTAAAGGGAGAAGAAATTTGCAAACTGCCCTCAAAAGTCTGTATTTTACATAGCCACAGTTCAATAAAGTATTTTTGCACAATACTATGATAATCTTTGTGTAATATAGCATAAATATTCTGTTAAAGTAGGACAAGTGAATCTGCAAGCCCTTTTTTCCTGTCAGTATAAGAACACAGAATGGGTTTTACCTATGCGAACCAGGGAGGATTTTGCTAGATTTTGCTTAGGTTCTCATTTAAATGATGACAGATTTCAAGCTACTTTCACTCTCCCATAACAAATATATTTTTTATCTTTTTTTTAGTTTTGATATGCAAGTTTTTGAGGTTTGACAATATAGTCTGAAATGACAAAATCCCTTCTGAGCCAACCTTCACTTTCTATGCCAAAATAATGAAAAAGTTTACACCTTCTCGCTCTGAATATATATATAAAGATGTGAATATCACAACAGATTCATTTATTCTTTTTTTTCTGCTTGATGTCATGAAATGAGACATTCTGACTTGAACCACTAGAAATCACAGGAAATGGATTAAAGTCCATTTGGCTTATATTACAATATGCTAAAACTACAATCGAAATAATACGAGCACTTTAAGATGAGTGAAATTATTCCCATGGATAGTAACAAGTGATAATAGAAAATTTTCCCAAAGATATAATAAAGAGGAACAAATAATTATACTTCAGAAATATAATAAAAATATAAATAATAAAAGTATCAGAAGGGGAAAAACTAGATTGCCAGGTAGGTTTTGTATTTATTTACTTTTGTGAATCCAAAGTGAAAATAATCCTTTGAACAGAACATTTTGTACTTGGGTGTAAAAAAACATCCCCCAGCCTAAATTCAAATGCACAGAGTGCTTCAAAAACATTGTAAGAACAACATACTTCCTAAGAATAGCAGCTAAAAATGCAAGCAATGAAACCAAAGTACTTGAAGATTCCATTTCTGAAAAGTAATAGTTCTGTTAGGAAACCTCCTGACCATTCAGGGAGCAGTGTGACGTGAGAATAAAGTTTATTTATATGACTTCTGCCAAATTTGTAGGTGAGGCACAAGTGAAACCAGTCATATAGCATTTAAATGTAAACCAAAGAACATGTTGCATTACAGGAACGACTAGATTTGCTTTGGCACTCAGATGCTTAGGTAGTGATTTTTCATTCCTTTTAGTGTTTTGGACATACGGTCTGATAAAAGGTGAAAAACAAGACTCAAAGGTAGATGGATAAAATTAGGTGCTCGTCTTTAAAAAAATTAGGTCATTAGAAAGACACATAGAAAAACAGCTCAAGGATAAAGTGCTGACTTCAGGAGTGGATGTTGCCTATACATCTAATAGAGGCTTAGTTTTAATAAGCACGCTAAGGATTTTTAAAGAGATAACTAAACTGAAAAGAAATAATGATGTTTTCTGACTTAGCAGTGCAAGTAATAAAATATTTCAGTACTTTCCCTTTGCCATAAAGCTGTCCTATCACAGGGAAGTATACACAGTGGATAGGAATTAGTGTAAGAACCACATACGACATGTTTTCACTCCAGTTAGTTTGGAGAGTGGCTCATTGCACATTTACTGCACAGACAATAAGCACTGAGCCTGCACTGTTAGTGCAGTGGAACAAGCTGTTTCATTTCACAGCTTGGCCGAGTCATTTATAGCCCATAAAAAATTACTTAACACATGGTGGCATATGTAACTCTATAAAGCTTTCTTTGAGAAGGAGGTGGAAGATGGCATTTGTATACACAAATATATCCATACACATACTCAAGCTAAGGCAATATGTTAGCACTCTTTTGTGCTATAAACCTAGTAGGCACACTATCATGGTAACTGAAGATGAAATTTTTTGGTGAGAACCTGCCTTTTCACTCTTCACACCATGCTTTCCAGATTCCCCCTCAGATTTATACTGCAGCTCTGAGGCTCTTCAGTGAAATATGCTTAAAGTCTTGCTCATATCTCCCTGGAACTACACACTGGTGAGCACAGTCGTCTGTGCTGCACAGCTTGGGTACAAGAGCAGATGCTTCTGCACTGACTGTCCATGTGGAAAACAGGTAATGCTATTATATTCATTGATTTTCTTTTGTGTACTTACATTACCTGGTACAGTGGTATCAGCCCACTGTTGAGATGCTATTTCTCTATCATTAAATAAGAATGATTACTGAAATAATTGTTGCTAATAAGACTACTAAGTGTAAGAGTATGAGTAATTGCCTATTCAGTGTGATAGTAAGAGCTGTGATAATTCTAACTAAACTCATTGTGTCTAATATACTAAAGAAAGCCAAATCTTTCTCCCAGGACCACCAAAGTATTTTTTGGCTGGCTGTAGGAGAATCTAGGAAATTTTAGCCCAAAAAAGAATACTGTAATTATTACTGGGATTCAACAACCTGCATAATCTGTCCAACAGAGCAATGAGGATGATCCTTTCCATGCATCAGGATAAACATGGAATCAGCTCAGTCAAAACTGGAAAAATGTGTTAATCCAAATTTTGCTCAGGAGAGACGTTATGCAGAGTATTCCACAGTGTTATGCAGAATTCAGAGTTCTACAGTCCCTGGAGGATTGATGCCTGGAAGTATTGCTTACAGTAATGTGGAAATGTTTCCTAAAGTTGTAACCAGTTTGGAAAAATATCAATTTATCAATTTATCTTTCAGCTTCTGCCCAGAGACTTCTGTTAAAAACATTATTTTTTTTTTTTAAAGTTTGCAACCTTCCATTAGAAATCTTTAAAGTACCTGCTTGAAATACACACTTCACATTTTCCCTCTCATTCAGCATTCAGCAGTGCCATTATTCTTCATTTCATGCAATGCTGATTCCCTCGAACTGCTATAACAGACATATCCTAAAGTTGGTTTTTCATTGCACTGTTGAACTGATGTGCGTGGTTAAAGTCCACAGAGACACACTTGAATAAAAAATATCACATAAAAACCTAGAACAGAAGAAAAAGTACAGGGCTAGTACCGCACTTACGTAAATACACTCATAGCGTTTTGTGATGAAGACTGAAATTATGGAAAGAAAAAGAGAAGGGGAAAATGTGCTCCTATTTACAGTGTTCGTGAATTGGGAAGAAATCTGTTAAGTAAATGGAGTTATATAACACTTAAAAAAAAAACAATGATGATAAAAATTATGACATAAATCCATGTTCCAAGTGGACTAAATGACTCTATAGAAGAGGTCTCAGTGTTCTATGGGGGGGAAATGCAAAAAATGTTTCTGAGTTTCTGAACTTTCATGAGGAATGCCGAAAATAGTGGAAGTCCTCTTATAAAGAAAGGGAGAGCTGGGAATTACAGAAATTAGAAGAAGAGAAGGGCCTAATGTTCAGTGATGGGAGAACGTGATAGGTTGGTATCAGAGATGCAGAGGGAAAAATGTTTTACAGTGCAGGACTGAAAATTTTACAATATGATGACCTAAAACATTTATTCAGGACCTTTAAGATTGAGGAAAGAAGTCAGAGACTGGTTCCTGGAAATTTCACATCTCAGATGTTGATACCTCTCTCTGGTATCACACAGAACAGAGATACTCAATCCCCTCTTCTGAGACCTGAGATTCTGGCCCAAATAAGGGGTCTTGAGGCTATGATCAGTTGTCCTCCAGCAAATTTGACCGCATTTCCAGCAGCAACTGGGAAACTTTTCTGATGAAATTTTTCTCAAAACTTTATGCCCTAGAAAAGGTGATTCAAAAAACACACATATATTTGTATTTAAATATGTCTGGCTGGCTGGCTTAGAAACTCCCCCTATATTTTCTGAAGTTCATTGAAGCAAATACTGTCTATTTGTAGACATAAAAATCCCAACCCTTTTGTAACTCATTAAAAATATTTTTCTGCTCCTGGGCAGTACATTTGCAGTAGGACTTGTATAATTAACTGAATCTTTTCAATAATGAATACAAAGAATGAATACAAAGCTCTCATATTGAGCTAATGCTCTGACAGCTCCTGTAGATTTACTTTCTGGCAACTGTCTTTAAAAAGAAATGAGGCTATTTTTTTTTTTCTCTGTCTCCTGCCGCAGCACAGTGAGACTGCTTTGAGAAATAGTGCCTCACAGACTTTATGCACTGAGGCCAACACTCATGTTTTTATCAAGAATATCTGAGATTTAGTATTGCTCTTTTGAAGACAGCTGTTGAAGTCTTGCTTGTAATTTATTTTTAAAAATTTAAGCTCTGCATATGGGAATTGAAAGTAGGGTTTTGCAAGTCCTCACAAACTGAAAGTGCAGCATAGACTCTTTGAATAACGTGTTTTAAAACTTGTCTGGTGGTTTTTGAAATGTAAAATACCTGGGCCATGGAAAAATATTATTAATTTTGTATACTCATTATAAATTTGTAATAAAGTATAGCAAACATTGTATTTATGATCATTACCCATGAATATGATTCCACTACCTGCAGGAATTGCACAATCTCTCTTTACAGTTTCAATCAATTTAGAACAGAAAGTAAAAAGATTTTTTCCAACTATAAATGAAGACAAATTTTAGGAGAGCAGAGCATCCACTCTCCTGGATTTGGAACTTACTCAGGAAGTGTCCTATAAAGTAAGAGAGAATACTGAATAAAAATCTGATGTATAGTTCTGATTCGCATGAACTGAAGAAAGATGCCTTGTCCTGAACAGTCACCACAAAAAGAGTCTTGAATGACAAAAAGAATATTTAAAAAACTCTACAGCTCTGCCTTTTTAGAGATCCTAAAGAGATCTGATATGTCTACTGAATATCTGCTTGGAATTGGCTCAAAAATATGAAACTACACTGGCCCTTAGGGTAGTGTTCATGAAGAATGACTTGTTGAGCTAATGCCAGGCCACGGTTGGTTACCATGCCAGCTGACACACTCAGCATCACTAGACAAAACCGTGTGAAGAACAATAAAGTATCCCATGAGATTCCTCTTTCTCGCATCAGCTTGCAGTATTATTTGTGAGCAACCTGACATACAACAAATTGTTTCTGTATTCATTAGGAAAAATAGTTTACGTATAATTTCTTACAGAATACAAGTCTCATAATTTTTCTGAACTAAATACATCAGAAAAAACACTAACAGCTGTAGAAAATCTTAGAAATAAGTTTGACTGCTTAATGTGTATGCTGAATATTAAAAGATTGAAGACAGAAAAATTCATAGGATCTGGGCTACTTAATAGTACTTATTAGTGTTTGACATTATTTAGTGACTTGAACAGCTGTTCACTGAGTTCCAAACAAAAGTAATTAATCACTGAGAACATAAGCATAAAAGTAGAAATACTATTTAAATATGCAAATATTGAGGTATAGATATAGATTCGCTCAGTAACTCAAAGTTACTATAATTCATTTCAGATTATGATCTTCCTCTGGAAGGAAATAAGTTTTCCTAAAAGTCTTTGAGACAACCTTTTCTGTAGTAATGAATATAATTGGATTGGAATTTGTCTTTGTCAAATTCAAAGTACAATATCTGGATTCATCAAGTAAAATTGACTTTCATTTGCTTCCCTGAAGCACTATCAAGCTGCACATCTGATTTGGAAAATACTACATATTGATACTCAAAGACTCTACTACTCTGCCCATTTTAATGGCCTTATTGTCTGTGGCGGTAGTGCTAATTAATATTTCTGCAAACCGATTATCATTGTGAAAGACAGGGCTGCAAGGCTGAAGAACCTGAAGACCATGTTCTGTCTTTGAAGTTATTTCAGCACAATTTTACCCCCACATGTACCACATGCACAAAAGTGTCCCCTTGCATGGGGTTTCACAAGGAAAACTTTGGGGATCCACTGCTGAATGGCAAGTCCGTGAGTGCTGTCATATTCATGTTCCTCTTGGGGCCGAATCCACAAGGTGTCTGTATTGTTACCACTTCCAAAGAGGGAGAGGCTTTATTTTCCAGTCAAATCTATACATTTTACTATCTTCAGATCTGACATTTGAGGATATGTTTACAACATGACTCAGGTCAACACTGATTATAACTTCTTTTATCATTTTAATTCCTCCTTCCTGATACAGTTTGGCTATAGGAAAGAGTGCAGCCACTTAAATCCATGACTCGGACATCATACTGATGTAGAGACTGCAAACTTAATCCTGAAATAGTTAGCAAGATATCTAATTATCCTGCACAAAGCACTCAACTTCAAATTTTGCAATAAAACTCATACAATATAGTTCAGCTGAAAAACAGAGACAGCCCTCTACATTAAATAGAATTAAGCCTGAGGTGGCCATAATGCTGTCAGTTAATGATCATGATTTCCACCAAAAGAATAAAAATTTCTGTTTTAGGCCCTTTGTGATACATACTCTGAACTGCTTCCACAAACTGTTTCTTTTAAAATTTTGGTTTGCTTCCCTTAGTAATAATAATACCAGTGGTAGTTAGCAAAGGACAAATCTTAAAAAGGATAGTATTATTTTCAGTTTACAAGGAACTGAGGCTTAAAGACTGTAAAAAAACCTGTCTAACATTAACCAAGCCAGCAACAAAAATTATCATGTAATCCTGTTTTCTTTTTTAATTTCAAGTCACGTGGGAGAGGACACAATGTTCTTTGTGCATGTATGTTTTTGAGTGGTCTGTATTGTATGTTTATGTTCATTATTTACATGAAATTATAAGTAATTACAAGCAGGTTTTCCAATTAGAAGGGTCAGGAAACTACAGCTACAGACAGTAATTGCAACTAAATGTATATTGGTACTCTTCATTACTTTTGTGATCTATCTCACAGAAGCACAAAGAGACAACATAATAAGGAGCTTTCGAGCTCCATGCTGAATTTTTCCCTTTCTTCATGTGACACATAAGCTGCAGCAAAGGAGCACTTTTTTATCAAGAATGCTTCAAGACACATAAGGCAAGTCTGCTACCCTTCTGAACAGTGTACTTTCTGATTCTGAAAGCTGTTTATTATGCTTTGAAAACAGGCACTGGTAATGGCAGAATTAACTCCTCTACTGTCAAAGACAAAACTTGTGCTACTGGGAACTACAAACGCCGTTGCTCAGTCTTCCTCAATGCTTTATCCATAAACCATCATTCTACTACTCAGACAAGGAAAAGGCAAAGGAAACTGGTTTGTTTATTTTCTGTTATTTAACAGAGATAATTTTTAAAATAATCCCTCATTTACAAAGTCTGTGATGAGATATGCCAGGTCTTGCCAGCATATGTAAGGTAGGGAAAGAAAATAATATGTTATCTGTAGGCAGTTGCAGTGAGGAACTTCGAGTAATAGATCATAATTACCTGGGATGAATTTGGCCAACTCAGTGGTTATGAAAAACACTATGGAGTGTTTAATAAGCAACTGTAAGAGATTGCTGCTTTAAATTCTTCCTGTTGAGGTGTCCCTTTAAAGAAAGTAATACCTTCCTTGGCACCGATCTAGCTGCAAAGAACATCTTTACCTGTAACTAATCACTGATTCTTACTCATCTTAAAATAACATAAACGGGCACTGGTGCTGAAAGAGCTCTCTTCACGCTCCTGCTTATTTCTTCCCACACAGTTTCCCTTACGTTATCTCCTTTAGCCATAGATGTTTTTAAAGCTGCCTAGTAAACTAGTTGTCAGAAATGATCCCACTAACTGCCATCTCCCCCACTCCCCGTATTGATTTTGGGTTAGTCACCCAACTTGATTCAGCACACGCTTTATGTCACATGAAAAATTAAATGAGGTTGAGGGAAGGAAAGAATGACATTTTTCATAAAATTGTTGTTTTATGACAGTGTGCTTTATGAAGCAGTTATAGTCTGATAAGATAATTCAGAGAGGAAAGGACTGCTGGAAGTCTCCAGTCCAACCTCACATTCACAGTAGGGTTAAGGTATCTGCAGAGGTACAAACCAAACACATTGTTCTGGATATGGCCTCACAAGTACCAGTGGAAAGGTTTAATCCCTTCCTATGACCTACTCCCTACACAGTTAACTTTTCAGCACGGTATGCAACAACAATGATCAGAAAGACATTTTCCAAATTAGTATCATTTAAAGAAAAGTTGTTGGTGTCATTGCACTAGTGACTTTCTCAGAGAAAATCTGGTTTGAAGAGTGCTTTAAACAAGTTCTGTTGGGTAGAACTGAGTGGACATCACACATTTTGAAATGAAAGCATGTAAAAACCGATAGCTTTGTAGGAAAAGGACATTGTCTCCCATGCCAGCACTTTCAGTATTTTTAAAATTGCTTTGGGCATCCATTGTATGGTTTTAGTTTTAGTCATTTTAAAGAAGTCTAAAGAATATTGAATCTGCTTTGTGGTCCCTGCATTATTCCCCAACTGTTTGAAAACAAGTAGTGGCACAAAAATCTCTTTTCATAGACCATCCATTTTACTGTCAACAATAAAGAAAAGCTGCCTCAGGAAAACAGCTTTAAATATAGCTGTGGCACTATCAACAAGTTAGCACTCCTGCATGAAAGCGAGTCCAGTTATTTATTTGAGAGTTTTGCTGCAGGAGATAGATAGAAATCAGTAGTGCTGTAGCAGGAATGTAAGCCCAGTTCTTCATCGCTTAGTTTTGCTGCAGGGAGCTGGAGAGATCTGATGCATAGATCTTTCTGACTGGCCATGTATGGTTGGGTTTTCTCTTTATATAAACGGAGAGTTGGTTGTGATTCCCAAAGGCTTCTAATACTGGGAATGTATGTTCGTGAACTGAGCTGGACCAAGCCGAATGTGAGTAGTTTATATAAAGACAGCTTGGCAGTTCTCAGAAGTGAGCAGGTTTGCTTCTGTCTCTTTGGCCCAACTGTTATACTGAAATCAAAGAGGAAATATAACAGCCTTGATCATTTCTGTTAGCTGTGTGCAAGAGGAGTGATTGTGGCACAGGCTGTGAGCCCATCTATAACAGTCCACTGGGAGCTGCTCAAAGTTCAAGGATACTTCAATTCCTTGTTGCCGTGCCCTAGGGAAGTCTAAACAATGAAATTTAGACTTTTTCTCACTCTTGTTTTGATGGATATATGCCTGGTTTCCTTGTAGGCTGCTCACTCCCAAAACCTTTAAGGTCTGTGCCCATGGTTGTGAGTATATGGATTATTTTATACCCTCTGACTAGCTCCTGTATCAGTTTGTCCTTTCTTCTGCCCAGTTTCACCTTTGTTCCTCTAATGGCTCCCAGAGTTCATCTTCCACCTTCCCATCTGGGTGAAGGCAACCCTACTGGGATCTCTGTCTTCCTTCCATTAACAACCAAATGTCTAAATACTGGTAAGTTTTGAACGCAGATGAAATCACTGAAGTATAAGACAGTGAACTTGTCCGAGATGTTGAGAATACTTTCATGCCTGTCCCAAGCCCTAATCCTGAAACTATATGGGACTGTGGTTTAAATCTGTGACTATTTTGTTATATTACCCAGTTGGGAGTTTTGACAAATATCAGGAATTTTGTGTAAAAAAGGAGGAAATTACTAATTATAAGTGGTGTGGTTTAGTCTGATTTATTTGTGTTTCCTGTTGCTTTTTTCCCAGGATTATAACTGAATTTATAACTCTGTGTGTTCTTTTTGTGGTGAACTCCAGTGAAGCAAACAGGGATAGAGCCGCTACCTCCAGAGAGGTACAGAATTCAGAGAAAAGCATATGTGGTCTCTTTAGGCAACTCAGGGCTTCTTGCCAGGCTTGCCTCAGTTGAACAAGGAAGACCGCTATCTGTTAGTGTGTTTTGAGAGGGTGCTTCTTTCAGCAAATACAAGGCACCAACTCTTCTGGGAGACAAAACCAATTAAGAGGCAATCAGTTGCTCCAGGTACAGTGTGAATCATGAGAGTTTTCCTAGCTCTCTTCTTTCTAATGAGCTTTGTGTCAACCACTGAATCTATAGAAGAACTCTGCAGGCTGTCTATACCATCTCTACAGTGTCAGGTGCTTTTTTTTACTCTTCCCAGTAGATTTGAAAGGTGGAGAAAAGAAAGGGTTAGAGTGGGGCTTTGCTTAAGTAGAACTAAAAGAAAAACTTTTTTTCATTGCTAAATTGATCACTAATCCTTGCAGAATTCCTTTTGTCTTGTGAGAAAAAAATAATATAAAAATCAGTCTGGTTAGCAACATTAAATTTGGAGAACAGAAAGTATTAGGTTATATAAATGCGATGAAAATAGAATTAGTATTTGTAATCTAAATATGCCCAAAATTGGTCCTTAATTTAGGTTTGTGACCTGCTTCAGTTTTGATCTGTAATGAAGTAAACCTGATCTTTGTTATCTTGTTATATGTTTCTGATTTCAAGACGGCTATGTTGTATTTGAGTAATGTTTTGACTCAAAATTTCTTCCCTATTCTGTTTTTCACCTCCTAATTAGAGCCTTTTCTAACAAAAAAAAAAACCCAACCAACCCACGAGGAAACCAACCCAAAACCAATTGACACCACCTTGTGTTTCTTGTTAGTTCAAGATAATTATGGAACTTAACACTCCAAATGGTAATTACACTTGCACAGCAAGCCGTTTTAGAACTGCAGACCAAATCAAATTAACATTTTGTCAAATAAAGTTAAATGTGCTTAAAAGTTTTTTCTTGATGCATACAGAATAACATTTTACAGTGACTGTCATCTAACGTCTGTTGGAGGTAGACCTAGGACTCATCTGCCCAAGTGCTGATGTCTATATCTGAGCTACATGTCAGGTCTCTTTCTATAGCAAAAGAAGAGCAATTGCTTTTCTAGAACATGGTTTTTCTTATTTGCAAATAGATCTCTAAAATAGGTCAGATGAATTGTAACTTCAAAATGGCTATTTTTTTTCCACTGATTTCAAAAGATTTACTTAAGTGGTTGATACTTTCATAACTCACATGATAAAATTTCTCATTGCATTATCTACTTCAGAGACCCCAGCTGTAGAAGAATATTTGATCAGATTTTTTTATAGATATAGTAGTCAAAACTGCAGGTTTTTAATTAGACAATTAACATAGAAATAGTTTGAGTATGAGAATGAAATAAATTTTTTTACTATTCAGACAAATTCTTAGACTACTTAAGCAGGTCCTGTTTGCAAAATCTAAAGGATCAGACCAGAAATCTCCTTATCCTCTATTTAGGATCCAAAAGAAATTGCCAACAACATCATTAATCATTATATTATTGTAAATGTGTTTAAATAAAAAAACCATTAAATGAGTAGAACACATGAAAGTCAGTTTTAAAACTGAATGAGATTAATAGGATTCATTGCCTTTCTGTGTGAGACTCAGTATGAAACAGTCTCATTTTTTTTTGCTATCCATTGCAGTCACAAATAGTAACATTTATTTCCAGATTATAAAAGCTCATGAAACAAAAGTGAAATTTTGACTGATGGAGAATCCTGCCAACACAGATGAAGAACTTAATTCAGAACAGAGGGTGGCTTTTTCCAAACATGTATGTAGGACTATTACAAGGTACTAATTTATGTAAGCATTTACATATATGTGTAAAGATATGAGTGTGAGTCAATTATTTATATTTGTGCACATATATGTGTATGTAAATGCACACATGTGTATGAATTTATGTGCATTTGTACAAAAGTATGCATATATATTATTGAAGTTGACCTAATCCTAGGAATCTACATATATTAAACCTGCCTTGATGCAGCACAAAGTATTAGCTTGTTGCAGTAATCAACACTAAATGCTTAGGCTGTACTGTAATTTAAGTTTGTGACATTATAGCTACCTAAATTCACATTCCATTTCACAATCTAACTGCAATGAAAACAAAACAAAACAAAACAAAACAACCCCAGAAAAACAAAAAAAAACCCAAACACTGACATCAGTACTGAAACCAACTAGGGGAGTAGGGGAGCAAAAAAATTGCATGGTTTGGCTATTTCACTGAGGACAAGACAGGTGATCTAAATTCAAACAAGGTGCTGCAACAGATTCCAGCATTTGTATAAGCAGCCCTCTGAAATAAAGTACGGCTTATTTAAAGTAAACATAGTACAGTGAATCAGTCCAGTGAAAACCTGGGAAGTTAAGGATCATAGGCGGAGTAGGAAAAAAGTGCTGCTACACTAAAGAATAAAGCAAAAGCTGCAGAGTCTGAGCTCAGGGTTGCTCAGAGGACAGACTTCCCACCTTCAGGGATCATTTTCAACACTTTAGCTGCTCAGTCAGCTAAATGCTTTAATCCTAATTTTTCTGCACTCTCCAGCATTGCTCCTGTGTTGTTCACAGTACTTGAAAGTTTCTCGTTGTGTGACCCCTTTTCTCTCACACCAATCTTAGGCTGATCAGATGTCAGTGACTTACATGGAGTATGTCCTGATCTAAATTGTTGCACAATATTCATCTACCCCACTACATCTACTAGACTCTGTATGTCACTTACGTTATGTCATGACCATGTACACTCCTTCTATACTTTATATTGTAGTATAGCAGCATTTCCTATACAGCACAATTAAATACATTAAAGTACTTTATTTTACAATTTACTGCAGAACGCAAAGGGCATTATGGGGAATTCTGACTCCCAATGGCAAAACTCCCATTAACTCACTGGAGGCATTCTTTACTATTATAAGCATAATTTGAATTCTGAAAGCTCTATGAAACAATAAGTTTAATATAACTTTATGAATAAATATATATATAAATTAATTTACTTAATTCTGTTCATTCAGTGAGTAAAAAAGAGAATTTAAAAAAAAAAAACACAAGAGAACCCTGACCGTCTGCAACAAAACTCAACAATATCTCTTGCATTAAGAGCATTGAATGTATGTTTTGAGATGAATATATAAAAACTACCAGATGACACGTCCTTATAGATCAATTCAGTTCATGTAAAATGAGCAACCTAGGATGAGAAAATATATAAAGGAAAAGGTTAAATGGGAAGAATTAACAAAATGCTGTGGGACTTTCTTGTGACTATTTATTTCCTGCTCAAAAGGACATGAAAGCCTTTTTTTAGAGACTTTCCCCTCAGTGCAGTGTGGTAGAAAGAGATGAAATGTTCATCATGGTTCACATCTATCTTGTCTCATTTCTTGTAGAATATGGCAGCTGACACATTTATCTCCTTTATTTCGTGTGACAGGCACAAAGGCATCTTCTCACCAAAATGATCACGGGATGACAATATGGAAAAAAAGGTGTGTATATTTTTATTTTTGTTCATATATAGCATTTTTAAAGATCAGTAGAAAACTGGGTTATGTGTCAAAACTTAAACTGTGTTTAAGTGTATCTGCTTAAGTATCTGTTACTGTGTCTACACGGCACTAATCTGGAGCAGTATGAACAAATCACTAGATAAAAGCAGTTCGTTCTGAGGCACCTACATCATATAAGGTTGAGAGATTTAACTTGAAATTGGAATTACTCTGGTCTGTGATACAAATGTTGCTTTTTTGCATGTGGTCCAGTTCTGTCCAAAGGACCCATCATGGGTCACGATTTATTTCAAAGCTGTGTTACTGCTCTGAATCATAACAATAAGCTAGATGCAGCCTGCATGAACATAGTGTTGTCAGGGAGACTGTTTTCAGAAGTAATGTAAAGCAGGGAAGCACTTGCTTTTAGACTGTAGGTCTCTGTCACGGCTGAATTTGCTAGCACGATCATGCTCAGCTTGCTCAGTGAGGTGTTTTCTGCAATCTCTGAGATTAATTTTTTTTCAGTATAATTTTGCTTGGAGAATTTTTTATCCCTGTATTTTTTCCCATATCTTGTGCCTAAGTTAGTTTTGAAGATTTTTGCCTGCCTACAAAGAGGTTAGATTTGATGCAAGCTAGACTGGAAAGTTATGGATTTTGATCTATACATATAAACTGCTACAATTTTTGTGAGACTACACAAGATTGATTGTCTACTGAGGGTTTCACAGTCATACTGAATTGATGCTAAAGGTAAAAATATTCATCCAAAATCAATATTAATTTGTCTACAGGTGGATAAATAGATGAGTGCTTCTAGGAAAAGAAGAACACCAGGTACACAGTGCCTCTATGAAAATTTCCAAGAGAATAGCAGAGGGAAAAACCATCAGCAGTTTCTCCTCCTAATCCCATTTTGGGTGGGTGCCAATCACACTTCAGTGATGCATGCCTAAGCTGTATGTTATTGCAATGGGTTGAATTTAATTTCAAATATTCATTTGATATTGCAGAATGATGCAGAAACCTTCAAGTTCCTCTACTAACCATCAGAAGTAACTTGGTACCATCAGAAAGGTTATTTACACAAGGCTTCACAACCAGTATTTGCAAAGCATTTCAGGCTATTGAGAATGTACTGGAACCCTCATTTTATCATGGGAAACTACATTATAAAGATCACGTTATTTATTCCAATGGCTCATTAAGAAAGTAGGAAAGAAAGTTGCCAATTTTTTGTATTCCTTCCTAAGTTTTTATTACATATATTTTAAATTTAAAATTGTAATCTTCTGAAGAAATCTGTTCTGAGAAGTTTGTTGACATTATTGACCTTTATTATGAAAAAAGTTTGCTTTTGTGTAATTGGGCTTATTCAGGTAAGAATGTAGATAAACTGACAAAATGAATCAAAAAAGATCTGACCTCTTTTTATTTAATTTATAATAATAACAGACATAGTATCCCTAAGAAAGAATTTTCTTGTGAAAATTATAGCAGAAATCAGAATAATTATTTCTTTCTGTCGATGCTTTAAATATACGTCTGTATATTCAGTTAATCCCAGAGAGGGCCAAGGAAGAAAGAATGTGTTTGGATTGTTTGTGTGTGTGTCCTTTCTCCCAGGATTTGCATCACTTCCTATTATATCAATTTTTCAAGCTGTCTTCAATTTAGAATCTTTAGCTAGTGGCAGGAAATTTTACTTGAAACAAATTACTCATCTTTGTTTGACAGGAAAACTGCAACATTTAATTTTGGAATTTGATTCAGAACAAGTAACCTGAGGGCAGTAGATGCTGCCAATAAAGAGGGAACTGATTTGTCATATTATACTTGGATGCATCTGTGATTTCAGTGCAGTCCTTCCCTCACAATGTGACAAGGCACACATCCAAAATTATGAGACATTTATGAGGAGGCTGCGGCCTCTTTACCTTTCCTCCTTCTCAATAAATGTGTACCTGCATACAACCAGTTTGATTCAACAAGCCAATTTTAAAAGGCTGGGAAAAAGCCCACAACGTACAGTGACATCTTAGTTACTGGGTTTTGTTGAGAGAATGGCAAAAGTTATGTTAGGAAGCCCGGCTTTGGCTCACTCATATTGGTTGATTTTCTGTTTTCTGATGGAAAGCAATATGCTTTCACATTGTTTCCACTGCTGAAGGTAAATTGGAAAAATCTGTTTTTTATGTTGTAGGATTCTTGCAAGTATCCCCAATAAAAACAGAAAACTAGTCCTTATTTTACGAAATTCCAGAAAAGTATGCTCAAGTCATTTTCTGAAGGCAAGCTGAGGGTCTTCAATGTCTCATCCTCTTTGTACAATTCTGTAAATCTGAAGTAGCCCTTTTAGTCAATGGAACAACACCTGGGTAAGGTGGTGTTGATAAGGAGAGGTGAAGAGCAGCTCCTAGGCTCTGCTTCCCAAAGTCTGTTTTCCTTTTGATGTGAAAGCTGGCTTTGTGCACAATGTGTTCACCAGCAAGGAAAAAAGATATTTCTCCTGTTAACTTTCTTTCATTTTCTTTCTAATACTGCTCAAATTCCTTTCTCTGGAAATGCCATCTCTCATGTAGAAAAAAACCTATTGTTACACTGTATAGTTTCCAAATTATGTAGCATAATTTTGCAGGAATTTAGGTAATTTTGCTTTGTAAAAATGCTTACATAAAAATGTAAAAAGACAGCACTGAGTATGAGGGAAGACAGTGTGGATACTGTGTAGGCTTTACTTTTTCAAATATGGAAAATAGTGTGAAAAATGTTTCTGTATAAAGTCAGAGACTTTCCATACAGCTTTAAAACATAAACAAAGTACCAAATAGCCTTAAAACCAACATATAAATGAGTCAACGTGTCTATGTTTGTTACTTTCTCAAATGTCCAGAGGCAAGAACGAAAGCCTCCCTTTTCTCCACTTGCCAAGTAAGAAGAATGATGATCAGACTAGTGAGAAGGGCATAGTTTGACTTTTTATAGTCATAGTTTGACTTTTTTATAAAGTCAAATAATTGATCAGTGAGAATCCAATTCCTTCAAAAATGTAACATAGTATTCCATGAATATGTTTCTAAAAAGCAAAACACTCAGCCCAGTGCAGCCAAGGCGATCAGGAGGCTAGTGAATAAATGCTATAGATATTAGATCAGCAGCAGGAGGAAACAGTAAGAATCCACAGCATACCCAGCAGGCATTGATGCAAGTTACATATGGGGCTTCTTCTAGCATATCACACAAATTGACTAATTATCGTAGGCAGTATGTTACCAGACTTCTGGAAAAATATGTGAACTTCTAGGTACTAAGCAGCATGAAACATGAAGGCAGCTGTATGTATCAGATGTTTGACCCATCTGATCTCCAGAAGCTTTGTGTATTTTTCTAAGGCATGGAAATTCAGTCACGTTATGTTATTATCACATCACAGTCAGAGTGCAAAGCCAAT
Source organism: Xenus cinereus (assembly GCA_025774025.1). Classification (NCBI taxonomy): domain Eukaryota; kingdom Metazoa; phylum Chordata; class Aves; order Charadriiformes; family Scolopacidae; genus Xenus; species Xenus cinereus. The sequence goes on along the minus strand of JAOXJK010000001.1, from coordinate 10,668,946 downwards.
GTGGCAGACAAAAAACTAAAGAAAGCTTAAAAAAGAAAGTATAACAAAAAGAAAGCACACCAATGTGTGTTTCAGAAAAGAAAGACCTATGCAATGGATAGCATTAACACACATGCAAACCTGGAGACCATTTGGTAGAACTATTCTCATCTGATATCAGTCATTTAAACTTTAAATATGCAAGCAAAAATAAATGTTTCAAAATCTCATTATAATCTTTTTGTTCTAAACAGATAGTGGGAAAGGACTGACCCTCCAGGAAGCTGACTCTGAAGGGAACCCTGAATACTCTCTTGGCTGCAGAAGCAAATCAGGTTTATACCTATATACATGTGGATCTGGGGTCATTTAAGATGTCTTATCGAAACTAAGTATCTGGTCATGAATGGCACATGTGACAAAGATACCCCTGACTTTCTGGAGCAACAACTAGATTGAGGCAGAAAAATACTTTAGGATATTTAAAACATTGGGATACACCTATGTTTAAAGCCCCTGAATCCCTTCCTAGACAAAGATACATAAACTGCATCCTACTCTACATACACAGTACATCACTTTCTGCCACTAGATTTGACTAGTATTCTGTCCATTTGATACCCTCCCAGTCATAGCCCAGCAGTTTCAGAATAAATAATATACCAAAAGGAAGATCAACATATAGCACCCTAAAGTAAGTGCAAATCCCTGCACAGGACAAACTGTTAGGAATTCTTTAAGAGAAATACACACTCTGAAGCCTTTCCTTAACAGACAAAACATTATTCACATGCTGCTGCAACAGCTAACACATTTCATTAAAGCTACAAGCCTGTAAGACTACTACCATAGGATGAAATAACGAACATGGAGCATTATGAAAATCACATTAATCTGAAAATAAACTGGGGACAAAGCACAAGGTTCTAATTACAGATATGAAAGCAGACTCTTTACCATGAGAATCAGATACATCTGGGCAATTTCATCATGGGAAAGAATTATATTCATTCTAATACGCCGATTTTCAAAAATGTCTGTCTTCAAACACAACTTACAGTCCAATAATTCTAAGTAGTCTCACATGCTAACATAAATATCAGCTGAAGTTTAATTTTAGCTTGCCATGTGATCCCACCTGGAAATGCTTTAGATTCATCTGCATTTAAACAGCATTCCAAGATAATTGTTTGAACAGCAATCTAAAAAAAGGGTTTATACTACAAGATCATGTGAGGGTAAATAAAAAAATCTCCTTTCTGAATACCCAGCATAACAGTTTAATTTTGAAGTTATAAATTATCTAGAAAAAAAAAACAAACCTAATCTTCTAAACCACACATATATAATACAATACCAGCTCCTTTTACATGAGTTACAAAAATTAAGGAGCTATAAAGGACTATAAAATATAGCAACAGGTTATGATACTCCTTTTCTTTTTTTTTTTTTTGACATTTCAAATAAATACAACAAAACTGGAGCTCTAGTACAGAACTGTTTGGTAGGAACAGCTGTGTTATCATTTGTAGGCAAGCTTAGAAAAATCTATTTATAGGAAGTGCTTGATAAAATGTGCTATGTTTTGAGGGGAAGAGCTTAGGTTTTGGATTCTTACTTCTCTTCCTGAGTAGTAATTTCAGAAAGCAAGATTAGGCTAGAAGTTAGGAAAAACATTTTAGTGTCAAGGATAATCAAGCACTAGAACAGACTGTCTAATGAAACTGTAAATCTCTATCACCACTAAGAAATTTTTGTTGGAGGTTAGCAAAAACCTTTTAGGAACAATATTGTGTTCTGAAGCAATGGAATGACCTCTTGAGGTCCCCTCAACCCTATTCCTGCTTCATAATAGCTCACACATATGAAAGTACTGAACATTACGGACCTTAAAACAGATCTATTTTACTTACTTTTTTCCTGAAGTATGCACAAAATTCCAGGTCCTAATCACACTGCTAAATGGAGGAGATCACATGAGTTATCCAGAAAGATGACATTTAAAAACCCTACTCAGTATCTCCTAGCTTCATTTTCATCACAGAGGGGAATTTATTTAGGATTTACCAATTCACTTTCTATCATAGTAATACTTGACTTTTGCTGATTCTAAATGAACACTGATAATGAAAAGTCACTCTATTTCAAAGATGTTTTAAATTACTCACTAGGTGAAGTAGCCCTTCTTCAGATTTACACCGGCAAGGCTCAGGTCCAGTAATCATACACTCCAGTATCTTCACTTTTACTCCATTTCTGGTGAGGGGATCCCCCTGTTTGTTTTCCCGTGTTGAAGGTCTTCATTATTAAATGGTATTTGTACTAAATGTGCCAGCTGGTATTAAATTATATTTCCTTCATAACCTTATCTTTCTAAAAGACATAAATTACAGAATTCTACCAAAATGACTTTTTTTTTTCCCAGAAGTAAAACTGTGTAGCTTTGTCAGATTTTTAATGGAATTACTAGCACTCTGATTCCCAGTCCCAGCCCAAACCCTCTGATCCCATTACGTCTCCAATGAGTCACTGGAAGAAACCTCCTGAAAGACTTAAGCAGCTTCATGTTACTGGAGATGTGTTTAAGAGCTAGGCAAATAAAAGTGATTAAGAATATTAGGCAAGCAAATTATCTTTCCAGTTGATTATTGAAGCATCATATCATAGGGTGATATTTTGGTTTCAAGGTGATATATATGTCCTTTCAGGTTTTTCTGTTTTTCTTTTTGCTTGGTTGTCGTCTTAGTATTTGTTAATTTTCTCACGGGAAAAATGGAGTTTTTTTAATGAAAGCTTAAAAAAAAAAAATAAAGTTTTTTAAACTCTTCTTGGCACACGAGTTAATGGCTGACAGCCATCCAGTTCCACTTCATACAAGTTGGGCACAAGCTGTTGGCCAGCCGTTAATCACAGTCAGGCTCTCTGGATTGTTTACTTCTCCTTAATGACAATTTATAATAACGATTCAGGAACAGGATGATTTGTAGCTATGTAAAGCAATGTTGTTTGTGATGTGGATACAAGAATACAGAAGATTATTTTGTCCTTTTTTCTACTATGATTCTATCTCTGGCTGAAATCTTTATACTTATTTAAATTCTTTATGCTTCTTCTTAGGAAAAGCAGCTGGATTACATTGGCAAATACCTCAGGAAGGAAGAACTAATTGCTTCTATTATTACTGGAGAGCCAGGTGGGCAAATTAGAGTACTGGGCCAATCAGGGATAGAAAAAAAGAAATGTTTCCCAGAATTAGGGAGGAAGCTGATAATTCTTAGCTTTACAATACTGCTGCTCTTTGTCTTGAATCATTTCTTCAAATCAGTGTGGTATTTAGGTATTAGTAGTATAGCAATGTGTAGCTTGAGGGAGCATGTGTAAAATATTATAGATAGCTTTAAAAAAAAAAACAACAAACAAAAGAGAGAGGCTAAGGCTACTAAGCCTGATTCATTGCTTGAGGATCCCTTAAGACAGAAAGGATATCTGATCTTCTCAATTTCTGAAATTAAAATTTGCATTCCAGAAATGAAGAAGGTGTCATATGAGGGGATCAACATGTGTGACAGGTTAGCTGCAAATGTTTTTGTTACTTATTTTCTATTCCCTTGTGCCTCTTTTCTCCTCTGTACTGAAGGAAGTACTCATGCAAGAAATCACTCTTGCTGGTATTTTCTGCTTTAAATTTTGTTGGCATTGATTAATCTTATGCTGTCAAGAGTAATAAACAGTAGACCTTTGGTAGAAACTGATGGCAGAAAGCAAGGTTGTGATTTTATATTAAAGACAGTTTAAACAATGCCAGGTTGAATTTCAGCCTTTTTATTTATAGAGATAGTAGAGAAGTCTGGCAACACCTTATTCTTTCATTCAGCTCTTTTCCCGGGCAAGGATCATATTTTACTCAGTAGCATTTTATTTCACAAACTGAACTCATCTACATGTAAATCAGAATGGCAATAAGACTAAAAGCAGACATTACAGCTGCTTAAAATGTGTTTTAAAAAAGACATCACCCAGCTTATATTGCTCTTTAGGACAGACACTGAGAGTGTGCAGCAATTTCTTTTGCTACGTATTACTGGGCATGAACTCAAAACCAAAAAATGCAATTTAACCACTGTTCAAATCAGTGTTGGTTACCTTGCCATTTGGCTGGAGTTCTCTTTAAATCCACAGGTCAACATCTATTACAATCAAGTCAACAGGCTTGTACTTAGTCAGTACAAGATTCTATTGATTCAGGAAAAACACTTGAAAGTCCAGACTGTTTTTTCAGGTTATGTTTAGTATATGTTAGGATTAAGTGTTCAAAACTCCTGAGATATTTGAATTATCGGAAAGGCAACAAACAGCAAAAAGATAGTATTTGACATGTGCTCAAGAACAAAATAGATGGTGCTCCCTGTGGTTTTGAGATACCAGTCTAAAAAGGCCTTGAAAAGAACTGGATTGAGCCTTGGTGCAGAAATATGGAACTATTCCAAAATAATGTAAGTTCTCTGCTATTATGAAAGTGAATGGTTCTGACTTGGTCATTTATTGCTGATCGATTTATTGCTAGTGTGTTATGAGTCAGGGATTACATTGTAGGAGTTAGGAATTTTCTCTCCAGAAGATAAAGTTGAGTTTAACTAAACTTAAGAAAAATAAATATATTTCAGTGTATGATTTGTAGGTTAATTGGAGGCTGCTCTTGCTAGTAACCTTGGGCATGTGGATTCACAATTCCTCTGTCTATTCAGTTACTTCATAACATAAACATAAAAGTGAGAAGTTGTATAATGTATAATGATATTTTCCTTGGAGATGACAGTTCTCAGGCTCTTAGTACCCAATACTATACATGTGGCATTCTGATGTTGCTTCAGTAAGTGGAGCTCAATACAAAGGTAAAGAACTGGAAAAAGGTGAAATTTTCCTCACGTAAAGTCACTGACCACATCTGTTTAAAACAAAACACTGGGTGAAGCGAGTGAGATGTGTGTGCCTGAAGGTCCTAGTCAAAGGTACAGAAGAAACCACTGTCAAAGGATAAAAGTATTTCTGCTTCTATAACTGCAAAACACCTTTGTCTGAGTGGGCAACAGTTCCCAGAATACCACTCACACAGTACAGGAGTATTTGCAGCTTGTGTATTGGACCGTTCAATAATCATTGTCACCTTTTTCATACCACAGAACCATAGAATAAATTGGGTTGAAAGGGACCTTTAAAGATCATCTAGCCCAACTGCCCCGCCATGGGCAGGGGCATCTTTCACTCGATCAAGCTGCCCAAAGCTGGCTTTGAACTCTTTCAGGGATGAGGCATGCACAACTTCTCTGAGAAACCTGTTCCAGTGTCCCACAATCGTCATTGTAAAACATTTCTTCCTGATGTCCAATCTAAATCTGCTCTCAGTTTAAAACTGTTGCTCCTTGTCCTGTCACTACAGACTCTGGTAAAAAGTCTCTGTCTTTCTTATAAGCCCCCTTTATATATTTATATATTTATATATTGGAAGGCCATAATAAGGTCTCCCTGTAGCCTTCTCTTCTCCAGGCTGAACAACCCCAACCCTCTCAGCCTTTGTTCACAAGAGAGGTGCTCCATCTCTGTGGCCCTCCTCTGGACTCTCTCCAACAAGTCCATGTCTTTCATGTACTGAGGGCTCCAGAGACGGATGCAGAACTCCAGGTGAGGTCTCACCAGGGTGGAGTAGAGGGACAGAATCACCTCCCTTGTTCTTCTGGCCATGCTTCTTGTGATGCAGCCCAGGATACAGTTGGCTTTCTGGGCTGCAAGTGCACATTGCTGGCTCATGTCCAATTTCCCATCCACCAGTACACCCAAGTTCTTCTCTGCAGGGCTGCGTTCAACCAAGTCATCACCCATTTTGAATATTGGTAACAAATGAGTTCTATCTAAACTCCCTCCCACTTCACTCAGTTTGCAGGTCGCATTTTATTCTATTCTATAGCTGAGCCTTCTGGAAGAAGTAATCTACTATAATTTTTTCTGATTACTGACTGAGAAACGCAAAAGAGGCGGTTGACTTAATCATTAGAAATAAACTGTTAGAGATTAGTAGAGAATTTCCTTCATACCAAAGGAAATTAAGGGTAGAATGTCTAGAATATTTACACTCATCCTATAGTCCATGAGGAGACTTAGATAGCTCCAGGGGCAAATTCTAGGACATAAACTAGATGCTGACATAGTTTGTAACACTGGCCTAAAGTGGTGGTGTACCAGTCCTCACAGCAAGTGAGGATGTAGTCTCAAAATACAGTGCTGCTGGGCTCTGGAGGCACACCAGAAATGATTTGCTGCCTGTAACTGGCTGCTATCAGGATAATAACTGGTATTTGTCTATTTTACAGCAAGGCTGACTTTTTGTCCCGTAGGCCTCTGGTATCCAAGAGCTGCTGATGTGGTAGAGGGGCACCTTCACCTCTCTCCTTCCGAGACAGACATCCTCCAGCATGACCCTCACAACACTTCCTTAAAATGGGAATTCCACTAATTTTGCCATCAAACCACGAGAAAATCTGCTTCCTTCCATGAATTCATGCAAAACCCAAACCCCTGTTTTCCAAACCCAGAACATCTGTCTTGGTCTCTTTACCACATTTTTTCGTTTTCATTCTTAAATTACAGTGCTTCTCTGTTAAATATCAAAGAACTTTTAAAATAAGCAAGTGGATGTTTTATCATCTGGTTTCCCTTATTCACCTTTGTATGGAAGTGTCTATAAATGTTGTAATGTTTGCTTCCTTTCTAATTCTTTTTTTTTATGTTTAAGAACAGTTAAAGAGAAAAATACTTGTGAGGGAAAAACAGCTAAATATGTCCTTCTGGTATTCATGTCAGATGACCTAAATTGAAGTTATGTTTCACAGAAGTTACCTACTAATAGATACAAAGATATAAATTAGACTTGATTATGAAAAGAAGTAAAGTGTCAGATGATCCTAAAGTTACATAAATCTAATATTTACTTGATCTCTGTCCTACATTGCTGCCAGTCTCAGTGTTTTCATTCCAAGTTACCAGTCCTCATGAAAGGGCAATAAAATTCGCCTTAATTTTAATCTGGCAAGAAGTTAAATTCTAATTATAACCTCCTTCATGAATATTAAGCATCATATTTTAATCTGATCTCACAGTCCTCTTGTTTTGTGAAATGATACAGTTAACTTCAAGAAATTTTCTTATCTGCAGTAAACCCCATATTTTCAGGCTGGCCTACCAAGACATCAAAGTACAGATTTGTGCATAGGCCAAAGCATTTGCAAATCTCAGTAACTGTATTGTGATTAGCCCTTAATAATTTTCTTCATCTGTCTTTTTTCTCCTCTTACTTATAACTTGCTGATTGAAAGTCTAAAAATAAGACAATTTCTCCCTGAACATCTTCATGAGGACTAATATTATAGTTCTGATATTTCAACCATTGTAGTTAAAAAAATAAAAATGCTAAATTTTTAAAGTGTGGAAGTGCAGCAAGCTGATTTAAGAAATGTCTAAAGCCCTTAGTCTTTTCTCAGTCATACCACAGTAAGTCCTTTGCCTTAGAGTTACTCTAGAGTAACTATAAAGCAAATAAAAGGAGTATGAATCTTTTACTGAGTTTTAATTACTTCGAAGAACGTGGCAATGCTTAGTTGTGCCTGTGCTGTCAGTTGATTTCATGCCTTGTTTTACTCGAGAGAGCTACTTCACATATGACTCCTGGGCATCCCTTCAAGACAAAGTGTGATACAGTTTGCAAGATAATTTGCTCCAGGGTCTACTCCATGCAGACATGACGAATGAAAATTTCGCCAGAACTATTCAGAAAGCTATAAGGGAAAATTTACAAGTCAAACGATTGCCAGTCACCCACTTACAAAGGTCATGCTCCTTTGCTCCAAAATGTTATTAGAATGACCTGCTAGCCTGTTTTAAGGTTTGTGATTCAACCATTTTTCTCATAAATACATATTAAACTGTCTTAATTACTGAAATCCAAATGTTATGTGATGAAACTGTTAAAACCAAATTTTTTAGTTTTAATCCAGGTTGATGAACCACAAAGCTCAAAATTTGAGGAAAAAAACTACTCTGAATAGATAAAATAAAAGTCACAGTATTGTAAAATTAGCCTGCTAAAGCATGATGTTATCTCAGAGCTTGTTTGTTTGACGCTGTTTTTTTTTTTAAAATCTGTAACTCAGGAAAATACGCAGCATGCAAAAAAGGAAAACCCTGGAAGAGTTTGTTAAAGTAAACAATGAGTGCGTATGAATAGTATATCGTCTTGTAGAAGTTCAGTAAGTATGTGTGCATCATCAGATTTTGACAGAGTATGTATTTGTTCCTTCTGCTTGGGTGTAGAAATACATCTATAGAGGCTTTACTAGTATATTCTGCAATTTTCAGTCCAGGTTCAGTCGTTTATACAGGCTGAGAGATTCTTACTTACAGGACTTCATTTTATGGCACTCAGAAGTTGATGCTCAAAGGACCACTGGAAATGTCAGAAAGTGAGCCGTGGCAGAACCGTGTAGAGAAGTTTTTGGTATTCAGGACATGGACTGGATGGGAATATTATGTTTTTAAGTAAAAAAACCAACTCTCTTAGGACACAGTGATGGTGAGAAGCCACTCTGTTCCTATAAAAAGTTTAGAGTTTTATGACTCAAAATACTGACAACGAGGCCAAACACAGAGGATGACCAAAGCACTGTGAGTATTCATTCATTTCAAAAAATACTGAATGAGTGAAGCTGGGCCATGCTTACCAACATAACCATCCTTCCAAAAGACACTTTGAGATGAACCTCAATGTCTGTAATCCTAGCAGAACGGTATTTTGCATATCTATAGCATCTTCAAAATGAGAAGATCCAAATTTCCTTATAGTAAACTATTTAATCTAAAATTTTATTTTTACTTATATATAAATGTGTGTGTGTACATATATCTTCTACCAGAAATAATGACAGTTTGGGATTACCTAGTAGATTTGCACTTTTGAAATAATATGGGGAAAATAATTTTCCTCATATATTTCTTAACTGGATATATAGTTGGTAGGTGAAAAATACCACCTGGGATCTATTGGCTGAGAAGTTTCATAGGGCAGATAAACCAATCATGATCTACGACTGAATCAAGTTATTAATCATGTGCTTTTAATTGTTAGTTTCAATCCTTACATGGATTTGTCTATAATATCTGTAATATTCCATAGCATTTCATAAGAGATCTTTAAACAAAAGATATTGCACTTTCTGAAACTAATAGAGAAATTGGTTTGCATAACTCAATGAAATCACAATTTGTATCATAAGATTTACTGAAGTTTAAGAAGATGAAGTATTTCATCTGCTCAGGGAAGAATGTCCAGTGTAAGATAGCATGCAACAATGCATATCATAAAAATAACTGTAACACAGTGTCCAAGAACATAAGTCTGAATTATTTTATATTATTAAGTAGTATGAAAATACAGAATATGACAAGATGGTATGTTCAGAGAAACAAAGATTATCATAGCAATACTCACAGTTATTTATATTGACTATTTGGTTGTGTCAGCAAAGTAAATAGTACTGTTTTCCAATATTTACTTATAACTTAACTGATACAACTTAATAGCACAAAAACTATTCCCAAGAAAACATTAGCACATTTCTCAAGTGGAGAAACAATTACAAAAGGTGCATATTTTTTCCCTGGTGATTCCACTTATGTACATGACTAATTTTGGTGTCATACCCTGTGACCTGAATCCAAACCCTGATGCTACAGTTTTGATTGCACTGCCTAGAAACCAGTTTTCATTGCCATTTGAGAATCCTTACTTGTTTTGCCTCCAGCTACTATTCTTAAAGATCTTGATTCTGTAAGTCTCCTGCCATATTTGCCAGGCCTGTGTGAATGACATAGATGACTAAAACATTTCAAGTAGCAGTAGATCCACATTTAAGCAATTGAATTTATTCTGCACAGTTTTAAAGAGAGTAATCCACAGGCTATTACTCATAGAAGTTAACCATCAAGAATATTTGAAAATGTAAAAATAGTACTAGTATTAAAAGTTTTTAAGTATAACACTAAATCCTTATTTGCAAATAAGAATACAAATGTCAACTATGGGAGCTCTCTACAGATTAATGAAAAATGGGAATGAGTATTCACTTCCAGTTAATTGGAGAGCACATCTGGTCCACAACACAGATAAGTGCACTACAGAAATGTTACCATTTGATCTTTAAGATTTTCATTCAATTTTGTTCATCTATGAAAATAATACCACAATAATTCAATAGTACTGAAGTTGTTATCAGTTAATGTTGAATTTCTCTAAATTATGAGTTACTTCCCTGCAACATAATTATATTTACATGCTGAAACTGAAATGCTCTTGAGTTGTTTTCCAACTTTTGGTTTAATTTATCATTTGAGATTGATCTGTCCCATCTTAGTCAGCCAGAAATCAGACACTAAAAACTAGGCCGGCTGCCCCAGCTTCTCCCACCGGGGAGATCCAATGCTTAGTAAGAACCACTCACATTATCAGATTTGGAGTTGTAATTCTTAGAGTTGTCAAGTTAGGAGAAGTGAATTGCATCATAAGTGAAAATTAAGGAATTGCAGCTCTTGATTTATTTGCAGATTTTTAAGATGAGGAGAAACATGCCTTTGGCTGGAAAACTAGTTTTAGTGATGAAATGCTATGTACGCATCTTTTGGAATGTTTCAAAAGGTGTTCTTTTTGTTTGGATCTGCTTGTTTGGGGTGTTTTTTGAATGATGCAAATGTTAAATTAAAATATTCTGACCCAAAACCTTACCTAAGTGGGAATTTATGATGAACAAAATGATGAAAAGCTATCTGTTTACAATTAGTATTCTGTATAAAACACATCATAACAAAGTAAAAATGGAAAATTCCTGATTTCCCATTTTCAACCCACCATTTCTCTTTTAGAAAAGAGTTTGTTCAAATACTTAAAAATACCTTTGAGCAATTTGAAGTTTGACAAGCAGCTGAATTTGCATTTTTGTATGATAAGTACTATGTACTGAAAGATTTAGTAGAATGCATATACGCAGTTATGAATTCTTGCATTGGAAAAGACAGTTTTACAGTTCTACCTTCAAATTCTAATTTGATTTCTTCAAATCTGTGGAACATTGAATGACTTTTACCTCAAATATATCAACAGCAATTATTTCCCCATGTATACAGATTGCAGAAACCTGAAAAATATTATTTTTTTTTACGTCTGAACTTAACATGACATTAACTTCAATTGTATATATGAATTTAAATTTATGAATTAATTAAACCCCCAAAGCTGCATTGTAATGCATTAAAATGATAAAAGTAGTATTTTAATAATAAAATGAAGGTCATGATAATTAAGTTTTATATTTGAGGTCAACAGAAACATACACTTGAAATAAAATATCTTATGTGTAAAGGGAAATGGAATTTTCCTAACATATCCTTCAATACAAAACACTCTTAATTTTCATGCAGTTGTCCATTATTGCACATGAAAGAGATAATCACATTGCTCATGAAACTTTGACAGCCATTCTGTCGGGCTCTTTCCAGATCCAATATTACAATGTTTCCTTCTTTGGCAGCACCACATTCACACACAAAAAAATCACTCTGGATTTCCCAATCAGACAAGAGTTTCATTATACTCTAAGTGCC
>JAOXJK010000001.1:10644826-10655402 GCA_025774025.1 Xenus cinereus | reverse complement strand
GAATCCAGTCTTTATCAGAGATAGTAACATGTGTAACTTTCAGGGGTATTACAAAAAATGGATAATAAAAAAGTCTTTAAAAAAAAATCTCCCAAATAGAAATACTGTACAAGATTTATTCATCTGTTTATAACTGTATATAATGATCAATCTCTTTTGATAATTATAACAATATTTAATATTGGCAAGCATTCTAATTAGTTACCTCACCATACAATTCACATGGTGTCACTATTTAATTATTTTATTTTTCTTCATGATTAAATGTTCCTATGGTTAAAAGCATTTGGAACAGAGTAAAGAGTTTAAAACTCACCCTATCCAAATTTTTTCTATTGATGGATCAGAAACTTAATCTAAACAGGGAGTTTATCACCAAAAATCTTATCACATGCCAAGAAAATTAAAATTATTTAGCCTGTGTAATGCTTCACATCTAAATTGTGAGTTGTGGTCTTGTGGATATGCTGAACTAGTGTACAAAGTCAGAGTCCCTGAACTCATTATCAAGCCAGTGTGAATGAAAATGTTGACTAGAATTTCAATCATCCATATATTCATTTATATAAGGATTTTTATACAGAATTCAAAATGGAAACAGTTATCTATTTTAAAACATTCTCCCCAGGAATGATCCCAAAGGTCTCTGATGGTAAACAGTAATTTTGTCATTCATTTCCATTACATTGCTATGTAAAGCCCTTGAGACTAACATGAAAAAGAGCATTTCTTGTCTGTATAAACATCCTGTGTAACTTCTAAAGTCTCTGTGTAATACCATCATAAAAACAATTTAATTTAAAAATGTCATTATAAAAAATAAATAAATAGTGTAGCCCTTAACAGAAAATAACAGGGATGGGTATGTCTAATTTAATTTAGTAAAATTCACAAGAACAAATTACTATAATAGAAAAGCTGAAGCTGTGCAGACTTGTTCCCACTTTTCAGTATAAGTAGGACTGATTTCTCACTTAGTAGATTGGTGAATCTGTCAGCCAAAAACCAAGTAACTGTAGATACTGTGACATTGCTAGACAATACACAGAAAGTGATACTAGTTGGACTCAAATTTAGCATATGTGAACTAAAAACTTCTGAGAGCTCCATCTTGTGTTTCTGTGCACAAAGATTTTATGCATCTTTGCTTTTCTCATTAGGAATGACAGCAAAATAATTTTGAGATTGTCATATCCAATTGCAGACCACCTTTTTGTCACTGGAAAGTACAGCTCATTTTAACCTAGAACAACACAAGTGAAAAGTTCAGTGAGTATTAAACAATTGGCACCCCACAACCTGAGCTCTCATTGTCCTCCTACATTCTGAAGATGAGATTAAAATATTAGATTTGTGCCTATTTTCCTTTTAGCTACTAATAAGACAAATACTACAAGGCTTTACTTTAAAAAGTGATGAATACTTAGAAATGTCACAGTTCTAGAGAATAAATTTTTTATTCATTCAAGCTTTTTTAGGAAGATTCGATCAAGCTCTTGTGACTAATAATTCAGGATTTCAAAGGAAAAGCAAAAACTTGCATCCCAGGGAAAAACTATTGCAGAGATTAAATGAGCCATGAGTATCAATATTTTCAGAACAGTCAATCCACACAATTTTCAGGCCAGAAACATTAAGCTGATCAGCAGCAATTACTTTTCCCTATAAAAGCATATAAATGAAATTGCTAAATGAAGGTGCATGCTGCCAAAGTTGAGGGGAAAATAATCCTGGCAAAACTTTTCTCTGTGGAGTAGTTAACTGGGTAAAATGTTTGAAAATTAAATCGTTATATAGGTTCATTACACTGATAGTAGCTTGATAATTCCTACAGGGACTCTATCCTAAAAACCTTTTCCCAACCAAGAAATGAGAAATTCTACTCAAAATCATAAAAAACCTGGAAAAAGTTGGATTACATCCAGAATCTAAATTTCAGTTGCACTAGTAACACTTTTTTCTAGAAGACGGTCAGTCTGAAAACTTAAACTAAGCAGTCTCAGGTCTACCAAAGTTGCACTTTTAAAACATAACCCAAACCCACCACTACACATTTTCATAAAAGGCTTAGACTAGCACCTCTCCTGTGTGATAGCAGTAAATTCATGAGGTTGAGGCAGAGGTTTGCTTGTTTATTAACAATTCAATGCTCAACAAAGAAGAATAAAAGTATTAGGAATGTACATAAAAAGATGACTGACAAGTGAAAGGGCTATACATAGTCAGTGCACAGAGGATACAGTATATTAAAAGAAAAACCTTACATTCTTGGGATGGGAAATAGATTATTCTCTCCTGTGGCACTGCTGCTGCCTTCGCTATCCATGCTGTATCCACTGCCAAAACTACTGGCTGATGAGCCAGTGGAGACAGAACTTTCTGCAGGTCGGTGATTAGTAGACCTTGCTGTACAGGGTGGGAACAGTGGGTTACTAAAAAACTTGTAAGACATCAGTACCATCCACATTTAGAAAAAGTTTCATTTATCAAAATCACATGCTGCAAATGCAGTTTTTTACTTTGCAGTCCAGTATTGCATTATTATCTTTTGCAGATGATGTTTCTTTCCACATAGAATAAGCTGTTCTAAACCAAATAGTATACCACCATATTTTTTCTCCAGTCATGTTAATAGTTCAAATGAACGGCCTGAAGGAAAAAAAGAATGGGTTAGATTGATTAACACTGTTTTTCTGATTAAAGCTACAGAAAACCAGTTATTCATCTGAAACATTTCATGTGGTAATCTTGTAAAAATGAAAGTCCCAGTGGGCTTCCTCATGTTCCTCATGAAACATTCTTTGCATTTGGTGATTTTGAGAAGGAGAGGAAGCTGAAAGGAAATAAAGGTACACCATCTATAGTCACAGAGACTGTATGAAGACATCCACCCCCATTAGACGTAACACAGTTACTGCATTATATTTCTCAACTGCTTCTAGCATCTGGAGCCTTCTTACTACATGCCTAGAATTTTAATGCACATATTTTGATGGAAGCTGCCCAAATTTTATTTAAGACCATTTGGTGCAGAAAATGTACACCGGTATATCTTATTTTTACTTCAGATGCTTTGTGTTTTGGATATTCTACTACATGAACAAATCTTCCAGTATTCACCCCTTAGCAAGTTGAGAAATATAAACAAAAAAAGAACACAGTGACATTACATATAATAATTAATACAGGAACACTAGAATAGCTATTCTCATATTGAATAACACAATTGTCTGGGAATATTAATACAGATTTTTATTATTTTTTTGGTTAGATGTCCTTTACTACATCTACTATTGTAGATATTGTCTTATGTCATCTATTCCAGCTGACTGAGCATATATGCTGAAGATAAAAAACACTTTTTTTTGTATCATTATTTTTCTTTGAAGACAATTAATTTTTATGTTATTTTGGTGAGCTGTGAAACTCTAATGCAAGCAGTTAAAAATGATTCTTCTTTAAACAAGAAATTAGTCAAATATCTAAATGGAAATTACTTCAAATAAGAGCCAGAGCCCCAGTGGTGCTTGCCTTAAACTGGCAACCAATATTATTTATGTTTGACTGAATGAATAATATTTTTGGTGAAGACTTCTGCTTGCTGCCTGATGTAGCACTGAGAAGCTGAGTGCGACTCCTTAATCATAATGCAAAACCAGATTAATAACTGAAACTAGAAGAGTGGAATGAAGCAATTCATATATCATCAATCCTTGGGCCAAACTGTTAGTTAAGACAGAACTCTTACTCTGCAAAGTGATTCTTCACTGCTAAACCAAGCTGTCACATAATTCTCCTCTCTTCCACTGTTGCCTACAGCCACAGAAGGAACCTGTCAGTCTAAATTATTTCCAGGAAAAAGTATTCTTTAGCTCATGATTTTAGACATTGATCGTAGGCTATCTTCTTGGATATTAATACAAATTAGTAAACTGTAAATCATAGTGTTATTAACAGATGCCCTCAGTATTTCACCTGGAGAGAAAGTCACCCTCGTTTTTACCAGTACGCAGAGCCAGAGTACAGCACTGTGACCTTCTTGGGCAGCCGTGGTTGCTTTATCACTTTCAGTCTGTGGTACCATGAGGGAATTCCTATGACTATGGTGACACATCAGGAAACTGCTGTTGCATAATGTCGGGTGAGAGAGAGAGTCTTCAGGGAAGGGAGGTGAAGCTCTCCTTTATAGCACATTATTGCTAGCTGCCCTGTATTCAGCAGCCTGTATTGGGGCTATCTCATGACATTCCCAACTAATCCGTAACCTCAGTTCTCATAGTGTTCGTGTGACCTGTATGGTTTCTGATGTTTATTGTTTGGGATTTTGAGGGTTTCTTTCGGTTGGTTTTTTTTTTTTGCCATGGCATGACAAATGCCTTACAGGTGAGGACAATCAGGAAAGTCACACATCTGCGAAACCCATGGAAGCTGAGACACTATTGCACCAGCACAAAGGAGTGTCTTTAGTCCTTCCCTTAGGCATGAATTTGCGTAGTGTAGCATACAAAGGGCAGTTCGTAGCTGAGCTCTTATTTTTATTGACTTTGCTGTAAAAGCTAGTGCCTGAAGTAATTTCTTATATCTTTACTGGTGGATTTCTAAAACCAGTAAGAACCTAGAATATAGTTCAAGCCAGAAAAGCTTTAATTAAGCCTTCATAAATGGCTTAGAAGTTTTGCTACATCTATTTTTAATCAAAACATAGCTGTTTCTTTTAAACAGCTGTATCCTGATGATACATTCAGTATGCTGTATTTTTAGTTTCTCTACTGTTTTCACTAATTTACTTCTTTGTCTATACTGATGTTTTTTCTCATAACCATTCTTGGTGAATGGTTATAATGGGTCCAATTTTAGATTCATGACTGGATTTTGAAAATTCTAAAGTTCGATGTTACTCTTTTTTTTTTTTTTTCCTGTCTGCTCTATAAAAGTAATGAAATAGAGCTTTACTTTGCAACAAGAGATGAAATCCATGAATAGATTTACAGCTGGTCTTGTGATAAATTAAGAGTCCAGAAACAGAGAACTCCTCCATAACTCATAACACACCCACATATTCTATATACCTATATTGTTACAGATAAATCTAGGCCTCTAAGCTGCTGCTTGTATAGGAAACTTCCAAGTTCTGAAGATGTGGGGATGCCTGCTGCCAGGCAATATTTTGTATGAGAATTAGAATAACTATGGTTAGATTTGTACTCTAGATTGAGAGCTAGAACTTGTTCCCAGCTTTCATGTACAAGGGACTAGTTTGTATATTCAATTGCAGTCTTGCCTTTTCTCTTTGTACAAATCCAACTATTGTCTTAAGAACTTTAACAAGAAAGGCTGAGTTCACTGTGGTACTCCTTTGGTCTTACTAGCTTGGCTAATTGGGTTCCTATCCGCATAATGGACAAAGAACTAAAGTGAGATTAGGGCAGGTTCAATTCTAAGTTACAGAGCTTCTGCTTACAGTTGCATACACTAAAAAATGCCTAAGTTCTCAGGTTTTGACACTGAAGTTCTGGAGGAGGTGCCTTGGCATGTAGAGAGTTGAATACTTTTGTATGGATTCACTCTGGTCCAAAGATTGGATATT
Source organism: Xenus cinereus (assembly GCA_025774025.1). Lineage (NCBI taxonomy): Eukaryota > Metazoa > Chordata > Aves > Charadriiformes > Scolopacidae > Xenus > Xenus cinereus. The sequence goes on along the minus strand of JAOXJK010000001.1, from coordinate 10,649,815 downwards.
CTTTTCTGGTATCACAGAGGTGCCAGCTACTACAAGGTATAGTCTTGATTTACTTAAATGCACAACGTTTATCTGAAGAGAAACTTGGGCAAAAGGCAATTGCAATAATTTGAATACTAAGTATCCAGAGTATGGAAGAGCTGTTCCATTGCTTCCTTGCCCTTTGGTTCTGCAAATTATTTCCTGGTTCTTAGAAAAATAAACACTTTTAAATACTTCTCATATGTTAGATCTTGCTGTCAGTTACATATGATGCTGAAATCTTTTAAGTTTCTTTTCAAGAATGAAAAGACTCTCCAGACCTCAGCAGATTGAGGGGACTAGGTTTATCTGAAGATCATTACCCAACATCATCACTTGGCCTCTTTCTGGGAGAGAGGAGATATCCTTTCCCCCTCGAGCTCCTTCTCCATTAACTTTTTGTGCAGTTTATCAGTTGCTTGGTACTTTTTAAGGATTGTAACTTCAGCGATGTCTGCGCTGCCCAGCCATTGGGCTACGAAGAAAAGAAATATGAAATTAAAGTTTAAAATTGAGATGCTTCCACTGAAAGAGTGCACAGAATTTTCTATTACACAAATCTATTATTGTAGCTTGATTTCTTTTTCCTCCTCTAATCCTATTTTAGCTGATAGTTCCCAATGAGATTAAATGTTCTCTACTTGGAAGATGTGTTGTGGGTAGACGTGTCTTATTTAGTAGCTAGCAATGTGGTGTTAACGCTGCCTCTGAGTGACACTGTTTTACTGTCTGTTATACAGTCTGGCATAAGCAAAAGTTTCAGTTCAACCATTCTAGTGAATAATACATAAATGAGTTGGAAGAGGTCTTGATTGCTTACAGGAATTTTTTCAGATTCTAAGAAAGTGGATCATAACATTTTCCCTGGTGCAGAATCAGGATTTCCCAAGGAAAAAAATATTAATGGTAAATCAGATACCTTTTGCACTCTGTATTGTTTACAGGAGAAAAAAAAAAAAAAAAAAGAAAAAATATTTTTCCTTTTACAGAGCGATATTTGACCACATATTCCCCTATGCCTTCTTGGGTAAAAATTGCTGATTCAAGAAAATTGATGCTAGCACTGACCTCACCTTTCAGCTCCATTTTTTTATTTTTTGAAATTATTATTAGCACAGTATTAATTGAATGCATCTATGGGACAAAATGCTTTTTCTTATGCTTTGGCTTATGGACCCAGCTAGAAAACCAACTTTTATTATAAAGCAAAACATGTAAGTTATACCTTAGTATAAAGAAAATATTGTATTAAAAATCCACAAGAAAGGAAAGAATGGAAGCCATATTATTTCAACTACTCTTTCAGAAAAGTCTGCTTTTACCACAGAGAAGATGCTTTTCAAAAACCTAACATAAGGGAGATAGATAATTCACACAAGACCTATAGCCATGAACTGTCAAATCAGTCAGCAACCTGGAAACAATCCAGCACTGTCAGCCACTCCAGCCATTCTTCTACATGGACTTTTGTTTGGTGTTTTGAAAAAAATACTTAAATTTGAAAAATGGGACTATGCTGTCTTGTGGTTCCTATGGATAAAAGAAGAACAGACTAAAGCAAAACTTAATCCTGGAGTTCAGCTGTAGACGTTCCTCTTTTCAGGTATCTGTCCAGAAGCAAAAATACAACTGTCAAAACACATTGGGCAAGACAGTTTTGTTTGTAAACCAAACAGGAGGAGGGAAAAATGCTTTTGAGTATGTATTCAGGATTAGGTTTTGAGACTCTGCCTCTAATTGCTTGAAAAATAATTGTTCTTTATAACTGGCAGTCTTGTGAGAAACCCTAGGTAACAAAAAGGACTGATGATAGCATCATGCTGAGCCTTCTCAGAGAGAGGCAAACCCATGGGAGCAGGTGAAATCACTGATCTGCTTGGCATAGTTATCTGCTGACCAACAGATGGGGCATGTCACACACAGTGTCTTCTGGCAGAGCTTGTCTACTCTTCACTCTCAATCACCTTGTTCTTTAAGTGCTCCAACCTCGAACTACCCCCAAATGCCAGTTTACCTGTTTTTACAAAGGGTTTGCTAGCACTAAAACCAGTGCTGCCCAGGCTTGCTCCATAAACCTCTGCGGTGGAAGACCCTGGTGGTGGGACTACTAGTTGCATCTTTTGTGAACTAGCAAAAGAATGTGAATACATAAATAACAAATGATCAAATGCATATACCTCAGGTCAGTTCTGATAGTTTCTTTTCCTCGCTCTACCTTGTATTGAACAGTACTTTAGACCATGGTCTCACTCATTTCAGCCACATTTGTATATTACACACAGCTCTGACCACACACTGAGCAGTGGTATTTTGTGAAATTTCAACGCAACTCTTTACAGAGCAATTTACCATTTGAAGTGAGTAATGGCAGAACAGCCTCATTTTAAACTGTGGTGATGGCATTTCTGTACCCGGCATAATTTTCCTCCGTGTACTCTGTAGGGTTAGGCTACCATCTAATAGACTTTTGAAATAAGAGTTATCAAATGAAGAATCTGAGCAATTTCCTGAAATTACATGTCAGCTTAAAATGGTGGGAGAGTAAATAGCAGGAATTGCCAAAGCAAAATGTGCCAGCTATTAGACTGAAACAAGACTCAAAAGACAGCCTTAGATTATTGCTATCTGCAGAGAGTGGGGACAAACTGTTCTTGTTTTGATAATGATTCTTGAAAATGGGTTATTTGTAGCAATATGAAGGCCCATTTAACTTGTAAATTAAGAGACTAAGAGACTAGTGAAGCTAGGCATAAAACAGCTCTGGACAGTAAATTATTTAAAGTGTGAAGGAAACATCCTAAATTATTGTAGGAAATCAAAACATGACATAGCCTATTAAATCTGTGAAAATGTATATAGACCTAAAGGGACCCCAAATAAGCAGGTATTTAAATCCACTATCATATCCAATTCAAAGATTTATAGAAGCTAGGACTCAATTTCCTTTCACTCCACATTGCTGCTAACACCAGTAAATTGAACTTAGCAATAAGGGAAATTCCTGTCGATTTTAATTTCTTAGAGCTAAATGGGTAGAAATCAGGCAGTGCTGGCTCAGACCAGCTATATTTCTGTGTAGCTATAACCTGTTATGCTGACACTTAAGCGAACTTTTGTCAAAGTTTTTGGACCAAGTGAGTTAAAAGCAGGTATGCTACCTTTTGAACTAAAGTGTTTAAAATGGAAGTTTTTGAGAGGAGTAAATTGAGAGGCTCGTTTGGGTACAATTGTGAATAAGCTGATGCACAGTCTCTCTGCTCTAGATATTCTAACAGTATTAGCTCTGATAGTAGACTCCCTCTGACCAGTAAAATCACTTGACTCACAACTATTTGGAAAGTCATTTCCTCTTAGGATATCACAGAACAGCTTTTTTCATGATGGAAACGATTATATTCTAAAAGATAAAACATCCTCTATGAGATGGGAGAAATAAATAGGTTCTGGGTACATGCATTTGATTTGGAGGGTTTCAGAATATGTTGTTTTAAATTCCCAGAGATTTAGGGTTGAAAAAACCCTTTCTGAGTAAAAAAAAATATAGGAAAAATATGCAGAAATTTATGTATAAATATAGTGTTCGTATTCCCTGAAATGGCAATTTAACAGGTAAGTTTGGACCTTTAACTGAAATGCATGGTATTTTCTCTAGATCTTTAACATTTGCTAATTCAGGTAAAGAGTATAGCAGTGTTTTTCTCCTGGCAGGTTGGTTGCTTGTTTGGTCGATTTTTTAATGTGTGCCAAATAAAAGAGGAGGTGCATATGACATCCATCATCATATGATGTTCAGCAACAGGGTGTTGACTTGTAGCTTCTCTCTCATGAGTGCCTCTCAGAAAAATACATAAAATTGCAATGATATTCAGGCTTAAAATCACCTACTTATCTATTTAAATATTAGTTTACTGTTCTCCAGAGATCCTAGAAAGAATCAAAATAATTGTCTAGAAATTCTCTTCTTTGGTCATAAAATTTTATAATTTTTTTTTGACCATTCAATATTCTGATGTAGTAAATGAATTGTTTTTTCATTGTACAATCTTTGTACCTTTTTGGGGCAAACCTGTTACTTCTTCCTCAGCAAATAAGGACAAGACCATTGAATTTTACCCATTAAGCAGGTATGTTAGGCACCCTTGTAGAAACCACAGCTCCCTATAAAACTGTGTAATTTAAAAACTGACCAGTTATGTAGATAAATGCTAACTATATGGTGAACACTAGCTTTTTGTGCTCTGTACTTTTATTTCATTGGAAACTACATTTTCTATTCTCACTTGCTATTCTAAGGCAGATCTGGTGCACCCTTCTACTTCATATGGATGCTGAAGGGAGATTTTGCTGTTCCTTGTATTTCTTATTCACTAAACTGGAAGTTATTAAAACTAACACATGTATTTTATTCTTTTAAAACTATAAGCTGGCTTTGAAAAGGCCAAAATCAACAAACAACTATATTGCAGATATACCTACTGTTTTATATGCATATATCCAGAGAACCGGTAGTTACCATCAGACTGTCACTAAGTATTTAAATATCTGAATAACTTTAAAATAATGTATTATATTTAAAACATAAGTGACCTACCAAGTAAATTCCATATAATGGAAAGATCCTTCTGTGGGATAAATTACTGACTTAAAAGGAGGTGGACTGATTTACACTATCTCTAATATTTGACTTATCTGGTGGATAAACCCTAATAGACATATTTATATTGAAAGGAATGTGCTTGATTTTATGTGAATGTGTAACTGGTAATGATGCAGATTTTTCACACAAATGAAATCAAATTAACGCAAACCTATGCACTGCTCTCTCCCTCTGGCTTGGATCCCTTGCAACTTCTGCCTTCAAAGAGTTGGCTCTGAAATTTTATTTTCCCAAAATTTTTTTTTCATCCTTATTAACTGATCTAATAAAATTGTCTTTTTACTCCCGCATGCTTTGTTACATTCTTTACT
>JAOXJK010000001.1:10624254-10644726 GCA_025774025.1 Xenus cinereus | reverse complement strand
GAGGGGTGTGATGGGAATGTGTATTTTGCAATTGGTTTCTTTGAAGCTCACAGTCTTATCTCTCACAGGCAACGAGGAAATTATACTTCAGGGTTTATTTTTAATTAAATGCTGTAGTTGAATATTGGATTTTACAAAGGTGCTGAACAAAGACCAATATTTTGTTGTAGCTTCACCTTAATTTTAAAACAGATTGATTAAAATACATTTTTTACTGTTTAAAATGAATGCAGATATAATTTAGTCCAATAAACTGATGCAAGTCCTTTGCATTCACAAAGTATAATTATACCACAGGTGTTGGGTTTTTTTATGATTTCCTTTTTACTTCTCATCATATATACAATTAATAACTGAGAAGTTACAGACAATAGAAAAGATCTCTAGAAGTACAGAAAGAGTTGTCTTGGGCATTCCAAGAATGACTATGGGTTCTTGTTTTGTTTTGGTTTTTTTTCAAGTGCCAAATCAAGAAAAAAAAAAAGAAGCTATCGAGAGACTAGGTTAAAGGAGGGTTCTCTTCAGCAGAGAAGAATTTATGGTCACTCACAGAATAGAACTTTTCCCATCATCCTTGTGGAAACATTGCTAGATTACTACCACCTTGTGTGCTTGGGCTGAAAAAAACCCAAACAGTTATTCTAAAAGGTGCTGTTCTCTGATAAATTCACAGAGAAATAACCATGCTAAAAAATAATAATAATTCTGTAGATTATCTGTAATGGCTTCCTTAATAAAGGGATCTGAGATTTAGTGACAAAAAATTACTAACTTGCCAAGATGGCTGTTCTAGTCCATAAAGCCAGTTCATAATGGGTTGTTTTCCCGGTGCCAATAAAGTAGGCTGTAATTGGAGAGGTTACCACAACCTTGCAGCATCCCCGTAGGGATGGACTTGCAAACTGATGATGTTCTAATATTCATAGTTCACAATAGTCTTAACTTTTAGAATTTTTGAACTGCAGGAGAAAACTCTCCTTCCTTCATCTCCTCTTCCTCCTGCAAAGAACTCCATAAATTGAAAGCTGTTTTGAGTATCTTTGTTGCTTTTCTATTCCAGGACATAGCCTCTTCTTGTTTTACATACTCCACAAGACTGCAATTAACTGATCTTGATTTTTGTTCCTGCTGAAATGCATGAGATCCATTAACCTCAAAATGGTAATTATTGGCCCACCTCATATGAATAAATTAGGACAAACTAGTTCTTGTACAATAAGAAGCTAAAACTTCTCACTGATCTGAAACCAGCCTTCTAAACTTTGTGTAGCTAGCCAAACATTGTGTGTATTTCTCAGAAGTAAAAAGACAAAAGTACCATGTCTCTTCATAGTAACTCTAACCTCACTTATATATTAATGATATTAATGTGGGCTCTTATTCCCATAACTCTCTATGATGCTTCTAATATTGCTGAGCCAAATGGATATTGATACATACCCTTTTTGCAATTTTAAAATAAAGTATCTAGTATAGCAGTTCTGTGGGAAGATACTTGAAGCCAACAGCATAGCTATTTCCTTATTGTAAAACTGTATGTGAACCCTGATTCAATCTCATATCACAAGAAAAGGTTTTAGCATTGCTTGACTAAGCCAAAAGGAATCACAGGACTATGTGTATTTATGATAGATACCTACAGATGTGACATCTCAAAAGATCATAAGAATTATATAGAATAGAATAGAATAGAATAGAATAGAATAGAATAGAATTTTGAAGGGACCTACAACAATCATTTAGTCCAACTGTCTGACCAATTCAGGGCTGACCAAAAGTTAACGCATATTGTCAAGGGCATTGTCCAAACGCCTTTTAAACACTGACAGGCTTGAGACATCGATTACCTCTGTAGTTTGTCCAGTGTTTGTCCACCCTCTTGGTAAGGAAATGCTTTCTATTGTCCAGTTCTAAACCTCCCCTGACGCAGCTTTGAACTATTCCCACATGTCCTATCACTGCATACCAGGGAGAAGAGATTGGCACCTCTCTCTCCACTTCCCCTCCTCAGGAAGCTGTAGAGAGCTCTGAGATTGCCCCTCAGCCTCCTTTTCTCCAAACTAGACAAGCCCAAAGCCCTTAGCCATAGGACTTTCCTTCCAGAATTAGAGTTCTATGGCATACAACACAGGAACCAGTTAGGCCTTTCAGTCATCGTGCCTGAACTAGTACCATGATATCCTCTGGCCTCTGCCTGAACTGAGGGCCTGGAGTTGAGCTGTAGAGTAAAACATATCTGTGGGTGGATATCTATCTATCACGTGTGTAAATAGATATATTTATGGAAGTGTTCTTAAGACTTTCATAAGAAACAGCTTCTTATTTCTAAATACGTTTCAAATTATTTGTTAAATTTGTCCTTTTAATTAGCTGTTTTAACATCACACTAGTTCTATTAATGACTTGTTGTCTTTAAGGTATATTCTGTGAAGTATCATTCCCTCTTTCTCTCCTACAACCTTCTCAGCCAGGCTGTACTGCTCACGATGTGCAATGGTGTTGATAGAAAAACCTTCAATGAGTCATGAGAGTGTGAGAAGGGCTTACAGCACAGAAGATCTTGGAGTCCAGTCTCTAAGTGTTTTGGGATATTCCCTCAGATTCCATGGAAATAAGCAAAATGCTCCAGAAGTCAAAAGAAGAGTGCCAATTTGAACCAACTGAGATTCTGGCTCTTTATTTGTGATGAAGGGAGAAATTAATGATATGTGGTATTTAGGTTTGTGGTACAGGTGCCTACAGGTAGGCTGATAGGAAAGTTACCAAGAGATTGAAGTATACATGGATCAAAACTCCTTTCCTTTCCACTGGCGGTTTGAAAAATTATATATGCTAATGGCTTCTGACATAACAACTATGTTGGGAGAGGAAAAAGAAATTGTTAATGTCCCAATTAGAATTCCAGAAACAAAAATGTGCCATTAGTTTTTGTCACAGTACACGAAATATTCAGTCATGCTGAAGCAGACCAGCTTGGATGCATGCTTTTTATTAGGCAACATGAGCAAAGCTATACCATTTTTCAACAGAAGTTTAAGTCCTCCAGTGGAATGGAAGTGCATACATTTGTCATTTTATGTTTCTTAGCAGAGTTTTTTCTTACGGATTTATGCGCTGATGTGGAAAAATCAAGCAGAGTTCTTGTTTCATGTTAACATTTACAGCACTTAATGGAGGGGTAAAAAAAAATAGTTAAATATCATAATGAATTAGTAGACATGGAAAGAAGGATTTGGGATGTGGTTGGTTTCTTAACCATGTCTTTCTGCTCACCTCCTTCAGGCTTGACTGGTCCATCAGACATCACTTTCCTGAGGGCTAGTTGGCTTTGGTCTTTGTTGTCATTGGCTGGTGGAGGCAGATTGTCAGACTGAGTTCTTTGAATAGGGAGGACTCCTGCTATGCTGTGTCTGTGCTGCTTCCTGGCATGATTAGACTGACCGCTTTTATGTGCTGCTGTGGCAGTGTGGGTGAAATGGAAACCCAGAGTATGTATCCTCAGATGGAACCAGCTTAAATGTTATTCATGCAAACAGAAGTGTTTTTTTCTGTATTTAAGTAAGTAGTGTTTTCAAACACCAAAGAGACACCACATGCACAGCATTAAAGAGTATTAAAACTGGCTGTTTCTTTATTAATGATGGTGAAGACAAGGGAAATAATTTTCCCCCAATTTTTGCATTATACCATGGTAAGTTTATGGCATATCAACAAATCCTGAAGACAAATACAATGATTCCACAGTCAGAGAGTTTTAATTTGCCATCAACTAAACTCTCAACTAGCAATCAAATACTGGTTTGAAGCATATTCCGGAGAGCAATCCTTTTGAATGGAAAAGTTTTAATTTATTAATCTATTTAAAGTTGTCAGTTGAAAATTATCTTGACCCTAAATCCATGGCACAAAAATTACAAGAAAAATTGAACTGTGACACCTGACACTGTTGAAATCTGATGTTGTTAATGGCTTTGTGTTTAATGATTTTGAATTTAATGTGTTTAATGTTTTCATCTATTGCTATTCTGATCATCATTAACATGATTTTATCTGAGATATTAAGAAGGTTGCCTTACATTTCCTTTCCAAAAAAATTAGATATTTACAGTCATATTTCAAAAATAGAAATCTCAGTCATGTAGTTAAAAATTTTTTTTTTCTTTAACTTTCAATATTCTTTTGTGTCTATAGTACTGTCCTTCCTGATTACTACTTATAGGTATATCTTGTTGTTAATGGGCTCTCAGTACTTATGCGCAACTTGAAGAGCTGGCAGCTGCATCTTTGCAGGTTCTGGTAATTTCATTGGTAATTAATTAGTGACATCAAAACATCACCACACAATGGAATTCTCTGTGAGTCATGCACAGCCATGGAACATCATGGACCATGAGTGAAGGGACTGATGGAGAAACAGCCAGTTTCACTGCAGTCTATATAAATTAAAATAAATAAATAAATAAAAGACTTCTAAGTACAAGAGTATATTGTAATTATACGTATTCACACACAGGCACACAAAGACATTGAACAGAGTGAGCACAGTGTGCCAATAACAGAAAAAAAATAGCCAAAAAGGGAAGGACAGCAGGGAAAAAGGCAACAGATGAACATTAAGCTGCCATGCTGAGGAATTTATTTGCGTCTTTTACTTGGTTGAAGGCGAAGTTGTTGGACAGCTGCTTCAGCAGCGGCGATAGCTGCCCCAGCGTCTTCGAGGTGAGTTTGAGTGACACTGGTTTTGCTTTGGCTGCGGGATGGACCATGAGAGCGTAGATGTCCTTCAGAGGAAGATTTGGAGCTTCCTGGACTGCTGTGGGATTTCTCAATGGTGGGCACCTGCATGTCTACCAAGAAAATGAAGAAGCACAACTGTTGCATTTATTAAAAGCAAACAAACAATTTCATTTCCTTTCTCTTTCTAGCTGCGTTTCAGAACAAGGAATAAAGATTAAGCTGTGCAATGCCATTCAAAGTCTCAGGATATATCATGATTAGGAAAACCTTATGAAGCACCATTTTCTACTTCCCCACTGTTCCACGGCCCAAAGAATAATTAATTTACTATTGGGTTTCTATCACCTGTGAATTATGCCTCCTGTGCTGATTCATGCTGATGGAATCACAGGGTAACCTAAAGACAAATTGTTTTTTCACTTTCTACTTCTCTAGTATGTAAAGACTAATTTCCATCACTTACACTGGTACCAAATACTTAGCTGGCGCAAGCAGTTTTATTTGATGAATGCCCTGGCCAAAACCATAGCCTAACTTGCAGTAGCTTCTACACTAACCTCTAATTTACATATAGATCTTATATAGACATGGATCCCTAGCAAAACATTACACAGAGAAACAGAGAGGAGATGGAGCAGAGTCTTATCACTCTGAGGCTCTCATTTGGAGTCTACTTAGGATGGCTTTTGCTTTGTTACTCTGTTTTAAGCAAGCAACTGGCCATCGACTACTTACTATTTAAAAAAAAAAAAGCAGAGAGAAATTTCTTGGAGCAGGAGACACTGAGATCAATTCGGCTTTTGTAAACATTACTATAATTCTACTATATCAGCTCCACCGATTTCCAATACAACTGAGATACGCTATTATTGTCAATTATGATTGACTGGGAATGCATATGCATTATTATAGCATAATTGTTATTCTATAAAATATTAATGTGACATTTCCAGAAGATAAAAAGGCATAAAATACTTAAGGAGCATGAAAAAGCTAAATCTGTATTGAATTTGGCCAAACTAGAAAAATGAAAAGGCCACAGAACCCATAGTAGGTGTGCAAAGCTGCTGTTTTAAGGACAGAATTACTCAGTAAACTGGTTGGCACCAATCGAGCCAAATTAAGCCTTGGCTCCAGTGAATTAATCACAGAGATAAATATCTTTTAAATAGCAGTGCATACAAACTTCATAGCAGTAACTTTATTTTTCTATTAGAACTTCCACCTAGCATCTGGGCAAATGTTTCATATCAGGTGCACCAAGTCATTCCTACCCTTGGAGGGGTCTGGGAAAATTCCATGACTTCTGCTCTTGATGACAGATGGTTTTGGAGATTGCTGGCTACTCTGTCCAGAATGAGATTTCCCGTGATCAATGTTTTCACTCTGTTCTTTCAGAGGGTACCACCGAGGAGTGTTGTCAAGCTGAGAGATGCTGGATAACTCGATCAATACCTATAAATAAATCAAAGTGTAATACATGCTCTGTATCTGATCTATTAATGATTGTGTATGGCAGAAGAGTCTATAGTTGTGTTACCAGAAGTTGTAATCAAATGTAAGAAGTTAAGGGTATACGGTTGTGCGCTGACAGATTCAGGACTCTCTGCCCATACTCTGACCTCCATGGATATAATCCAGTTGTGATCCCAAACCCATGCTTGTTAGCATATTGATGTGTCTGAACTAATATGTCTTCTCAACAGAACCTAGTAAGGACTATGAGCTTAGACATACCTCCATATCAAGATGGCTAGATAATTTAAAGGCTAGCTTACGAGCACTAGCTTGAAAGCAAGACTAAAAAGACATCTAGTCATTCTGCCTTTGTATAGACATATCCTAATAGAAAAATTTGGCAGTGCTATTTTCTCCTTTTTTTCAGTGTTAGTAAACGGGCAAATAATTCAACAGTTGTTTTTAATAAGGTCTTCAGTAATATGAGACTGTTGATCAATGATTCTTTTAAAAAATCCACATAAGCAGAACAAAAAGAAAATATTATGGATACCTTTGCCCTTCACTAAAATAGCAGAATTCAATAGGCCATTTAGGCCTCAAGACTTAACTGGAAAAAAAAAAAAAAGAAATGCAATGGAAATATGGAAATTAAATGAGCAGCTTGGCCGAAACAACCTTCATTGTAGCTAAAATCTGCTCTATGCCACCTGCATTGAGTTTTGCAAAATTTCTTTTTAAAAAACAGAAGGAAAAAAAATGAGCATAGGGGCCAATAAGGACTCTTCCTCCCTTAATGGTATTGCACCTGAGAGGGCCAAGGGATGTAAAGTGCTAAAGAGTTATCACACTCTTGAATGAAGAAAAGGACAAAATAGTCTTGCATTTGGTTCTAACGTGGGAGGGTTCGAACTAATGTCAGGTAGGAAAAGTTTTAGAAATGCTAAACAAATAAAGTGTGCAATCACCTCAGTGAACAACGTCTTTGTCAGATTATTACAAATACAAATAATAAAAGAAAGCCTCCTCAATTTTAAGAATGGGTAAGTCTCTTCACAACTGATTTTTTCCTAGAAGGTTAAAAGTCTTTTTTCTTTTTTTTTCTTTCAGATTCATAGGTTGTATTAGACCTGGCTTGGTCTGTCTGGTTAGATTTATACTTAATCTGAACTATTTAGCATATTCCCTAGTGTGGGTTTTGATCATAGCTTTGGGAAGACAGCATGGTGTGTGTCCAAAGAAGAGCAATGAAGCTGGTGAAGGGTATAGAGCACACGTCTCATGAGGAGCATCTGAGGGAATTGGGGTTGTTCAGCCTGGAGAAAATAAGGCTGAGGGGAGACCTTATTGATCTCTACAACTACCTGAAAGGAGGTTGTAGCGAGGTGGGGGTCGGTCTCTTTTCTGAAGTAGCAAGTGATAGGATGAGAGGAAATGTCCTCCCTAAACCAGGGGAGGTTTAGATTGGATATCAGGAAAAGGATTATCAAACACTGCAACAGGCTCTCCAGAGAAGTGGTTGAGTTACCACCCCTGTGGATATTTAAAAGATGTGTAGATGTCATGCTTAGGGACATCGTTTAGTGGTGGACTTGGCAGTGTTAGGTTTATGGTTGGACTCGATCTCAAAGGTCCTCTCCAACCTGAACAATTCTATGGTTCTATTCTATGATTCTATGGTTGAGCATAGGAGCAGTTGAGCAATAGGCAGTATAGGCTAGGGGCTCTGCTTTGTAGGAGAAGAGGGTTCATATTCCATAGATGTGAACCACGATATGCCACCTGTCATCTGGAACATGCAGGTGGTGCTGGCCTTATTCAAGCAAGTCCTTAGGGCAAAATTTGGATATCCCATATTTGGTGATATGATGCAGGATTCCTCTAGACATCCTGGTCCTGAAATACACTGGATAGTCTTTTCCGTTCCTTTTTTCTATGAAGATCTGTTTTCATATTAAAATCTGAATTATTTAATAATTAATATAGTTCCAGAGATTGAAAATATTTGAAGGCAAAAGTCTAAATCTTCCAGGAGAAGCAGGTGCTGGAGCATCCATTTTCTAAATGTCATAAATAACGATGATGCAAATATTCTGTAAAGCCTTGCATTTGGACAAACATGATGAACTCAACAAGAATACTGATGCCGTATGCAGGAAGTAAGTAATCGTGTAGTTGCTTCCTATAAATTTTTTTTTAGCAATTGTTCAAATAATGACATTGATCAGTTTACTAGTTACACAAAGGAGAACTGGAGCTGAACCGAGTGCCTTTTTGCAAAATTCAAATGCAGAATGAACAGAGATACTGTTACTCTACATATGAGCAATCGATTTTCCTGGGCTTCTGTTTCTAATTATGATGCTCTTCTGTAATAACATTTTTAATTACTTTTTTGATACCATAATTATTGCTGATAATTCTGTACTATATGTGCATACATTTGTTTATTTGCTTTTAAAAGAGAGAGCATACTTCTTCCCATGATCACTCATCTCATTTATTATTAATTACAAGATTTTGCCTTCAGTCATACTTTGGTAATGATGTTACTGTTTTGTAATTTTAAAAATAAGACCTTGATCAGCAAGACTAAATTACTCACACTTGCAGATACTTGTTCATGTGCTAAATTATGGCTTGATGGCAGAATTTAATCCTTTAATCACTTACAAAGACTGATACTTCCTCAGTCTTCCCGTGTCATGTTAAAATCAAGGGAGACAGCTTATCACTCATAACAAGAATCCCTCTTTCAGTCACTGTGAAGGCTGTTACTATCTCAGACTCAAAAAAGATCTTAATTTTCCATGAAGTAACATTGTGTTGAATCCTATATGAACTTGCCCACAGTTTATTAGACAAAGGGAAGGCATCTTTCATGTGTGAATGAAAGAAATCATGACCATTTGTTAGGAAGTTAACAGTAAAACTGTGATGTAACAAAGATTTTACTTAAGACATGTACCATACCTTGGAAGAAAATACTGTCCAAATACCAGCATGTCCAAATACAGTTTTCTAACTAGTAAGGGTTAGAGACCAGGAAATAAGATACTCACTTCACCAAGGAAGTCATTCGAGGAGAATCTATCATAATCCCAGACAGTCACTTCCAGTGTTTTCTTTTTCAGCTGCAATTTAAGTCAAAGGATAATTAACCTCATTGCCATCATAAACTTCAGATCAAGTCTTTATGGTGGTTTCTATTCATTATCTCCTCCTTGTACCCTTTTTCACAGTGACAACTAGGTAGCTTCTGTCCTCCCATCAACCTGGATCTCAGAAAAATAATTTGGGGCTATTATTTGTTATCAAGACAAATGGGCTTGTGCACGGTCCTATTTTAGGAATTTTTCAGAAGTTGTTTATGACAGAATGTGTGCCCACTACTAGAGCCAAACTGATTTTTAAAGCCCTATTTTTGTATTTCTGCAGCTTTTCTAATCATCAGATCTGAGTTACCTGAGTTGTCTCATTTCTCTAAAGTGTATTTGAGTGTGAATTTCATATGTACTAATTAAAACACCCTATTTATGCAATCTCATCTGTGAAGACCTGGCTTGAATACTCCTGCAATTCAGTGTAGTCAGTAGGAGCCTGCAAGCAATCCAGACACGCAGGACAAGCTGTACTGTTAGGTATTAATGACAGGCATCAAAACCCATTATCGGCAGACCTTGTTAAAGATGATAGCTGTGTCAAGCACTCTTCTTACAGGCTACAGTAAAAATCAAGGAAGGCTTTTTATATGACAAGATAGTGCAAGACGAAGAAGCTCTTGACCAAAGCAGCTGACCTTATTGGAAAGATTGACCTGAGTGTCATTCCAGGGGCCTGTGGGGACAACTGGGGAGAAGATTGATTACCAGTGTTGTATGATGGGGCAAAAGGCTGGAGAGGCAGCAGTAAATTCACGTGGCTTGAAAGAGGGAAGGACAAAATCCTGAGGCTATGGGATGTCTGCAAAGTCAAGCTGAGAACCTGCAAGTGAAAAATTTGTTGGACGCTTCCAGGTGTTAATAAGGAAAAGAGGACTCCGTTCATATACTTGAATAGAAGGGGTCAGAGCCAGAAATCTTATGCGATAATTGAGGTCATCCTAGCAGAAGCAACGTGTCACTCACTGCTCTGACTACTAATTGTCTGCTTGAGACAAAGAGACAACAAAGGATCAAGTAATTATTCAAAATCATAAGCTTTCCTGTACATAATATATATACTTTCAAGAAAAGCACTGTTTGCTATTTACCTCCGTTGCCCCTTGGTTTAATGCAACACAGATTCAGACAGTTCTTAATAACTTTAAATTGCCTTTAAATGATAATTTAATCTCATTATTATGCATTTGAAATATCTTCTGCTCCCAGCTCATGTTAGAAAAATGAGCAACTATGCAAAGTCAGTGTGTTTGAAAATCAAGTTTAAATCAGCATATCCTGAAAAACCAACACAAAGGGGAATTTTTACTATTTTTAGCATCAACAATGTACTTTTTAATCAGGCAACACCATGACTTGAAAGCTAAGATTAAAACAAAAATAATATTTGACAGTAATTCTTTAATCTTTCTCTGTTTTATTCCTACATAATTAGGCAACATTCTTCTTAAATGTTCTTTTTAAAAATATCCTGCAAAAATTAAGGAAAAAATTGAACAAAAATATTGTCTTTTGAACACTCCTTACAGAATATTTGTAAAGCTGATTTCCTTGACCAAATAAAATTCTGTTTCTTTCCTGTTCCAAGACAGTATCAAAACTGCAATGTGAAAAATAACCTGAAAAAAATGAGTTGAGCAACCACTAGTCCATGCTACTTTTAGCTTCCTGGATGATATAATTTCCTCCTAGATGCTATACTAAGCATATATATTTTTACCCTTTAAAAAAGAGGAATAGGATAAATA
Source organism: Xenus cinereus (assembly GCA_025774025.1). Lineage (NCBI taxonomy): Eukaryota > Metazoa > Chordata > Aves > Charadriiformes > Scolopacidae > Xenus > Xenus cinereus. The sequence continues at coordinate 10,633,622 of JAOXJK010000001.1, read as the reverse complement.
CTTTTCAGAAATGTATTGTATCAATTGTTGCTGTTTTGGGAGGACCTATTGTCCTCTTGTTTCAAGTGATGACTATGCAAGGACAGAGAGAAGACTTTTCTTTTCCAGGAGAGGAAAAACCACATAGATTTGAAGGATTTTTGGTGAAAAGAGGAAAATAGAGAAGATTTTCAAGTAACTGCAACCCTGCTTTGCTAGCTTCTTTGCATTATTATGGCAATAAACCTGCGTTGAAAACTTGCAGTACTCTACGTTTCTTTGAGATATCTATTTTAAGCCTCTTAGTTTAATAAAGCTTTTATAAAATATTATGACAATGAAAAACTATCAAAAGAGCTTTATTAGACAGAGTGCATGAAATGAATTTCAAAGAGGAGGAAAATTTGCTTTTCTGAAGATATATATATATATGTGCCACTATTGAGGGCAAAGAACACTCAGTGGCTCGTGATTTTAAAAGCAGCCATACCATCACAGCGAAGTAGGGTTCTGCTTTACATCATCTAGTTTTAGGTCATGAAGCCAGAAGTTAAGATCCCCAACAGGATTTTAAAAGTCAGTGATACTGAAATGGGTTGCAGAAACCCACTGTCCATCTGACTGTGGGTTTCTGTACCAACAGGAAAATGAGAGTGTCCTTAAAAGAAGGAAAGCAGTTTACACATGTTGTGAATCTCATCTGAGTTCCAAGCATATTATGAAAAAAAAAGAAAAAAGAAAAACCCACCAAAAGCATATTACTGCATATGAACTCCAGTTAGCTTTAGGCTGCTGTGGACAGCCATCATTTAAAAGAAATATGCACAAACTAGCAATGTGAATATTTTCTCTTATGGAAGACATAATGGACACCACACGTACAAAAGTTTCTGTTTCTTGTTTTAAATGTCTGGAACTGACTGGGTGTTGTTACAGATAATGAGGGTCTCTGTAACTAAATATGCATTACTTGAAATGTTTAATACATATTCCTTGAAAATCTCACACAAGGATTTGTATGAGGAAAAAACAATCTTAATGCAGTTTTTCTCCTATGCTGAAAGTAAATTCCTATAATTACTTCAGAAATACTATAAAAGGTTGCAGTCAGTCAGGATATTTGATGAGTAAAAATGAAGGCGTTGTATTAGATCATGCACTATACTTATTTTTGTTCACATTCCTATTTAACATTTTATTGTACTCCTCTGTATTGCTGTACTTCAGTCCACGGGAGGACGAAAAGACTTTTGCTAGGTCACTTAAAAACTCACTCTCTCTTATCCAAGCTATTAAGTAAGATTTAAGTGCCAACACCTTACTGATTCATAAGAAAGCTTTTCTTGCTTTTGGAAAGAAATGTATTTTGGAAATCAGACATAGGCTTCTACATCACTCAAGGATTTTGAAAATATTACTCTTTCTAAATATATTAGCTTCAATTTAAGGACATGAGCTAGAGCAAAAGCTATTTGCTTTAATGAATTCTACCCATCATTTAAGAAAATACTTTTATTTTCTTTCCAACAAGTAATGAATTGAGGCAAACAAAGCCACACCTTATATTGTGATCATACATTATACCAATGGCCTGATCGGCAACAGAACTTACATCTTTTACCATCTTCTCCTTAAATCATTCTAATGTTTTCTTTTATGCTCTGAGTGAGTATTTGACATGAGTTAGCAATTATTATACAATATTTGTAATGTGTGTACTTGGCTTTCCTCTCAAATTGTAATTACCACCACTTTATTACTTAACAAAACCCTTAAATTACTAAATATTCACAGTTTAATTTATTTTTTCTCCAACTGTCAAAGTAGAATTTGCTACGTGATAAAAATAATAATTCTGCCCTTGAAAAAGTCTGTTTCATTTCAAAGAGTGATCTATTTCCCATAATTATTTTCACTTTAATTTCAGCTAGCTTATGAAAGAGAAAAGGAAAATGAAAAATTGTACAACCAGTTAAAGTCTAGACAGTGACGTTAAAAGAACTATATTAGGAAATATTTAATAATACTTATTTGCTGTCAGCAAGCAACCCATACTTTGATGGAGGGAAAGGAAATGCTTTTTGAAGAAGTAATATTTATAAAGATTCATGATTTTATGTGATGGTATGACTGCTTACTCTGTAGAACTTGCAGTATGATGCAGTTTTGCTTGTTTAGTGATCAGAACACTCATTCCCAGTCTATCACAATTATTGTCTTGTACTTCTCTTTATATTCCTAACTATTTGTGAGGGTTATGAGGGTTTATATTCCTAACTCCATTTGTGAGGGTTATGAGTGCAAACGATATACTAGTGCATGGTGATAGTTCTTCAAACTGTAGAGGGTACTTATCATAAGCATGGAATTATTTACTGATTTAGAAATGTGCTTTACTGTATATTCTCTAAGCCAGGGCACTGAATTTTATAGGAGAAGAACCACTCACACTGGTATCTTAGCACTAGATACAAGCCATGGAAAGGTGTGGAAGGAAATACTATTCCCTGCACACAATTCTACGTGACAAGAGGACAAAATATACAACATATGTGGTGCTCAGATTAAGCTTACACACTTGTAATCATAAGCAGTGCATAACAATCTCAGAGGAAGGGAAAAGGAGGAGATCTGCAAATAGAAAGCCAAAGTTCAAAGAATTCAACATGCCACCTAAAGGCAAACTTCATCAAATAATAATCAAAATCGGACATCTAAGATACTAGGAGATCTCTCATAAAAATCTCTATCAAAGAAATCCTAAACTAAGATCGTTATCCAATTTAAAATTGCAAAAAAGCCATTGAATGTCCAAGACCCAAGCACTCTTAATTACAGCTCTGTGAAATGTCACAGAAGAACCCGAAGCAAATTAAATAAAAGGAAGAGCCTTTCTTAAATGGAAAGTTCAATTTGGAAATATTGCTAAGACTTACCAAACCTTTTCACAAAACCCAGAAGACCTAGGGTTTATATTGCAGCTAAAGAAACATCAAAGGGTTTTCCTTCTGACACTTTCACTGTCAATGAGCTACGATTTATGGAAGCCCACGTGAAACTACATGCAAACCCCAGCAAACCATAACCATGACATACAACAGGGGATCTCTGAAGTAAATCTGAGCTACTTCCTGTTGAGTTCAGATGTGTAGATTGCATGAGCAACCGTGCAAGTCTCTCTGTGGGAAGGATTTTGCTCCATGTGAAAATGAGTACCTTAATCTATGTTCCTCTCAATTGTTGTTGGAGAAGTATATTGAAAGCACTGGGAAATCTATACACTGGGCTTTTTTAAGAAGTGCTTAAAGGTTAAATGGCCTTGAAAAATCAAGCTGAAAGTATCAAGAACAAAACACTAAGAAAGTCAAAAAGATTTAGGACTACATACAGTTCCATTATTCTATAAAATATACTTCATAATTTAAACAAATGGACATCATAATTTTGCTAATTCTGCCTTTTTAAAATGGTAAAAAGTCCCTTAAAATGGGAGATGGAGAAAAAGAGGACTCAATTGCTGTCTTAGTTAACCCTTTAATCAGTTGGAGTTAGGAAGCCACCAAGAAACAGAGAAGACTTCCACAGTCTTCTTTCCCAGATGTGAGTTAAATCTTTCTATAGCAAGGAAATTAAACATCTTCTAATATTTTTTTTCAGGTGATTCATATTTCAGGCCCATTGCTGTAAATTGCTGCTAAATCTAAAAATGTATCTCTACATTTCATAAATATTTATGGGCAAAAAAATTATTTGACCTGTGTGTTGTGTGAGCTTGCATGGCTTTTAGAACAAAGACTGACAGTGTTTTCTGCATCTACTTCAGAAACTTATGTCTTAATTTATTCCCTTGCTGTATTCCATTATCATTTTAAAAATTGCCACACCTGTACTTATGACATGATTGTGAGTGTAATCCCCACAAATTACCATTTTCATGAGTAGAAGGGACAAGAAAAGAGTATTGATATATAGTAAGCTCTATCAGTGGGAAGGAAATAGCTCCAAATTTCCCCTGAATTTGGCAAGACTTTACAGGAGTTCACAGAATTGCCAGTAGCACTGCTCCCTTCACAGTAAGCACTGCAGACCACACAAATAATAAAGCAGCAAATTGCACTGAGCAGTACTACCAGTCACGCACCTGCTCCATGGAGATATTTTTATAAATGACCGTCTGATTCCACTCAGGATTCAAGCTTTTCTGTACGTACTTAGTTCTCCGCTTGTACTCAGCACTGAATTTGAACAAAGGAAGGAAACATTACATTAGTGATCTTTTGTTCCTTTCAGTTCTAATGCAAAAACACACCCACAAACCAAAAACCAGAAAAAGAAAAGAACCGCATCTCCCATTTCTGCAACAACTCAGGGTTACAAGAGGACAATGTCAGCCTTTGGGTTTTTTTCTTCAGTATGCTTTCCCGACATGGTTTGTTAAAACATCTTCCTCTGACTCCAGCAGGCTGGCTCTGCCTACAGCCACTTCAACATGAAGCATCATTCAGCACATGCACGTGTGCTTTGTTCTCTCATTGTAGGTGTTGGGCTATGATTATAAATTAAAGTGATAATGCATTGATTTCTTTTCCGAGACCATCCTCCTATTAGCACTTTAAAGTAGCATGAATCCATTATATTTATAGGTTACAATCTCTAATTATAGGAGTCCCATCTCACAAGAACATTTAATGAATACCATGGGGTAACTAATATCCTGTTAATGATAGAAACACTAATTTCTTATTGATCCTGTTCTCTCCCTATACCTCTAACTGTACTGGAAACGAACATAAAAGTGCATCAAGCTCATGAATATTTTTATCAATAGCCAAGAATAAAAAGTTTGGCTGCATAATCTGTTTTTAAAAAGAATCTGTAGCGCTTTCTCCTGTGCTTTGCATTTCCTGAGTATAGAGAAAGGAATAGACTAACATTTAACAGAATATGGATTCATCTAGCTCTGTGAGCTTCGATGTCAGATTTGCTTCCGTTCCAATTTTAATTTAATATAAATTTTAATGGACATCTCAAAACAGCTGGGTAGGAGAACACAAAAACCTTTTAATACTTTGAAAACTCAGCAAGATACAAGTTAAAGAACCTCTTTTTGCCAGTCCGCAAGTCAACTGCCCTTAACTAAATTAAATGTGCCCAAGACTACTCTCCAGCACTAAGGCCAAATGACACAGAATGATCTGTATCTGCCCTATTAAATGCTCTCATGGGTGCCCTACATTAATTTTTGGTAGCGTGCTGTTCTCCTGATTCTCACTTCTGACTTGATTAAACTGTGTTTTGGTACACACTGTGGCATGGTCTCAGAGCTAATGAACTAGATTCCTTTCATATGAGATTAACTCAGAAGATTCACTCCAGGGACTGATTTAATCAGCTATTCACTAATGGTACACCATGCATGGTACCAGACTGAAGCAGGTCTGAATTGAGGTTATGTGAAAGATGCATGGATTTTACTGACACATATATGTCTATGCTGGGTCTGCAGCACCAGCAGTTTCACTCAACAAACTCAATTCTACTGTGCAGTGCTCCCCTCTGATTATTCTGGAGTGTGTAGTGGCCTTATTCTCCAAAAGCGGGTGGCCATACCCTAGCTGCCTATTAGACTGATGTGTTTTAATGACAGGAACTTGCAGTTATTTTCGCTCTCACTTTTTGTTCTAGTCATTCTATGCAGTTCCATTTATTTTCTTGCAAAATATGCTATCCACGCTCTTCCAGTGTACCGAAAAATGTGAAGAGCATTGGGACCTCTGAAACAAAGTATCTGTACACCTCTGCTTATGGGAAGAAAGCAGCAGCTATCAACAGTTCAATCAGTCCTGTCAGCCACAGCATAGAATGGTATGTTTATGAAAAAAAGGGGGAAAAAAAAAAAAAAAGATTTCTTTCCTTTTTTATGTCAGTAGGAAAAGGATGAATTAAAATCTAGGGGGACCAAGAGCATATGAAAAAGAAACACAAAGTTATTTCTTCGCATATCTTGGAAGGAAACCTGAAATACAAAATCTGAACCCTTTTGGAAACTAGGTTTTGATGGCAAAGCCTATTCAGTAATGCATTTAAATTTTTTAAGCACCTCAGTAGCCTTCTTTTCCCACTCTCTGATCTGAGAAAAGCAACCCCATCACTCAAAGTATTAGTAAGATTTGACTGACCCATATGGAGATGTGGGACACAGGCAAGAAACAGCTGGGCTGGCAGCATCTCACTCTCTCTGGGCTCACAGTACTCCTCAAATAAATGTCTATTCTGATCAACTATTAATGAAATATTAACTTATCCAAACTCCTACACCCAGCACAACCCACTTCTTACCTTAACTAAGCCAGGATAGCATTATACAGCTTAAGCCTGACTAAATGTCTAAATGTCATATGATTTTCTAGTTTTAAGGAACTGATATACTTTCATCTTTTTGAAGAAAGTAGGAAAGGACCCTTTGCTCCCTCTGCCAAGAAAATGACACCAAGACATTACCTTTCCTTTCATGGATTTCTTTTTGTGATATTACAATTTCATCACCTTTTCAAACTTTCTGATTCTTTTCAGAAATATGTGAGAAGGTGATTGATGCAGTGTTGAGTTTTAGAGCTGGCAGTGACAAAAGGTAAATGTGGTGTTAACATGGTAACTGGAGTATTTACAGTGAAGTCCATAGAGTATCTGGGTGCCATTAGCCTGCCTTTATGTAACCTGTGGTCTGGATCTGTTACAGAGGGAAGCAGGAGACCTTGACCGCTTCTAAGGATGTGCAGACCCAGGCTAAGCTGGATGACAACTGAAGGTTTCTAGACCTCTGAAGGGAAGGATCTGGCAAATACACCAATTCACCTTCGCCCTAACAATCATGATTAACAGATGGTGATGTTTAAATGAAATGCATTCATTAAACCAGTCTACACCTAGTATGAAATAATTTGCGCTTGAAATTTAAAGAGTATGCTGTGTAAAATGGTACAAACTGCATTACTCTCTTATAATTTCTCTGTGCTTCCCAAATTATAGTTTATTAATGCATAATACAAATGCAAGTACAATGAAAACAGTATAACTGAATAACTGCACATAAAACGCAGCATTTAAACACATTCATTAAATAATTTTATTAATGAAGGAACAGGCTGATAACAGAGAAGATCTGTTTATTAAAATTCATCTGTTGATTTTTCTGGTCAGGTTTCTACTTTTAAACAAATTCAGAATTAGAGATTAATTGCTATGATTATGTACTTAGCTTGGACTGATATTAACGTATCTTGAAAATGGAGTTTTGCCTTATGTTTCCACCTCCAGGACAAACAAAGCACTAGTAATTTCAATAACTAAAAATTTGAATTTGTTTACCACAAATACCCATTTACGTGGCCAAGCAGCTTTAAAGCCAGCTGGGCAATTATCTAGAATTATACCTGGCTTTAATGTCTACACACTGTGCAACGTGTAGAGAGAAAAATAGTCCATTTCATTTCCAAACAGTGCCCGTTTCTCTTGGCAGTAACACCATCCAAAATCTTGATACAAGTTCACAGCTAATTATTTTGCATCTTTCAGTGAGTGAGAAAGAATGTTTAAATATCTCTGAACTAAATTCTTTCAGACTTAAAAATAAATTTGTCGTGTTTGGCCCGAGAATATTAAGGGCCATTAATTACTTGTTTACAGTTCCTGCTGACCTGGAAATGGGATTCATTAGAGAATGAAGAGCAAAGCCACACTGCTCTTGCCTGTCATCAAAACTAAAGAGAAATCTAGAGTTGAAGGCACAGGCTTATCAAAATATGCATACGTATAAAAAATGAAAGAATGAAATTGGAAGATAGTATACTCTACCTTGCATTTTGGACAACCATGACTTGTCTGCATACCCAGCATTTACAGAGACAGGAACACAGAGGAAGCAGTGTGAGAGAAAATGAGAACAGAGATGAAAGAAAATGTGAATAATAGGTAGTTTCTAGTATCATAATCAAAGGAAATAGAGGCGTTAGGAAGAATAAGAAGTCTCGCATGGACGGAACTACAGTTAAAAGATATTCATTAGCAATTCAAGTTTCTGCTTTCAGAAACAAGTTTGGCACTTTTGAGAATCCCTTCATTTTCATTATTCCCTAAAGCCCCAAGTTACATGCAAGACTGTAACATTGCCATGTTTTAAAATAATGAACCCAAACAAAACTAAAATGCAAATTCTTCGTAACTTGACCACAAGTTTAAACCTATATTTGGGTCTGGCTTAGACCTCTGTAGGGTGAATGACTCTCTAGTTCAAAGTCTTATTTCTACATCAGTGAATGTACTTGCAAAGTTCCCAGTAAGATTGATTTAACAAGTATTTTACAAGAGTCTTAGGTGCATTAATAAAAAACCCTCAAGACTTAGGACCCAGTTTTGGACCCAGGGCCACTGAATAACACTGAATGCTGTATAGCTGGAACAAGCAAACTACAAAAGAATATGCATGTGCTTTAGCGGTGCTTGCCCATATGCCAAATGCTGAACTGTGACCTGAGCATCCACTTTCCTCTTACTTTGAAAAGAACAGAAATACAGATTTTAGTTGAATGGTCCTAGCCTACGAGTTCTTTTGGATGAGTGTGATTACACAAGCAGAGGATTTTGCAGGAATTTTTCTTTTCTATCTAATGTCTGATCCATCAACTTAGCTTTAGGTATTGTCACTGAAGTCAGCAGGATTACTATAACCATGTATACTTATGTATATGTATGACATTCTGCAATTTTAAGGCACAAAAAAGAGCTATAATATTGCTGATACAGAAACATGTCTTTTAAAGGAAACACTGATTAGAAATTTGTAATTACAGAGTCCAAAAAAGAAATGGCCTTTGAAAAAGTGATTAGCAATTTGTGTAGTCATTAGATAATTATCAGAATTTCACATCTTAGCTCTTAAAAAAAGTCATTAAAAATCACGTGGAATGAATGTTTTCTGTCTCGTATTTCTCCCCTTTGATATTATACCACAACCTTAAAGTTATCTCAGGTACTTTAATTATACATGTTTGCAAATCTGTGCCAAATTCAGAATGTCTTGAGCTGAAGCAACAATTCCATTTTAACCTTAATATGCAGTTTTCCACATTACAGAGAGCATTACATATATCGGGTACAGAATCACAGAATCATCATGGTTGGAAGGGACCTCTGAGATCATTGAGCCCAACCACAAAAAAACCCCAAACCAAACCAACCCAAACAAACAAAAAAACCCCCAAAAACACCAAACGAACAACACACACAACACCCCACCACATCACACCCACCCACAACCCAATAATCTTGGGCACTAGAGCATGCCCTGAAGAGCCATGTCTACATGTTTCTTAAATACCTCCAGGGATGGT
>JAOXJK010000001.1:10603443-10620262 GCA_025774025.1 Xenus cinereus | reverse complement strand
AGTGGAGTTCCCTTTAGCTGTGCAGTTATTTTGCTCTCATCTACTTGTTTGTGGAAAAAAAAAACCGTGCATTTTTATGTTTTGTTAAATCTCTGAATTCATTTACAAAACTGTGATGCAGCATATTACATATTTTTTTTTCTCTCTGATATCAGCTGATTTTAAACTGACCATGAAGAACTACTGGAATATTTCAAAGACACATGAGTAATTCAGACTGAAAGACCTCTCCAGGTCATCTGGTCCAACCCCCAGCTCACAGCTGGGCCAACTTTGAAGTTGGATCTGGACTGAAAGGCAGAGATGTAAATAAGTATCTTACACCCTGTGTAAGAGCTGGTGTTTTGTAATGCCATCACACCTGCTGGGGAAGGTTGCCATTACCATGATGTGAAACTCTTTGCTCATGCCAGGCTCTGATGCTATGCACTATCACTCTCTCTAGTACTGGGACAAAACATTAAATATGAAAGAATCAGCATTGCAGAATATCAAAGAGACTCCTACATTTCTGGAGTGTATATCCTACACAAAAGCATTAAAAAAAAAAAAAAGAAAAAAGATTTTACTTGCTAAAAATAAGAACAGTAACAAAAACAAGATCAAGGCAGTTTGGATACTTAGTCTGTCATGATACTTTGGCAAGGCTGCAGCCTGCCTAGAAATGCTGTCAGCCCAGGGCAGAGAGCTATTCCAGAAAGGATGAGCAGGAGTTTTCTCTAAGAGAGCTCAACACCATTATAAACTTGGCCTGCAGTCAATGAGCAGAAACTATACACATCAACAAGAGCTACAGTTGTTATGAAAGAAATGATTCTCAATGTGATTTTCAGAAATAAGCAAAGAATGTTTTAAATATTTACCTGATTAGTTTTGACTTTTGCATCCCCTACATAAAGGCATTAGTTCTAATAATTTTTTTGTTTCATCTTTATAAGCCTCCAGCTGAATTTTCACAGAAGATTACTAAATCCCCTGTGAAGCAGGAAATGAAATTTATGCATGTAACTTCAGGTGACCTGCTGCAGTGCCAAAGCTGGGAACCCAGTCTTCTCATGTGGACAGAGAGAGGCATCAGGATACACCACACATCAAGGATTTAGGGACTGCCATACACGATGCAATGAATTTAGGAGTGTGATTCATCTAATCAAATGAAAGAGGTTTCAGTATAGATAGTGACATGAAGAGCCCGGCCCTCTCCTTTCTGTGCAGTGCGTGCACCTCAGTGGCGGGTTTCATCCACTCTCACGAATTGTACCTTCGTAAGTGTATTATTCTCACATAAACCACATGGCAAACTAGTTCAAACTAGTTCCTATGTAGATGTGTACAATTTCCAGAGTAAGGTGTAATGAAACCAACCATTCACCTGACAATTAGGCAATTCTGCCAGACCCCTGAAGTTAGGTGCAGTAAATCCCAAGATATGGATTTAACTTGTGCATCCTAGGCCTGAATTAGCTCATAAAACATCTTCAGGCATTGTGGCGAGACAGAATTAATATCCAAAACTAACTGATTAATAAATACATTTACAGATTTTGCCAAATTGCTGTATGAAAGAGATTTTTGTGCTTCCTCTCACATGAAAGTTATGTAGGCATATTGAAGAGCTTTCTGAAATGAGCAGGCACCATTTTCTGGTTTTTGTTTATAATGTACCTAACACATTTGTAGTTCAAATTACAGTCATAGCTTCAACAGCACAAAAATACAAACATAACAATAATGCAGTAGGAACCTAACAGTCCCAAAAAGCAACAAAGATGCATAGAAATAAACATCTAAAAAGCATCTTGTTGGCAATGTAGAGCTTTGCTTCCCACAGTAAACCAGTAAGAAGTTGGGTATTCAGGATAGCAATCAGCTTTAGCTGTCTTGCAAATTGCTTAAGCAAATGCAGTCTGAGCAGGACTGATTTTCACTCCAGCTGTTAACTTTTTTGACATGAAATGCAAAAATGTCATAGGTGACTTTATGATCTAGTTTCCAGTTTCAGCTGTGAAATGGACAGGATGTGGCAAAGAAAATGAGAAATTATGCTTAACAAGTCCACAGGAATTAGCTAGTGACAAAACACATTTTTATGGTAAATATATTTTTCATTGTTTCGCTGGCTTTCAGAGAAATGCTTAATTTTGCTATGATTATTCATAGCTTGTAACAGTTCCAACGGGAGCTTAGTATAGAGATGGACGATCTTAGTGATAGCAGCTTCTTCTGTGGAACTAGTACCTCACCATCACGTAGGATGCACTTAAAAATTCAACAACAACAAAGAATGAAAAGGGTAATTATTTTGTTTAAAAACAATAATATTAAGTTAGAGAAATCTATTTTCAGAGAGGGTCCAATCTTTTATGACCTTGGATAAATTGCGTAATCTTCTATATCTTAACAGTAGTACTCATCACTATCACAGAAATGAATTCATCAATATGTACTGTGATTTCTTGCCTCACTAAAGAAGATAAATAGGCAGTTTCTTCTTGTCATCAAAATATTATTGCCACATAACTGAGAAGTTTCTTACCTTGCTGCTGTGCCGCTTTTTGCTCACTGAGGGAGAACCAGGCTGACCAGGGCTGGGAACAGCGCTGGAGGCAGCAGAAGTGGTTCCAGAATGAATGTGAGATCCCTTTTCCACTCCTGAGGAAGTGACTAGAGGCGACTGCTGTAGAGAAACCTTTTGGAGCTCTGCAGCCAGCTGCTTGGGATCAACCCCTGGGGACTTCGCTTTATCTACTGGATTGAAGTAAGAGAGCTCTATATTGATAATTGCTAGCACATTCAAATCCATCTTGTCATAGTCCAGGGACAAAATAATTATCCTTACAACTTTTCATACCATCCGCTTGTACAGTTTGAAGATGCAAAAGGCAACCTATAAAAAATAGACATCTTACCCCCAACATCAACATCCCAATTACAATCTTTCTACTCAACACTACGTCAAATGCTGTTACTCATCTCACAAGATTTCTGAGAAGCCTATTGTGTAGCTGAAGAAACATAGGCCTTGCTGATCATGCTGAATCACACCAGAGCAAATTACAGTTTTAAAGGCTGGCCTGTGCTAACTTTTACTGTTTGGAATTGGTCCGTTTTCACCAAGTAGCTGAACTTTGTTATAACAAGCTTTAAGATCTTTTTTTTTTCTTTTAATCAACTGGACATTCAATAAAACTGTATCCTTCTCCTGAGATAATTCATACAAAAATAGAAAGAACTAAAAATTTTAGCACCACAAATTAATCAAAGTAGAATAAAATGAAAACAAATGAAGAGTAAGAGCCCTGATTCCTCTTTCCTTATTACACACACCTATGTGAGGCATCTGTGGTAGAAGCCTGATTGCCCTCCCTGCTGCCTGGGAATGGGTGGGGACAATTTACCCTCTGCAGATGGCAATCTCTATTTAATAGAGAAATGGGGTGAAGTAAGCTTCATGTGTGCCTTAAAGTGAGGAGAGTTAAAGGGATACCAGACTCAGCTTGCTTCCCAGGTTCTCAGAAATGTGAGTGGTTTAAGCCAATACATTAGCCTTATTCTGCCAGCTAGGCTGTATTTGTTTTTTCTTTCTAGAGGGAATGAAGACTGTTCCTTTACAAAACACAATCTGCAAAACTCAGAGGTGGTGGCAAGAAAGGCTTGGCTTGGTGGTGAGAAGGGACTGCAGAGCAGTTCCAACTGAGAAACCACTAGAAGATTGCTAGACTTGGAGGAAGCATGCCTGCAAGAATGGGGGAATTCACTTTATTTCTTTTTTTTCTCATTTTGAGTTTTCTCCATTAATAAAAAGTATTGTTTATTCTAGCTTCTATCATTTCAAAACCCAATTTCACTGTCTATGAATGCCTTTGGTAGTTTTGATCTAGGAAAAAAAATGTCGGTAGCTCTGCCCCAAAGCTCTGTCAGACTTCGTGTTTGCTTTCAATTAATATCGGTAACATCCACTTTCAATGAAAGGTAGCTTGATGGTAAATAAATTGATAGATGGGAAGAGTTATGTGGTCAGAAAATGGAGGATTTAATCCAGGTAACATGTACTGATTGATAAATGAACAGCCACAAAGCCACACAACTCAGAATGATGATGCTGAGTGAAGCATTCTTTTAACCTGCACTGAGCTTGCTGAAGAGCTGCATTACTAGTAAGATTGTGGATTTTGGTTCAAAGTTAGATTAGATACAATTTATACCATGACTCCAGCCTGCAATCACAGTATTGATTGAACAGAAGAGAATCCCCCCAAAAGCACCTGCCATTTTAGAAGTCACAAAAGAAACCTTCACACAAAGTACTTCCTATTGCAGCCCTGTATCTTAGCAAATACTGTATTTTCAACACTATTAACAGGCCACAATCCTTGTATTAAACTAACACAGGCCTTAGGACTTGTGTTTTATTTGGAATTGCTCGTTTGCTAGTACCTTTGTTTTAGCCTGCCTGTGTGCAACAGTAATTGTCTAATGACCATATGACCTTAATTTGTCTGAGTTATGCTTCACCTTGTATAATTGTGCAGTATAATGTCCCTTCTTAATAATTTTGATACATAAGGGCACAACAGTAATTTTACTGTGTAGACTGAAGTATCTCCGACTCCAGATTAATGATACAGCTTACAGGAGCACAGGCCTGGGGTGACAGCAGAGTGCTGCAAGGTTTGGGCACAGGATGAGAGCTGAGGCCCCAGGGCTACCAGCAGCTGGCCAGTCCATTACTGACACTAATACAAACTCATAAGCAGGGCAAAATCAATTTTAGGGGTACCAGAAAGAACAAAGAACAATAATCTATCACACACAAAGTGTATGATAACCAGTCAAGTCATAGGCAATGCAGAGCTGCTGACTGGTGAGAAAAAAGCAAGGCATGCAGCATCCTAGAAAACAGATAAAAAAGGCCCCAAGCAGATCCTGAAGCAAAGAGAAAGGAATCATCAACATCATCTACCTCCCAGCAAGGAGGAGTCAAAAACTCTCACCACAAACATCACACTCCTCCAGGGACACTGTCGACTTGCTGCAATGCCCCCGGAGTGAAAGGTCTGTCCACAGGGCCCAGAGAAGCCGCCGCCAGAGGGGAACCGTTGTGCCACAGTTTTCTCTGGCATGTACAGATGAAGGGGTAGCTAGCAGGAGGTTTCCCCTGGATGACAAATGTTAGCTGCAGTATTGTTGCTGAGATTTCCTTTGTATTAATTAGATAGTGTAGACTGTGTCAGTGTGGATTGAACTACGTGTAGATGCCATGCTGAGGGACATGGTTTAGTGGTAACGTGGCAGTGCCAGGTTAACAGTTGGACTTGATGATCATAAAGGTCTCTTCCAATCAAAATGATTATATGATTCTATGAGTCTATGAATTGGGCTAATAATAATAATCAACAATAAATGCTTGGCCTTGTATCTAAGGTGTGGTCCCCTTTCTGCTCATGACAAGATTTGGGATGTAACACCTGCGCTTAGAATGCCATTATCCTAGCTTATATCATATCCAATTTCTAGCTGCTTTCCAGTCCTGTAATATCAAAGTAACAGCTTGTCGCTCACCTGCCTTTACTGGCTCATGCAGCTCCAGGTGCTGGGGATTCTCAGAGTCCGAGAGCATGTTCAGGTCCCTAAAGAAAGCAATAGGAAGCCTGAGACAAAAGAAACTCTTTCTTCATACCCTCATTATTGTATTAAGTAGATAAATGAATAGTGGTTCATGACAGAAAGCAGCTCCCAAGCATGGCCCCTTCTTAGCTGATACATACTTGCAATGCTGTTAAAGAGCTGAGAATAAAAGGTTCTTTTAAGGTGAAATCTTTAATGGATTGAATGCAAGTTTATAGATTTCTCACAATGCTTAAATGACTTTCAGTAAAAGATTTCAGTAAAAGTCAAGTTAGCGCTAAATTACCATTTTTTTCTAACCCCAGTAAATTCAGTGAATTGTATGTGTGGCAATGAGGGGAGACTGTGGCCTAACAATGGAGATATCAGTGTTTATAAAAGCATAATTACTAACATCTGCCTCTGCTTATCTTTTCTTATGACTTTAGAAAGTACAAAAGAAACAAACAGACCTCCCACACTCACAGTGAACTCTTGATAATTATTACATTGATGCCTCGTGCTAACAAAGGTTCCACCTTAACAACTGTAAATTAAAAGAAAAAAAAAAAGCCATGAAAAGCCAAAAAATGGAAACAGAAAGATGGGGAAAAACTCACAGTCTTACACATATTTCTGCTTCCCCACTATGTTGCATAACAATGCTCTGGACTTCTTCATAAGTTTTCCCGGTCAAGGGGATGCCATTCCATTCCAGCACCTGCATTCCTAAAAAGGTAAAACAGCATGAGGTCAAGTGCTCAGATTTTGACAAAGGCATCAGATGGACTGCTTTGACAAGAAGACTTAATGTAACATTCAGTGAATGCTGTTTAAATGGCATAACACATTAGCAAAGTCCTTTCACTTCACACAGATTAGACTGTTGAGTGTTATTGTCCCAGCAGCTACAACTTACCTGTTGAAACAAGTGAGGACATTAATTCCTACCTGATTCAAACTACACATGCACTCTCCTCAGTCTGTGTTGCATGATATTGAAAAACTTGCAACATGGCAAGAAACCAAAAGATTTTATATATCAGACATTTCCTGGCCAGCCGTGATCTTGGAAGACGACTGTTCCCCTACAGTAGCACATTGCTGTTCAGAAGCTGAGCCTCAAAATGGGGCTAAATTTGTGAATGTGATTTGGTAATTCAAATACATTTTCTCTACTTTGTCACTTAAGAAAATATAACAAGATGAAGGCAATCGGCCAAACTGATTTTTAGTGAAAAAAGTACCTCCATATTTCAAACATCAGCCTGGAAATATTCAGGTTTAGATTTTTCTTCCATATCTTTTATTATGAAGAAGTGATAAAACAGCTGAACATAATTCATTGTGGAAGACAGAAACAAACCTATGATAAACAGGCTGAAAAATACTGTATACTAAACTAGTCTGTTGTGTCTTCCAAGTATCCCAGGACTGAGCGAGGAGACTCAGTACGGAGCAAGGTATCAATACAAGGAAATTTTATGCTCAGTATTTGCAGAGTCAATCCCTCTAAAAATCATGTGAGGTGTGTTCTGGTAAGATGAGAAACCTTTTGGTACAGTAAAATGCTTACAAAAAACAAACTGTAGATTCGTATCTGGGAGTTAAAGCTCAGGTTCTGAGAGCCGCATTCATATTTTGAACTAGTTAGTCATAAGGATGACTCCAAAGAGATTAACTTCTCACTAATGTACAAATGTCAAAATCCAAGCCTCAGGCTTTATAAGAAAAAAATGCTTAATGGGACAAGATACTGAATTCTTTGTAGTCCACTAAAAGCAATGTATTACAAAACATCTGAAAACCACTTCATCCACACAGCAAGGAAAACCACAAACACTTAGCTTGCTACGACTTACAGAGATAAAACCAAGTCTTCACCTGGGTCATATTTTTTATTTCAAAATCCTGTGCTGTTGCATATAACAAATGGGAAAAACAATGAAGTGAATTGTGCAGATAAACTCATAGGAAAACAAACCACTAAATAAAATAGAATGAGATTTGTTCATGGAATAAAGAAGATGAAATTATTTGACAATGAAAGAATATAAGAAATGAAAACTATAACTTTATATTACACATTTTTCCATAGGATTGCATGAATTAGGGTTTGAAATACCAGATTTGCTCATAACATTTCTCAGTAACAATTTATAATTTTTATTTGCAGCAGTTTACAGAAATACAGACTGTGCAGAATGACTAAAAAGTGATGCTTAGAAGGCAGTAAAGCCAGCTGCTTAGTGTCAAAATAGATTTTTCTTTTCCTAAAATTTAGCCCCTCTCATTTACCAGCCATCATTCAAAAGCATGATCTTGCTTTTGCTTGTTAGAGCAGATCTGATTTTAAGCTCAGTTCCTCTGGAATAAAGCATCAGTAATTACGAATAAATGCAGCTCCCCCTGATTTTCTGCCATACAAATATAACAGCACGCACTCTGTCTTTAGAAAGCTTCTAGAAAGGAAGGAACTGACATTTTTGTTTTCTTGTCGATGTGTGCCCTCATAATGCTATCATGGCATAGGACATTGAGTAGGACAGTACGAACTTCTTGAGTAAGACAAGCCAAGCCACCACTTGTATGTTCTGGCAATGAACAAGAATATAACTGGGAAGTTTTAGATGTTTAAGAAAGTGATTAACATCCTTTTTTTTAAAAAAAAAGAAAAGAGCTTTGTTGACAAAATGCATCCAGCTACCGTCCTAGGTTTATCACATCCTGCTTGTCATGGCTTCAGAAGAAAATTTACCAGGGGAGCAGTAAGGCTATCATCAACAACTTGGTTTAATTCAAAAGACCAGCAGGAAGAGCCTAGCTGAGTACCGCTGTAGCGCTGGGATTAGGGAATCAGGTGTCAGTTCCACTGGTGAGAGTTTCGTTACTGAGTCCAACAGCACCGTGGTCACTCGCTCAGTCACTTGGGCCAAGTAGATGTGAACAAAACAGCAAACCAAATGGAAATTGAATCTCAACTGCCTTGGCTCACACAGAGATCCATTTAAGCTGTCAGTATAGAGGTATATTCTTTTTAATGGCTGCCTTGTGGATTCATGAATGTTTAAAATCAAAACAATTTAAACATGACTTCATTAATCTGACTGATAGCCCTGGGGTCTAAGGAAAAAGATTTTAGGCAAGAATCTGACTTCTCTTTTCTTAAAGAGTAACTGCTAAATACCTTTTGCTGAAAAAAAAAAATCTTTAGGAGGAATGAGAGTCTAATCAACAAAAAGAGAAAAAAAGTACTGACAAGTCACATGATATTGGTGATAATAAAGCTTTTTGCCTAAAATCCAATCACATTCTGTAACTGGTCTTTGGTAGTCAGGATACTTTATCCACATTTCCAAAATTTTGTATACTTAAATCACTAGTTTAGTAGATAAAAACAAACAGGAAGATGAGAAAACTTACATTGCTTCATGACAACCCTGCTGACGGAGGAAGAACTAGTAATTGCCCTCATAATCGAATCCATAATTTCTTCTAGCATCTTTTTTTCTTTTTTTTTTAAATTTTATTGGGACAGCTACATCCTGCACTGATGGTGAGCAACAACATTTTTAGCAATATCAGCTCCCATAGTCAGCAGATCGGCTTTATACATCAAGACCTCCTCCCTGCTCCACTAAGTGTGCTGACACACACAAATTGCTCAATCTTTTTGGTATCTACTTTAGGGTGATATTTAGAACCTAGAATCAGGAGAAGTTTATAATTTTCTGCTGATTAGAAAATGATTATCACAGAGAGGGAACCTCATACATTCATAACTGCTGTGGAGATATCCACATTTAGCCAGATTAATGCCCTTAAAAAAAAACCACACATGGTACAGTCCTGTTGTACTGAAAGAGAGAAAGAAGCCTATTGTCTTCATATATTCTTCCATGTGCATCTGTTATTGTCCACAGTTGGATCAAAATCTAAGTGTACCTTTCCTCTGACACAGCACAGTCATTGTTGTCTTCTTTATAAATACCAAATAAATATCTCGAAGTCTCTTATATCATTGCTGCTCTTAATACTTAAACTAAGAGCTTGCTCCTGGAGGGAGGGTCAGTGCTTATGCTGCAGAAGTGAGGAAGGGCCCACGTTTCACCCAAACCATCACAAGAAGGAGAAGCTGGAATTTTGTTGTATGTTTTGTATTGCCATAGTTAACACATGCAGATTAATGCTGGTCAAGATCACCAAGCTCTTTTTAGCAATGAGTAAAGTGTTAAAATCTATTATTTTTGTTTAGCCATGAGTAGGCCAATTATCTGATAACAATAAAACCTGAAAACTCTGCTGAACTGATTTCTTTTTTCTGACATTTTGACTCGTCATTTGACAGCTTGTTAAATGGAAGCTAAGTACTGGTGAAATTTGAAATCTGCTTTTAACAGTGGGGAGTCAGGGACTATTAAAAAGTAGCTTCTGTCATCCCAGGGATGAAAGTACTTGAAATAATTACCTGGGGTCCCTGGCGAGCATTCAGCATGCTTTCTTGATCCTGGAAGATTTCTGAAATTTTGGGGAAGAGTATTTTGGGGTAGAAAGTTTTAATAATATGGAAAAAAAAAGAGATTAATTTGAATTCAAATGTAGGGCCAGACTTAAGCTTACAACACTATATACAATTTGTCAGCAGCCTGAGTAAACCTGTGCTCAAATATGAGGAGCTGGTCTACTGAAACTTGTTCGGACTAACCACATCGTTTGAACCAGTAATCTTCTGCTGATAATTTTTATTGCTCATGCTAAACAACTAAGCCTTCTAATTGCTGACTATTTAGAATGATATGTGGATCACCTGTTAGAAACAAAAAATGCTTACATAATAGCAAGGACTATGTGGGTGTTGCTCCCTGTTCCATCTTGTGAAATGTTTTATAGCTGCTCAATCAAGAAGTGCAACATGCAGTTCACTACTAATGTTCAACTGCCTGCGTAAAATAAGGCACTTCTTAATCTCAAATGTTTCCGTATGTCTACAAGTATTGCAAAATTGCAGGTTGTCCAGAGAGGTTGTGGAGTGTCTTTCCTTGGAGGACACAGCCCTGGGCAACCTGCTCTCACTGACCCTGCTTTGAACCAGGTCATCTCCAGAGGTGCTTACCAGCCTCAACTATTTTGTGATTCTGTGTAAAATAGTTAAATTTCTCTTTATAGGCTATGCTAATGTTTTTTTCCATATATACTGTAGCTCTATTTCTCAAAGAAAGGAGAAATAGCTGATTCTAAGGATATTAGATCTGCACTGTGAGATCCGTAAATCGTTCAGAGCGAAGTTCCATGTATTAAATGGTTTGGTCTAACTAAGGAATAATGAATATTTATTCCTTATCTCTTTAAACTCCTGTACTCAAGTGGGGTACATACTCACACTATTTATCTGTTTTTTCATGAAAAGGAGAAATATTTAGCAATAATGAAAAAGTCTCTGCAATATCAAATAACTCAAAATTAGTTCCATGGATATTGTTGAAATTTCTGTGTGTCTAAGTCTCACAGCTTCTTTTAAAATCTTGGTTTACATTCAAGTTTAAAAGTTATATATAATTGCATCCTGTATCATGGATCACAGTATTTAGGGAGAAACTTAAAACCAATTGTTTGTTCTTCTCCTACTTTTTGGTACAGGTACTTTGATGTAGTTCCTTTGGGTAGACTCTGCCCTCATTAAGTAATGATTAATTAAACTAATCAGCTGTCATCCTATTTAAAATTAAACTATAAGAAAGATCTGAGAGCTGATAAGGTGAATCATTGTACTATTGCCTCCTTTAGGAGTTATGATAAAGAAAAGATATCCAAGACAGACTTACAGAGTGATCAAAAAATACCAGCAACTATGGTATTGATCAAACAAATAACTAAATATCCTTATTTTTAAAAGTATTTCCTACCTCAAAATTTGCTATGCTATGGTGATACAGAACCTTTGATAATAAATTTGTTGCTTTTAATGGTTAACAGTGAAGATGAGATGGTATCATGGTCACATCAAACATATTAACCTACAAGCATTTCAGGAGTGGATCTCTTTAGTGCTCATAAAATCCGTGTTCATGGCCGACGGTTTGAGGGCTGTTTCTTCAGAGATGTTGTTCAAGCACTGGGTCTGTGAACACTCCCTGCCACGGACCCAGACACTGGTTCTCCTTCTGCTTGCACTAGTTGGAAGGATTCCATTAGCTTTACTCCTGACTTGCATTAATGTAAAACACTGAGGCAAATGCTCTTTTAAAAAAATCAGATTATTAGATACTAGCTGTACAATAGCTTTGGTCCAGACTTTGCTCTGTATTTGTGTACACCAGGAGTGACACAGAGTTTAGAAATTTTATGGAAATAACAGCTTCCCTTAAATACCAGTACTAGGAGTGATTCAGAGCCACAGCCTTGGACTATGTATAATATTCTGTTTTCATATTCAGAATCGTTTTCAGGAGAAACACATACTGCAGAAGAATACCAGATAAATGACTACTTATTCTCGGAAGTGAATGTCATAGCAGGGAAGCTGTTAAGACCTGAAAATTCAGGTGATTTATTTATCCAAAGAAACAATATAGCAAAGTTGCAAATACCCTATGCTGGCGCTTCAGAATATCTGCTCTTAGACCCAGAAGAGCTACTTTTATCTTTCTTCTCTGTAACTGGTGAGTCCTTGGCTTTGCAATAAGATCTTGAACATTGTTATTTTCATTTACTTCATGGAACCATGCATTTATCAGTTATTTAGATCCCATTACTTCATACAAAGCTGGTAGGAGAGTGGTTTGTTCCTTTATCCTGTAGCCTTGAGAAAGATACTGAGTATATGGTATGAAAAAGCAACTGAAAGAAGAGGAAACTGAGTAAAATAACTGAAGTGTCTTTGGGGGTTGGGCATGGCCTGGATTTGGAAAGGCTATAGTGTCTGTTCCCACATCTATCCCAGACATTCTTGTGTAAATTTTTTGTCTGCTTTCTTAGTAGTAATCAAGGGCAGAAATATTTATTTGCAAGCATATATGTATTTGAAGAGCTTCCACTCCATTTGGGTGTATGCTCTCAATAAATGTATCCTTCAGTCCGCCACCTGGGTGATAAAACTGTACTATTAACTGAATGTGGCTGCATATATAACATTCTTATTGATCAAAAAAGCACAAGCAAATTATAGAAAATGCAAACAGAATAGATCTTGGTATTAGAGTTTCTGGATGTCAGCTGGAACACACAATACGTATTCCAGTTTCCACCCATATTCCATTATTTTCCACATTTTCTGTTCTCTTCAGATTCATCTTTTAAGACATGAGCTGGCTGCATGATTAAAGTTGAAATTGAAAGGAATCTGAAAATCATCAAAGGATTATAGTTCTCTGAATATGAATCCCAACATAGTTGCTTCAAATACAGAAATACTAAACTAAGCCATTGAACATCTCCTGAATTTTATTTCCATCTATAACACAATGTACACTGTTAAAAAATTAACCTTGGTCACTTTGCATACACTGTTATACTGCAGTCTCCTGCTCAGTATACCCAAAGCAGCTGAGAAGTGGTAAAACTATTGTTTGCCGTTCCACTAAGAGTTTGTAATTGCTTCCAAAAAATAAGACCACACATGTATAAAAACTATTATTTTTCCATTTTTAGAGTCTCAGGGATGCTCTCCTACTGGACTGTAAAAAGGTCTAGACATTTCAATATTAGAATCGAACCTCTGGTTTTGGTTACACCACAGTTATACACACAGATTGATGGGGCTTATTCTCTGATTCTTCATAGTCTGCATTATTTATTCTTATGCAAAATAAACATGTCAGTTTGAGTTGCATTTTTTCACTGGTCCAATGCTCACAGAGGAAAAGAAAATTAGACTCTCTAGGCTAGCAGCTTCAATCAGTAGAATATAAAAGTTAGTGTCTGTCTATTTCATAGAAGAATTAAAATCCAGAAACATTACTTTGAAATCCCAGAAAGTGGTATAAAAGTTAAATGTGCACTTAGAACAAGAAGAAACAACGTCAACTCGCAGTCTGACATTCAATACCAAATTACTTTATGGTCTGTGTTCTCCAGTTATTTTTCTTTTATTTCTAAACCTTTCTGATGGTTAAAAATAGGTTGATGAAAGGCAATGTGTTAATGTATTTCCCTGTACTGCTGGGCATGAATCACCCCAAAACTCATTATTTTTTGTAGACACCTTAACTTCCTCTCCCATTCATCATGCACACCCAGGCTGAATATTTTCCATTATTACAGTAATTATTATATAGACAACACTCACAATTCTTAAAAATGGATATGTTGATCATCGAATAGAAAGGATATAATGGAGCTGCCTATGCCTCATGGCTGCTGTGCCGCTACTATGAAATGGCATTGATAAAAGTACTGCCAGAGCAAATCAACCTTGCATTTGGGGTGTACTTGGCATTTACAGGCAGCTATACACCACACCACCGATGGCTACAGCTGCAGTTATCAACACAGTACTAAACCCCTCTCTAATTTAGTCTGCTTTCCGTTTTTTATACATATTGGCACATGATTCTGTAGATCACCCTTCAGGCCGAACTACGCTAAGGCAAGAAGCGATGATCTGGATGTATTTGTATGACCTGAATTGAAGCTCTCAGCAAATGAAAGATTAGAGTTACTGTTTATGAAAATAACTATGATATAAATGATAAATTCTAGTGTTTTCCCCACTATCCTCAAACATTATATTGCGTTAGAGTTACAGACAGATGATCAGTTATACCATGCTGAACAAAATGCTGCGGTGCATTGTAATTATTCAGTGTTTCAGAAAAATAAATGTTTTTCAAAACATACTGTTTACAGAAGCTACAGAGCATAGCGTACTTACTTTGCCTTCCGTAATGTCATATGAAAGATTAGAATGATTTTGCCAGAGAGATGAGCCTCCTCTAATTTAACTGAAAGTCTTAACATTATCAGGTTGTGTTAACAAAAAAATCCACTTTTAAAAGTGGTTTACTAGAACTTCAGATTTTTTGCAAAATCTTGTAATAATATATATATACAGTAGAATGAAAAATCGGTTTAATTCAAAGGCACCTAAAGATTCATCTAAAGATCAGTAAAGAATGAGGCTGCAGGAATTTGTCTTTGCTGCCTCCTTCATGAGGGGTAAATGCATAAAACCCATTTTTTTCATGGGGGCTTAATGTCAGGTATGAATTTAAACTAGTGTAAACTAGTTCCCTGTCTGCATTCTGAATTTATCAATATCGGTGTCTTCAGAATTCAGTGGGATTTTTTTCAATTTCCATTTTTGAGGAAAAAATTATTCTCATTTACACAAATGCAGTTCTTAGTCCAGCTTCTATCAGTTACAACTGAGAAGGGAGTGATATTTGGTTTCGGAATATTATTTTGGAGGGGCAAGAGGGACATGTCATGAGATGCAAACATACAGTTCTTGAGGAAGTTACAGTGTGTGTCTGAAGAATCACTGTGTATTACTTAGTCTTTAGTATCCTTAAGACTATAAATTACTGCAGCAAACATGTCAAACAAAGTCTATATAAAACACTGTTCTGTTGTCAAAACAATTAAACTCTAAACACAACTCTTAATTTAGATTAAAAAAACTGACATAACTTATTAGTGTAAAAATTCTTTTGTACTTTCAAATAAAAAAAAGCTTTAATGCTCTGTCTTCTACAGAGGAGGAGTTAAATTACCGATACCTCATGCAGGGGAAGGCCCATAGGCTGCTGTTAACGTACCCACAGCCTGATCTTCCCTTTAACAAGGCAAATCTCTGCCAAGATCAAGCTTAACAGAGTGGATCCAAGACAAAACCAGACTCTCCAGCCCCAGTAGTGCTGGTGTCTATATGTCAATGAAGGACTTAAACATGAAATTCTTTTCTGCCTCCTATCTCTAGGCCTCAGGGAGGAGGGGGGCAATATCAAGCTTGCCTGTGACAAGCTGTGGGATGACAGGCTGGGAGACAAATGCCCCTCCCACTGTAAGAGAAGATCAGGTTCATCAACACCTGAGGAACCTGAACATACAGAAATCTATGGACCTGGCAAGATGCATTCCAGAGTCCTGGGGGAGTTGGCTGATGTAGTTGCCAAGGCACTCTCCATGACATTTAAAAGTCATGGCAGTCGGATGAAGTCCCTAGTCATCAGAAAAAGGAAAACACTGCATCCATTTTTAAAAAGGGTAGAAAGGACGACCCTGGGAACTATGGACCTGTCAGCTTCACCTCTGTGCCTGGGAAGATCACGGAATAGATCCTCCTGGAAGCTATGCTAAGGCGCATAGAGGACAGGGAGGTGATTCGAGACAGCCAGCATGGCTTCATCAAGGACAAGTCCTGCCTGATCAACCTACTGGTGTTCTATGATGGAGTGACTGCATCAGTGGACAAAGGAAGAGCTATATGTTAACTATCTGGACTTCTGTAAGGCCTATGACAAGGTTCCCCACAACATCCTTCTCTCTCAATTGGAGAGATATGGATTTGATGTTTGAACTGTTCTGTGGATGAGGAATTGGTTGGATGGTCACATCCAGAAGCTAGTGGTCAATGGCTTAATGTCCAGATGGACGTCACTGATGAGTGGTGTCCCTAAGGGGTCCTTACTGAGACCAATATTGTTCAATATCTTCATCGATGACACAGTGCACCCTCAGGAAGTTTGCAGATGACACCAAGCTGAAGGGTGCGGTTGATACACCTGAGGGACAGGATGCCATCCAGAGGGACCTGGACAAGCTCAAGAAGTGCACCCATGTGAACTTCACGTGGTTCAGTAAGGCCAAGTGCAGGGTCTTGCATCTGAGTCGGGGCAACCCCTGGTATCAATACAGGCTGGGGGAAGAATGGATTGAGAGCAGCCCTCCCAGAAAGGACTTGGGGCTACTGATAGATAAAAAGCTGGACATGAGCTGGCAATGTGTGCTTGCAGCCCAGAAAGCCAACTGTATCCTGGGTTGTACCAAAAGAAGCATGGCCAGCAAGTTGAAGGAGGTGATTCTGCTCCTCTACTCTGCTCTGATGAGACCCCACCTGCAGTACTGTGTCCAGCTCTTGAGCCCTCAGCACAGGAAAGACACAGACCTGTTGGAGCATATCCAGAGGAGGGCAACAGAAATGATCAGAGGGATGGAACACCTCTCCTATGAGGACAGGCTGAGAGAGTTGGGGTTGTTCAGCCTGGAGAAAAGA
>JAOXJK010000001.1:10554726-10596762 GCA_025774025.1 Xenus cinereus | reverse complement strand
TGTTTAGGTGGAACTTCTTATACTCAAGTTTGTGCCCATTTCCTCTTGTCCTGTCCCTGGGCACCACTGAAAAAAGACCAGCCCCGTCCTCCTGACTCCCTCCCTTTAAGTATTTATAAGCATTGATCAGATCCTCCCTCAGCCTTCTCTTCTCTAGACTAAAAAGACCCAACTCCCCAGCACTCCTCCAACTCCCCAGCACTGAATAAAAGAATGCCTGCTTCTTAAGACTACTTTGGTGTTAAGGAGTTTATTCCCGATTTTAGTGACAATAACACATGCCTTTACTGTGTTATTATTATTATTATTAACTGTAGCTCTAGAAATATTATTCATGGCCCTCCAGGGAAAGAGTTTCCCCAGGGTAGAAGCCGTTGTTACCCCAAGGATGACAACAGCCACAAAAAGGCACTGCTTGCAGCTGATGACAAACAAGAGGAGGAGAAGGCTGGTAGTTTCAGGGCTCATTTTCAAGTCGCCTGAAGGTACTTCATGACTTTTATGCTGAAGTAATGGAGTACACCAAAACTCACACATAATACAGCCTATGAGATCTGGTGTAAGACTTCTTGAGTCAAAGAATGAAGTGTTGGTCTTGATAAAGCTGTGGCTAGGTAGGGGCAAGGAAGGTGCCAGAAGGATGCGTTCCCAGTCTGAGTGCTCCATGCCAATGTGCCGTGCAAGCACCCAACCTGCTGTTTCTGCTGCTGTGTGGCAATAATTGCTGCCTGAATAGGCAACCTCTTGCCCTGTGGCAACAACAGTAATAAGCCTGTTGATTTTGATGCTCTCATAATCTCAGCCTAGCAACTACACGCTAGCCCTACAACCACCCCTGCCCCTATTTCTTCAAACTTGTGTCTTATTTACTCATCAAAACCACATTTAAGCACTGAACTGCTCCTAAATTCTCAGCACTGCATCCTCACTTTAGCTTCAATGGGAATTGCACTGGCCTATTCTCCTTCAAAAACATGCCCCAAGTGAGATATCGAGCGTTATTTTTAAACTGCCAAATGTAAGTGTTAAACTGACATTTCAACTCTGTAGAATCAAGCTTAAATGTTCATTATGGGTCAACAAGGACAAAGGAGTTTGATCATTTCACTATTTAGTCTTTTAAGATTGCTTACATTTCACCAAAGCTATTGTACAGGTCAAAATCCTTTCCCCAGGATTGATATAATAAAATTGTTAGTGTCAAACAATGTAAGAGACTAAAACAATCATCTCTGTTTCTTTTTGTCAAACCACTAAATATTCTTTCCCAAGCATAAAGAGGAAAAATAGGTATTGTATTTAACTGAATAAAAATTACATGTTTCCTTTCTTCTAGGGGAAATTTAAGCAAAAGCTCAAAACTGAGCAATTACATCTGTGAAATATTGTGAATCAGTTATATAACAAAGGTGTAAATAAGGTAAAAATATATGCAAGCAGTAACAAATGCCAGCTGAAACTATAAATCCCAGAAACACACCGAATACAATAAAAGAGTAAAGCACAAATGATGTTGTGTCCTTTAGAGATGAAAGAGTTTGTGCAATTCTCCTTGGGTAAAAAGTATCCAAGGAATTGCTAAACTGCCTATCTACTCATCACCATTTCAAAGGCATTTATCTTCACCAAAACTATTAATTATTTTCTCTAAAAGTAATGAACCAGATTCATCTAATTCGATCATTTTTTTACAGATGATAATAAGTATTGTCTTGAATGTATACAGCAAATTTTAAAGAAAGTAATCAGAAGCCCAGTCACTTTTTCCAGTTCATTCCAAAGGCTCTGAGGCAATAGAAATATAATTGCCATTTGTATTTCTTTGCCAATTGCCTGGAGGCCTGCAGGACCACTCCTAATCATAGTGTATACTTCTTTCTTAGGCAAACAAAAAGAACTGAACTCATAATGCATCCTGAAGATCTATAAATGCAAAGTGCAGACGGAAACTTCGTTTCATTCACAAATGGCACTTCTTCAAAGCACGTGCTTTTATGAACTGAAATTCATCAAACTGAGCATGATTTTACTGGTTCTTCCATTGAATTCAATGACTGTTGAGAACCAGGCATGATGTCCAAATTGCAATTCTAATACTAATGCGCACTTTCTACTGATGGATGACACTACCTGGAGAACAAGCTCAAACAAACAAAAGGAGATATTGCATCATACAACATACAGTTACTCTGTGGAAGGCCATTATACATGCAGACAACACCAAGTTGGGCGGGTGTGTTGATCTGCTTGAGGGTAGGAAGGCTCTACAGAAGAATCTGGACAGTCTGGATCGATAGGCCGAGGCCAATGGGATGAGGTTCAACAAGGCCAAGTGCTAGGTCCTCCACCTGGGTCACAACAACCCCAGGCAGCGCTATAGGCTCAGGGAAGAGTGGCTGGAGAGCTGCCTGGCAGAAAACGACCTGGGAGTGTTGGTCGACAGTGATCATCCCCCTGCACTTGGCACTGGTGAGGTCCCACCTCAAGTACTGTGTTCAGTTTTGGGCCCCTCACTACAGGAGGGACATTGAGGTGTTGGGGTGTGTTCAGAGAAGGGCAACAAAGCTGCTGAAGGGTCAAGAGCACAAGTCTTATGAGGAGTGGCTGAGGGAACTGGGGTTGCTTAGCCTGGAGAAAAGAAGGTTAAGAGGAAATGCCCTCAAGTTATGCCAGGGGAGGTTTAGATCAGATATTAGGAAAAATTTCTTCACTGAAAGGGTTGTCAAGCATTGGAACAGGCTGCCCAGGAAAGTGGTTGAGTGACCATCCCTGGAGGTATTTCAAAGACATGTAGGTTGGTGGTGGTGTAGTCCAACTCCTTTTTGTTAATGGACTTTTTAAGTGTACACATGCTGATATAAACCTGATGGGCTAAAGCAATACTTTGTTGACATAGTCATGATTTCTACTATGAGAGACAGCTACGTTCGTGAAGCTATAGCAGTAAACTTGTTTAAGGATGGTCTAGAATAATCTAGCTCACTTTGACAAAATAGCTAGTTAAATTTCACCTGTAAAGACATCTGAGCAATTAGGTGCAATAATTTAGTTTCATGTGTTGTTATGTTGCTGAAATCGAGGAAGCTGTGTGATGACTCCTGTTCATACATTTAAAGATAGCAAACAGAAATCCTTGTACTGCCTGTGGGGCTTAGTAATCTTCATGTCTAAAAAATGCATATTATATCCCAAGATCTATGATTAAGCATACTGAATTAGAAATTCTTAGTGTGAAGCATTAACAAATATAGGTAACAGCATTTGCAAAAATGAAAAAGCATTCCTGTACAGAGATTTAACACATTCAAAATTTTGAATGTGCCATTAGGTGGCACCAAATTTTTCACTATGTATGGAAACTATAGGCAACAGAGAAGCACTTATCTGCTGTCAGGTGCTCTTCTAGCTAGTCTCCGTTCAGAGACAGAATCTCTGAGATGGCACTGCAGCCCGTCAGCGTGCATCACTGACGGGTATTCATCCAGATAGGGGAATGTGTGCTTCAGCCTGTGTTCAACTAACTGCTCGTCTGGTGTAAAGCTGTTTTTATCATATCTACCAGTCTGTCTGCATCATTTTCAACAAGGGTCACTGTGACACAAAGATATTTTCAGTTCCTTCTTTAGATCTTCACTGCTTCCTAAACAGTGGGAAGTGTTTTTCTTGTCTCGTGTTCTCTACAGCTATTCAATCAGAAGAAAGCCCCTACTTTTCAACTAATCAGTCAGCTTCCACCGTGTGAATTGCAGAGCTATTACTATCACTGAGATAGGCTGATACTTCTAAGAATAGTACAGTGGTCTGTGAATAAGGAGATGAAAGATTGTCTTTTCCTTCTTTAGCATTGTCTAAGACTAAAACTGTTTCTACTTCCCCATTAACAGCAGACATGAAAGCTCTTGCCTAGAATCTTGCTTCCTTTTATCCTTTCTTTCACATTCATCTCAGGAACTCTCAGTTCTCTCTAATCAGTCACTTCAGACCCATTTGGAAAGTATTATCAGTACATGTAATACAAAACTTTGCTTTATTTAGACATAAGTAAATGCTTATTTCTGTTTAGCAGTCCCAAAACTGTCTGTATGAGCAGCAAATGTATGAATGATATGGATTGATTCCACTTCGCCCACACTATGACAGAACTCATTTAGCAAGCTCGGTGCTCACATAGTGATGAACATTGTCTGGAATGACTCATTTCCTTTTACTGTGTCATCTTAAAGGTTAATTTCATGGGATTCTGTTCTGCACATTATGTAGCAACTAAGAAATAATCAAACCTTCTATTCCTTGAGGTGACTGGTCAGCATCATTAAATGGCACTGTCATTGCACTTGGGCAGGTAAATGGTACTCATCTTTCCCATGCCAATAGACTCTAGTGATGAACACGTACAATGAACATGAACGATGTACATGGGAGTTTGCTTTCCATGCAGTTCCAGAAATCCTTTACTAGCACTAACCAGATCATCCTTGTATCTTCTTTACCTCCTGCCTGCTCTTTTTTACCTTGTGCTTGCCATGATGTAGCTAACGTGCAGCCTGACTCTCCGAGACAGGACTGTCCCAACTTACTGTGCATTTGTAATTTGGTCTGTATGCACACAAGCCGTGTATCAGCTCATACGCCTGGGAAAAGGCTGCCTTGGTGCTGTTGGACAAAACAGGAGTCTTCTGCTGGTTCTGGTGAGACATGCTCAGAACAAGGGACTGCCTGAGACCCCCACATTGCTTCTGAAGACTGAACCCTCACAGAACAACAGGGCCTGTGTGCAGTACCAAAACCTGCTCGTCTGGGTACAAACATTTAAAGGATATTCCAGACACGCTTCCTCCTGACCTGAGCTGGTTTGGGATGGGAAGGCAGCAGAAAAGTAGCACGTAAGCAATCCGAACCTCTTCCCTGTGCAAAAACCTTGCCCATTTTTTTTTTTTTGTAGATGTACATCTCTAGCTCTCTACTCTATCCCTGCTGCACTTTAAGGAATAAATTTATGAAAAGAAAAAAAAACCCAAATCAACAGAAAATCCTTTATGCTAAGGAACAACTACAGTACAAGAATTGCTCCTGGATGATTGTACAGTTCTTTCTCACCAGAAAAATTAACTGTATCATCTTTAAGGCCTTATAGACTTTTAAAGACTTAATACTTCTTAGTTGTTAGCATGTCCTTTTGGTTTGTCAGCAATGAGTCCCCAGGGAAATGTCCCTTACAGTTACAACTTATAGGCATATACATAACATTACATAGGTAGGTGGATAAAACTTGTTTTAGATCAAAGAACATTATTATTAAATCAAATTATTAAAATAGTTCGGTGGGTTCTTGGCATTCAGAAGTCAACACAGAGCTGCAGACTTGTTACTCTGTATCTTTGTACATTATTAGGAAACTTCATCACCAAAAATAAAAAGTATTTTCTCTGTATTTCCTTAATATCAGAAGGCTGACACTTTTTTCACACCTTTTTCATGTGAGAACTTATTATTACTCAAACTGTTGAAATCCAATTCCAGTTCTAAATGAAAGTGTAGACTCATTCTGCATCTTTTATTTTGGACTAAGTGCCCACAACCAAAGGGAATACGGATTAACATATTATAAACATATGAATAAGCTACATCTTAATTTGCAAAAGTCTGTCATGTAGCAATGCACGGTGAACAATCCCTTTTGTGAAAGCAAATATAAGACCCAAAATTTAAAGTCAATGTAAGCACCAAAATGTAAAGAAAATTCAGCTGGAATGAGCATCACGGTACTATAATGGCTGGAGTGGTTTACAGTTTCATTAGAAATAATTTTTAAGAAAGCTACTGTTTGATAACTAGGAGGTTTGGGGAATAACAGGGACGTGTGCAATAATGCCAGGAAAAAAAGTTCAAGGAGATCATAAAGCAAGAAAAACTAAATGTGCTAAACTTCTGCAACTGCTATTCATGTCAGCTGGGGGAGAAACTGCCCAGCACCTCCAACTTTTCCTTGGCACTTTGAAACACACATTCCTAAGAAAACAACAGATAAGAACTTACGAAGATGATTGACTTGAGCTGTTGAAGAGGAAAAGCACTAAAAAGAAGTGTATGCCCAAACGCAAAGGGTGCAAAACTCTTGCTTTAATTGTACGTCACATGGCAATACTTCATGACAGATGCCAGTGTCACAGTAGTCACTTTTGGACTTTCTTAAAATTTATGAATTTTTGTTTAATTATTAAAGTGTTAAGCTTCCTAAAGTCTTAATGGAAATTCCCTAATTTTTATAAAACGTAAATATATATTAAATTGTAATATAGTGTAATATATTTTCAATATTTGCCCAATATAAAATAAATATATAGATAATACGCTTCCACCTAGTTACACAGTATAGAGCCCACAGAATTAGTCCTGTGCATGCCCCAGAATACAAAGAATTGTTTTCAGACCATTTCTTTTGACTTACTTTAACATAACTGACACCCAAAACTTCTTACTGTGAACACTTAGTGTGTGTCCTATGTATGGCAAGTCTCTCATGTTGCCATTCCTTACATTAATAATGCACAGAGAATAGTGAGCAATTAATTTTCACGTAATCGGTGTTGTGAAAGCCAGCAGCCAAAATAAAAGTATACGAATGTTATTAAAAAACCTTACCAGTATCCATTGAAAAAAAAAACCACAGGAAATTTTACTATTGAACAACACAAAGCCACTCTTCACAGTGTAAATTTTTGTCACTATCAGTCAGGGAACTACCTGCTGCTTACTGGGACTGACATTATAAGATTCTTTATAGCTATAAATCACAAAGGGTTATTGTGCCTCTGAGAATGCCATGGCCACAATCAGCACGGAAAATAAGAACTCACTGTTTTATCTAGGTTTTTCTTCCAGTCAACATTTTAATGTATTTGTTCTGTTCAGTCTTAAATGTTTGCTACATTATATGGCATTCTCTTTCAGGTGAATTATTAATCTTAGCCTGCAACTGTGCAGTTCTGTATACATGGAAATGTAGTTCAGATCAACTGTAATTCAGCTAAGATGTCGATTTGCAATGTTTCATCTGTTTTTCTTGCAGGATGCGTATTTGGAAAAGGTAAGGATGTTACGGCATTCCTTGGAAAGAATAGAAGACATGTAACTTGTTCACATTCTTAACCAGCATGTAATTTACTGTACCTGTGCTATCTGTCATGAAAATGAAAGCAATAGAATAACTTGCAGGAAATGTAATATATACTGGGAAATATGCAAGAATTTGGACCTTAAAACCATTATTTGAATGCTTTTGAATCTGTTGGTATGAGCATCCTTTTAATGAAGACTGTATGAGCTTTTAGATCCAGGTGGGATCTGGCTTGACAACAGCAATTGCAAAATTATGCATAAACAAAGATGAGACTAATTATAATTGATAACTGTTGCTTTACAAATACTTTTCAATGCTATAAAATCAAGACAAAAGTAGAAATTACCTAGAAGGTGCCTGAACTACCACACTAAATAACAGCTTAGGATTTATCGTTTGGAAGACAGACCAGCTGCAAAATGGAAAGCAAGATCCAATTAAAATAAAACACTCCCAACTGCCCATTTTTAGTGGAATTTTATAGTAAGCAGCTTTATTTCAAACACAGCTCTTCTTAGAAGCAGAAGCATCTGAACAACTGAACATCAACTGCATTGGGAAAGGCCCAGAACCAAGGTTTCCTATTCTCTTGGCAGGCACAGAACCACTACGTTTTCACAGAAAAGCAGTCAGGATCAGCTACACCATACATGTGATAACTTGGAAATATTCTTAAAATCTACATATTTCAAATGTGGTGTGAACTACTCCATATACACTCTGTCCTTTTGGAGACTTAAGCAGAACTCAGACCCTGGAGAACTTAGTTTCGATCTGCCCACGTCTGCCAGACACCAAGATCAGCAGTCTGAAATCTCTTTGCCTTCTGGTTTTTTTTTTTCACATTTAAATCCTAGTTTGCTTCTGCTGTTACACCCAGGAAGAGGAAATGTCAGTACACGTTGACCTAAAAATTCTCATTCTACCATATATTGTTTGTGAAATCTAATCTCCAATATCCAAAGTAAATAGCTATTACTATACGATTATTACTATCTTACTGAGTTGAATGTAATTGTCTGCAAACCCCTGTATTTTGTAATCAGTTAGTTTTCTACCCCCACAACCAACTAAACCGAGACTAATTCAATTTTTCAAAAATGATAAGATTTAAGTACCTAACACAAACAGTTTGAAAAGTACATATGAATGTACTGATAAGGTAATTTCAGAAGTTTTCAAAAGGACCATAAAACTCAAAGTACTTAATAGAATTCTCCTTGCTGCTGTATTTAGAGAGATATCATACAGTTTTACATTCATTTTGGATCCAAGGCACTCCCATTACAAACAAAGAAAAATAATACAGATCTCAACGAGTTATGGGTCAAATATTTTAGGATCTGTATAGGAAAAAAAGCATAACTTATCTTCCTATTTTTCAGGCACTATTACAGGCAATAAATATTTTTAAAATTAGAAACAGTTCAAAGTTGGAAAAGGTCTGTTATCAGTTACTTGCACCAAAGTTTAAATGAAATCCAGAGATCCATTTT
The DNA here is from genome assembly GCA_025774025.1 of Xenus cinereus. Classification (NCBI taxonomy): domain Eukaryota; kingdom Metazoa; phylum Chordata; class Aves; order Charadriiformes; family Scolopacidae; genus Xenus; species Xenus cinereus. The sequence continues at coordinate 10,588,146 of JAOXJK010000001.1, read as the reverse complement.
GATTTTTTAATATTTTTTTCATAGTTGTTTTGTTTGGTCGTGCAGAACAAAAATAAGATTTTTTTTTGCTTGATTAAATGATTTCAAGCGTTAGTCACTAATAATATAGATAATTTGCAATTCAATATGTTCCTTTTCAGTTACATTTAAGTTGTATTATTACATTACAAATATACTTTAAGTAGGTTTTCTTCAGCCTTTTCATATGAAAATGTGAAGTAACTACCTTATTTTACATGGTAAACCTCAAATATGTACTGTAGTCAAAATGAGAAATCTGGTTAAAGAGTAATCATTTTTAATCAACATTTTGCTCTGTTTTGTGTCAAATGATATAATCACCTGCTCCTTTCATCTCAAAGAAACCTGAAGATTCCCATACGAGATTTTGCCAGCCATACCTTATGGATGATCTAATTACCTTATGATCTGGAACATGCTTCAGAAAATTTGAAATAAAGTCTTTATGCAGTTTTTTTCAGAGTGCTCAGGATTTTTCTTTCTTTAAGGTGACTTCTAAAACATTTTCTGTATTAACTTAAGTAATATTCTTATTTTATAATGTACTATATTGGAAAACCAACTGCGGAAAATTGTTTTTTTGTTCTAAAGGTTCCTTTACCCTTTCAATTGAATATCACTGTCATATCAGATTAGGTCAGAGCACAGTACAGGTTAGTTCAGCATCTCCTCTGAAAACAGTTGATATCAGATACTTCAGAAGTTGTTTAGAAAACCTTGGAAAATTCTGGAATTACTTGAGTACACAATTATTACTTTTCCTAAGTACCTCCAGAGATTGGCTGATTTAATTTACATAATATAGGTAATATCTTACTTTCATCTATTTCCTCTCTGTGTATTACCCAATACTTCTAGAAAACACAGGCTTTATCTATGCGACCACGTCACTTATAAAAACACTAAAGTGAAGCTCTGTGACCAAGAACTCCAAATTTGTGTTCAAGCCTTACATATTGCCATGATCAAAGCCCATCTAAAAGACAGATAACATTCTACTCTGAGACAACCCACTTTCGGTACCCCTTCTTTCTTCACAGTACATTGTTAGTAATGAATAAAGTTCCTTATAGTCTTGGAAGAATTAAATGTGCATACACCTATCTAGAAAATACTTTGAAATAACAAGTCATTAAAGAAAGTCTGCTTGCTGCAGTATCTAGTTTCATTGGCAGGAAAATGTGCTGTTTGTTTTGAAAAAGGCTTTTTACTTCTGGGAAGTGTGATTTGCAAACAGCTATGATGCTGCCTCCAAGATATTCAGTGACAGCGGTCATTTGTTTACCTGACTGGCAGCAGAACAAACCCTGAGTGAGGACAATTCACCTCAGGCCTTCAATGTTTGCTATATTTTGCATTAATGCCGCACTCCATGGAGTGGTAAGACTAGCCTAATATTCCTGGAAAAGCAGATTTCAGGAATGGGATTGAAGGTTAAAATTGCCATGTGTAGCTGCAAAATGTTTTAATGCACTTTTTGGAATCCGGGAACATGGGAAACTGTCCATAAGGACATAGATATATTTAACCTGTACTTCCAGATGACCCTTACTTTGATTTAATTGGATTTTTTTTCCCCAATAAAATCACATCAAACTTCTATTTTGCTAGTTTCAGCCCACAATAGCCTGCAAAACAGGAAACAGAATTATGGTATTTTTAGCTTCCCAGTTCACTAGGTAGTCACTATCAAACAAGAAAGTTCAGTGGTCATGAAAAAAGACTTTTTCATGCCATAATAAGATTTTACTACTTCCAATGCCCATATAAGTGAGCCCAAATATATATTGTTCCTTAAAAACAACAAACAAAAGATTCTTGCTTATGTTTTATGAGATGTGCTCCAGCATGCCTAATGTAGGCACTTAGCATCTATATTTTAAGTTGTTAGTGAGACAGTTCACCTAAAAGAAACAGCTAAGTTCCCTATACAGTCAATGGAGACAGGGGTGCCTTTGATGATTTCCACTTCTAAGACAGATTGGCCTCGGTTTAGGTACCAAAGGATTTACATTTGTCTGGTTTCTTTCTAAATCTGCTACACGGAAGCCTGTCCTTGAAAACAGAAGTCAAGAAACAGCAATCCAGGCACACATTTTTGATGCTTCAAGTTGAAATTCAACTCTCTTTTAGCACCCACAGCAAGTAATTGCTACACAAAGGGGCAGGCACAGTTTCTATTTGTCTCCTTGCTCTCGTTATTTGCCTGTGTATTGGGTATAACATGATCTAGAGAATGTATCTCCTAGTCTATCTCTTACAGCCCCAGACAGACTGCTTTTGTTTGACGAAAGCTGTAGCTCTCTCCTGGAATATCTTGGGCCCAGTAACTAAAACCATCTTTATAGCTGTGATTCACCTCTGTGCCCACAGCACTGTCTCTGCACTCTATATCTTTCCCTCCAGTGTTGGCCAAATCAGATAAGTCACAGCCTTGTCACCTCTGCCAGTGTGTACTGGGAATACAGAAATAGGAAATGCAGCTGCATCTTCTTACAAATCTGCATCAAATAATGCAAATAATGCAATAATGCAAAAAGGAATTAAACTCCCTTATGGAGACAACTTAACCTTAATAGTACTCGCAGCATCAGAATATAGCAAGAACTATCCAAGAAGGGTAAGAGGGGAAGACTGGGACTACATGGACAAGTGATCTCTGTCAATGTCAGAGGCAGAAAATCAAAGCACCTGTATGATCTGTATGATCCCAGAGGAGAGCAAGGACCTGTATGGTCTTAGTGGGAGCCGAGAGGAAAGCTCTGGGGACAACCTGATGACAACACTGCCCACTGCTCTTTCTGCTGTGCTCAGAGAAACAGGGCTTCAGGCACGTTGTCTGGAAGCAATGACGATTCTTTCCAAGAAGAACCTGGATTTTCTTCCTAACAGGAACTATCCATCAAGGTCCTGAATAATAACAGCTGTCAAAAGCAGCATGTCTGATAATTGCATAGCTCCACATAATTTACAATAGCTAGTAGTGCCTTCTAATACGCTCTTAGTGGAATGTTACTGAAAGGTAGTTACAGCACCAATGACATTTTTATCAGTGATCCTCCACAATTTGTGTTATAAACCGCCCGATGAACACTTTTAGCCTGACCTTTGGGGTTGTTCTCTGCTTTATTACCCCTGGAACATCTAGTGACTGTGTCTGTATCTACTCACTGCTTGAAGCATCCAGGTTATTTTGCTTGTCTCTATAAATTAGACTTACCTATTTAAGACTAACCAAAAACTCTCTAAAGAGATATTTTGATGCAATTCTTTATTTGTTATTAAGAATCCAATTTCCTGGTGCAATTTGTATGATAGGGCTTTTCCAGCAAAATTTATTTTCAGGAATCATTAGTTGTTCATGGTATTTTCAGATTTCTTGATCGTAAAGAAGTTATAATCTATACTAGTTTACGTGCCACATAACAGGGCTAAATGCAGGAGTGAAAAATATGTAACTTGTGTTATACAAGAGTCCAGATCTTTACTGTTCCTAATATGAATTAATTTAACACTTCTTTCTCATAGCTTTAAAAAAATTATAAGAACCCCGTAAGTTTTCTATTATCTTCTGCTTTAGATTACATTATAAAATCCTGAAATCTCAGTCCATACATCCGCTCAACTACATCATAGGTCCAAGTTACCTCTAATAGCTATACTCAGTGTTGATTTTTATTGCAGGAAAATTAAATATAGACCAATTACAGTGCTAGGCAGAAACATTACAAACTCATACTACCTGCTTTATCACATTAAAGCAGATATTCAAGGTACACAAGAAGTTTTCCAATGAAGTATCCTTGCAAAATTCCATTTGTATCATTCTACCACCATAAGATTAAACTAAATCTCCATAAACTAGATGCCGTATATTGTGAAGCAAGGAAAAGTATTATTTTCTAAGTGTGTTTCAACTGCCTTAAACAGATTTAGTAAATAAAGTTGTAGACAGCTCTCACAGATTTCCATGTCAAAGTTTCATACTTCTGGTCTTTCTTCCTCTGTTGCCTTCTGTAAGCCCCACACAGGTGTTAAAACAATTTTCATTCCTTCTGCTGATTCTGATTTCCTTCTCACATTTCAGCAAATGGCCGAACTGAACTCTCAGTACAACTCACCTCCTTCCAGATTAAGAACAGGATTGAAACTACTGTCAGTGGGATTGCATATGGAATGGCTAAACCAGTATGAGAAAGCTTTCTGCCTTCCTTGCTTCATTCTGACAGATGCAAGGCTAACTATAGCATGTAGTTATACACTTCGTTGGGGTGTCCTTCCTACTACATTTTTAGAATAGATTTTCCTTTTTAAAGAAATTGATTTCTAAATATTTTAAAGTAGTTTGCTTACATGCTGAATGCCCACTGCCACATTAGGAAGAACAGCACTGCACATTTATTATTACTTATTTGAAAGAAGTACAAGGCAGAACAAAATACATAGAGGAGAGGACCACAACTACACAAGTGAAGAATTGCAGCTGATGGGGGACACTTAGGGGTTTGTTTAGATTAAGTCCTTTCTAAAGAGCTTTAGGGCAAAGCTTTCAACCAAGCTATGGCATTGCCTGTTATTTTGTGCACATTTCCTTTGATAAAGTCAGTTTCTGCTGGAACAGATAAACCTGAGCCTGTAGCCCAGGGGATATGTTGAAAGCAAGCTCTCCTCTTCTAACCCCACAGAACAAGCATGGACAGCACAATAAATCACTAACACTAAAGCTCAGAGAACAGAAAAAAGTTAATTCTTTGTTTTCTCCAATGCAGTAATAAATTAAAGCAGTCAAACTGCAAAATGAACGTGCAGGATGAGAAGACTGTTTCTGTTCATTTAAGAGCTGATCCAAAGTTTTCTGAGGATTTTTTGTTCCCTTCTTGTGTTCCCTTTAATTTCTTTTCATCATTTTCCAGCTTCATCATGGTATCTACTTTCTGCCAGGAGTGTAATTACCAGAGAGACTCAAGGAGAGATGCTGGCTCTTCACTATCCCTAGCTTCATGGGGACTGGAAAATCTCTTTTCACTGTGATACCCTGATCAATGTCTCCAATTTTAGCCGGCTAAACAGCAAGCAGCACTCACTACAGCCTTTTAAAACTTAGGAAGAACTGGTGTCTATTGCACTTCCCACCAATAGATGACCAAGATCAGTCATCTTGAGCCCATCTATAACTCAGGCATAAGAGGCAAGTGTGGCAAGAGGAATAGGGGAAAGGATATAGTGACTTACTGCTTCTGTTCTCTTTTTCCAACTATTTGGGTGACCATGATAATTCCAGCCACATTCTATTTTCCAAGCAACATCCAAAGCATGTCTATGATACAACAAGAGACAGTTTTGATAAAATGGACAGCCATTGCACATGCTATTGCCTTTGCAAAAGACCTTCTGAACCTGGTACTGGTCTTGTAATTCAGCACTTGGTGCTACCCAACCCGTCCCACAAGTGCTTCAAACAAGCTGCAGAAAAATCATTCTTAATGCTTTCTTTCTGGTCCTTTCATGGACTGCTCAATCATCGGTTGCATGCCCCGCTGTTCTGAGAGGACTTAAATCATGTGTTTCCAATGCCAGCAAATAATATGCTTTAAGATGACAAGGACTTAAAAACTTGAACAGTTGTGATGGAAAACTTATGAGCTGAAAACACATGAAGGGAACACTCGTGGGGCACAGCTGAGGTGAAAGAGCATCTGGAAATTGGCTAGATGGCACTTTTACCTTGAGGAGGAAGAAGGCTGCTTGTATTTAAAGATGTTGTTCCTCAGAACTCAGGAAATACTTTTAACAGATTAAACAGTGATGCTCATATTCCAACCACCTCTATCCAACATTGCTTATGCCCAGATTCATCTTACTTATACTAGAACAATAAAAGTACAGCTAATGATCTCCCCAGATTGGCCATCTCCTCTCTAGTCTGCTCATTAGCCTTATTTACATTCCCCTCAAAGGAAGCACTGTAGGAACTATAAATACTCCAGATATTTTTCTCCAGTTAATACAGACCGCATGTCCTGTAAATAATGAAGAGCTGTGGTAATGACACTTGGACCTATACAGATGAGGGTCCCAGTGAGCCCTGGCTTTTTCTTCCCTACAAACAAATCTCTCAGTATGCATTCTTCTGTTGTGAAGCCCGAGGCTAAGGCATGCTTGAAGCGGGCTAGTTCATAAGCCAAAGTCCACACCATGGGTGAGAACCATAGAGCATTCTGGTTAAGGCAGACTTCTGACAGGGCTGCCTGGGTTTGCCTCCTTCTTCAGAGAACTGAAGGTGGGAGGGATTGGCTGATCTCAGAAGTGCATGGAAATAAAATAAATAGGTGTTTACTTATTTCTCCTATCACATTCTGATTTGTGTGGCAAACATTTCCCACTGGTCTAGATGTGGCCCTCTTTTGCCAGTCACAGCATGATGTTTTGGTACACACTGTTCATCTCATATGTCAGTCCTGGTATGGAAAGCTGTATGGTGGCAAGCAGGGAACCACATGCTTCTTCCCATACTGGCTTAATATCTGTGAGGAAGTGTTCTCTGACACCACGGCCATGGTCCATAGCTTCAAGAGATAATACGTTGTGCCATCTCATGACAGTCCAAGGGGAGGCTCTTAATTTCGATCTGAGGAATGATTCTAATGTTTCTTCGGTCTCATATTAGGGTGTTAGAGAGAGAGGGAGCAAGCTGTGCACCAAAGGTCTTCTTACAAAAGGAAACCATGACACTTCAATATATGACTTTCTATAGAAGGAAAAGAGTGAATAAACAGTGATAAGAGGAATGTGGAGACTTCAGTTTTATCTCCTGAAGGCATCTTAAAGTTCTGAGATTGCACAGTTTTCTAAAGATGAAAGAGAGCTCTGACATTCCCAATAAAGACCCAGTCATTCAAAATAGTGCCCTGAGGGGAACTGGCCATGTGGCCTGGAGAACTTCCAGTACAACTAAAGGCAACCAACCAATTTGGAAAACTGACCCATCTGCATCTTAGCAGCTGATTCCAAGTCTAAAAGATATTGAGTACATTCAAGAACTCATCGTCAATCTTCAGACTTTGATGCTGAGGACATTGGATATGCTTTTACCTATTCTTGGTACCTGCCATCAGGTTGCAGGTGGCTTTTCTTGGAGGATCTTCATGGTCCTAAGTTTTGAGGAGCAGTGTCTCTTGCATCCAAAGGGGAGCAGTTACTCATCTAGATCAAAACAAGTGCCTAAGAATAGAACTAAGGGGCAGGGCACCATTAACTACCTACTCTCAAATGGTAATGCATTTTCTCTTCTCTGACCTACTTAACAGCTTTAACAGGGTGGCATTATCTTTCACTGTCTGTACATACACCAGGCATTTTTTCTTATAATATTATTGGAATAGCTTCAGGATGAGGAAGGTTCCCCTGTATGATGAATATTTTTATTAAATTATAATATGCAAAATTCAAATGAATTGCATTGAATAGCATGTCTCTTTACTAGTAGGGACTGTTTATATACTAAAATTCTACAGTGAAAGTCTGTGACTCAAAATACATGGCATCCTTCTGTGTTATGCTAGAAATGTTACATTGTTATATTTGCTATAAAATAGAAACTGGGGCTGCTATTTCAGTATTTTTAATAACAAGTTTTTGTCTTCACTATATACGATTTTCCTATTTCTAAGTTTGGGAAGGTATTACTTAGGTGAGACATATATATTAAAAATAAACATGCACCCATAAAGCCTTGGACAAGTTAACAAAAAGCTGATCAGTGTCGTAGCTGCTGTTGAGTGGAGAGTCAGCAAAGGCAGTTAAGACCACCATAATCTTTTAGACCAGGCAGGTTGCCCAGAATTGCCAGGAGAGGGGAAAGACAGGGAATCTCTTCATCTCGGTGAATGTCAGCTGGCTTCAGCATTGTCACAGCATGCCTGCCTGCTTGAAAACCTGGCACAAAGGCACCCATGGTTCACCAGTTCCCCGCTGAAATGGTACAATGAGAGAACCTGAATGCTGAGGGCATCCAGCAAATTTGTAACAGTTGGTAACACACATCAATATTTTATTTCTGCTCTTTACTCTGGGTTCTTCTGTTTCTGAAAAATGCTGGCACTATAAAACACCATTCACCCAGTAGATTTACCAGGTGGAATATAACTGAACTGTTTCTGTCAACACGAGAGGGAGCACAGACACATCTATCAAACTGACACAGTCCCTGCACTTGATGAGCTCAGTGGAATGAGTCTTCCACCTCCAGTTTTTGTAATGCCAATGAGTGATGAATCAGAGATATTTCTGACATCTGAAAGCAATTCAAGGTGAGAGAACCAAGACGACTGGTATTTGCTAGTCAGAACTATAAATAAACTTTTCAGTGCTAAGACTCCTCTGAAGCTATTTAAATAGGCCAAAATTTTATGGATTACTATTCCCTAAGGAAAGGAACACTATCTGTATTTTAAAGTGTGTCATTTCTTCATAGATGCAGTCATGCAGACAGCAGGTAGAACTTTGCCTTCCTTCATAACCACAGTGAATTTATCCTTCTTCCTCATGCTATAGATAGCAATTTCAGACTTCACCCAATGCTTTCTGTTTTTAGAATTAGAGGAATTAATTACATTGATGGGATTTTTTGGAGTGAATCATGTTCTTAGAAAGGGTTATGAGTCAAGATATTAGCTTGTAGTGACATTAGTATATGTTTAATTGATGACTAGGTATATACTCTAATTGGAAATCACGGCATTTCAGCAGAAAAACTGACTCATGACTACTATACAAATTATTAATACGTAATTGTCATTTTCAGATAATGACATATAAAGATTTCTGTATGTGATGGGAGAGACAGCAAATAACTTGAAAAAGAAATGAAGCCTAGCCTCTGTTTTCAGACACAGCAATATCAGCAACATTGGTAACATTAGTAGTTTGGCTGGATTTATACAGATCAATATGAGAATGATTGAGGACCTCAATGGATGTTAGCACTTCTGAAAAGTCAAGATTAAATGTGCACCAGCTATATTTCCACAAAAACAAACAAACAAAACCAACAGTGAAGTAGCCAAATATTCCTTGTTGATCTATGAGAGCCATCTAAAATGACATAAAAAGTAAACTATATATAAAGGCAAGATTTAAAAGGTAAATGGCAGTAAGGAGAAGTACTTGTCTTGTTTGCTATAGCAATGGTACATTCTGCAGAATGCATTTTTTCGCTCTGACAGAACATTTGACACATCAATAGTGAAGCATATTCTGGGACATTGTGTAGACAACTTCTACAGATTAAGTATAGTGATTTTAATGGAGTTGATTTATGCCAACATACCCAAGTCCAGGAAACTTTTATAAAGGTCAGCTCAGAAACATGATTGATCATATGATGGGAGAACGAAACAAGAGAATATTTTTACTGTCCTGTTTGTCTTTCTATAAAATATGAATAAACCTTCAAACTGCATTATATGAACAGACAGAAAGGCAAACTGCCGTGTCTGAACTTTTCCTTTAGTTACTGTAAATCCAAGATGTTCTTGATCACTGCTAAAATATACCTCTACGGTGAGTGAAAAACTTCTTTAAACCTCATTTCCCAGAAAAATTCCTAAAAAACCTAAAGACTGGAGATAATTGCAAACAGTAACTGCTCATTCTTTTTCTTGAAATGTCCAGTCTCGGGGAAATAACCACATTCTTCTCTTTACTTGCTTGGTACTGAACCAATGCATGGATGATCTAGCACAGCTATAAAAGACCTACTCTTTTGTATGGAGGGAGCCAAAACAAATAAAAAAAAAAAAAGGTTAATTCTTACATCATTTGTGTGCAATAAATAACACTATCATTTGATGAGTGAGATATTACCCATTAAATATGAAGGGCAGAATCAACTCTGTAGGAGAAAAGGGGAAGACTTTTTTGATACATAATTTCTTCAACTTTAAATTGACATTGACATCAGTGTATGTGCAACTTCTAAATACTGGCAAAGAAACAATCAAGGATATAAAAAGCACTAGGGTGAATGAAGGTGACACTGTTTTGTAACACCCACAACATATTTAAACTTTTCTTCTCTGTGTGTGAATACATTCTTTAATCAATTTACTCAGTTTTTCCATCTGCAAAGTACTTTTGATTTAACTATGACTTTTGTTGCATGTTTGCTGTTCAGAAAATTTATGTGAATTGAATTCTGCCTGGGACAACTATTCTTCCTGCTTATCGTCTTTCTTTTGTTATTTTTTTTCTGCTTTTATTAGAGAAATAAATTTAATTAATTGAACAAATTAGAAACAAATGTATTCTATTTTTCTCCTTGGATAAACTGATATTTCAGGTGCATAGAGATAGTCATATTTAAAAAGAAAATAAAAACCAGTTATACAGAGAAGGGACCATTCATGTGGTTATGGATAGAAATAAATTGTTATTAGACAGAATTATCACCTTTGTAATAATCCTAGAAAATGTAATGATTAATCTAGCTTTAGTTGCCTAAAGGAGATACGTTGTCTAGTATAGTCTTCTTGAAGTCAATTAAATGAGGAAGAAACTCCCAGTTTTTGAAAGAGAGGTCCATGGTAGATGAAATCAATTGCCATTCTGTAGATGCCTTTTTTCTCTGTTGCCTCTTGGGGCAGGTTGGATGACTATCTTAAACTGGAAAACTAAAGTTAGATCAGATATACTCAGTCAAGTCTCACTTCAGGGAATTGAAAAAAAAAGTTAGTGCCTGTAACTGAGAGAGAACTGTATCTGTGATCCATTTCACCTGTGCAACTAAAAAATGTAAGTAATCCCCAACACAGGTACTTAAATAATCAAGCCAGGATAAAGATTTTTAAAACCACACATCCATGATATATGTTAATTACATACATCCATGGTATACAGTTAGATTCCAGCCATATTGTCTTATGCCTAGACAGCATGTCAGCATACATTACTGAAGATATGCCATAATACTGCTCATCATGGCAATTCTATCTCTCTACAGAAGTCATAAAATGGCCACCTATCAGTCCTTTTCTGCTTTAAGACTCATGGAGGTTTAGAGGGACTCTCAGATGGCCCTCACTCCTTGCACAAGATTACACCTGCTGCGCAAAAGATAACATATATTATGAATAACTCTATCAAACTCCCAACTCTCCCGTGATTCTGTTTTTTGATAAGGTACTTATCTTACCTTCTACCAGCTTCCCAGTCTGCTCCGCATTGCCCCCTGGCAAGATCTTGGCAATGTAAGCTCCAATTTCCCCACTGCTTCCTGGAATTTCTTTCCCACCTACAACTCGGATTCCCAGTCCATTGCCTGTGATCAAAAGAAGAAGAAAAACTTTAGAGACAAAGCAATGAATAATTCACCAGAAACAAAGAAAGAGAAAAACTCATCAGAGGTTACTGAAGGATGTCACCAATAGTTTCTGCCTATGGTTGGAAGATTAAGGTTAACTGCAGTCCCATCTGCCACTTTCCCAAAGACTTTGGCTAGAAGCATTTTAGCATAGGAAAAGACCTTGTGTAACTACAGAATAACTGACAACACAAATAACCGATTCACTAAAAATTACATCTTACCTTCTTCCGATCGCCTTACTGTACTGAAAAAGGACTATTTGCACGGCAAACTTATTTCAAGTAAACCACAATTTGCAGTATTAATTAAATTGCATTACATTGCTAGAAATCCATGTGAGATGTTGAATCAAAGGATAGCTTTATCATATGCCTAAAACATGGATGCAATTTAGCTGAAAAATTGTAGTAGCTGAGCTTTTAGAATCACATAAATATGGAGAGAGGCAGAGATCATTGAGCTCCAGCAGCAAAGCGTGTATATTTACATGAACCTATATTTGGCAGGTGCTGTTATTTTTCTGAAATATTTGCTTTTAATTGATATCTTTGACATCAAAGGGTGTACAAATAGAAAAAAGCCTGTGTAAAGCATTATCGAATCTAACATATTTTCTCCCTTTTTAAAAAAATTACAAAGATGAAAACATTTTTGATCACTGATTATTTTAGGTGGAGAGAAGCAGATCACTAATCTCCCTTATGTATAGAAAAATACATAGAGTGAAAACAAAAGCTTAAAAAATAGTCTCGTAAAGCTAATATTATGTGTTGTCAATGCATTTTCATGCTATCTTGGTTTATAAAAATTAATTCTTATAAAAAAAAATTCTTCTTTGAAGAAAAAGAAAATTTCATATGAGATGATTCACACTTTGATCTGGGAATGTAAAGGCTGATTTTCACACCTTTGTTGTAATGGCTAAATAATTAATTTTCAATTTATTAATTTAATAAGCCAAACCTGCTGAGTGATTAAACTAATCAGCTATAGGAAGCTCACCACACAATCTCTTTGTAAAGCTTTATCTTTTTAGATTAAGGTTTTTCCTCGTAATGCTATTAGCATTTGATAAGTCAGCTCTCAGTTTGTTTTAGAAGCAAGATAGCCACATTGAGTTTCTGGCCAGAGAAGTTTCTACTAGCTTTTCTATCCCAGTTTAGCTAAATCTATATCTTGTGTCTCCACTTTCCTCGTAATTGCATATTAGACATTTTCCAAACAGGCATTTTCTTTTCTTTCAGAAGATGCCTGGTGTTCAGATACATTCATGGATCCTGGCCAGCACAATATAAAGGTAAGGAAGGACACTCATGACTTAAAGGACTTGGCAGGAATTACTTAATGTGGAAACAGCTCATTCCAGTACTGCGAGCCTAGACCAAAATGGTGTATCCCTCCAATATACTGAAAAAACAAGTGGGTGAGAAAAATCAAGGAAAAATAATAGAGAGGAATTAAAAGGAAAGACATGAGGGTTGTTCTTACAGCTACAGCATAGTAATTACTGTATATAGGTATACTTAATGCACTGAGATGAAGGGACTGCTATGTAAATCAAGCAGTATGCACTGCTGGAGGATGCAAGAAGTTCAGTCACACAACTAGTGGTGAGGGGTGGTGGCATTTCAGATGATGGGTACAGTCAGTCTTGGGGAGATGGTACACTTCCATTAGATTTACGTTTTGTGACCTAACATTAACACAATTTGGGTGGGGATTCAGTCACAAGATGACCACTGGTAATGTTCTGTTAGTATACAGAACATTTAGTGAAAGATTTCAGTGTGGGCTGATGGCCAAGGATGAGTTTCAGGTTAAATAACCTGGGAATAAGCCATGATATGACTGAGGGTGAGCGTGTGATAAATGGTATGACAGACCTCGAGTTTTTACAAAGGATGATCAACACTCTTTGCAGTTGAGAACTTTTATTGTTTATGCATCATAGGGTGTAACAGGAGAAACTGATTTTGGTACGGTACTACTGGGAGTACAGGTAGGAGTTTTGTGCGCATATCTTGAACATAATTCACCTCTAGATTATATCCAAGTTTGAGATACAGTTTAGATCTGCCCTATAAACCCATTTCAGAGTCTGTATTTTTGTTTTAGCTATGTGGTGATTTTTAGTATTGATACTTTCAGAAGAGGTAAGAGATTTAGGGTATATGCAAACTCAACCCTGTGACAACATGAAGAGTAACTCTATCAATTACAGCTGTACAAAGATCTGAAATGGCAAGAATCTCCTCTCATGTTTACTTTTTTTTTTTGCCAGTTAAAAAAACCCACTATGAAACACTTTGCAGGCATGTCTAAGTATTTTCAGCAGGAGCTGTGACTAACATGATCGCATTAAATTTGCTACAAAGTTCCTTTAAATTTTTGCTAAAAATTTTAGCCAATTTGCCCCCTCTCTATACACTTGTCTTCTTTTTGTAATTTGAAGAAACATCTTTAAGAAACTGAGCTTCTTGTAAGACTTTACACCTGGGAATGATGATAATTGATTAACTAAACACATTGTTGTTTGGCTGGTTTCTAACATAAATGATTTGATGCACAGAAAGGATGCTGTGTTTTAAACAACAGCTACATCAGCATTCTGGGACTGTGCTATGGGAAATTCTAAGAACTTTTTTGTTGAGGACAGTACTTTTTCCGTGTAATTGGAATACATTGCATAGTTATTTTAAATAAACTACCTTATTTCGGTGCAAAATTGAAATTTAGCACTGGTAAAGTTTATTTCTCCTGTCTTGATAGGGTAAGCAGACTCACCATCCCAAGGATGGGTCTAAATGTCCTTCACAAAAGCTGAAAAATGTAGTCTTTCAAAAGATAAGTACCTCATTGCATAAAGCAAATATGTACCCCTATAAAAGCATTTCAATGTTAAGTCCATTCTTAGGGCTTAGAAATTCATGTGGGCTGCTTTGCACATTTATCAGACAACTTCTGATCAAACACTATTGAAAGTCCCATTAATATGTTACATATGCCTCAGCAAACCCAATAAACAACTATTCTTAGCTTAAAACACACACAAACAAGCACACAGTAACTTACTTTTCACCCACATAGTTTCAGCATATGGACTTCTCATATGACTTCCCGTCACAGATGGGAGTAACTCTACGGGGTCAGAGTTTTCTCGTGCTACACTCTACCTCTGAGAGTTTAATTGTAACAGAATGGCAGAGAAGTGGTTTTTCACGTAAATGGGTGTACAAGACACTGATTTCAGAGGTAATTCTACAGGTACCTGTGCTAGATAACTTTGAAAATCATGGCTGACACTGGTTCTGATTTTGCATATCTAAGGTGTTTGTCCATATTGCTGCTAGTAAACCAAATTATTTTCCATGCTAACATATAATGATTTTTGTTCCTAGACACTTCAAAAAAGCTTTTGATTTTATATTTGCAGGTTTTAGGGTGAAAAGTATGACTGACATAACGTATTAAGAAGGAGCACCCCTGCTAAGGGACAACCACCGTGGGTGCGTGTGTGTGTATGTTTGCCCTTGTTCTTGTTGCTGGATAAATCAGGGGGTATTAAATTTAATTTGACCTGTTTGTATGAAATTAGAAAATTGTATTTCATTATTACTATGCTGCAAAAATGTTACTAGAGGAAATATTTTAAATTAAATTACAAAACATTCAATTCTTGTCAGTCAGAATGAATGACTTACTTTTTGCCCAATGAGCTTTAAGTGCTCTGGTCTGGATGACAAAGAAATATTGCTTGGAAGATGCTGTATTTTCTCATGTGGAGATGAGATTTCAAACCTTTTTAAACTGTATCTATTCAAAATACTGAGTTTACAACTTCTGTTTGCAATGACATTACCCAATTTATCACCTTGAATGCAGATACCTTAAAAATATCATCAATCATTTGCTTTCTCAGATCTCTTTTTTCCCTTGCTTTTTGATCTTTTTTTTTAAAAAATCTTTGAGTCTTAATTTCCATCTCTCAGACTGTTTTGATATAACCAGACATCCATCTTTCAATATTAGATTTCCAGATTAATGAACTACTGTTTCCTTCCCAAAGGACACAGGTGACCAGGTAACCATCAGACAGCAAATCACCCTGCTTTGAACGAGAGAGGGCACCTTTCTGAACCCTGAGTATCGATTCCTACGGAAAATATCTTCAGGAAAACTTCTCTTCAAAGCGAATGTTACACATTTAAGATCCAATCCTTTTTAGAATGCTTCAAAGCTAGAAGACTGCTAATGAATTGCAACTGTTTTTACTGATGTCCCAAGGCTGTGATCCTACTTTCCTATCAAACCTTAACTTAAGCCTTAGGATGCAGCATGCTAAGCAAAAAAAAGTCCCCCAACCCCCCCCCTAACCCAAATCCCCAAAAGGTTAATGCTAAACTTTAACAAGCTAGATCATGCAACTAAATTGCTTTTATACTTCGATAAAAAAACAAATATGGATACTAAACTACAGTTAGCTTGTGAGCCGCTGACTTATATAGCTGAAAATACAAACTTAGAAGCTTTAATGAAGATTTCAATGTCTAATAAATGAAGAGTTACTTTTGAGAAAACTTCATACTTGGAGAAAAATACTAATAAAATTGAATGGCCGATAACTTCTTTGCTTTTTGGCAATTAACCTGCTTTTTGACTTTTAAAAGAACATTTCACTTATTGTTTCATTTCAGATATCACAGACTGTTTCAGTGATGCATATTCATTATATATGTATATATTTTTAAAAACAGTTTATTTGATTAGTGACCAATAACTTGACACTAATAAATTTCGACACTAGTGACCTGGCAAACATCACTACAAAAGTATTTTAAAAATTCATCATTCTTTTTTCCTTATTTCATTTCCATCATTAGGTAGTTTGTGTCCAACTAAACTTATTTATTCTGAACTTGTGTAGCTCAATGTATCTGAGACCATGATGAAACCATATCCTCTTGTAAATTTTGTTGTGTCACAGTAGCAACAGAGCAGAAACACTAGAAACATGACTCAGTTGATACACAATAATTTATTTTGCTGGAGTAGGCTGACCATAACCTGAGCTCTGCAATTACAATTTGGTCATTTTTCTCCATTATTGAGATAATAAAGATCAGATTGCTGCCAATCTGTTGCTGTTGCTCTGGTCACCGGGAAGTTCATGAAATCTTATAATCTTTTTACTACTTAGCTGAGCAACTCCACTACAGCCATCAGAGTATAAACAGCCTAGATTTCCTGGAACTATTTCAGCATCTAAGCAATGATTAGACTTGCCTTTCCAAGCAAATTTCAATAGCCCCTTACATTAGTTACAGGTTTTAAAAAAAAAAAAAAAAAGAAAAGAAAAAAAGAAGAAAAGAAAAAAAAAGAGCTGAGAAAAACAAGGCACACGAGGCTTTTGCTGGTGGTCCTGCCTTTACAGAAAGGTGAAAATTAAGTTTCCAGGGATGTTTTCTCTTATGAATTCCAGCACCATACCATATGCAGGGACTGATATTGTTTAATTATTAGGTAACTCCCATACAGTAGCAACAACTTCAACGTGTTCATGTGCTAACTCAAACATTTTCTCTGGGCTAATTTTTCAAAGTATGAAACCATTTGTCTGTCTAATTAGATGAGCAAAGAAAGTGAAGAAGCAATTAGAATGTACAACAGATTTTCAGTAATCACACATGAGTTTCTACGAATTGGCATTAGAAACTGTAAGTATGAACGTCAGCAGCAATCTGACTCTTGTCACAGTTAGAAATAGAGCTATATGAATTTTTAATAGACTTTTAGGCGACAGAACTTCTTAGAAAGATATTAAAAACCCTACTGATTTGGATTTCTAAGAGCATACCGTTCAAGATGGTAGTTGAAAATCACAACCATAGCTGTTTTACCACCTCTGTATACTGCTTTGAAGTTGAAACTATACAAAAGTAAAATGAGAAAAACTGAAATGGGCTTAAACTGCAATATGCAGACGAAGGCTAGAACACATGTGTCTCAGTAGTTGAAATGGAAGATATGTTTAAACCTCAAAATAAATATTAAAGTGTGGTCTTTCAGATCCATGAGGACATACCACTGAGGGATGAAAAAAACTCAAGTCCAAATACAGTTTTCATCACTTTCTAACAATGCTTTCAAAAACAAAATTCAAACCCAGAGGGCTGAATCATAGCAAGGAAGCACAAGGGGGGACCTTTTTTGGGCAAGGTCCAATGGTAGCAATTAGAAAAACGCATAAGGATAATGAATGAAAACGAGACATTAAGCATGAAAGATTTTGCATTGTGCCAAAATACCATGCTATAGCAAAGAGAACATATCAATCAAATCAAACAAAACAAGGTCTTCCAACTCTATTTGGCTGTGAACAGAGACAGAACATACCTTCCTCCTCTGTTCTTTTACTAGACATTATCTCCCCATTCCTGCTCCAGCCTTATCTAGACCAGACATACGCTACAGTGCGGGTAGGCCCTTATCTACCAGAACAATTTTACACCATGTTCCATTGTCTGTATGAAGGAGAATTGTCAGCCACAGAAAAACCAACAATGACTTCTCTTTGGAGAGTTCAGACTTAAAAGCCCAATGAAGAAATGCAAACTATTTATTTAGATATCATAGTTGTGATAAAGCAATCTGTAAAGTCTGGAGAACAGACCAAAAGGAAACATGAAAAAGCAAACAAAACCAAGTTAGATCAGGCACTTGGAAAGCAGTAGGGAAAATAATGTGTATAATAAAATCCAAGCTAAATTTTTATTTGCGTCATTATTCCTATGCAATTCTCTGGAATACATAAGATGATGACTCATATCAGAGCTTGGTTGTCTAGATAGGTACAACATCTTCAAGACTGTGCTCAGGAGAATTGTTTTGGTGCTTTCTAATGAAATTAGCTTAAATGAAGATGTTTCCTAGAAACATGATTAAGCCTACAAAGTTATTGCACTTCTTGGCCATCGGCAATTAAAGCATAAAATATACATGAAGCCAAATCCTGAGCTGATGAAATTCAGATATATTACAGTTGTTTTAATAGCACAGAATTGATTCATAGCAGCTGCAAATCTGCTTCATGCTGATTTGCACACTGGTTATCATCCTGAAGGATCATAAAGTGTTTTACGAATTAGCATCTTGGAACACTTATCATATCTACTTGAAAACAAGAAACATGTCTCTTCTTTTTGGATGATCTGTCACATCAGAATCTATGGTGTCATCTATGGTACACTGTAGCTCCAAATCATTTCAAAAACTGTAGGCACTGAGATTCATCTGTGTTTACTGATAGACACCAATGGCTCGATAGATGCCACTGGCTGACAGCTGAACTTCATTGTTTAAAATGTTGGTTTTGAACTCTCCCATCCATATCAGCTTTGGTATTTAAGAAACAGCAACAGAATTAATGTAAACATAATAGGATATAATATTATACAATATGTAAGATATATAGGTGTATATGCTAGCTGTAATATAACACATAAACAAAAGCCTTCAGGAAAAGAGTAGTTCCCCATTAAATGCAAAGAAACAACCACTGCTTCACAAAGTGGTTTAACCACAGACTATTGGAAGATGTGAGAACATCGCACTTTGTTTACCCTGGCCTTATATTCTTAAATACCTTCTGCCACAACCACAATGAAGGGCTAAACAAACCTTATGTCTGACCTAGTAAGGCTGCTCCTACATTTACTAAATTTGGGAAAAATTTGCTACCTTCAATAGCCATTGATGATTATTACATCTGCTAAAAATCTTGCCCAGGGTATTGTGTAGACTTGTTGAACATAAAATCATACTAAGAAGGAAGCAAGAAACACATTCCTCTCCTTCATTTTGTGTTACTCCTCCAGTAATTACGGTGCTGATATTTGGGGAACACAAAGGCTGTATCTATCATAAATTCTTTTCATGAAGCTTGTAAACTGAAGGACAGGGTTAAGAGGAAATCCTCCCCCAAGGGTCTCTTCTGCAGGCTTTCTCCCCAGCCGGGTGGTCCCCAGCTTCTATCACTGCACAGGGCTCTTTCTCTCCGGGTACAGGATTTGTATTTATCCTTGTTCAACTTCACAAGGCTTCTGTTGGTCCATTCCTCCAGTCTGTCTCAGTCCCTCTGAATGGCAGCCCTGCTCTCAAGCCTATTCCCCCAATTCAATGTCATCTGCAAATTTTACGAGAGTGTACTCCATCACCTCCTCTATGTCACTGGTAAGGATATTAAATGGTGACATGACAGGGTCTTCTGTGGTACTCGTTACCTGCCTCCAGAAAAGCATGGCCCATTAACCACTGCCCTCAAAACCCAAACATCTAACCAGTTTTTTACTCGTTTACTTGCCTAGACATCGAGACTTTAGCTCCCAATCTCAGGCTAAAAGTTAATGTAAGAAAATACCTGAAGTCTAGAGTCTCTCAGGTTACTGCAATACTCAAATTTCTATCCAGTTCCACAGAACTTTAAAGATTCTTATGAGGATGAAGGTACTGTAAAAGGCAAGCTGTAATCTGTTCAGCCAATATATCAGCCAATTGTTCATGGCTTCACTGTAAAAAAATCAATCTTTGTGATATTTTTAATGCTACAGTAGTTGCTTTTAGTTCAAGCTTTTTATTAATGTTCTCCTCAGTGAGAGGGGAAAGTTAAATAGATTTTATTGATGGTTCCCACATAGCATGAGTTAGCCCTGTCATCAGAGGAAAAGGATTTACACAAAGAATGCTCTGCTGGCATATCATAAATTAGTTGGCATATTATGAATCTGGCATTGTAGTGATTACTTAGCAACTATTAGTAAACAATAGTTCAGTCCTAGGTGAATGCAGTGACCTCTTTTAGCAGTTATCTTAACATCTTGCACCAAAACTTCAAACCATTTGGTTTTATTGAGCTACTTCGGAAGAGGATCTCCAGTATTTGAAGCACCTATTTTTATTTAACAAAATACCAACAAAAGGCTTGAGGATTTAGCACAGAAGTTCTCTCTACTACAACCTTTTGTGCTGATCTTGTCTTACAGACTTTGTGTAATGTCCTGGTGTTACATAGATTCATACAAACATGCATAGATTACCAGATTAATACAAACTGCAGACACGTGTTCATTTATTTATGTAATTAATCAATGTGGTTTTGTGGGTTTTTTTCAATAAACTTCTTAAGGCAGAGTAAATCTGCCTGACATTGTGCAAATATGTTTTGGCATTGGTTAAATAGAAGCTACTGCACTCCCTCACGTCCTTTGGGACAGGAGGCACCATGGGGACATTGATAACTCTTGGTCAACATTTTGAGGAATCTCTCAGAAAGATGATACTACCTATGGTTAACAGCCACCCAGTAAAGCCTCTGCACACTGGATAATTCTGGTTAAAGGAAAACCAAAGGAATATCTCATCCAAATGCATCTCTTGCACAAACCGACGCAGTGTTGAACGGCTATCTGTCATGAATGGGGAAGAATTTGTGGAACTATAAGTTGTAAAATACCATTCTTCCAAACCAAGTAAGATCTGCAATCATTTAAGCCTTTGTAAAAACCTCTGAACTTTCATTCTTTTCTCAAAGACAGAGACTCTGTTTCTGGTGTAGAATTCATTAAAAACCACTATAATATGCATATAAGTTACACAAAATAAGTGAAGGAATTGTAGTTCCTCTGTTGTTAAACTTAAAATTAACCTTTGACTCATTGCTTGGAAAAGATCCTAAGCTGGCAATAGCAGTGACAGAAGCTGGTGGCAGAAGGTTATGGTTTCTACTCAGAAGAGGTACACAGAGCAGCTGTTCAGACTGTCCCCGGGAAGGATTGTGTGGCCATTTGACAGTTCATTTTTTAAAAACATTCAATCTGGATAAAGGGTAGCTTTGTGTTTGGAAACAGGGAACTGTCCATTGGGACACGTGTTGAGACCTTCAGCTCATTGCATGCGCTCTTTCCCTGATGACATCAGTCACTACTGAATGAAGTTTGTAACTGTATCCAAACATTTCCCATGTTAGCTGGGTTTAAACTCATGTCTTTAAGTAATGAAGTGCCTTACTTCTCTTGTACCCAGCTTAGGCTGGTAATATTATTATTATTTTATTAAGGAAAAAAAAAAAAGGAAGCTACATAGAATAATAACTTTTCCACATTTTCAAGTGGGGGAGTTGACAAAATTATTTTTAGTTGTTTTTCTTTTTTTAAAGAACAGGCATAAATCTCATAAGACCTGGCATGTCACACCTTATTTGTGATATACTCATTTGATGTCTCACACAATATGATAATTTCTCATAATAACTCCACTACTACAGAAGAAAAACAGCAAATGAATTAAGTGCATAGTAATTTACTAATCAGCTTGCTGTTTGTTGAAATTAATTCTTCAAAATGCAGGGTTTTTTGGTGAAAAGGATCAAGGTAATTTATTTACCTGCATAGCTTGTTCCTTTAAACACTGCAGTCTTCTCTTCTGTATCAAGAGACTGATATGATAAATTTTTTCTACCCATTAGAAGAAGCTGTCAAATGAGGGAAATTTCAGCCTTTTCTGAGAAAATTGTATATTCTCAAGCCAATGACTAATGCTGTCCAAGACATCAACAAGCAGCAAAATAAAAACATTTTTTACAGGAAACAAAAAGACAATTTCTGATCTAACATTCAATGATTATTTGATATACCTCACACTTTTGCCCCCTTAAATTTTATCTCTTTTACAAAAATATGTGTTGTAGTGACTAAGTGGAGGCTGTACTTTTTTGTGTGTGGGGAGGAAATTAATGTAATTTTAGGGTGCCTATCCTCAGACAGGTTTGGCTTCATCAGCCTTGACTGTCTAATGTCAGCTTCACTCCCTTTCTTGATGAACAGATTTCTTTAGGCAAACTTTAGGTTATTTAAAGAAAATTCTTCTGACAACCCCCTCCTCCAACTTCTTTTTACTGGAGTAAAACAGCAAAAAAACATGCAGGCATTGAGTGCATAATACCTGTAAGCAATATTAAAGTGAAAAAATTTCAGAAACACAGATAATGAATAACAGAGGTTTCCCTCGACAAATGCTGCACCTCAGTTAGCTTGGTGCAATGATGCTATGAGACAATCAGAACCTCAGAGCTCCCTGCCAATCCACGAGGAACATTTTCTTTGCATCAGCGACCTGCAGAACCAGAATGTCTTAACCTTAACCATCCTGCATCCAGATTGCTTGGGAGTGTACACCGAGTGCACCTCAAAAACCTGTACAAATCTGTGAATAGGCAAATAGGGACTGGAAGGCAATAATTCTCAAAATGTTCCATCACTCTCCTCTGGAAAGTTCATCTCAACTCAAATTGGTGTTTGTCTCTTGGTGATGAGGAGCAATGTGGTCCTTTAGACAACTAGTTCCCTACAAGTCTTTTGATTGCTCTACAGCTTCTTTGTCCATAGAATCATAGAATCAAAGAATGGTTAGAGTTGGAAGGGTCTTCAGAGATCATCGAGTTCCAACCCCCCTGCCATGGGCAGGGACACCTCCCACTAGAGCAGGTTGCTCAAAGCCCCATCCATTCTATCACTTTAACAAATTTGTGGCGAAGCCCTTTATTATCAAAGAAAACTTGTTTACTTCAGTGGACTTTGGATGAAGTTTGGAGGATATTTCCTGCTTCTCCCATAAAAATGGGTGCTATAACTGCTGGATTAAAGGATATCTTGCTGCTTCTGATGTCCCCCATCATAAACAATGTTGGTGATACTTGGGTGACTGAGACCTTGTTCAGGGCAGAGGTTATGCCGGCAAGGGCTTGGATTCAAGTGATTGAGTCAGAGGTTTGGAGTCAGATTGCTAGTATATGTCCAAACCCTACACTGGGTGAGGCTCTAGAGCTGGCAGGACAGCAGATGATGCTGTGATGTTACCAGCCTGCTTCTGCTCCCATTCTGTCTCCGCTTCAAAATGCAACTGGGCTTGCCAGTGGTCTTTTAAAACCGACATGCAAAATAGTCACAAAATATGCTTAAAAAGAGAAGAGTTTGAGAGAAATGGCTTTCATCATTGTTACAGAGCGCACTTCCAAGTGGTGGGAAATGGGTGTTTTCCAGCACCTTTGTGTCCTGCTCACATCTGTGTATGTCAGGAGCGTAACGCGCTGCCTAGTCAAAGCAGAATCGTATCATAAGCTTTTGTTTTTGAAACTCAAACTCGTTTCCCTTAAATCCTTACCTTGCTGCAACCCTGTGATCTGTAAAACCAGCTGATATCTGTCTCTTGCCTCAGCTGCAGCAGGCATGGAGCTTTAAACTCTTTGTTATCTACGTGTTCCAGGTTATTTCTAGTTGTCTTGGAAGAGCTTTAGCTCAGTTGGAGATGCTTTCTTTTCTCTCCCACTTAAGCAAGAATGCAACAACTGGTAAACCCAGGCTGAAACACTGGTGGATTAACCCCAACTTTCTTGCAATAGTTGTGCATATTCCTGCAGTCCTATGAATCTGTCACCCTTTCATATATATTTCATTATTATCTTTTACTCTATTCATTGTAGTAGAGTGCTGGTAGCTCTTTTTAAATAGAAGAGATGAAAAAAGCCTGCAGGGTAAAGAAAAAAGGTAGATCCCTAAAACCACCCTAATTCATGAGATTTCATATCCCTGGCACACAGCTTCCTGAAGCCTTAGTAAGAAGGAGGAGGAGAGAGGGAAGGAGAAAAAAAAGAA
Source organism: Xenus cinereus (assembly GCA_025774025.1). Lineage (NCBI taxonomy): Eukaryota > Metazoa > Chordata > Aves > Charadriiformes > Scolopacidae > Xenus > Xenus cinereus. The sequence goes on along the minus strand of JAOXJK010000001.1, from coordinate 10,564,059 downwards.
AAAAAAAAGCCAGCCACAAAATGAGATAAATTACTCATGGCTAAGGAAATATTCTGGTAGAAACCAACAAGAACCCTAATTGAAGCCATTTATCTGCACAGTGGGCTTATTAACACTCTGCTGCTGTCATTTGTGTCAACATACCTAAACATATAAGCTCCTGGAAAGTTCTGATGTCCCACTTGGGTTTTTGGGATAAATAGGCAAAAGCTTTAAATTGCGTAAATGCTCAAGTAAATTAAGCTTCGGGCCATCCTGATCTTATATTGTTGGGTTTTTTTCCTTAGCACATGACAGCGTTCTATCTTGGTGAAAACAAAAGTTCTCTTCATTGCAGACATCTGTATTTTTTCTGTTCCTTGTGCTCTTTTCCCAAACTGCTGTTTGATGGTGCTACTGTCCCAAGAGAGAAGGCACAGTGTATGATGAGAAGTCTGATATTTGTGGGACTGCCAAAAAATCAACCAAATTCACAATTGCATCTTTAATTTCTGAAGGGTTATATTGTTTTGAAATAGATTAGGAAATGTTATCGGAACATGATTTAATTTTTCACTTTTTTATATATCTCACTGGATGCAGTACTGACATTACAGAATGTTACTAAAATGTAATATTACCTTTAATTAATACTGATAATTATGTCAAAATTCCAAAGATAAGACCATGCTATAGGCTTTCAAAAATACTGAAGTATAGCTAACTTGCTTTTTCACTTGTTTAGGTTGTCATCTTTTTCCACAACTCATAATTTGCCAACAAATATAAGAATAATATATCAATCATTCCTTAGAAGCTCTTAATATAAAAAAAAAACAAACCACCAAATAAAAACCCCAACAAAACAAACAAAACTCACTACATCATATTTGCACCTTGAAGGCAATCTGTGTTTCCAGCTGGGATGGATACAGTGTTAACTGAACCGAGGTCACAATTATAATATATTAGTAAGCTAATAAAAAGTAATAAAGAAAATAATTTTCTTTTGCAATGTAAACATTACTGGATGCACTTTACCATGTATTTCTCTAAGGAAACAGTTAGAATTTGATATCAAAATCTCATGCCTGTATACCTTTCAATTTGTGCTTCACTGCCCTATTTTTTGATAAAATACTAGAAAATAAATAGTAGAACTTTTTTAGTAACAACCTTACACTCTGTTTTGTCTAAAGAAAATTTTGCCTAGTAGTTCATTACTTCTTTAAGCTGCCAGTCAAGCTGCTAGGCCTTAAAATTAAATGAATACATTTATAAATTAGTATATTTTTTTAGAAACAGAAGTAAGTCTGTCATAACTGATGAGCAAAGCTGTTTGAAACTGGTGAACTATTAGCCTAAGAAGAGCAATCATAGCTGAGCTTCAAGATTTCAGATATTTTGCATATCCAAATGATTAAGAATGCAATTATCAGGGCAAAGCACTGCTACTACAGACAGATGATGGCCTATATGGTATAGTCCTGGCTCCAAGGCCCAGCTGGGACTTTCAGATGTGAGAGGCCAGCCACAGAAGTCCATTGACACTTTTTCTAAATGCAGCAAACGATATAGATCTTTCTGGGCTGAAAGATGTTACTGTAATTCGGGGTGATAAATTAGGATCTGATAGAGACCAATAAAAACAGCTCTATATCTATTTAAAGCTAAGGAAATTGCTAAGAATCCAGATGAGAATTATCTAAAGGTAGGCTTCAGTGTCTAATAAAGCGTGATCCAGAGAACCTTGCAAAGTGTGCAAAACCTTCCTGCAAATGGATGGCGTGTGAGCTCAGTGGCCTGTGGCATTGGACCATTAAAGCTTTCTAACAATTGCTCGGAGACCTCTTCTGCAGGATCTTACTGAAGGAGGCATTTCAATTCTGTAGCTCAGGCTGAACGCGTGATGAACTTTTCTGTCAAAAGCCTCATCCTGTAAAGCTGTTACTATGGACATCTGATGTAAATCCACTCAAGTGGATGAGAGACTTTTAGTGTTGGGGTTCGAGAGGAAGGTTCAGAGTGCTATGTCGCATTTCCATTTTACGAAGCTTATTCCGTTTAGTTATGCACTCTTACTAAATCATTGAAATGGGCACTAGACAGGTTTATCATTGGGCAAAGCATATCAATATGGCGAGAAGGTTTTATCTCTAATTCAGTGTACACTGACTTTGGAAATTCAGAGAAAAACAAGAAAAAAAATCTACAATTCTGTGATTCCACAGGAAGATTTCTCAACTATTTAGTGCTAAAAGCCAGTTACCAAAGCAGTCAATGGTATGAACTTTTAATTAAGCTATTAATCATGAATTTATCTTTTTCATGTGCTAGCATAACGTCTACATTTACAAAAGAGAAATGTACTCAGTACTAAAGGTGAAAAGCACACGTGTTTCTAACTAATCCTTTCTCTCTCTCATCGAATTTCTTCCTGAAATTTGTGAAAACCTGCGCATAAGAATGTGCATTTCAATACAGAGCTCACCCAGCTGTGAACAGGGGATGCTGAACTGTTCTTTCATTTTCACTTTTGTCCTTCCTCTAATGTAGCCAACTTATCTACATAGACTCTCCTTAAATTATCTCTGAGATAATATAGAACTTTAACCCAGGCTATAAGAAGTCTGAAACTTCTTGGTGTTGCCAGTGTTATACTAAACAGCCGAGAGGCAATTTTGACAAATGTAGAAACCTATAGAAACAAGTGAGGCTCTTGTGAGACAGAGAAAAGTCAAAAGCAGTAGGCTGGGTAAATTTCCACGTTTTTATCGATGATAGGCATGAAAATCAAGCAATTAAGTATTTACAGTTTAAAGTATATATTTTAATGCTGGTTATTTTTGTCTCTCAGAATTATGGAGGAACATTAGCTCAATGATATTGCTGCTAGGTATTGACATTGAGCAACAAAAAAAAGTCTTCTTTTCTAAGGTTTTCTTCTAGTAGTCTGAATTTCAAGGTGAAAACAGCTTCATCGAAAATTACAGTTGACTGTAGCTGTACATGCACTGAAAACCTTTCAAGTCTCAAATAATTGTTTTTTCTCCCATTTTTAGGCAGAAACTGTATTTGAAAACTAGCTTATGTAGCATCACATTGTGTTCTGCCATGTCTGAACAGGACGGCTTTTCTGATAGCAGTGGAGTAGCAGGTTGAATACAGGGGTCTGTATTGCAAAGGTAGATCTTAGTCTGAGCCATTTTGGTCCAAAACAAATGTCCACTCATTTCTATGGATGAGCTCTGAGAATTGACAAGGCACTTGCTTGGCACTGGTACAGATTATGACCACTTTACTGTTGTCAGAGAAAAACTACTTGCCCAAGTAATTCCTCTAACCAGAACTACTTGTTTGGCTTGAATGTGGAAGACATTCACAGTTGAATTGTTATCTGCATGGATGCAAGATGATTGTATTTGCTGTTACCCCCTTTTGCAGTGTTTGCCTGGAGAGCTCAAAACTCCATCAGATCAGCATGTTGCTGGTGCTCAGCTCAACTGTCTGTAAATGGGTCTAGTCACATGGTTTTCCACATTTTTCACAGGGCCACCAGCTTTTCAGACGGTTAACTTCTGCTTAGCTGAGACCCTGATTGAAGGAAGCATTCCTATTTAAAATAGTGATCGGGTGTTTGTAAATAGATTTCATTTTGGTTTTTTTTTTTCCTAATGGGAATGTAAACATGCTGTGTTACTTTCCTGAAGGACGGATGATCTTTGTAGCTTCTGAGAGAACTGGGAATTGACCCTAGGAAGTTATTATGTTGCTGTAATAAAGAGACTGTGCCCACTTAGGAATTTTCTCTGAGAGGCTCCTACTCAACTACGAGTGTTATACCGCTTCCCTTTTCCATTAAAATAAAAGACTCAGTCTGCCAGACATTCATTAGCATAAACCTTTGATCAGTGTAATTATCTCCAGGCAAAAAATTAGTTCTTTTTTTTTTTTTCAAATTAAATAATGAGCAGAATATTATCAATTCAAAAAATGTACCCCCAATCTAATTTAAAAACTGTACCTAACATGTGCTGCAGAATGCTGACAAAGTAATCCTCTTTCTTAAATCCTCTTTCTGTCATTGATTTGTCACAGGTTTGTTTTCATCAGTCTCGTAGCCAAGGTGAACCTTTACTTCAAAGATATTTTTTTCTTGGTTTTTAAAATGACCTCTTTTTTTCTTTTTTTTTTTCTTTCCCACTCCAAGATTTGACTCTAGAGCAAATTCAATGAAGTCATGAATGTCACATCAGGCACAAACTTGATCTCATATTCCTTATATTATTCGATACGTGTCAAAGTAATGATGATTAAGTGAGCATACAAAACCAAAACACTTTTCATTTAAGTGTTAAAACCCTTCAAGTCAGCCTTATTGCTTTCACAAGTTGTCGTCTTATGCTATTTGACAGGAAAAAAAGAAGCAGGAAGCGAGAGCGTATATTTGTGGGGGAGAAAAAGTTTCAGAGAGTAAATTCAGATCACTAATAGGTGCTCAGAAGGGTTGCGCTCGGTTCTGTTTTTAATCTCTGCTTACAGGGGCAACTCTCTACAAAATAAAAAGGAAAGAGACTGGTTTATGATCACAACAAAGTATGAAATGGATTTATCATATCAGCATTCTGAATAGCACTTCCTTGAATTTCTGAGAAAAAAGTCCATTAGGATGTCTTATAGGGGACAGTAACTATATTTTATTGAATACTTGGAAAAATCTATATTGTATTAATTAAGTGTAATAATGAAGTGTAAGAATAATTTGAAAGCCCAAGTATTTGTTGCACTGAAATACTCTGTTCTTTTCTATATTACAACAGAGTAGCAAATTCTAAATCCTCAATATAGAAATAAAACTGAATGACTAATCTATGACTTCTGCAGAGCTGAATCAGGGCAAAGGCATAGTTTTAGGGTAAAGAACAAGTTTTGAAATTTTTTTGTGCTTTTCCATGACAAAACTGTCTTTCTAACGGTTACCTCTTTCATGAAAATTTACATTGAGAACAGAAAGTAAACAGTCTTCTCCTTCTCCCCTTGTCACTGTCTCCGTTAGACAATATCTTTCCCATGTCGTATTATGGAATTTCTGGGGGGGGGAAAGGGCAATAAAAATGATGGATACGTGCTAGGACACTGCAAACCTGTTAACCATCCTCCCCCTCAGTTTTCTAAGATGACTGAAGTTAGTTAGGAGCTTTCAGTTTCAGTGGTAATGAGATGCAGTCTAGTTTAAGTAGGCTTCTACCACAGATTTAAAAAAAAAAAAAAAAAAAAGAGATTTTGTTTTCAGGCCAAATAAACACTGTGCCAGTAAACAGATTTATCTCTTTTAAGTCTAGCATCGGAGATGCCTACAAGAATTTAAAAGAACGAGTCATAAATGTACAGAGTGTTAGAGCCAAGCTTTTCTGAAATGACCACTATTTGCATGTCCTTCAGAATTTATTTTTTTAATGTATTGATTGACAAACATAGTTCAGTTTGTAACACTGAAAATTTTGTTCTATATTCCTTTTCAGTTTCAGCTTTCTCTGTACATAAATTAAACAGCAAGAAATGTATATCGGCCATTTTTACAACAAATCAGTGAAAATTCCCTGTAGCGGTAGTCCAGCTGTGGAGCTGATTGAATTAAAAACACATCTAGAAGCTTTTTATTCAGATAAATGCAAACCTTAAATAATCAAAGGCATGAAAAATTTGTGAAATCTCTGTAGCTGTGGAACTTCAATGTTCGAAGTAATAGCATTGTCAGAACTATGGTAACTATGCTTCTGCAAATAAAAATTACCTTATAAATTCCCAACTACTTTTAATTAAAAAACCTGGGAACTAAGCAATAAAAACAAAGCACTTAAAAAGGCAGGTTTTTGTCTGTTTTAAAAAAATAATAATATAGGTCTCGAAAAGACATTCTGTGTTACTGAGTTCTGGCCTCTTCTGCCCTGTTGCAAGAGGTTGCTTCAATATTGCAGAACCTCTTATTTCTCTAAAATACATATAAAATGAATGAACAAATGACGAGTGAGTAAAGTAAATATTTATATTTATCTGATCTGCATTCATTATTTAACTGTACATAATTTATAAAGATGTTTCTCCAAAGGGAATGCTGTTTAAAACTGTATAGGCTGTTTTCATGCTCTGGTATTTAGTTCAGTAAAGTATTTGGTCTAGGAGACTGTCTTACGCAGACCTACGGACACTGGTTGTCCACCATGTTCTCTACTTTATAAAGAACATATGGAGGAGACAAGGAAGGATTTACCAGGGATTTGGTAACTGGGAGTGGATTGGAACTGCAGCATTGAAATATAGTTTTTATTATATTATCGCAAGAAACAGTTAGGTATAGAAACTAAGAACCTAATGCAACCTGAATATAAGCAGTGAGGTGTCTCACTTATTTCAACGGGCATTGCTTCCACCTGCATCAGAGCTGCATTTGCTTATTTGGGTTTGCATTATTGACACTCGCTTTCCTTCATCTCACTTCTCACAGCAGAGAAAAATGCAGCTGTAGCAGAGAGTATACTTCGTATTTCTAAACAATTGTTTTAGTCTTTTTTGCTATGCTTGGGAAGAGGAAATCCCGAGTAAGTTTTACATATGAATTGGTCAAAAAAAAACCCCAGAATTGCTGACTGTAACAGAATAGTCATGATTTTGGAAAGCATTTAGGAACCTTCATAGTTCCTAAGCATGTACTTCAATCCCATTTCTCTTTTTTTGAAGACAAATTTTCAGGCACAGCTTTAACATCACTGCTGTCAGGGAAGCACATTATGCTCAGTTTTTGTTATTTTCAGTAGTTTTGACCTAAAATCCTTCCCGGGTTTTTGTTTATTTTTCATTTGGTCTCTTTTGGGCCTGATGTGTTGCTTAGGGCCATCCAGAGCGTAGTTTTCCTTTGATCTGTGGGTTGAAGCACAGGGAATGTGCATTACACGTAGACGAGCCTTATCTTAGTGGAACACTAATTTACAATTTGTATCCTTGAATATCTTAAGGGAAGATCAGAGCCGAGCACACGTCGGGGTGACAGGGAAGAGAAAGGACAGCTTGAATTCTGCCTAGAGAGCAGCGAAATCTGTTTGAAGCAGCCTATTGCAAGTAATAACTCCCTCAGTAGTCATCCATGGCAAAATAGCACCTGAAAAAAGACAAGAAAAGGCTGAGCGAGTCCTCAGATGGGCACAGAGTTCAGATAAACAGAACGGAACTATGGAACATGGATTCACGGAGCCAGCAGCCTCATCCCTTTGCCCAGGCGAGCTGAGCATAAAGAGTTCTGGGCCAGGAGCTGCATGGTTACATGAGAAGAGCTCTAAATGGGCAGCATTTTCTCTCTATAACTCAAGTTTGGGGATGTGGGTCAGAATCCTCCTCCACAAATGGAGGGGGAAATTTACAGGAAGGTGTTTTCAGGAATGTCTGGAGCAGCATCTGTGGGTCTGCAACTTCCCTTCCCGGGGCAGGCCATACTGATCCCACCTGTGGTCCTGGGTCTGGGCTCTTCTCTTGCTTTGCATCCTGCCCTACTGCCACAATTTTCTTCCCTTGCCATATGCCTTGTTTATTTAGCTTATTAACTTCTCTTTGTGATGAAGAAATGTCCATATAGAATTGGTATCCAAAGGTTTATATGAAGATGTAAAATATTTTCTCCATGTCAATTATTCTCTGCCAGAATGATGTGCACTGAGTAAATAAAATATCCTGTAGTTGATATTGGGGGTGGGGGGCTCAGATGTACTTAACATTGTAGTAATGCTGCTTTTGCCTAAAGAGCTTTAAATTATTTTTTTTTTATAAGCAGCAGAATTAGGGCCATCATGAAACTTTTCAGAATTTTTACATTGTTGTAGTCCTTGTTTATTAGCAAAAAGGCAGAGAATTAGATCTGAGCCTTCTTCAACAGGGGTTAAACTGGACCCAGTACCAGTTATATGTCTAGTGAGTTAATCCCATCATGAAAGAAATAAGCAATAAATCAAGCCAGTTATGATTATAGTCAGCAGTATGTTTAATAAATCAAACCAGCCACACTAATCCAGGAACATAAGTAAGGGGGAAAAAAACCATTTTTTCTCCCATAAAGCATTAAATTCACAATATGTGGCTTTTTACGCAAAAGCAGATCTGTGAACTGCTTAATTCAGAGCTGTGTATGCTGGTAGGGGGGAAGTGGTCATCAGCTCTCTTCTGCTTATATTGCCGTTCCCGTATAGAGCAATCCATTAGCATTACCACTTTACATAACACTTTTTCACATTTATAACTTTAGAGCTCGTCTCTTGGATTTGTGCCCTGCTTTGAAATTTTGTTTTTCAAATCTTGTCCTTCTGGATAGAAAGAAGGACAAAAACTTTTCTTTTAAGTGATCATAAAACACGTTGCTGAAAAACTTCCATTTTTCCATTTCAAAATGTTTTTTTTTATTAGAAATATAGCCTGGCCGAAACCAACCCCTAATTTCCCAAGAGACATCCTTGAACCTTCAGTGAACTGAAGAAAAGCTGATACTTCCCCAGCAGAGCACAAAATTCACACAATGAAAACGGGAGGGATTTCATAAGAAACCTCTGTGAAACCCAGAACGCATCCGTGTCAGCTGTATGGATTACCTGAAATTGCTGTGAGAGGTGGCTGGGACTTCTCAAGAGCAGAGCTGAAGATGCTTGAAAACACTCACGATATTAACTAACTGACTTTTAGTAAAATGCTGCACACTTAACCTTTCTTCCCCATCCTGTGTAGCAGCCAATACAAAACAAGCCGTCAAAATGTCAAAGAACAAAAAATAAATAGCAGAATTCAGTCTGAGTAGGTTTTAATTGCTTCTTCTGCTAGTACCATTTGACATTTGGGATTTATTTTTTTTTAACTTATTATATAGTGAAAATTGGAGCAGCAGATGCAACAATAATTCAGTTCCAATATTATTCTGGCCAAGTGCTCAGTTTTCAGGAGGCAGCAGTCACCAGTCACGCAGTGTTTTGTTGCCTGCCTGTAGCATGGGCTACTCGAGAGGATGAGGTGATCCTTCCTGCAAGGTACTGAGCAACGGTGTGTGTTTTAAACTTGGTGCAATTAACGGTGAACTGTTAATTACAAGCAATTCCAGTAACTGGGGATGTGCACAGCTTTTGCAAGTAGACATTTCTAAAAGCCGAGCAATCCCCAGCTGCAGGCTGAAATATTAGAAAAATACCAATTTAGTGGCGTCAGCTGGGCATCAGTGGAATGATATGCGAGAGAGCATGCTCTGAAACTCCACTCTTCTTACAGTGTATCATCAAACAATAGAATCATAGAATTGTCTAGGTTGGAAGGGACCTTTAAGATCAT
>JAOXJK010000001.1:10521936-10554626 GCA_025774025.1 Xenus cinereus | reverse complement strand
GGGCAACCTGTTCCAGTGTCTCACCACCCTCACAGTAAAGAATTTCTTCCTAGTATCTAATCTAAATCTCCTCTCTTCTTTCAATTTAAAACCATTACCCCTCGTTCTATCACTACATTCCCTGATAAAGAGTCCCTCTCCTTATGTCCCTACATGACATATCTGTTCATCTCATCTAATTTAAGATCTCTACAACACAAAAATTGTAGTCCAAGTTAGTCACCTCATGCTCCCTTTATAATCAATAGAGGAAAATAGCCATATCTAAAAGGTGATTTATTCAAACTATTTCAACCTCCAATTAATTGCCCTTTGTAACTGCCTGGTTCTACTGCAATTATTAAACCTATGCATACTTTTGATAGCCAGAGCAGAGAAAGGAGCACACACAGGGTCTTCATTTTCCTCTGAGAGTTGTTAAGATAATTTATGCTTCACCTGTGAAGTAAAACCTTAAACTGACATTTCTGCGTTATTAACTTTTTCTAATGTCCTTGACAAGTCGTATCACCAATGACATGGATCTCTGAATGTCTAATTTTCTAGTTCTTCATGAGGAAGTGCCGACCTGCATTACTTATCTGCAAAACAGAGGGATTTCTGGTTTGCCTTCTGTGAATCTCGTTCTTATGTGCCTGCTTTCCTCTTGGCTCTCCATGGGAACCTGGGGGCCTGGCTCTAACAGTGAGCGTTGCAGTGATATGTTTCTGCAGCCTTTTCTGCAGCAGAGCTATGAAAGCAAATTGGACCTTTATAACCACATTGCCCTCTTAATTACTTCCACTCATCTTCAGATCTTATTACATATCCTTCAATAGATGTTCATACACTGAAAAATGCATAAACAACTGAGCTGCCAAAAAGGGCTCATGGATGCTATTTTAAACACACAGACTAGCACTTTTCAAATTAAGTTAATTCAGCGAGAAGGCACATAAACATGGAATATATGCTCTGTATCTCTACAAAATGTTTCTAATAAATACATACATTTTTGTTTTGTTTTGTTTTCTATTTAGAAAAGCGGAATGATATTAAGTTCTTTCTAAGATTGCTACCAAGACACAGCCATCTCTCCATCCCTTTATTTCCATTCCTGTCCTCAGTTACTGCCATATGACTTCACTGCACTTCACTGGACGTTGTCAGGGTGTTACAGCTCCGTCGCTTTCCCATTATGGGTTTTTTACCTTCTGTGCCACGTCTCTGATAAGGAGAGAGTGTTTGAGGGAATGATGGCCATTAATTAGGGATTAAATCCTTCCCCAGTGATGAGTGTTAGAGGAGGGTAATGGGGTTTTGTGCAAAGCATTATCGCAGTTCTTCACAACACTAAACCAAAGAAACAGGATAATAATCCTCTAAGAAAAGAATATGAGGACAAGGGATGGGTTACACTTCTCACCCTCTGACTAGTATATTGCATTCAACACAGACTGTGGCTATATTTAATGTGTTTTTAAATTGATTAGTAATCACATATTCACAGCACTTCAGTATTTCGCTGTACAAACTGATTTTGCTGAACTTGCAGGTGAAAGAACCCTAAATATATAGAGACTTTGGCAGTGAGGGTTTGATATAGGAAAACTTCTAATTCTCTTCCTCTCTCTTGGGATAAGTACCCCATAAGCTGGCATGCCGCAGAAGGGTTGTGCTGTGTGAAGGAATTCATAATCTTTATGGAGAGTATGAGGCATCTCTGACATGTGTGCAGCGTTACAGCTACGCTGTCATCCTCTTAGCAGTTTCACTGACATCACCACAAAAGTGAAGATTAGGGTTACAGTCTACTGCCTACAGTGTAATTGTTGTCTTTATCTGTAAAGTTCACAGCTTTTTCTGAATCGCTTCTCTGTCTTTTATTTTTTCATCAGAATTGAGCAGGGTGCTCCACAACACGGACAGTCTGGCTGCTCAAAGGTACATTTTGCTCCCTGGAAACAGAGAATATCCTACCTTTGGAAAGGGAAGAATTACTTGTGATTCAGCCTAAGTGAGGCAAAGCAGCAAAAATTACCTTTGAGCGCACTCATTGCCCCTGTAACCTACTGTCTGCCTTGCTGGATTTTCACCCAGTGTGTCTAAACGGCTTTCTGATCAGGAATAACACAATGTAAGGGTTTGTCTTTGCAACATTTCCAAAAGCATTTCCAATGCTTCCGTTACCTTCAATAGCCACGTTCTCTTCACTTTTTCAGATATAACTATGACATGTTAAAAAACAAAAAAGAAAACGAGAAAATGCTGGCAGTGTAAAACAGTGTTTATGCCGCTATGTTAAGGATCCAAAACGAACAGGGGATTCTCAGTGAAAACAAACCATGAGATTGTGGAGTGTTAAGTACTGCAACATTATCATTCACTGATCACTACCATCATTGCTTTGGCACCTCAGCATAACCATGATGCCAATTCTTTCTCTCTTTTTTTTTTTTCTTTTTAAAATGCAAATTATCAACCAATCTTTGCAGAGAAAAATTCTTGGTAATTTCTTCATATCTATCAGCCTTGCCTGAGGAGGGGACACTGCATACCTTGAAAAGAAGAGCTGTGAGTTCCAGGTGATCGCATATGCTAAAGAAACAAGAACACTCAAGATGGAGGCCAGCTAGAAGTATACATTCATTTTTCATTCAGAACAACTAATCTCTTGCCATCACAATTTTGGCACAGTTCCTCGTTCCTTAAACACCTCATTCACATGCTAAAATTCACAGTAAATGCTTTTGTGTGCAAACTTATGCCAGATTATGTAAGAGGCATCAAAAGCATCTGTACCTCAGAGCCAGTTTTCATTAATCAAGAAAGCAAATAAACAGAATGCATGTGCACATAATACATAGTGATACAGCCTGAATTTTAAACGATGTGGGACTACTCCTATTATTGATATCCATAAGGGGACAATTTCTGGATCCACAATCAGGCAGTAACCTCCCCTATGGTAATTATGTGATGAGATATATGGAAATCAAACTATAATGGTGAGATTGGGATGAAATTCAAGCTTGCCCCAAAGTTACAGCTGTGGTATAGCTTAATACTAGGGCTGACCCAGAGCAGCGAGTCAATTAATGCCCAGGTTGGCCCAGGAACTCCTCAGTGAGATGAGGTGATGGGCTGAGCCACTGGTCAGCTTCCCAGCAAAACAGCTATCAACAGTTACAGGAGTTCTCCAAGTGGGAACTGTGGACAGTTTGGGAGATTTCCCCATCTAGCTCCTGCTGTGCACGCACCAGTTGAGGTACGCTATTTGTATACTTAAGATGTGTTCATCAATTCCCTGAGAGGAGAATTTGTCTGTGTCGGGTATCTCCCCAGGCAGCTCCTGCTGTTGAACTGACCAAAATGCACATAGATCCTTTAAATTATTGGTAGAAACTGTTCTTGCACGTGCAGACATGATCACAAAGAACAGGCTTTTGCGCACAGGTAAGACAGGGGATGTTTTGTATATGCTGTAAGATAATCAGAAACAATGGACCAGTTGGCTTGTAAGAATCCAGCCACACAACAGAGCAGGAAATCTCATCCAACACAGCTGAAGATGTTGCTGCAAGGATGGTTGCAACAGAGACTCCCATTGCCACCTGGACAGTGACTGGCTGTTCTCTTGGAGAGATCTGACTCCCCATGCGAGCTTTATTGAGGGTTCTTGGGTTTTTTTAACACAGACTCTTCCTGTGCCTGGGCAACAAGTACAAGGCAAACGGTTAAATAAAATGACTCAACACCTCACTTTAGTACTTTTGGTAAGAAAGAGAGGGGAAGGAAGAAAGGGAGAGCAGAAGAAGGAGAGGAAGGAAAGAAACAAAGAAACAAAGAGAAAGAAACTAGTCAGCCAACCAACCAACAACCTATGGCATCTAGATCAATATCCAATAATCTTGTAGTGAGGTAGCTGTGGTGGTATAAGAGTATTTATTGTTTAGTTTATCAATATTTTAAGTAACTGTTGCTGTATAACAGATTTCTAAGTCGGCTTCTGGTTAATAGTCATTGTCTGGTTAATAAACAAAAAGATACTTGCTATTGGTTTGCAGATAGCAGTTAATCAAAATTGAGTTTTTAAAAAAGTGAATAAAACCCGTAAGTGTGGCTCTGGGAGAGGTCATTTGGAAAGCTGAAAGTTAAGCAGAAAGCACTGCGCATTTAGAGAGCTGTGTACTTTAATCCTTCAGACACCGAGAGGGGGAGGAAGGGAGGTATGAAGTCAAGGTGTACAAAGAGTGAAAAATACAACAGTTTCTTCTGGCTCAGGTCCTCCCTACTGTTACCCTATTTCCACCTTTGGCTTTTTTCTGTACAAGTCATGTTTAAGCCTTTTCATATTTGTAGATAAATCTATATGTACATCATACAGAAGTATGTCTGTGCAGGTCTCCATGGGTGTATCTGGACTAAAACCAAAAAGTATGACTGCAGCTTGTAAACACATATCCAAGCTTGCTTACTCCAATTAGAATTTAGGTACAATACAGCACAACTACAGCAGCAAGCAAACCTGGTGTGGGCTATGAAACCTTTGCAGCACCCTGAGTGAATATTTGATCCGATGTGATCTCATGCTGTGCAGGGCATTAGTAAATGGGAAGTCAATATCTACATCTTGGTTCTCCAGTCATCGCTCACAAGACATTTACTGTGATGCACAGTATGTTGTTGTGGTTGCCAGCACGAGAGCTAGCACAGAATTTGGAATAGGCATTTTGGAATTCCAATAGGAATTGCACAAGGGTAAGTAACTTTAAACAGGAGAGCAGGCCTTCAGCTACTTCAAATCACGAGCTATACTGTTGTGTCGTTGTAATGCCACTTGTTCTTGAGTAAGGGAACAGCTTGGATCACAGCATTACTCATCACCTGCAGGGCAAAATTCTCCACTAGGACATCAAGGAGCCCCATGGACTGCCAGGGCCAGGAGTAGCAGAGGCTGACACAACAGTGGACCCAGGGCTTCTTTCAGACTGTGCTACGTGGGTGGAGGAGTCTTTATGCATCCTGAAATCACCAGTGGGTGTTACGCTGACTAGCAAGAAAATACTTCATAACATATACAGAACATTCATTTAACACCCTAAACGTGAGGTGGATACTGGGAGTGGGAGTGATCAAGATTTTACTTTCAGAAAACCCGTGAAAACAATATTTAGCAATTCAAGTAAGTTCGTGCCACCTTCTACTTAATGCTCGAGAGAACACCAGAGCTGGCAGTTGGTAATTACTTCTGCACAGAAACAGGGTTTGACATACACTATTATAATTTTTTAAGCAAGTTAAAAGAGAGTCTGATGGTTCCAGGACAAAACCACTTAAAGCATGCACCTCTGAAAGGAGACAAACAGCATATTAGAAAAGCGTTGAGGTCCTTAACAGTACTAGATGTGAGAAAGAGTGCAATTCCAAAAGCTCAAACAAACAGACCTTACCTGTGCTAGATCCTGTAACCTGCTGCCTTTTACAATTTGATACATGAAAACACCACACTGTGCCTGGGCACAGTCCAGGAGGAGAATGAGTATAACCTTTGCCACTTTCATCTCCTTTGCAAGCAGACTCAGACTTACACCAACATTTGTGTTAGCGTTAGGGAAAAGAGAATAAATCTGCAGTCCTGTGATAAATGTCTCTATGTGAAGATATCACAGAAAAATGGGATCTGATTGTTCTGCTACCCCCCTCTGTTGAATAGTTCCAGTACAGAAAGAATAAAATTCTCATTTCTGTACATGTTGAACACTTACATAAGCCTATTTTATAGAAAGTTCTCCTACAGAGAATATAGGCTTATATGAAAAGCTACAGCAAAACAGACTGCTCATATGTACGACACAACAGATTTCCCCTCTGTTTTTAATGTCTGTATAACTTATATATCCTGAACAGATGTTGTGACCTTTTTTCCGCACTGCTGCTTCCTGTTATAACCAACTAGCAAGATTTAAAATGACTACTGAATTTCCTGCTGCATATGACATAGGAACTATTTTTAATACTGCAAATCTTTTGCATGGTTCATGCTAATCAAATTAATTATCAAGTCTCGTAGAGGGTTGTTGTTTTTTACCTGAAACTGTGTGATCCTTTGGGTCTCTCAGCAGTTTGAGCCTTGCATTGGGGAAAATGTACTGCAGGGGCTTCCCATTTATCTGAGGAAGACAAATGTGCATGTCATAGAAAGACAAAACAATATCAATTGTATCAATAATTTTAGTCAGAACAGAAACAAGCAAACAAACTTATTTCATCCAGAGAAATATCACAACTTCACAATTCAAACACCTCCTTGAGTTTCAAGACAGACTGCAAAATCCTTCTACAGGAGAATGAATGTTTGCTTCCATAAAGCCAGATTCATTTTGAATATAGCTTTAGTTTTGATTTTCATTTTCTAATGACAAGAAGGTTGTCACTGTCTTCTGTAGCTTCTCTTAACATTAATCCTTTGTCCAAGCAATGTTCAAGAGAATGAAATTAAATGTAATTACTGTAGTAATTACAAAATCCTGTTCCTACAGACCTAAACAAAATGGTGGTTGAATGTGTAAACAGACATGAGTTACTGCCGTAGTTTCAGCAAAACCACATATTCCGATGTATCTTGTCACCAAATTTCAAAAGCCTTTTGAAAGACCCAACCTAAAACTTTTAGGACTACCTTTTATATGAAAATGTGCAACTTTCACTTGGGCTGATACCGGAAAGCGCCAAAGCCGAAAGAAACGCATCTCTCCAACAGGCATTAAGAGGCAGGTTCCCAGCTGGGACGATCCTACCTGCCCCACGCCAGGGGCAGAGGAAGGGCCACGCAGCAGGACTGACCCATTCTCCAGGGCCCAGCACTCTGAGCCCACAACCAAGGGCCTTTGCAGAAAGAACGCCCGTTGCCACACTCTCACGCGTCACAGCTATCCCACCCCCTCTTTGCCTGTAGTTTTGGTCTTTGGGAAGCAAAGGAGAATCCATCCCCTCTCTGTACTACACCGGTGCTGAGGGAGCACTGCACTGGGCCCAGAGGAGCCGGGGGCGACTGGCTGGGCCTGCTCCAGGCAGAGGGTCAAGGGGATGGGACCTGGAGAGGTGGGGGGCAGATTCAAGGATCCAATGGGACAATATCAATCAGCACGGATATGCTGCAGTTTGAGCATATCAGCAGCCTGCTGTCAACGATTTATTACCATTATTTATATTTAAGTAGCATTTACAGGGATTAAGCTCCTCCTAAACCAAGCACTTCAAACCCAGCTTCGGCCCTGGGGAGTTTATGATGTTAGTGGACAGCACATATAAATGGTGGGAGAGGAAACAGAGAAATCAAGGGACTCGCTTAGCTCAAGCCCACAGTGAACAGAAGAGTTTATACATCTTTTTTTGTAATTCAGTTTCTTATCCAGTGGATGATGCTGCATCTAGAAGGCTGAAATCCTCCCGTATCACACGGAGAGTGGGATTGATGGTAATTAATCTCAGAGAAAAAGGAGATCATGGATTTGGTAGTGGACAAGCACTTCAGAATAAATCATAACCTGAAATCAGGCAGACTTTAGGACTTATCATGGAATTTTGTCAGGACATAGGATCTAATACTACCAGTGTAGTACCAGTGTATAAAGTGCCCTGAGACTTCCACGTTTATAAATGGATAGGAACATTATCAGAAATTCAGCAAGCGTAATTTAACAGTAAGAATAATGTCTTTGGCATATGTATATAAAATTTGCCTGCTTATATAAAATTGAAAAAATCTGAAAAAAAAAATGTATCTAATTTTATTTTTTATTAAATAAAAAAGAATACAAAATAATGCAATTCAAAAGAAGCAGTATGAACACATTTGAACAGTTCCTTAGCTGGGATCCATTTTGGTGGGAGCAATTTCATTTAACTGAGGAACACTGCAGCTCATAAACTTAAACTCACATTTTTTTTAATTGCTCTATCGTAGCTTTCTTTAGCCAGATTGCTTTTTTGAATAAATAATAATCCAATAATATTCAATACCGTATTGTACATGATTTGCTGACAAATTTATCAGAAAATATAGACTGTCTCCTACTTTAGTCTATTACTTCCTCATTACTTTCACTTCCAGAATTTTATGATAAGTATAAATCTTGGTGATTCATATAGTTATGAATAAAAGCACTAAATTTTATTAGCATTCAGGGTAGCACATTATTTTTTATTGTTGGTGGGAATCGGTACTTAAATTGAACATGTCATTAGGCATTTACCTTCAGAACAGTATTTGTCTGAAATGGCAGCATAAATAGGAAAAAACAGTGGTTACTGTAGATAATGGAAAGAACAGTTATGTTGTTTTTGATGGTTTACTTTAACCACTAATGCCCATATATGAAATCTACCAGTCCATTTCATGGATTCATGGATTTGACAGAGTTGGAAGGGACCTCTAGAGATCATGTAGTCCAACTCCCCTGCTTTGAAACCTTGTAGAACACAAATTATATTGTGTTGCCAAGTGTCCACATCTAGCTTTCGCTAAAGGTGATTTCACTTCACCTGAATGTATTCCAGAGTCTCTTCGAGCTGACTTTTCCCCCAGTCCCCTCGGTGAAGATACAGAGGGACACCCCCAAGGATGCACAATCCTGACAGCATAAATCCGCGCTATGGCACAAAAAGGGGCAGTCCCTCTGCTGCAAGGAATAGAGGACGTGTAAGTCCCCAAGCCCAGGTTTAAGTCACAGGGCAAAAAGTGACTCGATCCCGCTTATTTGCTACAAACCCCACAGATTCCTGCCGTCTGTCCTTGTCGCGGAGATCCTTTCCTCACCTTTTTGGGAGCATTCCATATACTTGAATAGCAACTCTTGCGGTTCAGCGCTGGCAATGCCACCCTCTACTTATCACATACACATTTTGACTCTCCGGTGTACCTTCCTCTCTGAGCTCACAGGGGACTCGGGTCCTTTTTTCTGCACATTACTCAGCGGGCCCTTGGGGGTTGCATCCCGGTAAGTTAAATGAAAACTGAACTATAAAGCATTTCCTCCAGGAACGCGAACTCTTGTCACATGTTTCATGTTATTAGTCAGCTCAAAGGCCCTCCAAAAAAATGGAATGAATGGCAAATAAATGTGCTGAGGTTTTCTAACACTGTTACAGAAAATCAGTTTAAATATACACTTTATTTTCCCTTTGTTGTCCTTATATGTTTTGTCTAAACAAGAAACTCTATGGAAGCCTCATATAAGGGAATTTTATAAGGTAAAGAGGGCAATTAAGAAGGATAGATTTCTTTAGTGCTGTATTTAAGTTTAAAAAATAAAATGCATCAAGTGTATTTTAGTATTCCAGGGAAAGACCGTAGCAACAGTTATAACATATTAACTGGTCTTTGGATCAGGTCATCAAAGCCACGGTAACTTCTGGTTTTAAGTGGTTCTACACCTCCATTTCCAGCAATATCTTACACAGGGCCCAATAATGTGAGTCTCAGCGGCTATGCCTGGCTGAAGTCCTTTAGGAAATACAGTCTTCAAGGGAAAATTTACCTGGGTTAGGTACCCAGGAACAGGATGGTGGATGCTCAAGGTGATGGGTCAGACAGTATCTATCCTAATTTCCACATACCACAGGTACTCGCATGATCACGCAAGTCTTGTGAAAGTCAGCACCAGGAATTTCCACAGCAAAGGTAATCCTGCCCCTTTGGACGGCTACATCTCCTCTGTGCAGAGGAAGATGGTCAAGTTCTTTAGAAATCCTAAAGGTGGAAAGTTCTCTCTACTGATAGATCCCTGATGACAGAGATACTTTGCAAAAGAAGTACTGAAGAAAACCTTAACAAATACAGTGTTCCTGCTCATTAATACATTGCAAAGTGAGTGGTCTTTGCATCTGCAATTAGGTCAGTACAGAACTCTGCCTTTTGATTTTGATGTCATTCTGGCACGCACTGAGAACGACGTTTCTGGCTGACTGAAAAATGAGAAACTGTCCCCTAAATTCCATCTTGAATTACAGTGAGGAGGTGGGTAAAAACTCATTCATTAGATTAGCTGTTTTAACAATTACACTAAATTTGGACATGTCCTATTTCTCACAGTATTTCCAGAGAATCTGAATGACAAAATGCCTCCCCATCCAAGCCTCAGAGAAAGCAGTTTACTACAAATTCAAATGAAATCTCCTTGAAAGTTGGAAAACAATCAAAACTAAGCAGAATGGACTTACAAAATGAGGAATAAAAGTTTGCAGGCAGCCTCCTGGATCTCTGTCACAAATAGCATTTTCTCATTTTAACCCCACTGCTCACCTTATGACCTATTTTCTCGTAATTTCTAAATATGCTAGTACCCCTGAAAAGGCGTGACTTAAATTTCACGGAAATGGCACAGATCCATGAACCACGACAAGCATATACTTTTTGAGGGCCTTTAGAATTAGGGGATTAACATTCAGAAGGTTGCATCTCTACAGCCCTTGCCTTCTTTTTGTGATCAGAAAACTATTGCCAAGGTGAACTGATGACAACACACTAGTATTATGTTGATCTGGGGGATTTTGTTCTTCATTTAGGGCTTAAAAAGACCCACCTATGGTCACTGGAAGTTCTGTATTTAAAACCCCTCACTGAAAAGCTACTTATCTTCTGTTAATATACTCTCAGTGTCCACCTCCTTGTCATGATCTCTTGTTCCTCTGGCACATCCTCCTACTGTTCCTTACCAAACCATTTGAAATAGCCAGTTTAGTTCAGGATATACGAATCATTTCCACAGAAAATAATCACAAAAATAGCCTTGATGTCTAAAGATTTAAAGAAGTTGCTGTTCAACTGGAAGTGACTAAGCAAACTGCTGAGGTCAACAGGGATCAGTGAGAAATCTGCAATAGATTATGTATTGATTAGCTTTAAACCATGTTTACCCTCCTCAGGTAAGCAATTCAGAATCACTATTTTGGGAAACAGCTATTAAAATACTAAACTGCACTGCAATTTAATGCGATTTAAGAATGCTATGTAGCACCACAGGAGTTGCTATAGAAACAAATATATTTTAAAACTAATAATACAATATGTGAGCCTAATCCCCTAGTTTATAAGAAATCCATGGAAACCTGGAAGTTCAGGATTGTCACTCCACCGCATTCTCACTTCAAAAGCCCAGGGTTGTGCTTTATTTATAACCTTGAATTGTACAAGCTCTGTGGGACGTAACCAAGCAGTTCTGATTTTATCTAGTAAGGAAATTGATGTTCCACACACGTGAAACAAAACTTTCTGGAGTACAAATATCATAGTGGTCAGCAAAATTCACATTTTTTGCAAAGGAGGAAATATGAATGGCAAATTGACAGCCAATATGTCTATCTGGAAAATTTGACTGATATGTTACAAGCAGATTAGTGCTACTGATGCAAATTCTTCTTTTTGCGGCTGGTTTGCCCTCACTACAGGATATTAAAGGAATTGCAATGGCTTAATTACTATGCTAACTAGGCAACTGCCATCCTAACTGATTTTGGGAAAGCCTCTGCAACAAAGCAAGCTCTGGGTGAAGGTGGACCTGTTCAGATGGTCAGGAAGAATGATTTGTCATTTTTGCCTGTAGAGTACATTATGCTTGGACACTACAGCTCTCTGTGCAGAACTGAGTTGTAGATACAGGAGACAGACGGCATGGGACAAAGAATTCACCAACTTTTTTGTTAAAGAAGAAACAGGACTGAAAAAGCCTTTAGGGAGTATGAAATCGGCCTGAAAAGGGTTTATTTTTCTTGATAGCTTTAAAATATAAAATGAATGCTAAACAATAGAGATGTTAACATTGATTTACTTGCCTCTATTGCTAAGCGCTTTACTTTCAGAATTCAATGCGGAACTAATGAAACTTTTTAAAAATGGCTCTGACCCTTTTTATCTTGTCTTAAAGCAATTTAATTTCCAGCTGTGTCTGAAAATATGCTTTTTTAAAGTTATCTCAAACAAATGTTCACAGAAGATATTCAACATACACAAGCTCTGAGTAAGCTGAGTAAACATTTTGACAAGGTAGATGATGTAGAGTTGGTGAGAACTGGCATTTCTCCCTTCTGCAGACACAGTGACACTATTGCTCAATCAATCAGTAAAAATGATAACTGAAACTATCAAGTTAAGACCTTAAAGATCTGAAATATATAAACTTCCTTAATATAGGAGGATATGTCACAGTATACTAAGGTGAACTAGATTTCAAAGATGGCAAGCTTGAAAAGCAGAATCTTTTTCTTTTCGCTGTAATAAATGAAGCATTCTAATTATTAATTGATAAGGTCTTATTCAGTAAATGATCACAGACTTTTGGGATTATACTGACCAACTAAAAGTGGGAACAAGTGTCAACAGCATAAAGCAACTAAACTCCTTTAACTACTAAAAGAATGGGCTTGAATTTGGATGAGATTAAACTCATAAAGTGAAATGGGACAGTTTTCTTTTTTTTAGTTTTAATAGGATTACCTAAGGAATAAATAGTTCTGGTCAGCAGATTAACTGCTTTTAGCTATGTTTCAAAAATCAAAAGAAAACCTGCAAAATTAATACTGAATTGCAGATCAATGTTACTCTAATTTCATCATCAAGTAATGATGACAAATACAGGTTCAACAGCACTTCAGATGACTATAGATGGAATTTGATTAATCCTGTAGTCCCTACACTATCAGACAGTATGAATAAATTGTCAAATACTTATACAACTGAAGGCACATCTTACTTGATAGCTTACTTGATCTTGGTGTTGACTTGGTGGTCGAGAGTGGGACAACTTCTCTGGCAGCCTTCTGTCGAGGCCATGTCCATTCTCCAAACGAGATTCCCTGGGTTTGTCAAACCAATCTGTTTCTTCCCGACGGAGATGATAGGCTTTGAAAACCAAGGACAGGTCAAATGTTCTGATCCAGTGGTGGGCAAAGGGCAATAATGTGCACTGTGCGTAGCAAACATGCATAGTGGTTACTATATAGTGGCCATGCAGCTAAAGCAAAGTTACAGGAGAGACTTGAGACATTGAACTCAGGTGTAATTTAACTGTAAGTGATACAGCAAAGTGAGAAGATTCCGTTTATGTCAAAACTATGGACATTAAATACCAGAAAAAACCCCACTGCCTGGTGCTACAGCCATTTTCCTTCCTTCTGGTAGAAATACACTGCAGATTTCACACATTTCTAAAATGTTTCATGAAAAAAAATTAGTCAAATTAGATACTTTGCAGTAAGCTAAGGAAGAAAACCAAACCAATCAAAACCCGAAACCAAATCAAAACCCAAAAAATCAGCCCTCAAAATCCGACCTCCACTAATTCCCAGACTTCTGAACCAGATATTATCCAAAATATTTTGGAAATAATCTAGAACTACTTATAGGAAAGAGACTCCTTTATGAAATCAGTATCATCCCAAACCAAAGCAGATATGAAGCAATCTATATGCTTTGTAATTCTAAGCAGAAATATTTTAAGTGTTCTCATTTTGAATTCCATCCCCTGATTTTGTAGTATGAACCTTCTTTGTGTGTGGAAAGTTAGCCAGAATGTTCTCTCTGCAGTAATTCTATGAGACTAATGTTCTTATATTTGCAACAGTTTTAAACCCATATAAATCTATTGTGTTAGATACCCTTCCGGGATCAAATAACAGTTGAAATCAGTTTTGCAAATACACATATTTATGCCTACAGACTATTGGGTCAACTGACATAGGTTTCACTCCATTGGGATCAGAATCAGCTCTTATGTGTTTAATAATATTTCCACTATACAACATACAGATTTTCATCTATATTGCTTATCAGTGTAAAGTAAAACAACATGCAGCTAATCAGAATGTAATGAGAGTTTGAATGTTATGGTTTAATAAGCAAGATAAATTTGGAATTCAAAGAAAGACAATATTTGTTTCAGCAAAACCACCAGAAATTGCAAACCTTAAATAAGGTCAGTTGTTGCTATAGTAACAAGAGGGAATGCAATTGTTCTGTGACACAGAAGAGAATTTAAAATGAAAAATGGTACTAGCATGCATAATCTTCTCTATTTAGTTGTTAAAGTAAACATAATCTAGTTGGTTTAACAAATAATTGGAAAAAAGTTTAATAGGAGAAAAAAATATTTTTTTATATTTATTTTACTAAATTTCTCTAAGATGAATAATATATATGCATGATTTTTGAAAAATAGTATTTTGTATGTGGAAAAACCAACATCCTATATTAGGCCTTTGGGTAATTCTTAATCTTGGTTCAGATATTATACAGTCCCTTCCTAACTGCGCACAAATTTGATCTAATATGAAATGGTTTGAAAATATTATTTAGATCAGCATATATGAATTAAGTAGAAACATCATTAAAGGCTGATGCTTGTCTGGTTAGTGATTAGTTATTGATTAATTGCTCTCAATAAACCATTATGATCTAATATACAAATCCTTTATGCTTTACACATTTATGCCAATTGACTAGTGCCTGGTTCATAACTCATCCTGTCTGAAATTCTCACTGAAGCTTACATGAAGAACCTACTGCATTTTTCTGATCCCAGATACTAATGCTGACTATTGCAATCTCTGTCATTAGCTGAGCAGAAGAACGAATATTTTTTTTCTCCTCCTGTCTCAGCTGAAATAACTTTTTCTGGATTTCTTGTTTAGAAAAGCTAGCACGTTATATAGAATGCTGTAATGCAGTTCAGACCAGCCTACTTTTTTATCAGACTGTGATGAATGTGTGTATTTTATATGATCTTTAAAAAGGTATGTATTTATGTATATATAGACACACACACTCCACACTCACGGACATACACACACAATTAATTGGTTTTGGCTTGATTAGTTGGGATTTGTTTCAGCTGGAAACCTGAGAACAGCCAAGATGATGAATCGCTGACAGTCTTAGAGGATACATCCTTTTTTCTAAGACTAACAATATGCAGCCAGATGGTTCCACCTGTAAAGAACTCCTGCTGGAGCAAATAAGGTCCCATGCTGATAATCACACACAGGTTAACAAGGTGAAATTGAACTTCGGGCTGTGGAGTCTTAAGAAACTTGATCAGAGAACTAATAGTGATCATTCTAAATCCCACAGATGAAAAATTACTAGGGCTCAGCTGTGTTAATGTCTTGATGTCATCATACCTCCATTTTAAACTTCTAAACTCTATGGTAGAATTAACAAATTAGCATAGAAAAGGAAAAAAAAAACCTAGTTGATAAAAGGTACATTTTATATCTTCTCAGCTGACCAGCAGGGACTATTTACATTTGTAAAATTGAGCACTAGCTTCAGCATCCTTGAAAATTTGTATATTCAACATACTTAATAGTTCATGGAAACTGTAGCAGCTTCGGGGCTAATAAAAAGCTATTTTCTAGATAGGACCTTTCATGGCATTTGGAATCTGAGGAAATACCAGATGTTTCAAAGCTCGGACTGCTATTTATTTTCAGTGGGAACCTCTGAATGTTGTGCTCTTTTGACACTAAAGACATTTTTTTTAACCTGCTTGATGTTTGGGATCCTAGTATAGGTACTACTTATGACTGAAGCATGGTTTTAAGATTTGTTACAGTATTTAGGTCTACTTAGTGGAAAACAGAAGGTTTGGCCTCAAAGTCCAATTTGTATTCTCTTCTGGTATTTGTTAAGGAACGTGACTCTTCAAAAATGAACAGTAAGTCAAGCACATCTCTCAACTTGAACTGAAGAAAAAACATTTAAATTTAATAATTTGACTTGCATTAATTTTTAAAAGTCACTAAAGATGAAATTCAAGCTTTAGCACAAAAAGAGTTTTCCCAAGAGAATGCTTAAGACTGATTTCTTTTAATGAAATATCATCAATGCCATGCAGTAGTTGCTTTAAAAAAAAAAAAAAAAAAAAAAAGAAAAGAAAAAGCAAAGCAAACTGTCAAAAGGCTGGATGCAGCACACCAGAATAACTGTCAGGGCACTACTGAGGGAAAGGCAGTCTGGAGAAAACAAGGCCATAAGTTTCTGAAGAACTGTAATTGCTTCTTTGGAACATTTTTTATCTTACATCCAAATTATATGAATTATTTTCAGTTCAAGTTACTTGCTATGAAGACAGCATATTTGAAAATGTCATAAACCATTTTGATTTCCCAAGACTTTACAAATGAGCTATTTGTGAAGAAACAAAAGCTTGACAGAAATTAGAAAAATAATGCTGAAAGGGGAAGCACTGGCATTCAGGGACGTGTCAGTTCAATAAGGAATATGTGAATTGAGTTAGAATACTTCTGAAAGAGTGTAACTAATCAGAGATTAATTTAAAACTAAAACTTGTTCAGCCTAACATGTAGCATGTATGCCTTGTACAAATAGATAACAGAAATGTAAGGCACTGTAGTGCAGAAAGGTAATTCCCTATGACCAGTTTATATGAGGTAGAATAGATCAAAATAGGCTTTTTTTTTGGTACAGTTTGGTTCTCCTTAATTTTTGGGAGGAAAGCCCGATATATGTTACAATGTGACCCTAGAATG
Source organism: Xenus cinereus (assembly GCA_025774025.1). NCBI lineage: Eukaryota > Metazoa > Chordata > Aves > Charadriiformes > Scolopacidae > Xenus > Xenus cinereus. Next base: position 10,538,099 of record JAOXJK010000001.1, on the reverse strand, counting down.
AGCCTTAAAAGTCTCAAGTTGAGCTGAGACAAGACAATACCTATTTAGTTAAGAATGATACGTGTTGCAACTTGGGGAGTTCTTTCAACTGCCTTCAGCTTTAATTATAATACTCTGTGTGCTAAGAATTTAAGAACAGTGAAAACACTTAAACTTGTGATAAAAATAAAAAAAGCTGATGATCCTGAACCTCCTCTGAAACACAGACTTCATGAGGAGTTTGTAAATATCTAATAGATTCAATTTTCTAACACTTATGAAAGATTTAGCTTATGTAGAAAAGCAATAAGGCAATAATAAACACTGAGGTTAATATAAACTTGAAAAATAAACTGTATTACTTCATAATCATGCAAATGTGTCTTTTGAGACAATCATTGCCATTTACAGACAATATAGCGCATGCAAAGTCTCTTTTATTGTGCAGTAAATACACATAAGAAAAAGTTAAGGGAGCGCATACAATTTCGAACATATTAATTTCATTTTCTTTCAAACTGTCTTTATGCTTTTTAAACAATTTAGAATTTATTAAGTCTGAACTGACTCAAACAAAACTAATACATAATTTGCAATTATTTAGTACTTAACATCAGCTTTAACATTCTGCTGTACTTACTCAGAAGAAACATTTTTAATTGCACCATTTATAATACATCGGAAAGGTTCCTTTCATGAACCTAAGTGAGATAAACTCTTGTGCTTATTTGGCAGACAGACTGTACGGGGTGGATATAAAACCAGCTACGCTGCATAATCCATCAATAGAAGTAAAATACTTTATGCAAGTTTATTGAAGGATGAGATTGCCTTGCACCATCCAAATGACAAATTATCTTACATCATCACAATTCTGAATGCACACAAGTCCACATGACAGGATGTTTTCAACAAACCATATGTAGAATGTTATTTTGCTATCACGTTAAGTTCTATATGGTTCTAACATACAATATGTACTTAATGAACATACTATTTCTCTATAAATGCAGGTCTAAAGTGGTGCATCGGGAGATGGAATTATCAGTTCTTGAATTCTATCATGGAATTTCATGCAAATAAAATTACTAGAGTTTTTTAGAGGATTTGGGAGATTATTTCAAATCCCAACAAAAACTATCGCAAATAAGTTCAATGATTCACAGTCACTGCAGAAGGCTCCACATAAAGACTGATGGCAGGATATGTATTGCACATGGAATATTCTACATAGTATCATTAGAAAAGTAGACATCAACAAGTGAAAAGGAAAATGCACGAGCAAACCAAAAGGAAAGCAAATCAACAATACAGTAAGCATGCTAGAGTAGCTTAACACCATCCAGAAAACACTATAAGGGTAAAAAAAAAAAAATCAAATAAAACAAATCAAACCCCCAAAATGTAGATACTCAGAAGATGCACCAAGGAACAGAAAAAAGAAAAAGTCTTTGCAGAATAACAAAAATTAGACACATGCATAGAAATGAGGATTTGCGTTGTGATAGTAAGATACCAGTCTGAGGCCTAATTTACCTTCACTGTCTGACATGGCATGCTGGAAGTCATCCATGATGAAGGCTATATCTCGATCATAGCCTCGAGTCCGTGACTCCTCCCTCATATGTTGTTGGACCTCAGGTAATGAATGGCTTGATCCAAACTGGTCCCTGGTATCTGCAGATATTGGTGGCAAGGGTCCAGCTGCCGCTCTTGCCATTCCCATTGGCTGGCCAACGGGACTTAGTGGGCTCTCCTCCTCTGAGTTCTGCGCTACTATTGGGATCCTTCCCCTGCTTTGGCTAATAGGTAGACTGGTGGGTTTAGTTCTTCCAGAAGGTGCTGCATGACTAAAGGAAACATCGAGGGGTTCAGCTTCTTGAGCTTTCAGTCTTAAAGAAGAACTGGAAGAATCCCTTTTCAATGACAAATCAAGCCCGTAAACTGAGGAGGGTCTTGATGAGGGCCTAGATCTAGTGCCACTGCTATAAGACTTGTCTGCTTCATCTTGTAATGCGGATCTCATTGTTGGACCTAGTGCAGTCCCAAGGCCTGCTCCAATGGATGAAGTCAGCGGTGGCCCCATATATTTCTGTTGGTCAGTGATGTTTTTTCTAAGGCCAAAAGTGATATCATCCTGAAGAAGCCTTGCCCTAGTAGTAATTCCCCCAAGTGTTGAAGTGCTAGAAGTCATATAGCTTGAATAATCAGGTTCAAGGTCTCTGCTTTCTTGGATCGGTGAAAACTTTGTTAGTTTGGGGTCTATCAAACCTTTCTTGTGTTTTGACTGCTTCTGGTAAAGGAGGGCTGCTGGGAGCTGCTTAGCAGCCTGTTTCTCAAGAGTGAGCCTACCTATGCTGTATTTCTCAGACTTTGGAAAATGCCTGTAGCTGCCCTCTGCATGGTAATACTGTGACAGGCCAGCCAGATGATCAAGACTTTCTGCACCTCTACGGAACTCTTGTTTTATTTGATGTTTCAGAAGTTTGAGCTCATAAGGGTCCTCCATTGGGTCTTCATCAGCCTTAACATAGGAATGTAACCGAGAAGAAGTCTGCAGCGGTGCTAGGAAGTCTGTCACTTCTTGTGCTCTCCTGGCCTCAGCTGTGCGAAGCAGTCGATCTGTTTTGGTCAGATCTTTCTCATGGAGGCTAAAACTGGAACCAAGTGCTCCTGTTCCTTTAGTCAGTTCTCCTATATCGTCAATCAGCACATAATTTCGGGGTGTATGGTGGTGGTCTATATCTGCATAGAATGAATCTGCAGAAATACTTGATATAGGACTGCTTGCTATGCTGTTTCTCTCATCTAGTCCTATCCTTAAGTCCAAGGTAGAGTATTTACTGCCCAGCTGGGAAACTGCGTAATTATTGTCAGTTGAAACTGGTGCTATCATGAGAGGCTGGTTGCGAATTACATCATAGTTTGTTGTTATCTTAGGCTCCAGATATAATGTAGTTTGTCTTGGCTTTGGCTGTATCACCATCATCTGTGATGGGAGTTGGTACGATGGCTGTTGAGAGGGTGGCTGTTGAGCCTGTGGAGTATAGGACATAGTAGCTCCTGACTGGAAACCTGTCTGGGTCTGATAGGGTGACACCTGCTGGTGATACAAAGGCTGCTGTTGTTGGTAATGTGATTGCTGTGTGAACTGAGTTGGTGCTTGGGTAGGTAGGGCAGGAGATGAATACTGATACTGAGCATACGGACTTGTAGCAGGGGCAAACTGTGTTTCTGGCTGGGTTTGTGGTGGCATAAACTGGTTAAATTCTGTCTGGGGTGCAGTACGTGGTCTTTCCAAGCCATGCTGAGTTTCTATTCTGGTTGACCTGGTATTATTAACTTCACTGTCTGACATATAATCACGTTCTTCTGCTACTCCTTGGAGATAGGCACGCTCTCTCTTTTCTCTTTCTTTTAGTAAGGCTTCTTTCCTCCTATTAATGCCCATTTCCAAGTATCTCAGCTTGGCATCTATTTCTTTTTCCTCCTCATCTAGCTCTGCTTGCTTCTTCCTAAGCTTTGCTGATTCACGTTCGACCAGATCCAATTCCCTGTCTATATCCTGAAGAATTTTGGCTCTGGCCATCGTGTTGGTCCTACAAATCCTTCTACGTGAAACTGATCCCACAGAAGTATATGGTGACTGAGTTCCCGATGTTGCTTCCTCTGGAGGTGGGTTGGGCAGAGTCCTCTTCACCTTCTTTTGAGTGCCTGACGGAGTTATGCTTGAAGAACCTTTTGTCTGTAACAGAAGAAACAAGACTAATCACTATTCTGGAGGTTTGATCACAAATTAATCACAGCTTTTTAAATTATTTTTCATTATATGGCTTTATATCTTAACCACATACTTTAATGAAGAGGAAACTTGTGGTATCTGTGAAGAAGCAGCAGAAAACGACAAGAAAAAATGCTGACAGTCTGCTAAAAGTCAGGAAAATAAACAATCTGATGCAAAATAAGGGTGACATCACTAAGACGTTGTTTAGCCTAAGACTGAAAAATCTACTTCATGTTCTTGAAACTGAATTGACTGTAATTTAAAAGCTGGGTTTTTTATCTCCGTATACTTATACATAAACATACACAATGCATGTGTGTGTGGGGGTAGGAATATATCTAGACCTATACACCTTTTTATTTAACATTTAATAGAAAAATATTTATAACTATAAATGTATATATATACATATTCATATATAAATATATGTATAATCTGTACAATCAAATAGAAGTCTCTGAGCCAGACACCGAGCACATACTGAGCAGCTATAACTTTTACTGAAATCCAGACACCAAAGCAGGGCCTTCTGGTGCCAACACACTTGGTAAAACAGGTAGTTCTTAGTCCACCTTGCAATTTTTTGTGTCACCTCTGCTTCTACAGATATATATTTTCAGGGAAGATTCTTGGGCTTTAAAAAAGTGGTGTGACCTTTCTTCAGTTCGCTGAAGACTTCCTTACATGAAATTCCACTTCCAAAGCTACAGTTTAAAACTTCAAAAAAGTTAAGCAGTGTAAAAATACAGGAATGTAGTTCAGTCCGGACATCCAGACTTCTCCACGGTTAATGGGGAATATCTAGAAGTATCTACCTTATGCTGATGAATCATTTTTGGAGGTGCCTATCTCATTTCATCAACGAGGAAAGCAGGCAATGCAACTACTTAGATGCAATCTAAATTGCAACCTATATTACTATGGTTTTTGAAAGGGTCTTTTTAGTTTTGAAGTAAATTTAGGGTCCCACAAAATGTAGACACATTAAGAAGCAGGGCCTGAATGCTTTTGAAATTGTATCCTATCTCCCGAATATCTTCTTACAAATTTTGCCTTAGTAAAGGAAAAGGGATTGTTCTATATACAAACACGAAAAATAATCACCTCAGCCATTACGGAATGCAGCCATGTTAATAGCAAAATATGGAAACACTTTAGCACAGTTTAATAAGGGAAGTAAAAAGAATGTTAACCAATTTTACTCTTCTGCCTCTGCAGGCAGGCACAACACTTTAGCAAGCATTAGCTGTTATTAATTAAAAGTGAGATTTCTTCTGAAATAAATGCTACTTCACTCAGATAAGAAGACAACAAGATTAATTTTAATTAGGATTTTAAAAATCACTGTTTTCTCTGTTTATTCTAATATGTCATCAACAAATTGTAAAAGTTTTTAAAAAGTGTTGACAACCCTCTTTGGCTGTTCCCCTGTTACCTAACCTTAGCAAATCACAATAATCAACACAACATTTGTCATGGATCTTTAAGGAAACATTCACTACTTTTTCAAGTGCCATTTAAGCTCTTTTCATCCTCTTCATCTAAATTCCATCAACTTTTGCATGTTTCAGATTTCAATAAATGCAATTTAATTTTGTTTTCAGCTTCCCGTGGCCATTTCCCAAACCCATGTTGTGCCAACAAATCAAAGAAACTAATTTTCTCTTGCTCAGTGTGTACTTACAATCAAAGACAAATTAATCATCTACAGTAGGTCTAGTTGGCTATTAATTTGTATTGTAAATTCAATCCAATATCGCTCTTATTTCCCCCTCCCAAACTGAAATAGAAATCACAGATGGTGAAGCAGTCACAGATGGTCACTGGTATTGGGGAAGAGCTATTAATAACACATTCATTAAAAGGTCTATAATACTTTATGGAATTATTATTTTCAGATGACAGTTAAGTTGTTGATGAATAAATCCCAGTGCCAGTTTTTAAGGCATTTTATTGAAAAAAACCCACCCTGTTTTTACATCTTCATCTACATATGAGAAAGCTCAGATTAAGAGACACTACAGGAAGATGTACCACTTGCTTTTCAAAAATATTGATAACATCTAGTTCTCAGCTGCTAGTCTCACAAAAGTCAAGTCTTGATTATTTTTAATTTACATTGTGATAAAAAAATACGGTATTTTAGTACTGTCATAAATTTTTTTCTTCTTCCTGGATATTATCATCATCAGTTATGTTAGCAGGCTACCTGGGAACTGCCGTAATACATTTAAGGGAAGTTCAACCGAATTATTTTGGCAAATAACTTTAGAGTAGTCATTAAATTTAATTTTTGCATTTCCTTTGAATTTGTGAATCAGCAAGGAAAAAAGACAAGCTAGGGCTGATCTTCATCAAATTCTAATCTCTTTATCACAAAGAATTGGGATTGGAAAGGAGTAATTGTGCTTTTACCCCTATCCCTCTATTTTAGGTCCCTGTAACACGTTCATAATGTTACGGTCATTTTAGGTTTAAAGTATCCAAAGGAAAGATGGGGTACAAACTTTCATGACACTACTCTGGAGCCAAATTAAAAAATCCTATCAAATACAGGTAGGCATTCTTAGGCCTTAAAATTACTGTTTAAAGGTTAGGTTAGATGTCAGACAGGTGACCGTAGCAAGCTCTCTGACTAACTAAGCCATGAAGTTTTCTACCATATTTTATCAGTTTTTCTGTCTTCTTCATTCTAACCCATTTACTTCTAGCTATCAACTATCAACTAGCTATCAACTATCACTCTCACTGATTTTTAAAAATCATTGTGTTTAGCAAATGGTCCTTATAAACGCTCAATGTAAATCTCAAGAACTAGAAGTAAATTATTCTATTTCTTGTTTCATCACGACAACCTTATAAATGTTATAACTTTTTTGCTGACTCTTATATATGGAGAGGATTTCACATTACTCTGAGACATCCCTTCAGGAAGGACATAATGGTAATCAGATCTGTTTCTGGGGCAAACCTGACCTTGCTAAGGTAAGTCCAAAGCTCATGCTAGAGATAAAGCCACAGCTGTGTTCTCCCCAATATTACAGATTAAAAAATTGAGGAAAAAATTAATCCTCCCCCTCCCCAAACGATTTTTAAGCTTAATGATGTTTTGATAATAAAGGTAGGAGAAGAATGCACTCCGTAATCTTGCAGTTCAATGACAAGATAACATCACAGTGTGGAACTCAAAACACTGAGCTGAAGGTTGCGTGCAAACAGATTTAACAAAACCTTCCTTTTCTGCCTTGTCAATACACATTAGCCTTGACGTGCTTTATCTCCTGAGTTTTAATTTTTAGAGGTCGTCTGGACAAAGCTTTGTGAACCCTGTAAAATGATGTGGTGACTCTGGAATAATGCCTTTGAGATGACCATCCTATTCCTTGTGAATCTTTGTGAAAAGACTTTTTTCTACCTATTTTTGTCTCCTCCAATTTGATGGCATTGCTGACAAGGCCAGCAAGACTCGGACCCACTGCAAGAATCAGTCGAGCACTAGGAAATATTATGTTCCACTGCCTTTTATCTGTTTTAAAGAGACAGTTTTCTTTGGAGGACTGAATGGCTCCAGAGATACATAGTGAATTTCTACCTCTAAACACTGCATTTGTTTCTACTTACTCAATCTTTCTCCTCCTCTTCTCAATTGAATTTATCTGAACATGATATATTCTCGCATCCTCCTCTCTTGCTGTTCATCTAGCCATGCTTGGATATTAGCTTCATTTCTCAAGGAACTGAGCACTTGACCAGACAACTCTTACACACTTCTTGCATATTTTAGATTTTAGTGGCAAATATGTAACCTTCTTCTGTCCTCTTCAGAGCTTACAAAATAGACTTTTTTTGGCACAAGCAGGGACAAATCCTGCAAATAATGTATACAATATGTATACTTATATGCATACACATAAACGAATTACAGTTGTAATGACAGCATCCTTTAATTAGAGTTTGCCACTACTAGATTTTCTATGCAGTAGACACAGTGATGTTAGACTACCTACAGTCTGTGATGCTATGAAAAAGCAAAGATAAAGCGTGTCATAACTGAAGCCACTCGGTTGCCACAGTCTTCTGAAGACTCAAGAGCATGGTAGAAAGCCTGTTCTACACTCTAGAGGAAGAAAATCTTACTCTTTGCAGGGTAAGGTTTCCTGAAGTGTCTGATGTCGACTTGCGACAGATTTGAAATGTCAGCAGAAAGTTGGCTGTACCCTGATTATCAGAAAAACAATGCAAATCACATGTTTTGTCTTCAAACAAGGACTATGCAGACAATAAGCTTGCTCAAAAAACTCACAGCTAGCAGCAGTTCGAGAGATGCACGCTGATATGTTAAATGAATTACTGGGAACAAATCATTTGTATCTAGAAAAGAGTCAAGCACTGGAAGGGCAGAAACTACTCATTCTGAGAAGAAGTCACTGTACATGGGGACCAATGCAGGCTACTGAAGGCAGAGATGGTGTGGAAGGCAAAGCCTATGCTGTAGCTCCCTCTGTTCCAGCTCTTTCATCTGGGATTTTTCTTGTATCAAAAACCTCCCCAAATGCAACCCTTCTAAACACCCAAAACTCACAGTAAAAACTGCAATTGTAATGAAGCCTTATCAAAGGCTTCGTATGTGTTATCCAGCATTACTGTTCTTACATCAGTAAGAACAGTTAGAAATTTTGGCAAGTCATTTTTTTAAACATTCAATTTACTTCCAAGAATCTATGAAAATCAGTTATCACTCATTAAGGACCTTTTAGTAATTCAACAGTATGTTTAAAACTGCTTGTAAATGAAACCTAATTCCCAAAGATCCTAGAAGAATACACTAATATTGGATTATATCATTGTAAGTATGGAATCCTTAGCTGCATCTTCTTGTAGGATGCAGACAATGTTTTGTAGCTTGTAGCTTGTCCTGTGTAAAGAAATAGTTTCTCGTGTAAGTTTTTGTGGACCCTTCTGGACTTAATATCTATTATGTGGTAACCACTGACAAGAGGGGATGAACTTTGTTACCCCTTGGTAACAAACATTAGGGCAAGAACATTGAAAAACTTCCCTCAACTGACTAAGACTGACAGGGGGTCACTTTTATGGGATGAAGAACCAGTGTGTGGGAACTCACCTCTGAAGCCAACAGGAAAAGTGGAGCAGATGAATCGTGCATGGTAAGGAAAATATATTAAAACATGTATTTATAAAAGACAGTCTCATCAGCAGTGCTGAGAATGGAGTAATACATCCTCTGGACAAATTCTAACAATCAGTAAAAACCTATCAGCCAACCTGTACTGCCTTGCCTTGTGTGTCATTGCTAGCAAGGGGAGTGGAAGATGAATTTCATGAGCTGAATTTGGCATTGTGTATGGGAGGGAAATTTCCTACTTCATGAGAAATATGCTGGAGCTTTCCTTTAATGTAACTCTTGCTTTTTTCGTTTCTGCAAGTATTTTGCTCTGGGGACTGAGCAGTCAGGCAGAAAACTAGTTTCTATATCACTACACAGCAGCACTGAGATGCCAGTAAGTCTGATTTTCTCAGGGTTTTTATTTTTTTTCCCCACTCCTTTGCAGCCTCTGTAAAGATAAATTTCTCTTCTGTTAAAGCCAATATAAAATATTTAGTCTGTTCTAAAACAATAAGCATTTTTCAGTTTTTTTGCTTTCATTCGTGCCAGTCAGAGTCACTCATTCCTTAGACGGCACTTCTGTACCTTCCATCCTCTTTCTTCTTTCATTTTCTCTGTGAAATTGTTTGAAATTGCCATTTTCACTTCAATGCAAGGAGAACAGCACAGTGCACTTAACAGCTGACATGAGGTATCAACTTCTTTCCTCAGTTAAACACATAAAAGACCATATGCTTCTTTTGATCTTGGGGGGAGAAAGGAGAAATTCAATGGAAATTTGATATGCAAACGACAGACAGATGTGGCCCTTACACAGTGATTTTCAAAGGGATCTAAACCTACATTTCATCTACTTTATGTAAGTAGGCATAATAGTTGTTCTCAGTCGTTCGCATGGAAGAGGTATTTGTGATTCATTTGGAACAGGACTGACAACTTTTGCTTATAAGGGCAATGGGGTAACTCCCTCCTCAATTTATATTGGTAAAAATGAGGAAAAGCAGTTTACAATAGCAGAAATACATCAGATGAAAATCAGTTTGTGAGAAGAATGAAATGCAGTGTTTTGAAACTTTGATTTTAAATATTGTAACTGGAACAATACTCCATATGTGGGCATTAACTGATTTTAGACAACATATATATTATTCACAAGCTTATCTTTTAATTTCCTCAGCTTACATCTACAAACAACATCTATACTGTTTGCTTTTTCAGCTCACTGAAGACATAGCAGTGTCTTTACCCATTCCCTTTAGCACCATTCAATACTGTTTGTGAATTAGTTTTTTCCATAGCTTAAGCCTTATACAAAAGGAAACATTTCTGGCTACATCATACAGTAACATTATCTTCAAAATTCACCTGAAAACAATTATTTTCTTTTAAATTCTTTGTTTCTTTTTGCTTCTGTTATTTGCTATTTATCTTTGTAACATATTACTTATCTTTGCAAAGTGTTCTGGGATACAAGCTTATATAAAAATTCACTGTCCAATTATATTAAATGTATATAGAATTACATGTTTCTCAGTTACTTTACAATGGGGAAAATATCTCTGGCAGATTGAGTCAGACAATGGGCATCTGTCAAGTTAACAGAAAGAGTCAAATTGTCAGAGTTGAGCACTACTTCTGCATTGAAAACTCTGTACCAAATGGGCTCAATATTTTTCCCACTATTCAATCTCTGAAAAAGAAAACGAGGGGAAAACACAGAAAAGGAAAGGAGAAGGGAAAAAACCCATCCTCAAAATGGAAGAACATGGTCAGAATTTCTTCTCTCAAAGACAAATACAGATTTCATACTTTGCTATACTGTATGCTGGGCTGCATCAAAAGAAGCATGGCCAGCAGGTTGAGGGAGGTGATTCTGCCCCTCTACTCCGTGCTGGTGAGACCCCACCTGGAGTATTGTGTGCAGCTTTGGAGTCCTCAGCATAAGAAGGACATGGACCGGTTGGATTGAGTCCAGCGGAGGGCCACAAAGATGATCAGAGGGCTGGAGCACCTCTGCTATGAAGACAGGATGAGAGAGTTGGGGTTGTTCAGCCTCGAGAAGAGAAGGCTCCAGGGAGACCTTATTGCAGCCTTTCAGTACTTAAAGGATGCTTATAAGAAAGATCGGGACAGAATTTTCAGCAGGGCCTATAGCAATGGGACAAGGTGTAATGGTTTTAAACTAAGAGAGGGTAGATTCAGGCTAGATATAAGGAAGAAATTTTACAATGAGGGTAGTGAAACACTGGCACAGATTGCCCCAAGAGGTGGCAGTTAACTCTGGAAACATTCCAGGTAGTTATCCCTGGACCTGGCTCTGAGCAACCTCATCTAGCTGAAGATGTCCTCACTCATTGCAAGGGAGGTTGCACTACAGAATCATAGAATCACCTAGGTTGAAAGAGACCTTTAAGATCATCTAGTTCAACCATTAAAAAAAAAACAAAAAACAAAACACCAAACAAAACACACACACCAACACTAAGACATTGCCGAGCACCATGTCAATTCGCCTTTCGAATATCTCCAGGGATGGTGCCTCAACCACTTCCCTGGGCAGCCCATTCCAATGCTTGATAACCCTTTCAGTGAAAAAATTTTTCCTAATATCCAATCTGAACCTCCCCTGGCACAACTTGAGGCCATTTCCTCTTGTCCTATAGCCTGTGACTCGGGAGAAACTACCTTTCAGGTACTTGTAGAGAGCGAGAAGGTCTCCCCTCAGCTGCCTTTTCTCGAGGCTAAACAATCCCAAACCCTTTGCCAAAGGATAAAATGATAAATATTCAAAAATGTATTACACAAATTCATGAAATACACCTTATTTGGACAGTAAAGAAAAAAAATCAGGCATAACTTCTTATTCTGGAAGTCTTTAAATAGTGAAGAAACAGCCAGTAATGGTGATATGAGATACCATGCAAGACTTTCTGGCTTTTGGCCTGTGGTTTTTTTTTCATTTTCTTTTTAATAGTTGGTTTTGTGTTCCTTGTATCATGCAAAACCCCACTTATATATTGAGAGTAAATACTCCTGAAGTTTTATCTATAGTGCACTGAATTAAAAGAAGATGAGAGCTTCATATTCTTTACTACTACGTGACTATTTCTATAATAAACATCCATTTGTCTTAAGGCATTCCTAACATAGCTATTAACAGATAAATATTCAGAATAGATCAGTACATTTTAACTGCATGACTCCCATTGAAATCAATTAGTCTCTGTGAAGGATGGTTGTAGAAATAAAGAAATAAATCAGAAGGAACAGCTTAGTAATAATTTTTTGCTGCATTTATTTTTCACCAGAAAATTGTTTGTGCTTCGTAAGTCTTGCTCTCTTCTCAAGCATATATCTTACGGCTCCAGAGACATAGGAGAGCATAGAAGGAAAATGCCTCTTACTAGCCAAATGCTGACGGAACTGAGATACTCAAAAAATATCTCACAGAGCTAAGGTGTTAATCAGAAAAGGTATCTGAACCCTTTAGAAAAAAAAAATAATGCAACATTAAACTTACCAGGTTCTTTCTCTTTTAAAACAAAGGCAATATTTCCATGAGTCATTGAATTTTTACATTTGGGTTTTTGCTTACATTCGACTCAGTTGAAGTATATATGATTACTAATGTGTCAATTTTAAACAAGTGAGCCCCTATTTGGGAAAAAATGAAGGCATCTTATGTTTTGTTCATGTATTTCCTAGTGTGCAGAATGGATTTTAGAAGGAAAAAGAGGAGGAGAAATCAAGGGTCTGGAAGATACATTACGTGTATAACATAAGAAATGAAGCTGCCAGCAGTGGAATAATAGTGGCAACATTCAGATTTTCTAGTGCCAGACCATTGTTGCCTCTGGTAGACAAATTTGAAGAACAACCATATTTTGTTAAAAAATTAATTAATTACACCTTGATTTATTTTAGTTTTTTTCCCTAATCACTTTAACACATTTCTAAGGTATTGTTTAGTAAAATGTTTTACAAATAACACAACGTAACACAATTTGAAGAGGTGGTTGGGTTGGGGTTTTTTGTGCATGGTCTTTTTTGTTTTTTTCTTTAACACTTTAACAGGACCGTTTCATTCAGGAGACCCAAGCCCAGATATTTTTGTATCGTTGATACTTTATTTTGTCAGTTTTTCTTTAGATGAAAAAACCCCAAATCATGGTTGAGCAGCACACCTCAATTCTTTTTGGAATTGGATGTTCTTGTAGGACATTAATGAGCTTGTCACCTGTCCAACCAACTTTATTTTTTACCTCCATTTCACCCAGAAGATTCGACAAATTCTATCAATAGCAAAGTATCCAGAATCCAAAAATCAATAAATGCTTAAAAACAACTGTTAAGAAAAAAAGATTATCTCTAAGGGAAGTAGTGAAGTCATTCACAGCGGTGAAGATGAGGAAAGACACTTTGCACTATTTCCTCAAGAGCTGCTAAGTGTAAAAGGGGAAGACCCCACTGCCATCTGTGTATAATAATTTCCTGCCTTTTATTGTACATCAACATTCGTGACAGTGAAGAACTCCATCTTCTTATTAACTGTACTCTAAACTAGGCTGTCATAAAAATCATCATCAATAGAAATAGAAATGGCTGCTGTTACCTTAAACAAAAAACCATTATTTTAACTTGTTTTATCTTGTCTATATTGGAATACCTATCCACTATCCATAAATGTCTTCAGTAAACTGCGAAAAAAGAAATAAGGAGTTTTCAGGAAGTAAGGAACTTTGCTTGTGCTGTGTTTCTAGCATTAAAATTCTCCTAGATTATAATGATTAATTCATTTTAAGACTTTAAAAATCTAATTTCTATAAAACACTATTCATAAAACAAGGCGACTTCTGTGTGTTGGTGAATGTTCATCTTTAAGCTTGCCTTCTGTGGATGATCATACATGCTGAAATTTCTATCTTCAAAAATGACTGTGATGATAGTGTCTACTCTTGAAGGAAAATAAATGTTTTCTCTGTTGAAGTAGAAAAAACTTTAATTGGACAGTGCTGTTTCTTTTCTCTGGCTTGGAGAAATTTAAAGATCTGAATTGAATCTAAAGTGATTATTGCTGGCTTAACCTGGAGCAACTATGTTATTTTCTTGCAGTCAATATAATGCTGGATTTGGAGTCAGAGCTGCTTTCCAGGCTAGGAAAGATTTCCCTCTAGGGTCGTTTGGAGGGTATTGCTGAAGGAAAAGTCAATGGGAAAACCAGAAGGAAACGTTTGAAGCTAAGACTGTATTTTAGAAGTTCAACCAGTCGGCAACTTAAATACCTACTTTTGTGTAAGATTTTGAATCTAGTTCCTTGTTCTTAAGTTATCCTTTAATACATCAAGAACTACTTCAACATCAACATTGTTCAAAATGATATTTCACCCAAAGAAGAAAATTTCTAAGTAAAAATATCACTTTACTTGACTCTACTTTGCATTTCTTAATACTAACACATACTTATGGAAATGACTTACTACATTTAATCATTCCATAAAAGAATTTTAAAGCAGCAAGTCTACAAGTGCATTCCTGAGAAAATGAATTAATTAGAATGTGTTAGGAATTGCTATAAATTACAGAAAATCATCTCTGTAATGAAAACAATTATTTTACTAGCAGTAGCAACTTAAAACACCTATTTTATATAACTGAGTACTGTACTCATATATATGCATAAAGCTATAACACTGAGAAAACTCAGGTGTTTTTTTTCTTTTTTTTTTTAAACTTCTGAGCATATATTATTACTGCAGAAGTCATTCAGAGTAAGAGCACTTTTGTTTTCTCCGTAAGACTTTTTTTCCATTACCTATACTTGGGCTTCATTCATAAAAAAACATTGCTTTGTTTTGCTTTTTCTTAGGCTTATTCATATTTAAGAGATAACTTTTAGAAGCACAAAATAAAGCTCCAAGAAGGACTGAATGAACAACTCTGAACCTTGGCATTCCAGAACAGCATAAGTCACAGCTGAGGCCTACAGTTCAAGTTCAAGTAGCCTACATTATATTTGAAGAACTAAAGAAGAAAGTATTTCAGCACTTTTTTATTCTTTTTGGACTATAACAAAGAGTCTGAGGAGAAAGGAAAGGAAGTCAAGGAAGAGAAGAGAGAAGTGTTCCTTGCCAAAAGCAAGCCTTGTTCATACTTTATATGTTTTTAAATCTTTAAATACTCAGTTTCTGAAATTAAAAAGTAAACATAGTCTTACTGCTCAGTGATGGGAGAAGAGATCTCCCATCATCTGTTTCCTAGAGGTTTGTTCCCAAGGAGCCCTGATGCATTCTAAGCAAGAAAAGTTACAAAATAAGTCATGTCTACTTCTGGTAAGATCATTCAAACAAGCTTAAAATACATTTTTATCTTGAGACCTAACATTATTTCCCAGACAGCAGTTTTCCTTAAAGACATAAAAGAAGGATAAAAGACTCATTAATATTGTTTATGAACTGAACCTCTAGAGCCAAACTTGAATTAGCTTCTTTACTAAAAGGCATTCAAGCAACTTCTGTGATTCTCTGCTAAAATGGAATAATTTGTTACAGAATTACACAGTTGGTATACAAAATTATTTCATGTAAACAAATATCACAAACCAACTGGGGTCACTGACAATAATTTAGATGAATGATTCTCAGCCATTCCAAGGTGGTGAACTATTAACTGAAGACAACAACCACTAAATTACATTTAATATGAAAGCAAAAATATATTGTTAATAAGCTCAGTTAATTTTTCATATATTTCAAGAAGCTGGCAAAGACTGGTTAAACTAGAAGAATAAAAAACAATGAAGATGTAGAGGTTGATGTTTTCTTTGCTTGCTTTTTGCTTTAGTTTGCTAAGTACCTTTGAAACCCAAGTATCTTTTGTGATCCACTGCTGTTGTGTTTTTGACACAAAAGCTGAGAAACACAGCTCTAGAAGTAAATTTTCATTACTAGCTTAGGGTACTCCCTTCCAAATATGTAGATAGTAGGAAACCTCTTCCCATGAGAAAAGTAAAGATCCATTTCTGCAGTATAAAAAATCCCAAAGTTAATTTCAATAAAATAAAGATCACATCCTCAGCCAAGGAAGAACACTACAACATGTTTATAAATTTTGTATTAGAGAGAGAGTAAAAGTCGAAAGGCAGATGTAGGTATAAGAAATAAAAATTTTAGATAGTTGTTTCTCTCTGAATTTAAAGAAAATCATTAGCGTACACCACCACCCCCCCCACCCCCCCAAAAGCCAAAAAAAAAAAACCCAACAAACAGAAAAATA
>JAOXJK010000001.1:10509509-10520469 GCA_025774025.1 Xenus cinereus | reverse complement strand
TTTTTTGCAAGTCCCAAGATCATTAGCTTTCAAGAGCACTGAGATCCGAATGACAAACAATAAAATTATTTTTATTTCATCTTTTGCAAATTATGAATAGTTTTGGTATTTATTTAAGGCAACCAAAGCAATATCATTTAGGTGAAATATTCTGACCCGGCACTAAAGTTAATGCTTAAAAGGTCTCAGGCTTATTAGCCATTAATTTATTTGCCTCTAAGCTAAGATTGACAAAAGTTTACTGTTTAGCATCAATCATGCACTGATTTTAGAGCCTTGGACAGACCAGCATAGAGATCATCAACCCATCTCCCGCGATGAAAATTGCTATTATTTAATTTCTAAGTCATCAAGTCAGGAACCTAAATGCTTTTTACTTCATTTTCAGATGACGGCATTTATGTTCATAGACCATTGATAAGTCCACAAATAAAAGTAAAGAACCTGTCTATAAGTATTACAAAACTTGTACTACTTACAGAGGCAGCTGTTTGTATTTCAGCTGGAAATATGAAATACTTTAATTTTTAGATCTCTCTTCTGGTATCTGAAGGTCCAGTAATCATTCTAGTACATCACTGTATGTATAGCAGACAGGAGCCAGGATGGCTGAATAGTGCTGAAGATTATCTTGACTGACGAATCATTGATGGCATTTACCTCAGCATGCATTATCTATGAGCTCTCTGTATTACTGTGCAACTCCTTATCATGTTGTTTGAACATCAATTTACAAATAAACACTAAGTACTAAGGTAATGATGAAACGTTTTCCTTTATCTGCTCTGTTCACTTTCTGGAAAACATTAAATGAGTTTGTATCTGACCATAGCCAACATTTTTAATTTACATTGCTTTTCTGCCACAGTATTGATTCCTTCTTATAGCATTTTACAAATTATATGTTCATGAAATATAACTACAATGCTGTCATATAATAATTTCAGAGCCGTAAGATGAAAAAGAATTAGAAAATGGAATGCATATCCAATATATTTCAGCACAAAGTAACACAAGAAGAACAACATTTTTTTTCAAATTCTAGAACCAGTCAGAAGGAACCCTGGCACTAGGGTCTCCTCCAAAAAGCAAACCTTGAACTCTTCGTAAGAATTAAAAAGAAGACTCTGATGAGGAGAGAGAAGGTGATGCCACTACTTTCTTACATACTCACAGATCTAGGTCAGAGTAAGAGATCAACCTGTTTCATTCAAGAGAAATTTTCTTAACACCTACATCATGAAGTCCCAACACCAAACATTCTTGCTATGCAGCAGTTCTGAAAAAGCACTGGAAAAGCACTGCCCCACTTTACATATAAAGTATATGGGTCATATACATGAGGAATACACTCCACATCTTGTGAAAAATCATGTGTTTATATGTAAAAAGTATGTGATTTCTTGTGCATAATTCTCTAGTTGACCCCAGGAAGGGTAAGCACCCTTCCCATGGTTAACACTTTGGAAACATACAATATGTGAAAACGTCTGCTGCAGACTTCCTATATTAAATGGAAGAACAAGTTCATAAAAAACCCCAGTACTCTGTCCCAACACTTTCCTTAAAGCACTGAATATTTTCTAAGATATAATAAATATGTATATTTTCAATTCTGTCTTCAGATGAAAAAAATTACATTTTTTAAAGAAAATGTGTTGCCTTTCATAGGTAGCATTAAGTAAGCATTTAAAAGAAATATTGTGTTAGCTTTCTGGGGGTAAGCCAAGTTCTATTACAGAGGATAGCGTATAACCTTAGAAGTTGACTATTTCATCCTTTCTGAAAATACATGAATTGGTCACTGTCATGGAGAAACGGCTGAAGTAGGTGGACCTTGATCTGAAATTGTGTTGCAAATCCTATTCTCACAAAACTAGTCTCTGATTGTTGTGTTGAACTGCATGTGAAAAAAAAAAAACGACAAGCATCTAAAAAATCTTCAACTTGTTCTTCAGTCTATTCTTTCTGTATGACCCACACAGGAGAAACTATAAAACATGGATTTCAATTTGTTCTCAGTTCTCCGCTAAACTATGTTCAAGCTCCAAATATTCTGAACTGCAGGAAAAAATATTTCCAACACATTTCTTTAAAAAAGTTTTGAAGTTTAATAGTAAATTATTAGTAATACTATAACTTTCAGCAGAAAACTCAGAAGTCATGACAATGATTTTCAGACAGATGATCAAGAATATGCTGGTATTTTAAAGCATTTACATGTTGCTCCCCAATACATAATTACCAGGTGTTTAGCATAATGCAATTTAAGCATACAATATTTCAAATTTCTATGCTTTGTGAGCAGGAAAACGTTATTGCTCCACCTTGTTTCTTAATTTATTGCTCATTCTGGTCTCTGTCTAACATAACGTATCAATATGGGTAAGTTACACGTCAAAGTAAGTTACTAGAGAAAGATAAAACCAGCATCGCAAATCTGATGCAAACTGAGACTTCTACAGTCTCAGCTATTCTATTAATATCTCCAGTTCAATACACACATTCAAAGCTATTCTATGTATCGAACTCCTTCTGGGCTTTGAAGCAAATGGAGCTGATTATCATCGTCTGTCACTTCCCACCATTTACTTCATTGACTATTCTCAATACTTCCAGAACAAGTCAGACAATCGGAAACTCTTCTCCATTAATAAAAAGGTTTTTTATTTTCCTGAAAATATTTCTAGTAGGATTAGAAGAAAAAAAACAACCCATGCCTGTTTGTTTGGAGCTTTTTTGGTAAAAATATGGATGGGAAAAAATGTGTTTCAGGAGAATTGCTGTCTATTTTTTCAGCTTGCCAGCTGCCAGGGCCTCATTTTCACTTTCTCTCCAAAGGCAGCTGGCAAACTATCACTTTTTTCCCCCTTCCTTACAGTATATGTCTTCATTCTTTTTTCCTGTGCAAACTTGAACTTCTCCAATGTAAAATTCAGGTTTAAAGGATATTTTCTAATAGAACATTTCCAGCGGAACTAGCTATTTTAATCATCTAAATGAACAGCCTTCCTCCCTGTTCCCCACATTCCATCTGTTTGGGGCCTCCATTTTTTTATAACAATCAGAACTGAGAAATTTTGGTTTAAATAGAGTGCAAAAAAAGCCTCTACATATTGGAAACAGTGGAAAAATCAGTTCAGAGTAAAAAAATCATTCTAATATCTTCAAAGCATGATCCACATCTCACTGAATTAACAGACTGTACCATTAACTTCGGAGAATTTTATAAGAGTTATCTAGTTAATGTCTTCTGCAACAATCCCTGAGATATAAGCCCAAGCATCTATGGCTTTAAAAGTCAGTGGAAATACTCAGCTCCAAACTTAAGCCGTCATAATAGCTCACAAAGGGTTCAGTGGCAATGCTGATTTAAAGTATTTCCCTCTCTCCTACTAGTCCACACTTTCTGCATCCTCAATACACTAGAATAAGCTGGTAAACTGGAGCAGACATGATTTTGCTGCTGAAATCAGTATGTAGATGAATGGGGGAGTAAGTCTAGTATTGCTAAGAAAGAGTTAATGTGCATTATCTTGCATAAAGTGCAATATTAATATAAGACTTCTAGTTCTTTAACTTCTTTAAAGCCTGTTTACATTTTTCTACTACTTGAGTTTTATGAAGAGCTGAACACCTCTCTGTTTGCATGGGCCCATGTCTCTTCTCCTTTTCCCACATTTAATTTCAGTCTATCGTCTTTGGACGGTTTTTTTTGAGCTTGACCCATTTGATGGCAGTTTTCTGTGCTTCTTCTCTGCTAACTTTCCCATCCTTGGTAGTTAAAGTGGCAATTTGGCTGACTGGAGTGAATATTAATGAACTAAAAATTCATGAAGCCAGCAATCATGCTTTAAAGTAATGACTCCATAGTGAAAATACAGAAGAGAAGTGACATGAAGAAACATAAAAAAGAGAAATGAATATAATCAGTAAATGACAGGAAAAAAGAATGGAGAGAAGAAGGACCAACAAAAATTGGAAGAATGGATGGAGAGGCTACACAGGCTGAACAAAACAGGAACATGTGCATATCCAGTGTGAACTGGATGTGAATGACTCGGGAAGTAACAAGAAATAAAACCATAAATGATCATTTTCTTCTTCATTTATTCTCTACCTCTTACTTAGCCTTCTACAATAAGTACACAAACAGGCAATCACAGAAGACGGAAAAAAAAAA
This sequence comes from Xenus cinereus, assembly GCA_025774025.1. Classification (NCBI taxonomy): domain Eukaryota; kingdom Metazoa; phylum Chordata; class Aves; order Charadriiformes; family Scolopacidae; genus Xenus; species Xenus cinereus. Next base: position 10,516,286 of record JAOXJK010000001.1, on the reverse strand, counting down.
AAATCAACCCTGGAATCAATTTTATTATTTTCCTTTTCTTTCCTTCAGTTATACCTTAATCATTTATCTTAAATTCTGTCTGCCTTAAAACACTGATATATTATTACAAAGTTAAATTAACAAAATGTATTATATCTTCTAACAAGCATTGCTCCCCTGTTCCTTGGATATGGTATTTATGGATTATAAACAAAATTTTCTATTTCAACAGGATTTGAAAGACAGATCTTCATATGAACATGAAATTATTTGATTAAACATACTATAAGCAGTCAATACTAAGCAGCAATGGAAAACATTAGTATTTCCTCAAGACCAAAGGTCATACACCTCAAGAGTCTTGAAGAATTTCTAAAACAAAGTAGAAATAGGTTTAAAAACTATTCTAGTCCCAGATTCACTCTTCTGCAAGAATACCTATAGCTATTTTAATATAGTCATTTTCTTAAATATTATTTTTAAAAAATCTTCTAAAATATAGAAAAAGACTCCAACACTGAGATTCTAAAAATCATATTCAAAGAAATTCCAAAATTAAAACAAATTAATGAGAGCCAAATTGAATTTGGGATGGTGCTGCAACTTAGAAGTGTTTTGGCAGTGCTCCATCATCATCCTTGAATTGTAGCTTCTTTTATTTTGTACAAACCCTGAAAATACCTTTTATGTCGTATTTTTGAAGGAAATCCCTCATAGAAATGCTTTACAGAATACTCACTGGATTTTGGGGATCTTTATTTCCAAGCCCTGTTATCCACAACATGGGAATGAAAGCAGCATTTTCTATTCTCTCAGTTAAAAATCTCGAATACATTTTTAACAGATTTTCTCTGTAATGATGTCAGACACTGAGGAGTTAGTATCTCAGAATTTATATATCCCTTATGCATTATGCCTATAAACAGACACTAGTTTTTATTATGAAAGGATGGTTTCTCAAAACTTCAGTGCATTAAAAAAAAAATCTAGAAAAAAAGAACGAGGGTTGAGAATAAAAAAAAAAAAATCCAGCAATTTCCCAAATTACTCTAACCTAATTACTGGGTTTGGGAGCTTAATGGGGGGCATAGGCTAGTGTTTCCTAAAGTGTTCTGTGTATTTCTTTACAGAGCTGCATAGGAAGTGTTTGAGGGAACATAATTTCCTTCTGAAGTGAAGCAGTACAGCAGTCTGAGTGTCACTGCACTTGAGTTCACGAGAACAACAACGCTAACTAGAAGAGCAGGACTCAGATGGGAGAGGTTACCATAGTCTTCCCATCCTGTTTTATATCCACCCAAAGCATTAAAAACCTTGGCTAGAGACCTCATTGTAGGGCCAGTAAGATGGACATGCCTTGAAAAGAGTGGATGTTCTATGAAGAGATGCTAATGCAACTGGGCTTCTTGAACTTGAAAAAACAGCTAATTGCCATCTTCAGCTCTCAAATGCAGCACTACTGAAAAGCCAGACTCAGACTCTTCTAAGAGATGCACAGTGAAGGACAAAAGGCACAAGTTGCAGAAGAATTAAGCATTCTTCACCACAAGAACAGTAAAGTCCCAGAACAGGATGCCCAGAGAGACAGTGAAATCTCCATCCTTGGAGATTTTCAAAATTCAACTGGACAAGTCCTCTAATCATCTGGTCTAACTTAGAATTTAGCCCAGCTCTGAAGTGGAGTTGGGAATACATGACCTCCACATAACATTCCATGTACATTTTATTGGTGATCCTTTTCTCAGTCACTGTGATGCCTAAGGAGTTTAGCTAGTTCATATTTGCAAAAACATAATACAAGCATGAACATCCTGATGGATTTACTGCCAAGATGCTGTGGAAGGTGTGAAAGAGTAGAGACTGCCGTATTTATTTTTATTAAATAAAAGCTTCAATGTAGGCAAGAATGTTCCATAACTGCGCTGTCACTGAGATGAAAAATACTGTTAGTCATGTTTGCAAAATACCCTCCAGAAAAGCCATTTGCCTTTTTATATATATATTTTTATATATATATATAAAGTAACAATGTTACTTTTATAACATTGTCAAAACTTTTTTGTTTTCTTTAGTGAGCTCTTGGGCCAAATGATGAAAACAAAAAAAAAAAACCTACACTACTGCTGTCAAAAGAATGACTCGTACTGCCTAAAGAAATATCTGGAGGCATTACTATAAAACTCTCTATACTACTACATCACTGATCAAATGACAAACTCCCAGATTCCTTTCCATTCCTCCTAGAAGGCCATGATATTTTGGCTGTGGATTATACCTTTGGTATCATAAAGGAAGTATCAATATCATGCGATTAACCCAGACAGTAACATTTCTAAAAAAGACAGTCATTGGTTCCAACTTTAATTCAGACAAGAAGCGTAATTTTTTTTCACTGTTACCCTCCTACGTCATATATATATATACAGCAATAACACAACTATGAAGGAGGTTACAGAAAATGGGCTCCATAAGCTTATGAAGTATATAGTACTTCTAAGCTACCTTATAATTTCCTGAGGCTTATGTCAGTGTGTTTTATTAATGCTATACAACAACTGAAAATAAACACTGAGTTTCAAATTAATCTTCTCTATAGTAGGCTTAAATTTTAGGGGGGTAACTCTCATTCTGATCCTGCCTGTCCATCACTCTTCCTGACTATCTTTTCACCTCTGGAAACTTCTGGATGTCTAAATCAAGCAGTTACCCAGATTTAGAGAAACCAGAACTGTTAAACTTCTCATCTCACACACAATGTGGAAATCCCCAGCATTCAATCCTCCTCCAGGCCTTCCTCCATACTAGCTATTTAATTTCAAACCCCACCTTTACTTTTAGTTAATGGTTAGCCCATTTAGCCTGTTTGGCATTTATGATCCTACACAAAGGAAAAGATTTGCCAGGCAGTGTAAGAGCACCAGCATGTTCAATGCTTGAGCTGGATTCGACATTAGCAAACAGCTTGCAAAGTAAGGTGAGATAATAAAAGCTGTATTTTGATAGGAATCACTTTGACTGGATGTGAGAAGGTGTCAGAGAGAGACCGTCTGGGAAACAGAAGTAGGGTTTAGCAAGGAGATTAGAGAGAAGATCTGGACAGATGGAGAATGTGAACAGAAACTGAACCAAGATCCGAATTCAGTCTGTACAAAATGCAAGAAATTCTGGAGGAGGAGAGCCAGAAGGCAGGCTTCCTCTGTAATCTCATATGGAGAGTTTCACAGAGATGTCTAAGCCATATCCTGTGACAACGTTTCAGACTTACCCCTGTATTCGGAGTTTCTAAATGGCTGACTTAAGCATCAGAGCACTGAACAAACTGGCTACTCTTAATTCCTGTCTCGTATCTTCATTCTAAGTGCAGAGACTGGAAGCACTTACCATACCATTATGGGTCCCACTCCCTGAGCTGAACATTGCAGCATGAAAATGACTTTTTTGAGTTTCCCAAAAAAGTTTACCAATGTTCAACTCCTTCTTGGTAACAGAACTGGGAATTATTTGAAGAAACTGAACTGATAAGCACAAAAGAAAAACTATCTTGGTCTCTCTAGGTCAGATTTCAAAACTGTTGACAGGATATTTTCTGAAAGTCTCAATTGATGTCAACAAAGACAACCTTGTTGTGTAAATAAAAGGTTTGTCTGCACAATGATGCCCACCTGTCAGCAGCCATTCACTTTAAAAGCATACTGGGAGAAACTGGAAACTATTGGTAAGAGGTTGTGTTTTTTTAAATCCTAACTGTAACTGCATCACAACTTGCGCTGCACGGAACTGAGAAAAGGAAACTAGTACATAAGCAAATAATCCACTTTTTTTAATGAGATAAAAAGCAGGAAATAAGAGCTCAGAAGACTCAGAAAACAGGCTTTTTGATAGACCATGGGATTCAAGTGACCATATGCAGTCTCAGTCATCTAGAATCAATTTGTAGTCAAGAGAGAAACCGGTAGGATTAATCACATTTTAAAGTATAAACATAAAACAAGTAGATGAACATAGCCAGATCCTTCAGCCTTTCAACCAATGTACTGTCTAAATATTTTATACTTGTTCTTTTGCTCAACTTTGAAGTTTTTCAGCCTCTCTAACTCTTAAGTGGCACTGACTTAAACCACATCTAGTATTACAGCTGCAATCTCACCAACCAGAGTAGGGTAGAACAGTTACAACACATATATTACACATGACAAGTTGTCAGCATTTCTGAAGAACACCATTGCCTTTCATGCAAACACTTCATATTTTTAAGTCCCCTTAAGTCAGAACTTTTGCTACTATACTCAAACATTTTCAGTACTGCTATTGCCTAAACAGCTATATTTTGTACCTGCAGTATGTGTATCATTACTGAATTTCATTTTGGAACATTGCTCTGAATTGCAATTCTGCTTTCCAAAGTAATTGTGTTTCCTATATTGATCTGCAAATGCTGTATGAGTGCTTTCTCCATACACTAAATTGCAATTTAATTATTAAAGAGTCAAGCCTATGACAAACCTTTGTTTGACCCACTTAAAACTGCCTTCCAGTTTGGCAGTGACCAATTTGATCTAAGATGTCTACTTCCAGCTGGCAAAAGGAAAGTAAACGTCCATTAAAAAATAGTAATTGCAAAAATGTTAGTTTATCAATAAATAATGTTGTGCTGGAGAAAGAATGTAAAAAAGTACAGTAGAAGGGACTACTTTTGTCAGCATTTTATACTAAAATTTGATTTTGCAGTGTCAATATGTAAACCCATATGCCTACACCTAGTTTAATTCATAACTGTAAATAGTTATTCATTGTAACAAATTATTTTTAATATGAAATCACTGACTCGGAAAACCAATGGCTGAATAAAAGGATTTGGAGGATCAGAACCATGGTAAAGTTAGTTCTAATATAGGGAAGCCTTATTAATTTAAAAAAAAACCCAAACTGTTAGGTTTTATTAGCCCACATGGCAATTTGAAACACTGATAGCATGAGAGAACCTGGCCTAGCCAGTATTTCTAGAGATAAGAAGTAAAAATTCAGACCTCTGGTAGATGATTTCTGAAGTTAATTCAGTGATGAGTATTAACCACACACATATAGCCAAAGATTACTGCCTGCCTTCATTTCATCCTTTTTTTAACTTTTACTTTTTGAGGTGATCATATGAGGTACATCCAGCTCTGCAGATTTTTTTTTAATATTTTTATTTAGGGGAAAATGTTGAGTTTTGAAATTTTTAGTAGTTCATATGCTAAAAATAAATTAGTCTTCAGGGACAAGTATGTCCCTGGAGACAGTATGCCCAGGTATCAGAATTTAATGGAGATTTACCCCTTTAAACTCTAAGGAACTGAAGGCATTGATTGCACAGAATGATTATCTCAATACTGGCATAAACTGAACTGTTTCTAAAAAAAAAAAAAAAAAGGAAGAATTTTGAATGCACCGATAGCTGCATTCAGTAAGTTAAAGGAACATCCTAGAGGCCTCATATGCAGAGGAAATGTAACCATTCACACCGTGGAGAATGAAGAGGCGTACAGAACATCTTTTTACTGTTCTGAATATTTTGTTGTATTTAATTATATCCAATCATAAGTTTTGGATGTACTGCGCTTCTGGGGTTTTTTTTAGTAACCTTCATATATGACATATGAGCTACGATGGGTTTTTGCTAGTCTTGGATCACTTCCAAGCAACATTTAATCACATTTGGCTGATCAAGACAATATTTTACAAACTTAAAAATATTTTAATAGAATTATGGGAAAAAGTGTTGGAACCAAAGCTCGCATTTTGTTGAGATGAGGCTTGGACTACTTTGACAAAAACAAATGTTTTTTCTCCCGTTAGCACACATTGCTACAGTTTGCAGGGCATTTTTCATGCATGCAAAGTAGATTCCTTCTGGAGAAAACTAAATAGGAAGCTCTGCCCCAAGTATATCTCAAATGTGCTCAAATCCCAGCAAGGAAAACCAGTCCAAATGAATGACTGGCTCCCTTTGGACAACACCATAGTACACTCACAGATACTTTAGCAGCAGCTACATTTATTCGTCATTATGCTTTTATTGTACCAAACAACTTGCTAACAAAGCACATTCAGTGCTTCCTTTCTAGGGAAGATTTGATAGACACTGGTCTTCTGCTACTTTTGGAGAATGTATGATTATTTGCTCAGTATAACATGGTTTTCCTGTGCTTCGCTCATAGCTGCTCATAAAAGAGTAGACAGAGTACAATGCCAGAAGCCAAACTTATCAGCAGAATATGTGAAAGAAACTCTCTTTTGAGTTCAGTCAGGCAATTACACTAGTAGAAATACCACTCTCCTACTGTTTATTCAGACTAACTACGGTAATCCATGGCTTGGTAAGAGATTGTCATGGTTTGGGAGGGGTTGGACAATGACAAGACAACAGGTGCTCTCACCTACCTTTTGCTCTAAGAAGAGAATAAGAGAGATAGACTTATGAGTTTAGATATAACATAAACTACTTCAATGAAATATTAACAATAAAATAAAAATAAAATAATGAAATAAATAGAAATATATATATAAAACCAGCTCAAGTTTCCAGGGAGGTGTCACCTGCAGAGACTGGGAAAATTCCAGACTGGACTCAGCTGAGGAACAGGAACTGGATTCTGATCACTCTGATGGAGATCAAAGGTGGACAAACTCACAGAGTCCTCCTCATCAAAGAAGACTCATCAAAGAAGACCCATCAAAGAAAAGCCAACCTGACCAAATTGCTCCCTCAGCTTTTATAGTGAGCATGGCAGATGGCACGGCACACCCTATTGGTCA
>JAOXJK010000001.1:10484254-10509409 GCA_025774025.1 Xenus cinereus | reverse complement strand
TTAACAATAAAATAAAAATAATGAAATAAATATAAATATATATATAAAACCAGCTCAAGTTTCCAGGGAGGTGTCACCTGCAGAGACTGGGAAAGTTCCAGACTGGACTCAGCTGAGGAACGGGAACTGGATTCTGATCACTCTGATGGAGATCGAAGGTGGACAAACTCACAGAGTCCTCTTCATCAAAGAAGACCCATCAAAGAAGAGCCAACCTGACCAACTTCCTCCCTCAGCTTTTATAGTGAGCATGGCAGATGGCACGGCACACCCTATTGGTCAGTTTGGGTCACCTGACCTGCCCACCCTCCCCAGAAGGGCCAAGCAGTCATGGGGTAAACAGCCAGGTCAGCTGACCCTGGTTGCCACGGCAACAGGTATAAGCAAGAGCCTCTCTCGCTGACCAGAAAATTGGCTTTGCTTCACCCCAAACCAGGACAGAGATGAAAGTCTGAGGCAAAACCCTGCTGAAATAGGCCAAAACTTGCTGGTTGGTATCTGTCCTTCTGTCATTCTTCCATGCCTGCTTGGTTCTGCTGTATACATTTATATGCTGCGTTTATTACTTTAAAGCAGGGAAGGTGATACTGGCCTCTCTCCACACCTGAAACTCAAAGTATTCCTGAAATGGATAACCAAGTAAGCTGGAAATGTGTGGAAGGATATTATTGTACCTTCATTCTTCTTTGTCTTTTATGGAAGATAAAAGAGTGAGGAATGGGATTTGTGGCCAGGGGCGTTTTTAAAACATGTATATGAAAGCTGGCTTAAAAGGAAGATGGATAAGCTGACAGCAGGCAAGAAAAGGCCCAAATGACAGAAAACCTGGGCTCTTTATCAAGTCTGACATAAATCTCTTGATCTATAAAAGATTGTTATGGATCCCCTTTCAAAGCAAAAGAGTGAATACCATAATAATTTTCTATTATGCATGAATGTCCCTTGGTTGAATAAAGGTGTGAAATCAACTAATTGAAAAGTATCAGGCAAGACACACTGACCCAGTTAAATGTACTTTAGAAAATAATGCTTATATGATATGTTGACCAAATGTGGGGTAGTCTTTCTCTTTTGAAGATCTGACAGATGGAAAAAAGATACCTCATTTGAGTCACATAAATGTTATTCCAAAGGATTTCAAATACAGCACAGGAAGCAGTAGCTTGAAATGTTGACAGGACTCTAAAATTGTAAATACCAGACCATCAGTGGAAAGAGTACTCTTAAATTTAGCTAAAACCACATAGTTAAATAAGAAGATAGGTAAGTTCTATTTTACTATTTACACAAGGATAAGATTGTCTAGAATTGTTTCTAGATATGAGTGAGATCATCTTTTCAACTCAGTTTCAAGTAAATTTGTTTGAAACACACAAAAAAGTGTGTGATTTGATATTCAAGCACAAAAGGAACTCAGTGAGTACATCCACGCCTTCTCTGGATTGCTGGCCTGAATTAAATCTCAAAATAAGATCTGTCCATAAGCAATGAACCAGCCTCATCTGCAGTGGCAGGGGACTCTTTAGGGATGCAGGAACCTGTGTGCCTCATCAGACCTGGTGACTTAACCTATTGCTAATTGTGTTGACATACTGTCAGGCAGATCCAGATACGCAGTTCACAAACTGCATGCAAACCATATGAACTGTGCAAATCAGGCTGCTCCCAGACCGTTCTTTAAGACTGGTGTATGCATGGCCAAAATGCAGAGCCAGTTGTCACCAGTGCCTGAAGAAGAGTTTAATTAAACCACGGCCCACAGATGTCACTTAGAAGCAAAGGAAAAAACACCTTTGCGCTTTATATCTAAGTTGCTCTAACATACTACAAAGATCGTTCCTCACTCAACACCCATCTATACCTAAACCCAAATAGCAGCTGTTCCTGCAAGAGATAATAGCTTCTTTTTATTGAAATGTAACATTTACAGAAAACAAAATGTTATTCCTTTCTTCCGGACTGAATCATGATACTAAAATGGAAAATTAAAGTCACTGAATTAAGCCCTTTGCAGTCACAGCCATGTGACCACTTACCTCTCAGCCCACAAAACACTTCTGAATATTTTACAGTAACTACAAGAGCTAAAACAAAGTACCACTTCAACTTCTTTTAGCTGGAATTAAGCCCAGATAACAAGAAACCAAGGGAAACATCAATGTCCTGTGCTCCAACAATAGCAGAAATCTACTACCTGAGATTCTGGCGTGACACTAAGAAATGAACCTACTCCCTGCGTCTGAGGAAGGTAAACAAACAGAAACACCCAACCTCGGACCACGTAATTATCCCAGCTCTTTGTCTCTATTCATTACCCAAGCAGAACATTCCTTGCTGAAACACAAGTCTGGTGATCAGCTTAGTCCTGAATAAGCAAACAAAACATCATGGATACGATATATGGAAAGTTGTAATTTTATGGAGAGCAACTACCCTGTTTCCCCTCTTCAGTGCTCAGATATACAGGACATCTGACAGAGCAAAGGACAGCCCTGACCTTCAGTTTTAAAGTTGAAAACTTCAGAATACCATGAAAGATAAAATACAGAATAATGCGCTTTGTTTTAATTACTTTTAAATTTATGCCATTTAAAGAAATTTACACTTTTAAAATCAGTATAAAATCAATTCCGCTTTTACTACAGCAATAGATAAGGTCTTGCAATTCTTACCTAAATAAAGACACAATCTTTGGGATGTTGCTTGAAATCATTATCTTTTTTACTATAGCATAGAGATTTGAATTATATTTACAAGTACGGCAACTCACATCAGATAAAAATTTCAAGAAAAGTCTCTGTTAACTCTCTTAATAAACAGATTGATAGAATTTGTTCTAAGTGTTGAAGCTTAAATGTACAATTTCTACCCTGAAGCTGACAGGCTGTTGACAGATGTGTCTTTGCATTAGTTTCATGAATACAAACACTTCTGCTGAGTCTTTATGCACTGCTTAGCTGTGGATGTTGTATGCGTGTGACAGTTCATACACAAGATCTTCTGCAATTTGCTTCAGTTTAGTTGAGCAGGCATTTTGCATCCAAAGGCTAAAGGAAGACAACTTCCATCTTTCATTACACATAAGCCATGTGTACAAGTGCCAAAGTTGACTGACTGGCAGGTGCTATTTCTTTATTAAACTAGACATGTACTCACAATTTTTTGTCGCTGCTGAATGGACGAATGTCAATCTCCACTTCCAAACTCTACTAACACTTCCTGGTGCCCACATTGAAACCACTGCTATGGCTTTGCACTCCATGGAATCCTACCATGCTGGGCTGTAGGGCACTCTATCAAAGTCAGTGCTGGGGACCTCATGGCCACTGGGAGATGAAGTGGCACAAAGCTCACAAAACAGGAAAATTAGGTATCTTTGCAAAGTATCAATTCTAGATGGGTGGCTTCCACAACTTTTTTCAGTTCTGCCAACCTGTAGCTCACAATTTTACCTTGACATAGCTACACTTGATTACTAATATATATCACAGAAATGTACAGCACATAAGAACTACCAAAGATAACATAATGGAAAGCAATTACTTTAGATTAATAGGAAGCTGCCACCTATGTTCATTCAAGTGTTCATATAGAGGTAATGATTACAATAGACAGTAAATGAAAATGTAATGTAAACATATAACGTGCTATCTGAAAATTAAATGTGCCATCATTGGAAGCAATATTATCTGGATACTTATTATGTGATTAGCTACCAGATTACTTTTCAGCCTTTCTCTTATGCTAGATTAGATAAAACATTGTAATAATTTCCTGTAAAAGGTGCATTAAAGAATAAAATTATATTTAAAGCAGCAGTTCTAAAACATAGAGATAATTTAATCATCTTAGTCATAGTCTCTATAATATTTTTTCTTGAAATGTTGTAATAAATAATAAATATATTTTTCAATGGAAGAATTACATGAATGATAAAAATGCATTGCCTGAAGGACAAGCTATCTTTTCATTGTAATCCTTAGAGAGAGACCAATTTTATTCTTACCCTCTTTGTCCCAATGATTGCATAAGAATCAACTTTTTGATAAACTGTCATAAAAAGAAGTCTGTGAAACCTATGCATGAACACATGAATACCCTTTTCATTGGCAATGTTTATGAATGCAGTCAAAGACATAACCCTGAAACAAGAACTATTAAAAAAGTGATGGGATAGTCATCCATGCAAAAAATATTCATATACACACTCCATTTGCCTAAGGTAGTGAAAGATCAGTCTTTCATTTCCACTTTATTCTTTTATGTTCAGCTCCAGTAAATTTTCTTTTCCAGAGTGAGCTGTTTCACAAGTTTTTCTGCACTGAACTTCATTGTTTTGAATGACATAACTGATCCCTTCTACTTTTCTCTTTTTATAACTAGGCAATTAGGAACTCTCCAGTCAGGAGGCACAAAATTGTACACAGAGAATTAACAGACATGGGCTTCAGCTGTTGTGGTCTCTGTACAAACAAACAATGAAAAAATAGTCCCAGTGCCAAAAATATTTTAAAGTTGAGGAAACATCTTACTTTCACATTTAGCAGGATAATGCAAAAACGATCCTGTATTTAAACTCCAGTCTAACAACAACACGTTGCTGTAACAATACAGTTCTACAGTTGAAGAAGTGTCAGCAAGGTGTATACTTTGTCAGCAGTGACACTGTGTGTCAGGAAGAACAAAAGGTACAAAAGAAGAAATCACTGTCTACTCTTTCCTGTGCTTCTAAGAAGTTACAATACTAAAACCAGGTTCTCAGCTGGTATAAACAAACATGGACATACTGGAGAGAATACTGTAAGTCTCCTGGAAACTAGGAGATCATTTAGGTCTTACACCCCAGATCCCTCCTTCCCAACATAACTGGACTGAGCAATTGAGATCTGAAACTGCAAAAGCAATTTATGCCCATATTTCCAGATGCTGATGAGGTCATTAGATTTCTTTCTGTGTCAATCTAAATATTTTCTTTTTTGTCATATATCTCTTTTCCTCCTGTAAATTTCATGTACCTGATCCCAGCCTAAGATAACTGAACCTCAGATTAACAAACTTAATTAACAGAACTCTACCAGAAAGAGAGGGTGTAACAGGCTTAATACATAACATAACATCGGAGCTGAAAGCAGCCATGATAATTATGGGAGCTTTACAGAGCAGCTTCCTCACCATATGCCGCATGACACAGTTAGTGCAGTCCATTTCACATCCATGCAAGTATTTTACTTTCCTTGCACTTGTATATTTGCACCCCATGTTCCATAAAAAATGTCCACCTCATTTATTTAGACTGTGAGTACTTTGAGACATGGGCGATTTGCTCCTCAATGGTTACATGCTAATAAGAACAATATAGCTGATTACTGATATAGCTGATTTGGGCTCAAGGCAAAATGATAATAAACACATGGGTAAAAAATAAACAATGATGTACAAGCCCTTTGTTTCCATGTCTCATTAGTGAATACTGTATGTGTTCAAACTCTACTGTAAAATCCTTTAAAAAATCAGCCGTTTATAGAATTTATCATCCATTTTACAAAGTATACAATTCATATAAAATATATGTATTTATGAAATAAGTGAACTGAATAATTTGTCCTCTGTAATAGTTTCACTACACTGTTATTTTACAATATTATACCTACTCTGCAATATCTAGTAGAACCCAACACTTTTTAACTCATGAGCAATGTTCTTCAAGATGCTGTTTCAAACCCTCTGAGTGAAACCATAGTGCTCACGCTACAGCTCCCCCCACTCTGCTAATCCTGCATTAAAGAACAACGTTGATATGGAGGGCCAATGCTATGACTACAGTTTTCCCTTCAAACTTCCAAGTACTATTTTCCAAGCAGTAACAGTGTAGGAAGCATTTAATATCCGTACAAATATGTAAAGCTGCAGAAACTGCTTACAGTGGGAGACTTGGAGGGTATAGCCAGATAATCCTGCATTTGAAAGTCACTGCAAATTACCAAACATAAGAGAACAAAACTTCTTTTTTCTATGAAGGCTGTACTAATCACTCATGTATTCACAGATAACAACATAATAGATAAAAGCTGCTGAAAAACTCAAATGGCAACTCTTCTAGTGCTCTCACAAACAAGACACTGACCCCGCAACTGACAGAAGGGAATGGACTTGGACAAAAGGACAGTCAAGACCACGTTAAATTATGAAGGTATTTTTTTTTCACCAAGACTTCTTCCTCCTACTCCTAATTAATGGACTGATTCCCAAATCAGAAATATTACTTCTCAAGGAAAAAGAATACTACAGAAATGAAAAACTTTAATCTTGATAATGTCAGCCTTATTCAAAATTGCCTCTTCTGACCCCATAAGAAACAGCCCTCAAGACTCACATAACTTCTTGATAATCCTCCTTATCCAAAATAAACAAACTAACAATGAATTTGTAATATGAGACCTTTTGGTCTGGGAGAGATAAAAGATACACACATTGAGACACAAGAGTACTCACAGAATTACAAATGGCCAAGAAACCTCATGAGGGTCAAAAAGGACAGCTAGCTAAGGTAATTATAAATCTGATGTGACCTGCCTTTCAGAAGGCACATGCAGTAATTTCAAGGCAAATGCACTACAGACCATCCCACAAGAAGTAGATGTATGATTGGACAGAAAATGCTTTTCATTTTCTGAAGAACTGGCAGTAACCATGTTATTGGAAATTAATTGCCATGTAAAATATAAAGTGCCTTCAAAATTCCGAACAAGAATTTGTTGTATTTTTTTCTGAATCTCAGTAGGACTGTAATATGAATTTCTCTATTTCCTGGCAAAAGCAATGAAGCAAATCATTATAGCTTTAGACAGCAGACGTTCCTCGGGACTTTTCAGTAAGTTGCGCAAGAAGACTACATACACAGGTACTGCAAATGAGTGTGTCAGCCCTCATGTTCTACTGATAGTGGCAGACTTACATATTAAAAAGAAAAAGAAAAAAAAAGAAAGCAAATACTTCTTACCATGAAACCCTCAGTGTATTGAAACTGAGCTCTGGAACTGTCTTCTGCTGTGGGACTCAGGGGCTTAGGATCAGACATAGAGCGTTGCATCATCTTTGCCGCCTTTGGGCTTGATGGAGGAACCTTGCCAATGTCAGCATGCAGCATCTTCTGAGGGCTGATGTCATCAGTGATGGGTTTTTCATAGGGTACAAATGCTGACTCTATAACTTTGCTTGGTGAAACAGGTGAAATGGGTGAATAGAGAACTTTGGGAGATTTGGGAGGGGAAGGGACTACCTGCAATGTGGAGTCTGGACGAAGGTGGGATGAGTATCCTATCTCTAATGGTGTTGGGCGTTTTTTATCTTTCTGGGGAGATGAAGCTGACAGATATTGGGGACTTTGACTATCTGACTCTGTCTCTGTTTGACATCCCAAACTTTCTCCTTTATATGTCTTTTCTGGAGCTGAAATGTGCTTTATGATTTCAACCTTAGCATCCAATCGGGCCCTGATTGAAGGTGTTCTTATTGTTCCTACAGGTTCTGTTTGTACTGAAATCTCTGCCACTGTCTGAACTGCAATACTAGATACTTTGGAGAATTGTTTAGCTTTGTCTGCCTCAGTGGTACTCTCACTGTATTTCCCTACACGAGGCTTCCTTCTGGATCTGCTAGAAAGATCCCATTCATCTTGATCTTCATCATCTGTCTGAACACTGGTATCAACACTCTTCTTAGTTCTCCGTCTCCTGTTTGTGTAACTTCTGTCTGCTCCGTCTTCATCATCAGTTTGCACTCCACTGTCCACAATCTTTTTGAAGCACCGGGGCTCTTCTTCCAGGGTCTCCTCAAGCTCCTCATATGGACCACGTAGTTTTGGCATAGAACTTCTCTTTTTCAATTGTTTCTCTTCTCTAACATCAATATCCTTAAGAGACATTTCTGAAACAGAGCTTAGGATACCAGACCTTGGTATGTATTGGGTAATGCCATCAGACTGAACTGTATACCATGTTTGGCTTTGTGGAATTTCAATACCCAGCACTCCTGAAGCTGTAGTGGTTGCATCATCAGTAGGCCAAAACTGGCCATTTTCTGCGGTTGTATACTGTCCTTCCAAAAGTGTTTGATCTGTGGTAGTTTGTGGCGAGCCAGTTCCTGAAGGGTCATAACCATACTGATATATTTGACGAATTTTTTGCTCCTCTAACTGTTGGTGGAGCTGCTGTTGAAGTTGTTGGAATTGTTCAAGCTGCAACTGCTGCTGGGCTAATGTCTCTTGCCTCATCATAAACTGAGCTTGTCGTTCTTCCTCTTGCTGAAATAAGAGATGATGTTTCATGGATTGCAACTCCTCAAGCTTTTTTTGCACCATAAACTTTTCTTGTTCCCTAAACCTTTGAATTTCCTGACGTTCCCATTCCAGCTCTTCTGCAAAGCGTTGTTGCTTAATTTTCTCAAGCTCAAGAAGTTCGCGCTCCAAATCAAGCTGCTGCTGTTTGCCTTCTTCAGGGGCAATGAGAAGGGCAACCTCATCTTCAATCACATCTGTATAAACTTCAGATGCTGTAGTTAAAGCAGGTATCAAGTTGGTTGGCTCAGTGGTAATAGTTTCTAAAGTAAGAGGTGGTAACCCTGTCTCCATATCAATGGCAGTAATTGCACTATCCTTCTCAGCTGCCATTGTTGTCAAGAAACTGTATGATCTTGGGAGTGGTTGATTCTGTTGCAAAGTTGATAAAGAGGGCACCGAGTCAATTGTTTGGAGAGTAGGTAAATCTCTGACAGTCGTACTGAAAATAGAACCAGGTTGCGTAGTGATGGCAAATGTGGATGGGATTGGAGTCGCTACTGAAGAATAAACAACACCATTGGATGATCTTAAAACACTTCCAACACCAAACTGGGAACCCAGAGATGATACCATTCTTGCTTGGGAATACTGTGGTGTACTGAGCCCGATGCCAGAAATCACCTGCCGAGTCTCTGGATAAGGACCAGTGGACTTGCTTGAGTAATCCATAACCTCACCTGAAATTACAGGGCAAAGTTACAGTCCAGTCCCACAACAGAATGCTGCTTTGCGGATTCTGAAAGTCATCCCATCTTGATGAATTAAATGGGAAGGGGAAACTGCATGCAAATCTTCAGGTTAATGATCTACTTTAGATGTGAAGGAAACAGCATTTCTGAACATGCAGGCACATGCAGGCACCTCTGTGCAAAACACATATGTAAAATGAAGAAATGAAAAACACGTGTAATCCAGAATAATTTGTCACACTGTCCAAAAGAAAACAAAACAACAGAAGGAGGGGAAAAAATAATAAAAAAAATCATCCTGAAATGAGGTGAGGAACATCAAAATTATATTTCAAAGAAAGATCTGCGGCTGTGTCATACTGACCTGTAGTAACTCTTCCAGAAGTAAGATCTACTGCTGCATCAGTTGCCCCAACTCGATAATCAAAACTATTCTTGCTTTTGTATGCAAACAGTCCGGCTTCTGATAAATTTGTGTCAGACATAGATGGTTTCATACCTCCCATTCCGCGGTAGCCATATGACCCTGGACGATCATACTGATAATGATCATCTCTGTAACCAAAGCGATCTTCAGGAAGCGTAGTTGGCGGCTGCTGTGCTGTACAGCTCCTACCAAATGGCAATTTATAAACCATATCACAGCAGACAGCTCTTCTTCCTGCAGTCAGATCTACAGGCTTTTCATCATCTTCTATTACTGTTGTTATGATACCTGAAGTAGTTTCATCCATTGTCACTACTGTTCTGTGAGATTTTGCAGTGCTGAGGTCAACTGCTCCGCTCTCCATTGGCTCCTGAGAAGCAGAGAGATCAGTCCAACCATTTGTAACACCAACAGGTGGTACAGTAACAGGCTTTGTAGTAGCCCATGTCACTGCATGTGTTGAAGTACCTAGGGACAAATTTATTGGCACTTCATCTCTACTTGCAGAGAATGCCTGGCTGCCTGTTAGTCTGTATGCAGGCTCAAAATGTTTTGATGTTGTCAGCTGAAGTGGCGTTGTCATCGCATGTCCCAGATCCACAAGGCTGTCCGTACTGGCAGAGTAGCTTACAGTGGCGGTGCAGGTCATTACACTTACTGTCTCGGTGACTACAGACAGAGAAGGATCTGCGACACATGCAGTGCTAAGATTAATTATAGCCGGCTGGACAGTACTTACTGGCCGCCCACTTTTATCACTTGCTGGCACTTGCCTTCTCATGTCCATGGAAACAGCAGACAGATCCATACAGCTGTCTCTCATTTCAATGTCCATCTTAGTCAAAGTGCGAAGATCTATGACATCACCCAGAGGATGGAATCTTCCATTCTCTCTATACCTGGGTTGTTCTACTACATGTACTGGCTCTGGAGGTATAGTAATAGCAACACTACCTAAACCAAACCCAGGCACTGGGCCCTTAACCACAGAAACTGTGGTCTTGGTTACATCTGTTGTTACTACTTCTGATTTTGAACTAGGTATTTTTTCAAAAGTTGATTGTGTTGTGGCAGGAATAGCTTGCAAAGCACCTGAAATATACATAGTCTGATCTGCCATACTTTGAATTTCCATAGTTTTCATGGGTGGAGTAAAAATTGGTTGCACAGGCTGGGGAATCTGCTCTTTAGAGGGTGCTTCTAAAGGCCAGCTGGTAACAGCCTGACTAGTTATAGCTTCTGTGGGAGTTCCCGGCTCAGATGGCAATGTGATGACAACATAGGTTTCCTGTGAAGGTTTGGTCAACCTTGGTGAAGATTTGTTAGAGTGTGGAGACAAAGGGGAAGTAGGAGATGCTATTTTGTATTCAGCTGCAGAGACCAAATTCAGAGTCATACTTGAAGTCAATGACAAACCTATTGGTTTGGGCTGTGTTTCTGCTGGCTTATGAACAGTTATTGGGAGCGGAGGAACTGCTGGTTTAGGAGCAATTGGGGGTTTAGTTACTTCAGCAGGCCTGTGACTGAAAACAAGCCCTGCTGGAATGGAGGATGGTTTGGGTGGTACAGGAGGTGGTGTTGGGGTGTATGTTTTTGTGATAGGTACCACATGATTCTTTAATACAGCTGTGGAATCAAGTGTTGGAACAGTTGTGACTGAAGGTACCACTGTGGGAGCTGTTGCTGCTGGAGTGTTAATCTGTGGCTTCTTTTTGGGATAAATAGCTGGCTTGGGTAAAATAGGTGGAGGTAATGGTGGTGGAGGAGGTGGTGGTGGAGGAGGAGGAGGCGGGGGTGGAGAAGGTTGTGCAGGAGAATCCAAAGAAGAGCTTCTAAAAAGCGCCAATACTTTGGATGTTACAGCAGGAGCTGAGGAAGGCACAGAGACCATGCTGGTCTTACTTACAACACTGGGAGTAGGTACAGAAGATGTTTCTGATGCAGGCTCTGTAACTGGTACTGAAGCTATACATACAGGTGTTTGCTCAGATGTAGCACTAGTCAAATGAATCCTTTTCATATCAAAACCCAATTCTCTTTGAGAATCTTCATGATGAGTTTTGACAATGTCAGCCTCTACTGTACTTTTCATTTTTCTAGCTGCCTCCTTCTCTGCTTTGGAGGTATCAAAGGTAACGGTATCAGCTGCATATTGCTTGGTTTCTATAACTGTAGTTGCCAATACTGAAGGTGTAGCTTCAGGTAAACAAACTGCAGCTTGATCCATGCTTTCCATATCTGATTCTATAGATGGCTTTTTAGTGGCTTCAGCAATGGATTCATAAGGCATACTCACTTCAGAGTACTCTTTTGTAGATGTTAAGGAAACTTGGGGTATTATTCTGACACCTTCAGAATCTGCTAGTTTACTTAAAGCGTCTGCTGTATCTACATAACCTGTGGTTGCACTATCTATAGGGGATGAACTATCTGTGGTACAAACCGAAGATGTAGATGATGTTAAAGAAGCTGTATCAGAAGGTAAAACTGATGCAGCACCTTCCAATGTCTCAGAGTATGTTAACATTGATGTTTCATGAGAAATTATTTCTTGAATTTCTCTGGCATAATCTGTTAAGTATTCATCCTCGATTTCCTCTGCTGTGAAATGCTGTGTTATTTTAACATCTGGAATAGAAAGTGCTGCGCTACTGCCAGGTGATACATCTGAGATTGCAGAAGTAGTGCTTGATGTTAAAGACGTACTGTCCCCTGTTTCTCCAACACTAGATACCTTCGTATCAGATGTGGGAATGAAATCTGAAGTTGGTTGTGTTGGACTGGACCCAGGGGTTAGCTGCATTCTTTGTCTTTTCATAAGCTCTTCATAAGCAGCTTCTGCATCTAACAACTGCTTCTCCTCAGTGGTGGAAGTTACTGTGCTGTCTAATACAACTATTTCATGACTTTCAGGGATAATGTAAGAACTAGAAACAATATCTTCTTGAGGCACAATAGAATGTAAAGTCTCAACACTATAGTAGTCTTTCTGTAGATCAGTAATTTTCTGTGGTTCATCATAGATCTGTTCTGAAGCTCTTATTTTTTTATCTTTTCCTCTCTGTTGTATATATTCACTGCTCTCATCTTGTCTCATTACAAGACTAGTATCAACAGTTCCATTGTAAGTATCCTCCACTAAAGATTCATAAATGTAATCCTCTATTAGCATTCCGCCATATAAAGATTCTTTTTCAAATACTTCATCTTTTTCATTTGCAATTTGAAATGGCTTGGACTTATGGGTCTTATGCATCATCTCCTCATATACCTCTTCGGCACTTTTCAATGCCTTTTGACCACTTTCTTCTTTTGGGAGTCCAATCGGTTGTTCATCTGTTGGTGAGTATAGAGAGACAGCAGTAGGCAATTTGTAAACTTTTTGTACTTCTATTATTTTTTCTGGGCTGATTTCAAATCCTTCAGGATCTGACTCAATACTAGGTGAATATTCAGAACAGGAAGATCTGTGCAGCTCTTCCATTTCTGCTGCCTGTCGTAATTCTTCTGTTGGAGATGCATCTTCAATAGGAGAAAGGTTACTTGGTGGAGTCTTTGGACGTTCTCTTCTTCTCTGAGCTCTAAGTTCATCCTTGTCCTTTTTAGATTTTTTGCTAGAACTTTTTCTTTGTTGCTGTTCTATTTCACGCTGTTTCTCCTGTTCCTTTAGCAGTTCTTCCTCTTCCCGTAGCTCTTCTTCTTCTGAAGAATCTTCAATAGTTGGAAGAAGAGGACCATGTGACCGATGCCTGGCTTTGCGCTGTTGTTTGCTCTCCCCTCCCAGTTTTTTGTGACTAGGACTGCTGTCACTATCTTCGTCAAGTGATGACACAGAAGTAGGAGATGTGCCCGGTGTGAAACTAGAAGCATGCAAACTAGAAGACCCTTCTCCTCTAGATCTATCTTCTGGTGAATCTGTAAGACTCTCCATCTCTAGCTCAGGCTCTTCATCAAAATATAAAATACCTTTCTGTTGTTCAGATGCTTCAGAATATTTGTTTGTTACTGTACTATTTAATTCTATTGTTTTGAAACGTCGAAGGCCTCCTCCTCCAGTTACTCCAAGTTCTTCACTGTCTTGACTTTTAGTTTCCCTGAATTTTGGCTCTGGGCTTTCATCAAAAGTCTCATCATCATCATCATGCCATGAATGTCGTCTTCCTGCATCCTCATCGTAGCCTGCACTACTTTTCCGTGCCATTCTTCTGTGTTTTCCAGCTGTCCCTTTGGCCTTGCTTTTCACTTCATCTTTCTTTTGGCTTTCAGTTACACTGATCTCTTTGAGTTGATTTCTTATGAATTCATCATCTTCAGAACCTGAGGCATCTTCATCAGCACTCATCTCTATAATTTGTTTTCTAATGAAGTCTTCCTCATCACCTGATCCCTGACTGTCATCACGTTTGTACTCATCACTGCTTGAAGAACCAACACTAGCTCTTCTTTTTCTCCTTGGGACAGGTGAGTTTTCACTCTCGCTGCTGTCTTCCACTGAATCGTAGCGTTGTCTTCTTGCTGATATGTCACTTCCTTCCTCTTCTTCCTTGTAGTCTGCCCGGGAGGAAACACTTCCTTTGCCATCTTCTACAGTGGTTCCTTTACCTTCCTGAATAGCTTCCAAGTCTTCCTCATCTGAACTGTAAGATTCTGGAGTGACTGGCAAAGGCTTTGTTTTATGTTGATCCTTTGTCTGTTCACTGTGTGTTTCATAAAGTTCTTTGCTTTTCACAGATTTTTCATCAGCAAGTGTACTTGCTTGAGCTTCCAAAATAGACAGTACAGTACTTTCCAATTTAGCTAGATCTGAGGGGCTTGGTGGACTTTCTTGTGAAATAGTGTCTTTTTTACTAGATTCTCTGGGTAAATCCTTTTCATCACTGGGGATATGACTTGGAATTTCACCAAGTGAACTTGATATCCCATCGGAAGAATACCCGGTGTCACTCAGACCTTGTGGACTTTTCTGTTGCTGAGAGCTTGATGTGTCTGACTTGTCATCCTCCTTTTCCTAAAAAAATAAATACATACGCGTGTGTATATATTTATATATAAATTCTTAATGTCTCCAGGCAATTAAATACATGTGATTTTTTTTCTAAAAGGTGAGTTAATGTCTCAGGTGAAAAATTATGATGCCAAGAAGAATTATATTAATGCATAGATAGAATCACAGAAGACTGAACACTAATTTTATTATTAAAAACTATTAAAATAATGCATAATGGTACTCAAATTTTGGGGCTTTGCATTGAATCTAACTGTGCTTTCCATGGCTGTCCATTAGTTGTAAGATGATCTATTTTTCAATATAAACAAATGCTGCAGTTAATTATTTTCAGAGCACTTACTAATAATAATCTATCGTTTAGCCACATATGCATGGGACAAATTGTTTGGAATTTAATTTAAATAAACCTTTTAATTACCTACATTTGAAAACCGTCTAAATAGTTCTAGACACAAAGTAATATATCTTGCCAAACGTCAGCTGGCAGTATTTCTGGGGTCTGCTCCTTTCTTTAGCCACTTAATCTTTTATAATTGTCTATCACTATGTCAATCTTCTCAAAATTTGGACCTATGGTTCCATTTTGTCGATTTAAGTGATACACATTGTAATAAGCAACAGAACACATAAAGTATCAAAGCATGATGGTGAGACACTGGCACAGGCTGCCCAGAGAAGCTGTGGCTGCCCCATCCCTGGAAGTGTTCAAGGCCAGGCTGGATGGGGCTTTGAGCAATCTGGTCTAGTGGGAGGTGTCCCTGCTCATGGCAGGGTGGTTGGAACTCAATGATCTTTAAGGTCCCTTCCAACCCATTCTATGATTTTATGATTCTGTGATATAATGCAATTTGGAATGTTCCCATATCTGCTGTATGGCACTGTACAAACATTTTCTAAGTACCTCATAAAAAAGAAGTTTCTCAGTAAATTTGTAATGCTGGTAGGGAAGTGTAATTGCAGAGAGGAAAGCACGATGGTCAGCTATCGATCAAAGGAAATGATGAAGCAATCAAGGCAGGCATACCTGACTGAGCATCATAACCAATGTTTTCCTTTTCATCCGTAATTAAACACCCTTATTCATTCTCCTAACGTACTGAATGACAAGCACCTCTATCTCCCTCTTTAGATAACAAAAAAACACGAACATCCCACAAGTATTTGCACAACAAATTTTCCCTCCTGCTTCTCTCAACTGTGAAATGCTCTGTACTGACAAAGTATTGCACCCTTTGGCTAACAAAACATCTCACTCTCCGGCAGGTCATCTCAGCTGACAATCCTACAAAGTGTCCCCACTTCCATTAGCAACTTGAGAACAGGCATCCCAAAGTCTCCTGATTGTAATAATATAATGTGATCTTCGTATTTGTTGTGGCCCTAAATAATACAAGTAGGTACAACTTTGCTAATCTAAGTCAATGATTTCTGAAGTACAGCAAACCAATTATTTAAAGCTTTAATTTATCAACTTCCTTGGCAATATGCTGAGTTAAAAAGGTTCTGTGGAATAAATATATTAAGAAAATGATGGCAATGTAATTATAATTTAAAGATATGTTTACACCCATGTTAAGTTGCCATCAATTACAAGTACTTTCAAATATTTATTCACAGTAAAGTTATATTTAATGCCAAAATATCATAAACCAAATACTTGTAATTGTCACTTATTCTATTTTTAATTTTTTTATTATTTAATTTACATGTAAAGTATTTGTTCTTTCCTATAGACATATAACTGTGCACATAATCCTATATTAAAACACTAGTATTAATATGAATATTATATTAATCTACTAATTAATATTTATTAAATAATCTCAATTTCACAGGAGTGATTTATTATATGCTTTACAAAATCAGATACTACCTTGAATATAAATTACATCTGTTCTTACCAATATTGTTCCCAATTTGGATCATAATAACTCCAAATATCTGATATCAGAGCAAAATCCATTGCAATTAAAAATCAAATATCAAACCAAATCTTTCTACGGACAACTCTAATGATAAGACTGTGATTAATGTATGAACATAGAGAAACACATAGCACTCCAAACAACATTGGGAAGTCATCACAACTTAAACACTTCAGCACTTATTATTCTGAAAAATGTACTCTTGGACATTCTGCAACCCTTAATGACAGAATTATATATATTCTTCATAAAAAGTCAGCAATGAAGCTGGTTTTGTATGTTATATTTACATTTTTGTTCCCTTCATTAAAGAAGAAAGTGTTTAAAGGGAACATATTCCGTTATGTTTTAAAATAATTGCACATTTCATTAAAACCAAAGGATTTTTCCACCTAGAAATATCATGCCCCTCTCTAAAACTTCAACTTCGACATTTGATTGTTATTTTTTATTTTATTTCCATTATGATCATGCTTATAAAGGCATACACAACCAAACACTCTGTGGTAAATTTAGATGAGCCGCTAGAAAATCCAAGCATTGCATTCAAGCTCAGAAGGTCTCCTAGGAGTTGGTGGACAGGCTATGTCCAACCAGTGAAAATGAATCTGTCAGAGCCCGACTCTCCACAGGGTGATGAAATGATACAGTGACTTGTAAGGCAGAGACATGAAAGCATCAACTCAACAGTTAAGCTCTGAAATAGGTAGGCAACAAACAACTAGTCATGGAACGACTTCAGCCATTCTCTTTGTAATTTGTGGTGGTGCTAATATCTGTGAGTCCAATGGGTTGCACCTGCTCAGTGACCAAACCAGAGGAGATTCATTGCAATGAATATTGCTAATGCCTGCCCTGCTGTTGAACCTCAGAGTATGACATAACATCACTACTACAAATAATAGGAAGCTGAATATGGGAAAGACTTCTATTTGTAGAGTAAGGAGAAGAAAAAGTTCTACAATACGGAGGGACTTCTAGAAATAAATGTGATGAGACAATCTAACTCCCTTTTTTAAGGCTACCGCAATATGAATATATTTTCTATCATTTTTGTATGTATAGTTGTCTGATGATACATCATGCAAAAAGTATCCTGCACATCATGTTTCAAGTTCATATGCATGTAACTTACAAAAAATAACTGCTTTTTTCCCCCTGTTCCCTGCAGCCTGAGAACTAGGATATTACTAGCTACATCTATTCTTAAATGACTGGGAATTTATTTCCTACAGTTGCCCATCACATACACAAAGATAGCCCCGCTGTCAAATTTATAAACACAAGATTTTTAGATGAATAACAAAACATTGCAGAAACAATGCTGCTAAGGATCATGTCTATATTCAACGCTTCTTGGGGAACAAAAAATGTATTTTAATCCATAAGAAAAAAATGCTTATTTTTTTCTTGCAAAGTAGGAAGCATTCTGGTACAAGTTGAATTACTGGGCCTTTTCAAGTAGTTGAATGGTAAAGCTTGCCTACTGTGAGTTTTTAACAAATGGCTAACAAATTTAGCTCTAACACAGACACTAATGGGAGCATCTTCTTGAGACATGAGGAACAAGAAGACTTACAAAAAGCTGGATAAGACTGCTTAAAAACAGCAACCTCTTTAACTAATGGTAAAAATGATCTAATGTAGTATATATTTGTACAATTCTAGTGGTATTTCTAGCGTCAGTATCAATGCACCCTACAACTATTTTGCATTTGAAGTTTTTGCTTTAGAAACATTATTTATTCTTATACTTCCTCACTTTTAATATTCTTATTTGCCAATACAAAAGTTAGTCCCATTGGCTTTGATAAGTTAATCAGAACTATTAAAAGAAAACTGATTAAAATCAAGCAAACAAAAAAAAGTCTTGTGAGTTTTTTAAAGTATTTATAGCTAGCAAGATTACATTCTGTTGCACAGAACAGAAATTTTATTTTGCCAAGGAATTCATGATTTTTTAAAAGGTCATTCTCTTTATAGAAGAAATAAATATATCTAGATTATTAAAAAAATTCAGAGAGTGAAAAAAAGACTTTGGTTGACTAAGCTGTTTAATCTGTATTTGAATTTTACATTATCAAAATGAAACTTTTTATTTGTGTCAAAAAAAACCCTGCTTACAGAAAAAGCCTTTTCCTCCTTATTCTGGCTCCCTGGTCTGTGTTTTGTTATTAATGGCATATGTTAGAATAATGACGTCAATATACAATATATGCTACAAGAGTTAGTAATTACCGTTTGAACAGATCTGGATATAAAATGGCATCAGCAGTTTGTCAAGTGCTGAAAGTATTAGGTTTTCCCTTGCATCACTATTTAAAAATACACCTATCTGTAATCCTTCATATGACTCTCTCTTGAAATACATATAAAATATGTACAGCACAGAGAACATAAAAATACTTTAATAAATAAAAAAAATTAAAAATCAGAATTATTATATGAATACAAGCTAGGTGAGGCACTGGTTTTATCTTTATTTCTGAAAAATTTGACCTGTGTTTCTTTTTTTTTTTTGGAGAGTTTTTTTCCAAGGAGCAAAAAAGGGTGGGAAAAAGCAAAAAAAGTCTTCCTTGTGTAAAAATAATTATTCCTTTTTTAATTCATTCAGTTCTGTTTTGTATTTCTGAGTGTTCTAATTTTAAAAATACTTACAAGTAGGTATCTATGGGTTAGATTTTTTTTATTCATGTAACTTCTGCTTTACAAACTTCAGCTAAGTGTGCTTCAAAGTCTGATAACGAGCAAAAGAAAGATTCAAGAAGTCCTCATCTCAGTTAGAAGGCAGTGGGAGGAAGTAAAACAATAAGAGTGAAATATATGTGTGTGCACCACATTAGAAATCACTAATTAATCTACAATTAAAATCTGTTGCTATCAGACATGAAAATTCAATATATGTATCTTAGATTTGTCCAGAGTATAATCTGCTTTCACCTCCTTATAGAACATAAAAATGATCAGACAGAACTGAGACTGGCATGTGATGCACATTTTCCCTTACAAATGTTTTTCAACAGAAAAAACCCACAAATTTTTAACAACAGTAACAAAATTCTAAGTCTACTTCTTAGGTTTTCTGATATGATTTAAAAAACAAATCCCGGGAAGTGACATTTTGTTAATAAAATTAAGCTTACTCTTCTTGGACAGTCCTGCAGTAGTGTCTTATCTTTTACATGAGATAATCTAATTGATACAGGATTTTATTAGATATCCTTTTTATTTTTTTGAGAAGGGAGGATTTCTGGCTATGTTACTGTAAGCATAATTCAGAGATTCCCTTGGTATAATCAGTGGACACCACACCTCTTGATACCGTTAAGAGAAGGAAACATAACATGTGATAGGAGATATATTTCAAACAGGAAACTTGGTCTACAAAAATAGTAGTGTTTTCCACAGCACAATTTCTAAATCAGAATATTTTTTCTGTCCAAATATCTTGATTATCACAAGGAAAAAAAGAAAACAAAAAAAACCATTGACCTTTTTGACAGAGATTATTTGAAAACATGTTTTTTGGCACTTTTCCTAAACCTACTCCTACTTTCATAACATAATAATCAGCACCTAATTTGCAGTGCTGATACAAA
This sequence comes from Xenus cinereus, assembly GCA_025774025.1. Classification (NCBI taxonomy): domain Eukaryota; kingdom Metazoa; phylum Chordata; class Aves; order Charadriiformes; family Scolopacidae; genus Xenus; species Xenus cinereus. The sequence continues at coordinate 10,489,423 of JAOXJK010000001.1, read as the reverse complement.
ACCCCATCATTTTTAGTTTCTCAAGAAATTGTGTATATTACTCACTTCAGCTGATAAAGTCACTTGTTGGTGACTTCATATCCAGCAAGTGCATTTATTTAAGAGATGCGGCCCTCTAGTACATGCTGTCATAAACTCATCTGTTCATCTGACTTGAAAGCTTACTAAGAGCCCTACCTAAAAGTCCTTGTCCATATGAGATAAGCAAATGAAATAATAAAAAGATGTAAAGTTTGCATACCTTATCATACCACGTTCGGGCATCACAAAGTATTCCTCAAATCTTTACTAGACATTGATATTACAAAATACTGTTCATTTTACCACGCCATATTATTCCCTTTTGGGATTGAGAACTACGAAAACACTCCAATTTCAACAATTAAACTCCAAAGTCCTCAGAGTCTACAGAAGCAGGTAAAGAAATCAGAAATATTGGAAAAATGTTTAAATGGGAATTTTGCCTTAGTTTCAAATGCTTAACTGCTTGAGACTCAACATCATGCACAAAGTATTGAAATGTTACATTTAGAGCATAGGACTAACTGGTGAACCATTCACTCAATGGGAGCCATTGATTTACCACTTAGAATCATCCCATATAGACAATAACAATAAAGAGCAGGAAGACATAAAGGAGAGGGTCCGTCAGGATCAGATTCTCAATTGTAGCAAAGGAGAAAGTGTGTGGGAAGAAGAAAGCCACTTACTATTTTTTCTTTCACTGCTTCCACATGGTCAGTTCTCGGCACAGGTGCTGTTTGAACAGGAATTTCTACTTCCTGAGCTTTTTCAGCTTTCAAAACTGTTTGTGAAATCCCAGTTGTCAAACCTTCTTTCTTAACATCCTCTTGCTTCTTAGCTTGCAGTCCCTTATAGGGTGCTTCAACTTCTGCTTTCTGTTCAGCAACACCGTCTTTAGTCTCAGCTGTAGTTTGTTCTTTTTTGTCCTCTGGATGTGGTGTGCTCTTTTCTGGGAGCAGAGGTTTTTTAACTTCTTCCAATGTGCTTAGAGGCTTCTTTTGATCTGAACTTATTGTTGCAGGAATTTTATCTGCTGAAAGTGTCTTTGACAGTTTCCCTTGCTGAAGTTTTGATTCTTCTTTTTGAGCTTCCTGTTGGATTTTCTCCACTGACGAAGTTTCCATGATTTTCTCATGTTGAAGTTTTGGATCTTCTTTCTGAATTCCATGTTGGATTTTATCAACTGAAACTGCCTTTGACAATTTGACCTCCTGAAGTTGTTCGTCTTCCTGCTGAGCTGCAGGTGGGATTTTGTCAGCTGAGAGTGCCTTTGCCATTTTCATCTCTTGGAGTTTTGGGTCTTCTTTCTGAATTCCATGTAAAATTTTGTCAGCTGAGGGTATCTTTGCCAGTTTTGCCTCTTGAAGTTTTATGTCTTCCTTACGAGCTCCATGCAAAATTTTATCAGCTGAAGATGTTTTTGCCAGCTTTGCCTCTTGAAATTTTGCATCCTCCTTCTGAACTCCATGCAAAATTTTATCCGCTGAGGGTGTCTTTATCAGTTTGGTTTGCTGGAGCCTCGGGTCTTCCTTCTGAGAAACACGTTGGATTTTATCAGCTGAGGGTGTCTTGTCAAGTTTTGCCTGCTTAAGTTTTGCATCTTCTTTTTGAATTCCTTGTTGGATTTTATCAGCTGACAATGTCTTTTCCAGTCTTCTCTGTTGAAGTTTTGGAGCTTCCTTCTGAACGCCTGGTTCTTCTTTAGGTTTTGCTGCTGCTGGAGTAGGCGGTGTAGAAGTCTTCTGAGGGGAATGCGAGACAGCAGGCACAGGCTGTTTCTGAGGAGTGGCGGGTGGTTTGGATACTGGTTGTGAAGGGCCTGCTTTCGGAAGGGGCACCTTGCCCATATCCCCAAGTTGTCCTGACATTGCCCTTTGGGTCTGGCAGTTTAAGCACAGCCATTCTTGCACCTGTGACGAAACAAACATATGAAGTTACTTATTTGAAAACTTAGTAAAATCATATAATTTTCAACTGATACAGTTGAATACTTTTAATCTGAATGCTATGCGTACTGAGAAATTATTTTCTTTGTTTGCTGCTTTTGCAAGAAGACCCATAACATCTTTCTAAGAGAAATTAAGCATGTCAGGCTCCAGAAAGCCAAGTCGAACAAATGTAAAGATACAACGTGAAAACTAACAGCAATGACATTGTTCCAAAGTATTGATGACTGTTATGTACAAAGTTGACTTATGTATTTCTAACATCTATGGTTTTCTAAAGCCTCTATACTCCATCAATAGTTCCCTCTAATTCTGTAAATCTGAGTAAAAGGGGACCAGCTGAGACTGATGGCTCTTTGTGTTTCTCTTCAGAAGTTACCTTCGCCTCTTGAATTTGTGTATATATGTCAGTGTATAAATTTAATATGGCTGTAACCCAAAAGGGATATCACCTGTCTGCTCTCTTTATTACTAAATCCCTGCTGCACACTGGCTTTTACTCTTCTTCCCAGAAAATCAGAAAAAAAAAGGACAAATGATTATATCTGTGCAAAAGATCTCATTGCCAGTTGCCTAGTTACTACATGAGAGGAGGAATCAGACTGTTTCCAGTGGGATTTGGGGTATAGTTTCTTTAGTCTAGCAAAAGGAAATTTTAAACACAGGAAAGTGCGGAAAGGAAAGAAAAAGACCAGAATCTTCTCAATACTAGAACAGATAATGCAGCTCTACTTCACTAGTGCAAAATGAGCTTCATTGGAGGATGAGAGATCTACACTGCACATTAAAATCTTTGTATACTTGTTTTTAACTCCTTTGATGATGGAAGGTCTCAACAATTCAGTTGCTGTCTTTCTCTGATTTAGACAACTTAGTTTCCTACTGAACGTGAAGCACATTGAAAACAGAGCAAAATTGTTCTACTAGTAATTATACAGGTAATACTGCTGATAATATTAGGATAGTACAGATGACTGATCATTTATATACCATTGACAATTTCAGAATATCCAGTGGTATATAATCAGTTGCCCAGAAGATATGCCAGTTAGTCAGAAGAAGGGGGTATCTGGCAAAAGTGTGCAACCTCCAAAACATGCATGCATTTTATATTGACAAGTAATAGAGTAATAACTGAGATAACACCAAAAGCAGAGACTGGAGCCCCAGCTCTGCCCCTGCCAGCAAAGCATGCCCAATTGACAGTACTTAAGCATCAGACTCCCTGCTCTCTTTCTGACTCCATGTAACTCGCCTTTTTCCGTGTAAAGCGGGGCCTGACTTCCACAAATGCACCCACAGGTTTCCCTACCAAGAGTACTTAACCCTCGGTAATGGCAGCATATTGTCAGTGACATGGCATTTCTCACAGAGTAATGGACTTGGTCATGACAGGACCACAAATGGCTTTTCAAGACAGTCAAGCAAAAGTGAGGCATCCCTCTGTCCACCTGTAGCAATGGAGCTCAGGTGCTCGGCTCCCACATCCCAGCCAGGGTATTTGTGAGTGCATTGGTGCTAACTAAAGTTTACGTGCACAGTAGGTATATCCAGGATACATTGATTTTTGGTTTTTTTAGAAATTAAGACATTTTTAGATTAGCTGGTTTCAAACACTTTCTGGAGTTATCTAAAATCTACCAAACCCCCCAGTTTGTGAAGTCTATCTGCATCCTTCTGATGCAAATCCCATTGTTAAATAGCTTTACAATTCTCTTGTTTTTAACTTGTTTTTAAAATAATCAAATCACTACTATGATGCTGCCCCCTTGAAAAAAAAAAAAAAAGCTGATTAGGTTAATAAGTGAAATATAAATTACAAGAACTGCAGATGAAATGTGAATTGCACATGAAACAAGATCTCCTAAGAAGACCTCATGTGGTCTAATTTTATTGAAATGCAACTAAGGAGAGGCTATTTAATGTATAAAATAATTTTCTTTGCCTGACAAATTTTGTAACAGGCACAAGAAATGCCAAAATGCATGCATTATCATTCAGGTCATCTAACAATTGCCTTGTGTGTTTATTATTCTACTTTTATAGAAAATGACCAAAGTACTGAGTCCTAGTAATTGATGCAAATAAATGTTTATTAAAAATATTTCACAATATTGTACCAATAAATGGAGTTTATTGACTGAATCAGCTGTCTCCAAATGCAATGAAGCCCCTAACAGTTACCATACCCTTTACAAATCCAAACTGAATGTGGTTCTGTATCAGACTATTAAACATAATTTAGTTGTTTGGGTTTTTTTTTTTCTGTGGAAAAGAACATTAAACATAATCCTCCAGGGAAGATTATCCTCCTCCATAGGATTTAAAGTGCTCCAACTGCATGTCATTTGTCTGCGAAGTACTAATTAAGAAATAAAAAATGGAAGTAATTTCTGTTTTGAAGAATATGTAAACTATAACTTAGTTTTCTTGAAAATATTTCTGCTAGAGGTGTTGATCTGGCATTTTTCCTATAGTTTCCTCCCTTTTTATGGGAAGCAACATTTTTTTCCTAGAAAACAGTATTGGGAGCCATAAGTATGTTGTGAACTGTCTTTTATAAACTTAAAATGCTAATACACCAGGAAACAAATTTCACCCACAGAAAATCATGATGTTAGTATTATCAGCAGTTTATAAGTGACTAAATATACTAGATAATATTTAGTATAAACAGACTGAAGAAAAAAGATCCAATTTCATAGTATCCTTGACTCTTTTCTCATAAAGATAGTGAAGACCACTACACAAAGTTGACTAGATAATTACGATAGATCAATTTTCTATTAAATTTATTGGAGGGGCCCAAAAGCTTTTCAACCCACTAAAAAAGAGGGCCAGCCTTTGCCTTCTCCAATCAGCCTGACAAATACGCTTTTCATAATGTAAGCAGAAATACTACCATCATTATTTGTGCTAATATAGGTCCTGTCAGTATGGGGCATGGGAATAAGACAATACTTAAACGTTATTAAGCTTCTCAGAATCTAGCCTTAACCATCTTTAATTTATAAAAACATAATTAATGGCTTCTACCATAAAATAATCCACGGTTCAAGAGTTTGCTGAATTTCACGTACACGCTATATAGATATTCACAGAATCACAGAATCACAGAATCCTTTAGGTTGGAAGAGACCCTTGGGATCATCGAGTCCAACCATCCACCCTACTCTACAAAGTTCTCCCCTACACCATA
>JAOXJK010000001.1:10469202-10484154 GCA_025774025.1 Xenus cinereus | reverse complement strand
CCAGGCCATGTGAAGCCAATTTTTTCATGAGAATTGTATGGGGGACAGTATCAAATGCTTTTTGAAAGTCCAGGTATCTATTCTTAAAGAACATTTTACTTTATACATTAAATGCACATGTTCCTCTTACAGTACCATTTGTTTGTGACATAATTTCCATTTATTTCCTTATAACATATACATATGCAGTTTCTGGGGTCTATGCATGTTTATTTTCCATACATCTACTTTTGGCTCTTATTACTTCTTCTAGCTCTGCTGGTTATGTAGATCCCATTTAGTAACTCTTCAGCTGCAGCCTACTCAAATGCTCATACACTTGCTCCTTCTCAGATTCATCAAGTCATTTCCCTTTCCTCATTTAAATCCTTCACAGACTCAGTTCTTTAAACTGTCTATAATGACTTTAGCAACTTTAGTAATAGTATTAGGTATTTAAAAACTAAAGCCGTTACCCAGCCACTGTTTCCTCTCAGGTTTGCTCACCGACCCTACTCAGTGTCAAAGTTCTTCTACTAAGGACTGTGCTTTGTGCTGGGCACACAGCAGAACAAGTCTCTTAAAAGGGAAATAATGACAATTAACAAGAGCGAAGGAAGGTGACAATGAGCAAATTGGCAAACTCTGCTAAATCTTGTCAAGAGATGAAAGTCCCGGTCTTGCCTCCCTGCCATACTGATGCAAGTGATGCTAGTGAAATGACCTGGAATTGTCCAGATATACAGTGATTTAATGAACCTTGCCACTGTCCTCTTGGACTTTAGTTATATCCACATCTATTTACCACTTTATTTTTTAGTGTTGCTAAATAGGCAGGGCAAATACTTCTCCCAAGCTATGTGTTTTAAATTCCAATTTAAGGTTTTATAATTGAGCGGGTGTTTGATCACAAAAGAGCCCACAAAAATCTTCTTATATCACCAGCCCTCCAGCTCATGACTCTCTGTCAGAATGGTTCTCTGTAAAATCAAATTTTGTACCATAAAGTCATATGCCTCAGTTTTAGACTTGTCTTTTCCTCGGTTAACCTCATGCCCTGAATGCAAGCTTTTCCCTAAGGCTATCTTTTCAGTTAGCCTGTCAACCCAAATTTATTAGGACTTGGGAAATGGACATCATCTTCTTTCAGCAATCTTTCACTAGATAAATCTTCTTAGTTCTTTACAGAATTCTTCACATGCTTTGGTTCCTGAATTGGCAGTAGACATTATTATTGGTATCACAAGTGATACTAGTGTGGTTTAATATTCTGAATCCTTGGCACTCTCCCTGTCTTTTTAGCAATCCTTACAACCCCGTATTGCTGGACAGAACAAAGTAGCTGTGTCACAATGTTCTCCTCATTCAATTTTATAATAAGCAAATGTCATCATGAAAAGGGCACACATCTAACATCCATTTTGAATGTCTACTCTTCAATTGTCATGCAAGAGCTCAGGCATTTCAGTTCCTTTGCTTTTGTATTCACATACCACAACGTTAGAAAATTTCAAGTTGAAAATAATAGGTCAACTATTCCATCTCCCTCCCAGTCAAGGATTTTTTATTGCAGCGTGTTGATAAATTCATTACCCATTCTTGGCAAACACTAATTGGTGAACTAGAGTTTTTCTTTAAATGAAAGTAACTCAAAGTACTTAACACATTTGTGAAGGTAAAAAAGAAACACCTCATCCCATAAAACATCTCTAAGTTATTTCAGAAGGTAAATGCTTTTGTTTCATTTAGATAACAACCAACTACTTCCTTTGTAATGGTTAGATCATATCTTTTTCCCTTCCTAATTCTCCTCCTCACTGCTCTTAGTAAAACAAAATCATAAAAGCAACATAGGAATGAAAAAATTATTAAGAAATAAATCTCTGAAAAATGACTATCATTCTGATTTCACTATCTTTATTGCAAAATGGAATCTTTATTGAAAACTATGTGGTAATTAAAAAAAAAACCTGAATATATCTATGAAAAGAAAAGCATCCTTTTTCTCCCACATTACCCCATAAACAAAATGGAGGAGGAATGCAGGCAGTCACTAAAATATTTTTCTTATTACTTGCATTTGCATTTTTTTAAACTAAATATAGATTTGAGTATGTTTCTTAGAAAACACAATAAGGAGATAAGGAGACATTTAAAAGTAAGACATCTCTGGCATAAATACTAATATTACTAATATTAAATAGTTGTTGTGAGACTAAGGCAGTTTCACCTTGGATATTTATTTTTAATTGATTTGGGTTTTATTTTCACAACCTTGTACAGCATGTTTCCAAGATCTTATATGAATAAGGTTCTTTACGAAATAGTAAAAGTAACCAAATAGCCCACACAGAGAGGAAAAGCAATCTGATGAACATAGCAAACTCCATCTTGAAGATCGGAAAAAGCAGGGATGAGGAAAGAATTCACTAAAACTGAGCTAAGTCAAATTCTGCAAAGGAAGCTTAAAAAAGCAAAAAAATATTTGTTCTCCTTGTATATAAAAAGATATCCATGGTGCACTTAAGATTGCTTCAGAGTTAAAGGCATGGTCCACATAAAATGTGCTTTAATCTCAAATTTTTATAATAGATTGAACACAAACAAATGTCAACAGGAAATGAGTACACAGAATAAAAATCATCATATTGGATGTGGAAATTCATGACCATGGTCTCATACTATTAATTAAAGTATATCGGCATAAGAAAGCCAAATCAAGCAGCTATACATAATCCATACAAACTGAGTGACACACAGCTTGCCCACATTCAGCTTACATCCACTTTTATTTAACGTGTAGAAGAATTGATCCTGGTAACTACAGCTCTGCTCATCCATTATAAATGTTTAAAAATGTTTAGAAAATAATTTGAAAGTAAATTGAATTGATTGTTGTGATTAAGAGAAGGGACATATTCTAAAAGGCAATATGGGTTTATTGGAGGAAGACTGTGTCAGATAAAACTTGTATTTTTTTCTTGGATAATATAATTTATTCTACAGGTAAAAATGAAACTATTACACATTTACATACCTGGATTAGAGAAAAACAACTGAACCTGTTCCACTGTGAATTAGTAAAATTAGTAGAGATGGGTCAAGAAATTACCTCGTAGGGAAAACACATCTATAGAGGGAAACTACTCTACATTCTTCTTAAGCTTTAATTACTTTCCATATGTTTTAGTGACTTTAAAGTAGATATGTATTCAGGTTTTGGAAGCCTTCACATCCTCCTGCCCTGGAGAGATATATTGTAACATGAGTCTGGAGTCACTCTACCTCTTGTGAGGTCCCTGTCCAGTTTGTTACGGAATGGCCCTTTCTGTAAAACGAAGGAGAGAAGGAATTCTTGAAACCCTCGTCCCAGACATTTAGAAGTCTACGATGCAAGGTCTAGGCTTGTGCAGCACAGCTCTGAGCCCTCAATTTGGTTTTACTGAGAAAAAGGCTGTTAAGATGTGAGGTGTGTGAGAGAAAGCCAGGGAACGTGAAGAAATGAAAACGCAAAACACATGAGACCGAAAACCCAATGTGTTGATGGGAGAACAGTTCAAGAAGAAAAATACCGACATGAAGAGGTATAAAATCAAAAGAAAAATACACAGAGGTGGGTGGCAGCAACTCAGCAACAGCAACAGTCAGTATGTTCCAAGGAGCAGGAAAAGTTGATGCTTCCTCATTTGGCTGATAATTGCCTGGCCAGGAAATACTATTCAAGGGTCTCACTGAGATAGTGAGTATATTAATATTAATATTTCTTCAGACATATCTGGCAGCTATGTGTATACATCAACAAATAATTGCTCTGCACTCCTAAAGTCTGTACATGTTCCTTCTTGAGTCCCTCTGCATATGGCAGACTTTGCCTATACAAAGCGACGTATAGAGGGATGGTTACTTTCCTACCTAGAACAGGAATGGTGGTCAGAGTATTTCTTTGGGATGTGTGAACTACAAACTCAAATCCCGCACAGACTGAGGACTCAGATCTCCCACCTCTAGGGAAAATATTCAAATTGCTAGATTTACATGAAAAGAAGGTACCGCCGTTATTGCACAGAATGATAGAGGAGCATGTGTATTCAGAGAATGACCACCAAATCAGACTGCAGAACTGGCAGGAGAAAACTTACAAAAATAAAATACAAAACCCTCACACTCTCCCCTATCCAAAGAGTGTTAGGCAGGAGGCAGCTGCCTTAGCAGCCAGCTTGGCAGAGACATGGTCCACAGTTGAGCCTCTGCGGTGTCCAGAATTAGGAAAAAATATGGAAAGGTTTTCATGGATACTGTGTGCCTGTGGAGGTTACAGGCACTTTTCCAGGATCATTCTCCATAATTTATACACATAAATTTTGTCTTAAATGCCACTTAGGATCTTAAACATATTTTTGGATTCTACTCCAAGTGGAGAACAGGATGTGCAAACAAATGCTTGGTCAGATGGTTGATTTTTGGAGAAGAGGTTAGAAGAATATGGCTAATTTAACCTAGGGAAATGAATCCCACAAATATGACATACAATAGGAAAGGTACACTGGCTGCAAACCAAATGGATATAAATTGTCCATGGATAAATTGGGTTTGAAACTATAAGACACTTCCTTGCCATTAGTGATTTGTAGTTTGGAGTGCAATACAATAGGAGTGGTGGTACGCGAAACACAGCTGATTTCAATATGTGCTGTGATTGCCAACAAAATCACTTAATGATTCATGAAATCCAACCAGTTTTACAAACTGCATTCCTGTGATAGTACTCATGAGCAGAACACATGATGTTATTAACACTAAATAGATTCAGAGCATTTAGCTGACTTTAAATGTGAAGCTTTCTTCTAGCCACTGAAGAGAGATCATAGAAATACACAAAAGATGGTTCAGGTAAGTTTGAAGCATCAACTTAAACCAAAACCCAGCAAAAATTCCTGCAGAATAAAGACGTTTTTCCACAGAAGAAGAAAGAGATTAGTTTGAGATTTTTTGTTTGAAGTTGCAATCAAGCTGAGATTGTTTTCTGAACAAAGCAACAAGATGACCAGCTTTTCTCTCTTTCACAAATCAAGGATTTCAATATGTGATTGAGGAAGACCAAGTTATCTCAGCATTTCAGATTATTGTGATTAATTGATAAACTTACTTTTAAGCTACTGCAACTATGAAGTAAGTTATTTTCAACTGTTTTCATCGTAGAGTTGTGTACCTTACCCAGTTATGACTGCTTATGTGACTTGTTGGTGTATACATTAAGAGTCACAAAAAATGACATGACAAAAAATGGATTTTATATATTTATTTCTATTGGCACTGGGAAGGCAATATAGCAAAAATGGAAGCTTGCCTATTTTTCCTGGACGGATGAGTAGAATATCTGGCTACTACTGTGCATGGCTATTGAAGACAACGATTGCTATCCAGGCTTATGCAGCTCAATTAGGCTATATACATAAAAGTCTCAAAAGACTTTTGGTCAGTGTGTTGGAAGACACAACCAATATCAATATAAGAACAGTATCAAGCTTACTTTTCTTTATGTCAACTTTGAAGTGCAACAGGAACCTAGAACAGAAAAATGCCAAAAAAATTGGACTTAACCTTCACTGGTTAAAAGGCATTGCCACTGACAGTGCTAGTATTTGTCCTGAACTGTGATACCTCAGCACACAGTCTGTGTGAGGAGCTGCCATTTCTGCCTGCTGCTCTAAGGCAATTTCTTTTTTTTTACTCAATGTCTGATGGGCAGCAATAAAAATAAAATCTCTTATTCTATGGCTGCAGTCCATAATCTTCTGTCTTAGATTATGGGAATTCTAATCATTACTGAAGGAAATAAAGCAGTTCTAATAAAAGAAATCTTAAGTTTCTGAAGGCTGTTTTAGCTTCCATCCTTTAGAATAAAACGTTTTGGCATAAAACTGTCATTAAATCCACTAAAAATTACATCTCGATTGTTTTTTCCTTCAGTTGCTTTAAGCATCTTCCAGCATCTCTTAATGGCAATATATTTCATGCTTTTAGAGGGAGAAAGAAACATTCCAGCATATTAGAAGACATATTCAAATCACAAAAATTCAAGTTTATTGGAATTACTGTATAATTACTCAGTGCGGTCTAACTGAACACTTCTTCTTTAGGCTGTTAAATCTTATTTGTAGCTTAGCATTCTTCAAAACACTGAGGTAGACACTACCTAAGCAGGTGAGAAAGCAGGATTTGCACTAAACTGTGGATGTGTGTCATGTAGATATTTCTACTTGTGCTTGGTAACTTTTGTCTTCAGTGGAGAAACCCAGGAACATTTAGAAGGCAGTTAATTACACCTATCATAAGACATTAGAGAAACAGACTGGCACTTTAAAAGTGCCTGTTTGTGTCCACTGACTATAGGGCAAGAGTGTAGCTGATTAGACCAGTTACTTGTGTCTACAGCTGACCTAGTGAATATCACCTTGATTTTTAAGCTGGAAGAAACTGCAACAAATAAGAAAAAAATAAAAATATGGGAAAACACATGATGGCAATAAGAGAGTTATGCCCTAAAATCTCCTCTGGAACCTTTATCTTGAATGCAGTGACTATTCACGACCCCTATTTGGATTTTCCCCTCCTTTTTGTTTTTCTCTGTCTTTAATGTCTTCCATTCAAGTTTGTGTTTACCCACTAACAGAAGCTTTCAGGGACTCTGAATTTCTGAATAAACACATCTTAGATGCTGGTCTGATAACAACAGCATAAGAGCCGCAAAAGGTGACAAACAGTCCACCTATGTTTCTAAAGTGTTGGTACATCCCAAGAAATTCTTCTTTACCTTGTTATTATCCTGTCAAGCAAAGCCTGATGACCTCCACAGGTCCCTTTCAACCGCAACCATTATGTCATTTAATGTACATGTGAAAAACTAATACCTTGGCACAACTGCATGGTACATTGCTACATTTTATTCAGTCAGAAGGTTTCAAAGAATACCCCCTAAAATCTAAAATCTTAAATAAAAAAGTCTATTTTATAGAGCAGTAGAGAAGTCAGGAAGTTGTTTCTAATGCATTAAGATTTTGCTCTGGCTCCAGAAAAAAAAAATATGAAAGCACTAATGGAACTTTGTCAACTGGTTTGTTGTCACTAATGATCTCTTCTTTTTCTCCCACAACAAATGCTAGAGAGCTGTAAATACTGCAGCAGATTACTAGAAAAGTACAGAGGAATCGGCGTTCCTCCCAAGTGCCAGGAATTATCTGCTCCTTAATTTTAATAGGGTTGGGAGTTCTGAATATTCCTCTCAATTATGAACGGATGAAATGTGAACATGACAACACAAGGATGACCTACTTCTCCAAGTGAAGACAACTCTGAAATGTGTATGTCCTTACCTTCAAAACACATCCCAGCATCTTCAGGAAAAGCTTAAATTGTGTGTCTTTTTGGCAACTGCTCTGTTTTTTCATTTTAGTAATTACATTTGATAGATAACAGTATTTTTATGTGTACAGTGTCTGTGTATACTTTCATTTCCTTTAATTATTTTGCTGAAGGCCTGTAGAGACTTAGAATCATGCTGTCAATACACAAAAATGTATCACTAGTGTATAGACTATCATAGAAGCAAAAGAGGCAAAGCTGTTGAAAAATAACTGTTTTTCTTATTGCAGAGGGGGGAATATTACTATACATGGTTTTATTCTGCATCTAGCTGCACTGTCATGTGTTTGTTGATTTTTTTCATGCACTGTTATAACCACATGACTAGTAATCCTCCATTGTATTGGCAAGTTTAGCTGTAGAGGTGCTATTGCCCAAAACCAAGGAATGAGCCTTCCTCTTCAATCTTACTCACACAGAGAAATTCCCATCAAGTATTTTACTGCCTCTGGTGACCACTTCTTTCATTACCGTGGTAAAACCAACCCCAATGAAGGGAAAAAAGAAATTCTTGATTCCAACAAAAACCCACAAACATTGCCTGTAACAGAATAATTTTTTTTTTTTTTACAACTGTGCAAGGAAAAGATTCTGAGACTGTAGCTCCTTTAGACAATTATATATCATAGAATCATGGAATGGTTTGGGTTGGAAGGGACCTTAAAGATCATCAGGTTTCAACCCCCCTGCCATGGGCAGGGACACCTCCCACTACACCAGGTTGCTCAAAGCCCCATCCAGCCTGGTCTTGAACACCTCCAGGGATGGGGCATCCACAGCTTCTCTGGGCAGCCTGTGCCAGCTTCTCATAACCCCCACGGTAAAGAATTTCTTTGTAGTATCTAATCTAAATCTCCCCTTTTTCAATTTAAAACCATTACCCCTCATCCTATCACTATACTCCCTGACAAAAAGTCCCTCCCCCTCTCTCCTGTAGGCCCCCTTCAGGTACTGGAAGGCCATTATAAGGTATCGCAGGAGCCTTCTCTTCTCCAGGATGAACAAACCCAACTCTCTCAGCCTGTCCTCATAGGAGAGGTGACTGACACTTGCAGTAACTGTCACCACAATATTGAAAGACCTGTAGGTGCTACCATTATATAAATTATATAAATTTGTAATAATATTAGCCTCTAATTCACACAAAATGACACCTTGTAAAACTATGGGTTGAATGTTTTAATTAGTGAAGCTATAAAATTGAATTTACGAAAGCCTGTTAGTAGACAATGTTTTATCAAGGGAGGGTTAAAAAAGTCTCTCCTATAATGATTAGCCTCTTGTTTTTCCATTTCTACCAAAGATTCATTAAATATGTATTCTACTGTTGGTTTCTTTAGTTCAAATGAAGAATACCTACCTTATGTACATTATGTTTTTACGTTTACACACAAACTTTACAGACTCTATACTATGGCTTTGTTTCAGCATACATTCTACCATCTAATTATTTTTGTATTCCCATAAGAACATCTGAAAAGTTAGAGATGTGGAGTGGCATTTAATTTTGGGTATTGGGTTTTCTCCTAAGGTATAACAGTCCAAGTTTTTTTCAGGGTGTTTCTGCAGTTCAATCATAGTGAGATGACAGTTGTTGCAATGATACCCTTCTTCACAGGTTCTTTTAAGGACTTTCCCAATTAGATGACTAAACCAATTTCAATTTACTTGCATCCATGACAAATTAACACGCTGTTGTGGATTAATTAAATAGTGGTATATGACCACCATTTACATAATTTTTAACTTGCTTTCATAGCATTACTGTAGGCACTCTGCTTACATCATATAGACCAAAGAAATGTGAGTGTTAGTATCTGAAGTACTAGTTTTATAGAAAAAGACAGTTTCTCATAACTTTTTATTTACAAACTAGTTTACTCTGAGCTTTAAAAATGTCAGGTTATTCTAATTCTTTTTGGCTACGTGTAGATCTAGAGTAGCCCTAGTATGCTCCTTTGTACTCTTTATTATGACAGTCTCAAAGAATAACTGTTTTCTGTGCCTTCTAGCAGCTGAATTACTATTCCCCACATAACTGGTCAGCAGAGAGTGTGAGTATTCCCATCCCATCATCACTATTATTTGTTTTGAACTGACAAAATGTCTAGTGTCATGGATGGCACTAAAACAACAAACAATTCCATCCCCTGAAGAGTTCACAGTCTGTTTAGTCCTGTGCTCAATGTTGACCTTTTATTTCCTTAGAGGAAAATCATTTTTTTTCCTCGAACTGGGGCTTAGCTATGGAACTAGATGAGATCAAATCTGTAGCAAAAAGGAGAACTGTTCTTAATGTTTCAGGGTGCCTAGTGCTCGGTGGATCTTTATCACATCTCAGAATCCATATTTGATGATAAACTGCAAATTCAACCTTTTTTATCTGAACCTTAATGGTTCATATTAATAAACAGCTCAACCATTCTCTGTAAAATCTTTTTTTATTTTGGTCATCCCCAAAAGAAATACAGAGACAACTGATATACATCATTATTCTGAAAAGTCATTTTGCATTTTGTTTGCTCTTGCAAACCAGATAATCCTAAAACTAACATGTGTAGTTCATTTCAACAATATGCTTTGCAAAAACAGTAATCTCTGCTAAAACAGATTGAAATGTGTCTGCCTTTTGCTCATATTTAGTCTATTACCGCGTGAATAGTCCCCAAGAGGGATCTGCGTGCTGCTCCACAGAAGTGGCTGATCTACACTCCAAGTGAAATGCTAGGGAGGAGAATGGAAATACTTACTTGAAGAATAAAAAGGTGGTTTTTCTTTTTTTTCCTCCTACTTCCATCCTGTCTCATCTCAACTAAACTTTAATACTTAAGTGAGGAGCTAAAGTTTTGACCCTGGCTCCTCAAATTCACCCACCAGGCTACGGGACATTATGTCCAGACATGAACACTATGGTGGCCTGACTATTGTCCTGGTAAGGGACAGAGCCTGCAGCAAACTATGCTCCAGACAAACCTCATGTCAAGGGTGTATTTGAGATCTGCTGAGAGCCTATACTAAAGTCTAAAGATAAACCTTTCTTAAAACGGTAGCCTGAAGTAAGGTCCTAAATCAATAGTCCGATACAGAAATAAATGGTCTGATTTTTGAAAGTTCTAAATACCTTTAATCAGAACCACAGTGTACAAGTCTGTTTCATCACTTATGTTAATTGTAACTTGGCTTTAACATTTGAGGTTTTTTATTATTTAGTAATGATTTACAATTAATGTTTGCTTTCCATGTTACGTGACTGATATATGAATTCTTTAGGTGCCTGAAAATGAGGGGGAAAGGCAAAGAAACAAGAAGACAAAGAGACTGGGGAATAATTCATAGTCAAGGAAACAGACTATTCTCAAGGAAGAGAATACAGGTCCAGCAGAAAGTGAAGGAAAATCACTTGACGGACTTTGGAAAATTATATTAATCATTAACTACAACTACAGTAAGAAGGTTTCATACAACCATTTCCTGATACAATGGCAGCTGCATGGCAGTAAAGAGATAATAAAGCAAACAAATGCAATAGATACTGTATGATTACATCTGTGCAGAATGGCCATGACTTTGTGGGATACAACACATGCTGAGAAGCACATACGCCTTCCAGCAACTTCTTGAGCTCTTCCCAAAACACCCAAAATGAGGTGAAAACCACACTGACCTCCCTGCTTTAAGATCATGACAAGGGCAGTGTGAAGAGTTGGCAGAGCGCACGGACACAGAAATAGAGTCGCGGCTGCCATCTCCTACAAAAACACTGGCTGGTTTTTTCCAACACATGGGTCAGAGCAACACATTAGGTGTGGCCATTTTCACTGGTAAGAGGCAAATTCCCAAGCTTTGTGGTAATGCAGTCCAAAGTCCAAGGAAAAGCAAAGGAAGAGATGAGGTGCAGCTGCAAGATGGGAAACCCTAGCTTTTTCATTCTCTTGGCTTCTGCCTCTTCTGAGATTTATGCTGATTATGCCTCAAGAAAACTGTAGAAGACACACTTTAACTAATACTGATCTTTTCTGCATGTTTGGTTCATTCATTTCACCTCGCACTTTCCTGCCTACAGTTTTGCCCTTGTACAGCCACACAATAGGAAATACTGGAAAGATTGTCTTAAAAAGGAATATGCCATTTAGTTAGCAAGATAATCCTGTCAAATATTGTAACTCAAAAAATGGGAGCATGCTGTGCATTTCCACAATTTGGCAAATATGTACACGAATTAAAAATAAAGGACTAAAAATAAAACATTTTTCTTGGAAAACTTCAGAACAACATTCATTAAAATTTCTTCTCAATATTTCTTACAGAAACACGCTTGCAATCTGTTTAAAAGAATAACATACTGCGATGCTACAGTATGACTTAAAGCAGATGTTTTCTTGGTGCTTAATGTGCAAATAAATCCTATATACTCCAGCAATCATACATAATAAGCTTGAGTTTGCTTTCAGGAGACACCATGAGTGCTGTTACGCAAAGAAAATACCAAATAATCTAAACCCATGTAAGTCTGTAGAAATAAATGTACCACTAACTCTCAATATAAATATTAAATAGAGGAGGAAAAGACAGGTTTTAACCACTAGGAAAAAAAACCAAACCACAAAAACCAAAGGCAGTGAGATGAGGGGACTTAATTTTTCTGTCTGGTTAGTGTTACACATCAGTGGTAGCTCCTTGGAAGTAAGTAAGGGTGAGACCCCAAAATATTGAGTTGGACTATGGTAAGAATACTTGGTTTCCCAATGGGCTCGCAATGCCTGGTAACAGGCATGGGCATTGTGCTGTTCCCTCATGACAAAATTTCGTAGTCAGGGTAAAACCTCAAACTGTATGATCCACAATGTCCAAGACATTTGTAAAATGGAGCTTTTTAAAATATTAATCTTATTTATATTTTATGATGAAATATTTGTTTCTGTAAGACTGAATAAGTTTTAATCAAACCTCCACAATTATTTCTAAATAAAAATACCAAATGTTTCCAATATCCCGGAATGCTACATCAATTAATTGAAGATTATTTGTTTTAACCTTGTAAAATTCAGTTTGTCGTGTCTCAAAATACACACGGAACTGCTTTAGTGATTATGAAGTGGGAAAAATAATCTACACAGATAACAAAAAATAAAGTGCCCCTGAAATTATCTCCCTGCAGTCCTTAGTTGCTCTTTCACTACTTTTTGCTATCTGTCTCTGGAAGAATAAAGAATCCTCTCAAAGCAACTATTTTAGCTCAGCTTTAAAACTAATTATACAATAACTTTGCTAGTTAAGATGATTCAGAATTCCTCCTTGATGAGAAGACAGAGGATCCTTCCCCACATCTTCAGCCAATTGCTCTAAGGCATTACATTTTTCATGAAAAGGGCAAATCAATAATCTTACCCTCGTACACATATGAGTGATACACAGACAGACATTAACACGCAGAATGCTGTAGGAAGCCAAACAAACTCACTCAATATAGTCATAGGTTTCTGTGGCCAGAAATGGCCATTGTTCTTAACAGATTTGATCCTTTAATGCCAAAATCCATCTAGTTTCAGCATGAAGTTTCTATTCTCAACCTTGCAGCATTTCTTTTAGAAAGATATGCAAATTTATGGAGGAGGAACTTCTCCATCTTCAAAGTTAATTGTTCCATAAGTTACTCTATCTGTAGAAAATTTTTTACATGTAAACTCTTAGACGACACAAAAAACAAACAAACAAAAAATCTAGTGAAAATATGAAATATTAATTATACTTGTATTTCTAAAACATTGTATTAAAACTTTAAAAAGTTAAACTTTAAAGGAAGCATTGCAAGACCAGAATTCATGTGATACAAGCTCAGAACTTTCCTATATTATGTAGCCAGATTATAAATATATGTTGTACTCACAGTCCTTTTTGGTAACAAATATCACAGTTATTTTGTAATGAAAATAGCTCCTATTTTAAACTAGACAAAACTCTACAACAATAATGCTAAAAACAGAATCAAGATGGCTGTACTTATTTTGAAATAACAACATTTCCATTTATATTTTAAATCATGCTTATTGGTTTTGTACCTTAAGTCAGGTTTAACAAACCTTCCTCTTGTGATTAACATCCCATTTGTCTCATTCTTACAATGTCAGCAGTACCTGCATGGAAACTTCTGTCTGAAAATCACAGCCTGTCTTCAACTGTGTTTTAAACGGGTATTTGATGCTAAAATGTCCTTTTAGATACATTTCAGATTTTAGAAAACTTTTAGAAATATTTTTAAATACCTTTAATATAAAATGTTACTGGGTTCTATTAACTGCTCTTTTACTCTATTGACAAGAGCCCATTAGTAAAAGTAAACAATTCTCTTACTTTATTTCTACACCTGAAATATTAACATCTGTCACAAAAGCAAACAAAAAATTTAATCCTCCAAAACTTGGACTAGATTCTATTTTTTTATTTCTTATTTAAAAAAAAAAAAAGATAAAAAAACCAAACCAAAACAAACCTTTTGTTTCTTCATGATTCCCTAGGTGAATCTATCAAATGTGTTACTGTTATTTGGAATAGACCAATCTTATTTTCTCATTAAAAATAAATTTTCAAGTCTTAATTAATCTTGAAGCATTTGCTCAACTCCTGAAACACTCTTTTAAAGAACCTGTTTACATTGGAGATAACATGATGCAGTCTTCCAGGATGAGTGATACTAATGTCAGCTTCTAATTAATTTAATTGTAGGTTCCCTATTAAGTCAAGAACAAACATCTGGAGATAAAAATGACAAAGAAGTCAATAGCTCTCAGTTGTTTGATGAAAAGTCAAAAGTAAAAAAACCAAACCCCAACCAAAACCACAAAATCCAAAACTTCTTCCTTCATAAGTTTTGTATTACTTTCTTTATTTCTCACCTTCTCTTTCCTGCCTTTCTAGTCATGTGGTGAAAAAAAAAGAAAAAAGGAAAGGAAGGAGATAGAAGAGAAGCCGAGCAAGAAGAGTCCATAGGGTTAGAAATGTCATGAACAATAAAAAAAAAATGCATTTTTTTCTGTAAAAGGCTCAATGAAAAAAATGTCTTAATCTCTGCTCTTAGGCTATGACAGTCCAAATTCAGCCAATGAATTTCAGTTGAAAAAGCTAAGGACTTTATTCAGATAGCACCTCCACTCTTCTGTGTAAAAATCCTGAGCAAAAATTTTATATGTATTTTTATGGTAACTTTATTATTCTTCTTCAGAGAGAGATCCACAGTTTTCTCTGCTATTTATAACCTCTCTGCTCTCCTCAGGATATTCATATAAGAATGTTCTGAAAATAACGGAATAACAACATTAAAAAAAAAAAGAAGTGGAACAGACATTGCTGGTTATCTTTATATCTCCTTATTTTTCTAAAATTTTCACAATTGCCAGGAAAAAAAACTGACCACAAAACAGCTTTTTGATAAAACCATTCAAAAATTGCACATGAACAATCTTAATGTGCAATTTATAAAACCAGAATATTTTTTTTTACATATTATATGATTTGTGTTTTTTTAAAGTTGTCTTTGCAATATAAACTTATTCA
>JAOXJK010000001.1:10435491-10464525 GCA_025774025.1 Xenus cinereus | reverse complement strand
CGTTTGCTGGCTTATGCAATACACACCTATACAGAAGCACAGTGGCAACTGTTGTCACATTCAAAAACTGCTGATGTGTTTCAATGCACATCGGTAATTGCCATTGGAAAAAAAAGGTCAATAAATCATGACAGGCATCTTGAAGTTATGTGTTTCCCATAAAACTCATCTGAATTGTTGAAGAATCACTGTGATTTAAGGTAGGTCTGTTGAAGTTCATCCTAAACAGAATACTTAAAATTCAGATTGAGGATGATGTAAGGTAATGAAATTGTTTCCTGTGCAGAACGTGTGAAAAATAAGATAATTTAAACTGCAGTAGGGTCAATAACTGTTCCTCAAACATAGAACAGTTTAACTGAAGTCAATTAGACCTGCTCAGCCCATGGTGGGGGTGAGAGAGAATATCTGAAATGCTTTCTGTGTATGTATAGAATGATAGAATCATTTAGGTTGCAAAAGGCCTTTAAGATTATTGAGTCCATCCACCCACCTAACACTGCCAAGTGCACCACTAAACCATGGCCCTCAGCAATACATGGGGCTGTTGTGACCCAAGTTCAGGACCCAGCACTTGGCCTTGTTGAACCTCATACCATTGGCCTTGGCACATTGATCCAGCCTGCCCAGATCCCTCTGTAGAGCCTTCCTACCCTCAAGCAGATCCACACTCCCGCCCGATTCGGTGTCATCTGCTGTATGTTTGTTTACATACAAATTTTAAGTTTCTAGGTCTGTAGGCTACTAGTATTCATTGCAAAAGCCATCCAACCTTGATAGAAAAATGAAATATTCTATTTTTATACCTGGACTCACCGTAATCTTAATTGAAATCAGCTCAATGTATAAAAATTAATTCAGCAGATCCCACGTTAGTATTGAATATAAAAGAAGATTGTGGAAAAAAATTAATGTGAAAGTCTTAGAAAGACAATCTCTGAATGCTGCCCAGACTCTTCTGGAATATCCAAAAAAGAATGAAGAACCACAAAGATGTAAATCTATCTCCCCCTTTTAAAGTGTATAAGCACCATTTCAGCTAAAAGTGTCAGAACAGGTGTCAGTGGGACATTAATCTCATCTGACTTGAAACACCTAACAGAATATATCTAAGATACTTACCCTAAACTAATTTTAGAGTGTATGAGAAGAAGCAAGCATCTCAGGAATGCAAGTCATCGTCTTATTTCTCTGTCTTAAAATTAGATACAGCACAGATCTAAAACATTTTAAGGGAGGAAGTTAGACATACCATGTTATCTCAAGAGAGGTACATTTCATGTTGTTAGTGCCACCAATCTTCCTTATGGGCAGGTCTCCAGGCCTACATCTACAAATAAAATGGTTGGGGTCTGCTTTGTGTCACTGAAGTCAAGTAGCACAGCAGAGCTCCTGTCTATACAGCTTTACTAGCCCCTGCCCCCACAAATACATTTCAGCCTAAAATGGAATGACTTCCTCCAGACTATCTGTTGGGAATATTTTGCATGTTATTATGCTAACTATGATCATAAATTGCCTGGATTTTGATAGGTTGTTTCAGGCTAAAAACATGCCAAGGAGCATGCTAGCAATCGACAGTATGGACAGCTTCAGGCCAGTGCTCAAACGTGTTCCACAGCTCCTAGTTTACTAATAGCTTATATTGCTTATGGTCTCTTTACATCCACTTTATTGTGTGAAAACATTATATTAATACACCTAATATCATTTTTTATACTATTTCACTACATATTTCAATGTATTCAGAAGAAATCTGTTTTAAACCATACGACGTTTACTAAAGGAAATTGATACTTCTGACCAAATTCAGCACTGTAGCTGAAAATAAAAACAGATGGATTCTCCCTTCCAATTAAAGAATAGAGTTTACTTCTGAATGAACACTATGAATGAGTATTTTATTTGCCACAAATTAATGATAAGCTCTAAAACAGCACAAGGTAGATGATGTACATCACAGAGCAGCTCTTAAAAGAGTGTAGTTTGGTCATTAACCACAATTTGCAAATTATCCCATATAACAGAAGGCAATTAATAGTATGAAATTACACGTGTAGAATCACAGATGAGCAGAGTCAAGTTGGTAGAAGAAGAGAAATGAAAAAAGTTTCTTGCAAGTTCTCTATAGGTTCATCTGGAGAAAAATACTTTTGCAATAGATGGGACATAGATACCTTCCAACTCTTCCCTATAGAAACTAGATAATGTTATTTTGTAGAGTGCAGAGATATTTGTGCTTGAAAAAGTGCATGTATACATGTGCCATATTTGATGGAAATCTAACAAAAGGCCCAACTAAACACAGAGTAGCTCCTCAGTTTTCAGGAAAGACAGAGAAACAGCTGATTGAAACTGGAGAAAATGTCATTGTTGTACAAAATTTCTGTTTACACAGAATACATCATTTCCCATGAAGTTAAATTACACTTTTTCAAAGCAATTCCGTCAAGTCTGTTTTTAATGTTAAAAGGAATTAAATCTGAGGGTTCATATAGGCAAGGTATACATTACAATATTTCTACTAACTTTTTACTTAATCTACTTTTAAAAAAAATATTTCCATTGATTGTTTTTAATTTTTTGTATAACCTAAAGTCATAGAGTCAAAGATGATAACCTGGGCTTCCTGCCTGCATGAAAATACAACTTGTAGAGGAATTATTCAGTGATACCTACATATAATTTGGAAACCCTGTCAACAATGGACAGTGAAGAATCCAATAAACTGACTAAACACTTGACAGTGTTAACTAGTCTATGAGAGTTTAAAAACACTCCAACAGGGGAAGAACATAGAGCTGAAAAAGTAAAATAAAACTTTCTGAATTTTGAATTCTAGATGATATATTAAATTGATTTTTCATTCTCTATTGATTAATTTTACTATCTCGCAAAATTAAGGCGAAAAGTTACAAATATTTTAGAGACCCTTTTTCAGGAACATTCATGTAATATTTTAAGTTAATGAACCTTCAGCCCCAGAGCATATCTGTACCACAGGCCACCATTTCTGTAGATGGAAATTTTATTTTATTTTCATTTTTGTTCACTCTTCTAGGACAGCAGCCTTCTTAACAACATACTGGTTTGTCAAGGTAGACATGGCTCATTGAAATGAAGTTCATTGAGAAGTTTAGAGGTCACTGAAGTTCAGAGAATCAACCATGTACTTTTTAACGTAATTGATTCTGACTTCAGGTAGAAATCAAGCCAACTCTACAAGTACAATCACTGACAGGCATCAGCTTGTATTGTAAAAGTTATTACATGAGATGTAACTATAGTCATGAGTATATTTCAGAAGTTAGCTAAAAACTATAATAAAACCCACCAAGTTTACTACTCTAGATGATCTAATTCCCTTTTAGGGTATACCTTTTGGAATATACCACTATTTTTCTTCACAGAACAATAAGCACTGAAACCATCTGGACATGTACCTTTTTTTATCTGTCTCTTATGCACACAAATGACAACGTGAATGTACAAATCCCACTACAAATCAGAGCTAAACTAGTACAGTCTCATAACACAAAAAACCCAGAATCTGGTAGCGCTGATAGTGTTCACAATCACAGGTGCATCTGAGCAAATAGAAAGTGTGATTAGGCATTGTTGAAAACAGTTTGGTACCCAAAATGCATAGTGTCTTTCTGATAGAGTGCACTGAGGTTTTTTTCATGACATGCCACCAAATCCAATTTCCCAGTAATTAACGGGAACAGAACCCTTAGGTTCAGCAGGTAACCCTCCAAAGAACTGACTGCATTCTAGGAAGAATAATGTTTATCACCTCCTTTGTTATTGCTCAGACAAGGTTTTTGCTTTTTCTTACCCCTGTGGAAAGTGGCTGACAGAAGCAGGATTTCACTGTTTTAGCCATCTGCTGAAATGCTTTTAATGAAGCTTGAAAGAGAAATTACTACATTTTTCTTGCGCTAGAGATAAGGTCAGAGGAAATCACTTCAGAATGGAGAAACATTTCCTTGTTCACTTCTGCATGAGGTAAATTAGATCTAAGGTTTCTTTGAGTACACCAGAAGTGGAATCACTGCCCTGTTCAAGGAGATGCACATGCCTTGAGTCACTCTATGACACATTTCCACATGAATCATTTAAATGTAATATCATAAAGTGTTTACTTGCTGACATGAACACAATCCTAGATGGGTTAAAAAAAAAAGAGTGGATTAACATACCTCTAGTTCATATGGTCCAAAAGAGAAATTCTTAATATGATACTTTTTTCATAAATAAATCTAACTATCAGCACTTGCTCTGAATGACTAAGAATTGACTACATATTAACACAGATGGATGTTTTAGAAGTTAGTATTTTTAATGAGATTACTATGGTATTTTCTTACTGTTAGATGGCACAGTGCAGTATTTCAAAGCATCTCCTGCAGACTCAAATTAAAAACCTCCATAGATAGTATACACATGGAAAAAAAAAAGAGTACTAAAGAAAAACTTAGCTTTGGGACATTATTTCTTGAACAATTCTTCTTGGAAAATTGGAACTTCACATGTTGAAAGATCACCATGAACAAGAATATTCATCAACTTCCATTTTCAAGCATTACGTCAGAAAATATCTCACTGAAAATTTCCAATTAAACTTTTTTTTTAATTCCAAAATCCTTATTCATCATACTCAATATCACTTTTGATAAATATATTTGTCAGGAAAGTTCTGAAATTTTATAACATGAACAGTATCAGGGAGTGCTCATAGAAATATAGCAAATACTGATATTGAGAAATTTAGAACAGAGATTTAGAGCTATCAAAGATATCAAAGAGCTACATTTAAATTTTTGAATGTAAATACAAATTTTGAATAAATTTTTTACAACTTGAATTAGTTATGCAAGTTATAATTTAAAAAAAAAAAATTAACTGAAAATAATCCATCCCAGACTTCACAGAATGTGAAGAACCAACCTTTCCTTGAATCAGGTAGAGAATAAATTTGAAACTGTCTCTTCTAAAGAGCTCCAGAATCCCTGACCTGGGAATATTTTGTAAAAGTCATGAGATTAGGACAGTGAAGAGAAAACTTCCTGCCCAGTTCCAACACAAACCTTTCTCTAATGTTTTTAGTCATGTCTGAAGTTAGAAATCTTTTTGTTCCTATGAAGTAGTTTTTATAATTACTGCCAAGACATAATCTTACTTTCTTGTTCAGCCAGCATTCAGAAATTAACTCACTTCCACTCTAGAGAACTTATTTGATGTTTATTTAAGCAGTTAATTTAATTCAGCATCATTTCCATTAAAGATAAAGTCCTTAGACAGTCTCTCACTGACATGCACAGAAAGCAAGAGGAGGAAAACAGTGAGAGGAAGAGATAAGTGTACTAAGAACTTCCAACTCCAGAAGGCTGTTAACAAAGACACTGATTAATCTCACGTGTCTTAAGTGACAGGCAATGTGCAAAGACACGATTGCTTAACATTGATAGAAACTGTAAACCAACAGGACACTTAAGTAATCTATTTGTCGTGCTCAGAGATTAACCAACAAACTGCTGCATGGGGGTGGAAAATGTGTACGTTCACATAAAGAAACTTAGCTCATGTGATTCTTTTTTTGGGGAAAAGCCTTAAACTAACA
Organism: Xenus cinereus; assembly: GCA_025774025.1. Classification (NCBI taxonomy): domain Eukaryota; kingdom Metazoa; phylum Chordata; class Aves; order Charadriiformes; family Scolopacidae; genus Xenus; species Xenus cinereus. The sequence goes on along the minus strand of JAOXJK010000001.1, from coordinate 10,458,902 downwards.
GTGTAATTTCTTCATATTGCCACAATGTGAACAAACTATAAATGGGGGAGTGCAATACACCATCTTCAATAGTAGGAAGTCTTTTTGCTTTAAAGCATACATAAGCACAATCTCTAAACTGTAAAGACCTTGTCATGAATATGAGATGAGATGATATTCGTGAGACCTTCCTCTGCCTACAGACAGGAGAGGAGAGAGGAACTTGGTCTAAGATTGTGACCCCTAAGTTCTTTTTTCATGTGTTAAGGGTGACCTTCAATTGCTTCAACCTGGAGACCACTGCTATTTTAGATGCCTGACTGTATCCTGCCTCACATATTTCAAACCTTTTTATATACACCGCAGTATCCAAGACGCCAAAAAGGAGCTAGAAGAGATGAGCCAGTATCTACCATTCTTTGCAAGCAAGAATCAAAGAATGGTAGTCTACATGCTTGAAATGGTGTTAGGTACCTATGTTTAGCCACCTGAATCCTAGTCTAGTTTTCTGAGTTCTCATTATAAAGAACTCACACTAAAAGAGATTCTTAGTGGCATGTCTCTAGGATACCTAACTCTCTCTTTAGAGTCCATTATGTGGACTGACTGGATCTTCACTTACTGTAATAGGAGGCTGGATACCTACTTGTAGGCAATTAAATTTAAAGATAGTAATCTTTAAATGAATCCCAGCCAGTCTCAGGACCCACAGTGAGCCCCAGGATGAGAACAGGAAAACTCAAAGGCTGATCCTCAAATGGCTGATTCCTGCCATTTTTTCATTAAACTTTGTATTAAAAAAATATGTATCCACTGTAGTACAACCTGTGATTTCAAAGTCTTTTTTAATATTAAATAAAAATCATACTAACACTAAGAATTTAAAAGTTTCCAGTATAATTTAAAATAAGAATTAACAGATGCCAGTAATGCTCCTACAAATGATGACAGAAAATATGTGGCAGATCCAAAATGCAGTCTCACAGGTCATATTGTTCTTTGGTCTAAAAAGCAGTTACATTTCCTCTTTAATTTCTGTTTATTAAGAAGTAGTGAAAAACTTGTTAGAAACAAAAGTTATAGAAGAAAACTCCTACAAGAACTTATATACAAGGACTCACACACATTAGTGAACACAATCACGATACGGTACTTAACAAACAAGTACTCATTAAATAATCTTGTGTAACTATCAGCATGTGCACTTTCACAATAGTTTATTGTGATTATACTACTACCGATGTGCATTCTAATTCAAAATTAGGATAAGCTGAAAATACAGTTACAAGTAATAGAGTTACTGTTACTTAGCTTCCAATGTAGCCACACCACCTGACTAAATGTTCATTTCTATTCTGCCTTAATTTTAAAACATAGACTCCTAGAATGGTTTGGGTTGAAAGGGATCTTAAAGATCATCTTGTCCCAGCCTGCCTGCCATGGGCAGGGACACCTCCCACCAGACCAGGTTGCTCAAAGCCCCATCCATCCTGGCCTTGGACACCTCCAGGGATGGAGCATCTACAACTTCTCTGGGCAGCCTGTTCCAGTGCCTCACCACCCTCAAAGTAAAATATGTGGTACACATTTTACACCACATTTGCAACAATTCAAGTTGTCTTATCATCAGTTAATGCTGCTCAGATGACAAGAGCTAACTCATTAAAATGTGAAACTGATTTCTTTGCAGCCATTTAACAGTGGACATTTAATATGGGCAGGTACCACAGCTCAGCTGGCCAGTAGTTTGTCAAGCCCCCACAATTCAACTCATACCTGATCATGTCTCTAAGCACATTTTAGAACTTATTCTAAAATAACTTAATCCTTTACTAAGCAATTAGTTTAAATCAAGTAAAAGGATTGGCCAAATAAAGAAATAAAATTAGATATGAGAAATATGGTATGTTGCATCAAAAATGCTGTTCTGTGATGAAATTGTAATCAAACAATTGCATGCTGTCAAACTATATTAACGAATACCTTAATTAATATAGCTAAAGAACCTAGGTGACTTAGGATCAATACAAACATTTTTGTACCAACAGAGTCATAAAACCACTTTAAAAACAACATTAAGGGCATTCTGCCTTTGGAAAAGAATGTGATCTCATGAAGCATCTTTGTTAAACAATTCCAATACAATTTATCAACATATACAAGCAAAAGAGAGGTCCCTTTTATATATACGCAGGTATTTTTTTGGCATTTCTGCATCAACAGATGTCACGAGGTAAGGAAGCATGTGGCATCAATGTGGCAATTCTATCTCAGAGCACAGAGAGTCTGCAGAAGAGCTTTTGTAACTGCCTAAACCCACATTCACTTGGCACCTGTAATCTAGTGTAATGGTCCGACCAACTTCTAAGTAGGAATAGTGCCATGATAACAGATGGGTAAGAGTGTAGGCAGCAATAGGAGCATGTACCAGCATCCAGTGTATTTACTGAGACTTGGAAAACTGAGCCAGGAATGACTCAAGTGACTGAAATAAAAGCCTATGGCCAAGATGGTTTGCCAATGGTAATTCAGCTCTTGCCTCAGACAACAATTCAAACTACATACATTCTGCAATTTGTAAGTTAGGGGGAAAAAAGTAGGAAAATAGGCTGTAAAGTAAATGTAGGGGACATTGGGTTTTCAGTCTTATCTGACATGAAAGCGTTTGTGCAAGTCTGCATAGGCATTGACCAAGCATTTCCCAATTCTGCTAGCGGATTTGGGACTATTGCCATGGCTACCCCGTACCAGACTGGGACAGCCTTGTAGATCTTTATTTACAGGATTCCTGAGGGTGAGTAGTGCTGTTTTATCAGCACTTTAGTCATCAGTATAATTGCTGAGCTTGCCCCTACTGTGCTACAGATGAGGAAGGCAGGTTGCTATTCTCAGAATTCTGTGAAGAGATATTTGTCCCTTCACAAAGCAGTTTTCCACCCCATTATGTAAAGGCTTTTCAGACTAGCAGAAGGAAGCCTCTAATAGCTCTTGTGAGCCAAAACTGGCTGGAATGTCAATAAGGTAGAGGGTTTTCTACTCTAATTTTCAGAGTCTGGTCAGAGGAAAATGTTACAGAAAAATTTCCTGACTCTTGCATTCAAGTTTTCAACATTAAATCGAACAGGACTGTATCCAGACAAAGATGAATCAATTAAGCCAAGAAGAACCCAAACAAAAGAAAACGCCTCCTCAGCAATGTCTGCTCAGAGGGCTGGCAGCTGTGAGGTTACCTCTGCACAGGGAAAGTGCTTGGGTTTTTCTTGTCACTTCCATTATCTGAAGGAAACCGGGAATCTAGTCTCCTTCACAGTTATCTGTCTGACAGCAGTATATGAAAAGAGGGAATGAACTCTGCCCTGGAAATGGGATGTGCAGAAATTAAATTTGTGTGTACCTCGGCATAGAGTGCAGCTGGAATTAAGTTTCTAATAGACTAAACCCAGAACTCTGCAACACAATAAAATGGAGCGGCGTAGGACAGAGGAAGGAAGAGCAAGAGTTATTAAAACTCTTGTACCAGATAGTGTTCTCAAAGAGCATACAGGACATTTGTTAAACAAACCAAGTAAAATATTTCAGTGTCAAGTCTTAAACTATCCTGCTGCGAACTTGGAAAAAGCATGGGCTAATATATATATAAAATAAATAGAATATATGCGTGCTATTTACTACCTGGACTCAGAAATAGGCTGTTTTCAAAATAATATAAGCATCATTCTTTTGGTGCTGTTCAAGGGTTAGACTGGCTGAAGTTCAAGAAGAGGAAAGTAGTATTGATGATGAATGTGTTTGGTTAATGGTTGGACTAGATGACCTTAAGGGTCTTTCCCAATCTAAATGATTCTATGATAACTTCCCATATAAATTACTCAACACGTTAAGGAAAATTCACTAAGATCCCGTTATATTACTTAGGAGTATTATAATGAAGAGGTCTTAAAGACCTCTACCGCTACTTGTGAAGTATTATTCTATGTGAACACAGTATTAAAGAGACAGGGAGCAATAACACCTGACACCAGGTGACAAACTGAGTATCAAGCCTTGTAACTTTCTAGAAAGGCTAGTTTCCATACACTACAGTATGGGAAAGAGGGAGAAAGGGACCGAAGGGAGTACCTGTGTGAAAATTTAGAATTCCTGTGCTTTTCATGGAGCCTAAAAGGTGCCTGCAAATTCAGCTTGATTTAATAGAAGTTCCTTCACTCTAAGGAAACTTTCACAGAGTTTAGATTATCCAAGAATGTCTGCCACGGACAGCAGTTGGTGATGCTTGGGTATTTGATCTGTGTCTGCAGGGTAGTAGCACCCAGCAAGCATTACATGCCCATCTGTCAGCTGAAATACTGCTGCGATATCCAGGAGGAATCGTCATGTCAGGGTACGTGCAAAGGGTGAAGGACTGCAGGAAGGCTTCTGCGTGCAGAGGGAGCTCAGGGAGGGCCAGGGACCGCCCTGGGTCAGGGAGGGGAGGGACCCCCTCAGGGTCCAGAGGGAGCTGTTAGTCCAGTGAAATACATGCAGAATTGGTGACTTTGGGGTTTGTTGTAAAGCAGGATTGTTTATTAAAAGGTATTCTGTTACTTTAATAAAGCAAGACATTAAGAAGATCAACACTGTCTCGAAATATTCCTTCCCCTCTAGTGATTACAGCATGCAGTAGCAAATTCGAAACCAAGCACATTTGTTTTGAGTACAATAGGTTGGCCTATTGCCAACAAGCAAAAAACCTTGTCAGATGTTGGCATTGTTTCACTTTCATAACTCTGGGAACCTTTCCTGGATCTTTAATCTGATAATGGCTCGGTAAATGCTTGCTTTCATTCACCTGATGACAGCTTCAGAAAGCTCTTGCCTGTGACCTGCAGGGAATCCAAAAAGATGCCCTGAGGACATAGAAAATGTTTAACCTCTGGTTCTAGGTTCTAGGTTCAGGCAGATTCTGGGATGTGCAAAGGCAAGCAGCCCAGCAAGCACCTTTGTGTTCTGTAATCGTATGTCATAGGACATGCTGTTTGAGAGAGGACTAGTCACATCTGGCATGATTAGCAAGTCTCTCCTCTAATGAACTTTTTTTTTTTTTTGCATTCCCTAGATCCTGGGGCACAGACATGTTTATGCATGAAAACCAAATCCATTCAATTTTGAATTATCCATTCAGAGCCCTGAAGAATAAGGCAGGCATAGATTATACTGTGGGTGGAAAACAACTTGAAAAGTTTGTTTCCCGTATTCCAGACACTTGGGATCACTAGTTGCTTTGGAATGCATTGTCACAGAGCCATGGGATAACGCAGGCTAGAAGATCATGTAGATCATCTTGTCAAACCAAGGTTTGCCAGACCTTTATCATTCATGCTGTTCACAGAGCTTTAGCTCAAACAAAGGTGAGACAACAGTCACTTGGCCACTAGACAATTGCTAAAACAAACATCCTGGTGGCCTTCCCTGTCCTGTGAGCCCAAAACCGATGGCCTTTCACTGGTTATGGCAAAAATAGTATTTGCTGGGCTACAAGGCACAGCTCTCTTAACTTCTGTTTCAGTTCTGAAATAGATTTAATCCTTTGGGCATTAGAGGCAAATTTGTTGTAATATTTATTCTATCCAGCTAGAAGACTTTTTAAAAGGTCTCTCATTGCTCCTTTTTTAGTACCTCAGTCATCTTCCAGGGTGCATGGGATGAAGCAGGTCTCTGTGACGGCTGCGAGTGAAGTGAGACAGAAAGCTCTGGACTGATCAAGTATGAGCGTTCAATACTATCACAAAGGGCAATAATCATGGGCTGATGAATTTTCAGTCTTGGAAGAAAAGATGGTCTGACTCGGACTGCAGTTTCTTCCTCTTCCTAAGCGTGTCACTGATTAGACTCAAATAAAGGAATTTCTTGGGCCAAGAGAGAAGTTACAGGTTCGTGCTTCTATCCTTATGCATTGAATGTGGATTATTCATGCAACTGAAGCTGAGCCCTACAATTTACTATTTACTTTTGTCTATATCATCTCTTTCCATGACATCAGAGTGAATACTGAAATGCCAGCAGAGGTCAATCACTAGCACTGGCCCTTAAGATCAACAAGTGAACCTACTCTGTGACTTGCTACACACTTCAAGCTATAGAGCAGGGGCACTAATACTCTTCACCACATTCTCCTCTTGCTTTCCCACTTGTGAGGAACTAACCTCCCAGGGTCATCACCATCCTCTTCCACTGCTGCAGAACTGGCTCTGGGAACCGAGTGCATGTGTCAAGCTCTGACTTCAACCGCTCTTTCACAGATGTCTCTCAGCCAAGGTGGGGCTAATTGGTTAAGATACTTTAACAATCACAGCTAGGCTATAAATAAACACAGCATTAGCACACACTTTTCTAATTTATTTGCAGGCAGTATAATAAACATATGTATGAACATTTAAAGTCTCATTCTAGATGCCTCAGGAATGCAACAAGAATTACTCCTGATGAAATCAACTATGTTATAAACACAGGTTTTGGAGGGAGGTAAACATGGCTAACTTGGGGAGAAGGGAATGATGGGAATTGTTTTTATAAGAACTCCCTACTTTACTTTAAGAGAAAGATTACCATTAAATGTGAACGCGTGCTAATGCTTGACTGAAGGAATAAGGAAATAGCTTTCATTGCCTGTAATGATACATGATACTTTCTATTGATTTGATCATATATTTATAAGCTACCGGTTAGCTATTCAATACTCTGCCTGTAACGCTTCTACCAAAATGGATGTAGACACAAGCTTCAATGTTCCTGAGAGAATTTTTCAGGGAGGAGTACTTTCTTTGGATGGAAAATCAGAAGGAGAAAATTGGATAAATTAAATAAAATGTCTATTAGACTGCAGATGACTGGAATAGCCTGTTATGTATCCTTTTCCATTAAAAAAAAAAAAAAAGCGCAACAACACTCACTATCAGATAATCTTATTAACATGAAAAGCTGAGCAAGGCTGAAAAAACTCAGTAGTATCTATGGTTACACTGCCTACAAGCCACTTGGTTACAGCTGGAAATTGTAATATAGTAAAGCAAGAAATTATGGTGGGAAGTCATCAGGGAAAGCTCTATATTTTTGGTTGGCTTATGTTTGGCTCTTTCCTGACAGCAGATGGGATTAAGATCGCTTTGTTGCTGTGACTTTGATTTGCTCTTAAGAGGCAATTTCTGTATCCTTAAATTTAGCCTTCTGTATACTGAAGCATATGCTACACTGCCCACAAGACATAATTAATCTAAAATATACACAGTTCCTAATCAGTGCTCACTTAGTCTTTCACTAGACTGAAATCATTATTGGATATTACATACAATTTTGAGAAAAATACTGCTTTTGAAGAGGGCCAGATGTTCTTTTCTACAGCTACTGCTTCATTTTAACTGCATACAAATACCATGCGCTCCAAAGTAAACATCTTGAAACCTAGTAAGAAAGGGTTACGTATACACAAACACATATATATATGTATATGTTGGAGGTAAATGGAAGAGATGAAAACTCCCTTGTGACCTTCTCTGGAACCTGTGTAATAATTTTAATTCTGTCTAACTCTAGATTAACAAAAAGTAGAAGCATATCCTGCTCCAGTACACACTTTTTTTGTGCTCATAACACAAGGCAAAATTCTTAGAAATCAACAGTTTTCCTCATGTTTTCCATATATGTGAGCATTTCCTAGGAATACTATGACAGAACAGAAATATATGTGTTACTGCACATAAAGAGAGTGGGAGAAAGAGAAAGCCATAATATCTGCCGTTTTTTTTTCCAGGTTCTACCAATAAAAAGGAAAAAAAAAAACTAACCCTGCTCTTCACAGTATTTGCAATTCTTCTTAGCTTTACTTCATCTTCAGTTTCATATCTGTGCCATTTCGATCAGCATCAGTGATGAAAATACTGACTCACTGAAAGTATCCCAGGCTATAAATTATGCTGCTGCTCCTTCAGTCCTGAGGGACTTTTCCTGACCGCCACAGAATCTCAAAATAATCATATACAGGTCAAAGACTATTTTGGATGGATCTTTAAGTACTCTCATCAAATGGCTCATCATGACCTACTAAATGAAAATATTCATCCTTTCCTAATAGTCTCCAGCCTAGTCTAGCCTTATTCACACTGAAAATTAGCTCAGGTTTGGTTTGATTTTTTTGTTGTTGTTGATTTTTTAAAGTAATATGATTAATCCTCTATTTACCATACACGTAGAAGGGACAATGAGAATCAATTCTCCAATGATTGCTCAAGAAGCGTCAGGCAACAATGAAAGGATTTTTCAGGGACTATTAAAAAACAATAGCACCTACCACAACTTAATTGTAAAGGTCTGCAATTTCATGTCTCTCTGTTTTTGTGATTTCCATGAAGTCTGGTGGCTGCTTATTTCTCCCTCCTCCTTTCCCAAAAGACTGCACAATTTTAAGCCTCTTGATCATGGGCTGGGGTTTCACCTGTATATCTCTGGCAAAAACACCAGCCCAAGAAGCCTTTTGCCTTCCCATCCATTTACTCAAAAGTTTCTGAAAGCAGATGTGAACTTGACCAAGGAACTAACATGGCAAAAATCAAGTATTTCCACGGCTTAATTTTGAGTAGGATTGAGGAAACTTTCCAGGTTATCTCATGGCCAGACGAATACTTGGGCTAGTACAATGCACAGGGTGGGTATGTGACAGGACTGAGCAACTGTGAACAAATGCCACTTAAATTAGTGTAAACCACATTACCATCAAATATAAACCCCTTTGTTTGTTCAGCAGTTCAGTATTTGAAACACGACATTTACAATAATTGCAGTTGATTCAGACAGGGTTCCTTCAGAGCCAGTAGAGAAAAATAGGCATTTCTAGGTCACAATTCATATTGGAAAACAGACATACAGAGATGGTCAAAGTAATGCATCCTAAACATACTTATTTCTTTCTGTTGATATCAAGATTGACCGATCTAAATGGTTTTACAACAGGCAAGTAGTGGCTCCACTAGCAAAGTGCCTTCTCAGAGAAGAGAGTACCAGAGTTTGTATTGCAGTTCTGACTCAAAACATCCATGCAAAACATATATATATACTCAAAATAAAAAATAATAATAATAAAAAAAACAAACCTGCTTTTTTGTGATTCTGATGGCAACCGTAAACTAACATGATAATCATATGCATGTAATCCTAGAACTTTCTAAGTCTATACATTTCTATATTTTACATGTTTTTTTTCCTTTTGTAGTTGAGTATCACCAAAACTTCTTTGCTTCTTCACTCACTGGTTAAATTATTTCAAAATCTCACTGATTTATGCTATTACTCAGTTGTTAACAGTGCTTTAACTGAACAATTTGCTATTTATATAATCAAATTTGTGCCAAACTACTGCTTATAAGCATAAGGCATTTAAGATAATACAGTTCCAAGTGTTCAGTATGGTTCAGTGCAGTTCACTGGCCTCAGTGGCTATTCAGCTAATAGATTCCAATGCATGTCTGCTTTAAAAAAAAAAAAAAAATCATATTTAATTAGAAAATAGAGCAGTGATTTTCAAATCTGCATCTATCTCCTAAGTTTTTTCTGAGCTACAGAACAAAATTTAACTTTTCAGTATTGTACCCCAAAACCAGTCAGAATACAGATAAAATGGGTCTTTTTTCTCCTGTTGACACAATATTCCCTGTGTTCTTATCAACAAAAAAATCGCGTAGCTGCTATCCTAAGAAGCCTTAGAAAACATAAATGTAGCAAGCAGCAGAGCTTGTAAAAGTGTTTAAATTCGGTAAGTTATGTCCTCTGAAAATCAAAGTTTTATGCAAGGAAATTTTAAACGAACTGCTTTATTATGAAAAGAACAAATAAATATTTTTTCCAAGTTAAATTAAATTAGTTCTGTCCATTCAAATTAGGTATTTTACTCCATATTACTTTATGAGTCAGAGCCTGGCTGACTTGGTAAGAGTTGAGGGTGGAAATTTCAGTATCATGATGTTTGAAATAATATTCCCTCTCTTGATCCTATACTGTGGAAAATAATGTAATTTTAAATCTTCACATAGCTTTTTTTATTATTATTTTTATTCTGTTATGTCAACAGCTTTTTTTTCAATTTAGCTTGACACTGAATTGTCACACTTGATCTAATGCAGTTTCTTGGATGAATTCTAATTAATTCAGATGCCTCCTTCCTCACCTCTATCAGTGCTTACCACAAGCTTCTCTTGAAAGGCCCAAAATACGTACCTTATAGGAAATACATTCCTAGGGGAGATCATAACACAGAGGCAATTTGCAAACCATTACAAACTTCTGTAGAAACTATAACCCAGTCTTTGATGAGCCTGAATGAAAAACTGAGAGTAAAAGGAAAACACTAACAATGTGAATACCAAAGTCAAAGACATTTGAAATATGACAGAATTCAGGGACTAAGTCATCTTCATCTTTAGTTTCTTTAGATCATAATAATGACTGTGTGAGATTCAGGTTTTACAGTACATTTATTCTCTGATATAAATAGCACCCATATAAATTTCCTTTCCCCATGCTAGTACACCTCATTATTAAAAGCACCCAAGAAGTCTGAGAACTTCAGTTTGCTCTAAGAGTTTCCACACAGTCTAATAACTACTGAACCACATAAAATTGATTATTCAGTTTTCAGTATTGCTCTTGTATTACATATTTGAATTACTTTTCCATATAATGTATATACTTGTCTATGTTCAGTACTTTATGTACCCTTTTGTCACACACGTCGGTTTCAGTAAAATGCATAGTAGAGAAGAGCTTACTACATAGATATCCAGGTTGGATTTATGTTCTAACTACCTGTTCTGCATGTCCAAAATAGCACTCACTTCCCATAAAAATCAAGGGGCTTTTGGTTATTCTTAATGTATCTATTGCAATAAAAGAAATTTTCCAGAATCTAATAAAGAGAAAAAAATATACACTTTCTCACTAACTTTTCATGTTTGACTATGTGGAGGGAAAGGCTGAATTTCAAACAATTCTGGAATCAATAAATGGATTTTTGTACAGCATCATTATGGTATAAGCAGATCTCTCTTTGCATCTGAAGCTGTAGACATTCACACTCAAATCTAAAACAAGGAGGTAAATACCTAATTAGTAATGCCATGTAGTGACCAGCGCTACGCTCTGCCACGTTTCCTCATGGCACAGAGCAGAGCTGTTCAGTACTACCCATATTTGTAGTGGGAAACCAAACCCAACCCAACCCAACCCCAAGCTGGAGGAGTTCCCGCAATGCAATGAGGCAGCAGACCAGGGTATTCAGCAATCAGCGCTGTAGCATCACCGCTCCAGGAAAACCACTTGGAAGGGTGGAAACTTACTGGAGAGCAGCTTTGGTACTACAGAGACTGGAGGTGTCGTCCACTTTAGTGCAAAGTTTGCCTCTGTCATTCTCCTCCTACGAATGTAAGTCTTGGACCCGTAATTTCTCATTAATTTACAAAAACAACTTATGATAATTTGTGAAGCAGCAAGTTAAATTGAATCCTGCTGAAATAATGACTACTTAGCTCCCTCTTTCGCCTGCTGCTCAAGGGGAACTCTCTGCTGCAACCATAAGGCATCTTAATTTAGGGTAAAAAACTATTTTTTTTGAAAAAAACAAAAACTACAGGGATGCTAGGATTTCTAATGTACATAAAATTAAATCAACTTTGAGTAATTTTACTTTTAATGAACAGGCTTCCAAAAAGAAGGTGAAATTGTAAACATGAATAAGTGTAGCATTCTTTGGAGCGCTTACCGGTGCTCTGTCTATGGCACTGTAAAAACAAAATCAGCTTTTAAAACAAGGTTTTCTATTTTTCAAGATTTATTTTCATGTAAGAAACGTAATTTTCTCCTTAAACAAACACAGCAAAATGAGGATCAAGAGACTCTAAAATGTAATTTCAACATGTTTAATGTAAATTTCATAAAATTACTTTAAATCAACAAAGACCACAGGTAAGAAGTTAAAGAACTGTGACATCTAAGAAGGAAAGACAAGGAACTACTGGAGAGAGCCCAGCAGAGGGCTACAAAGATGGTCAGGGGACTGGAGCACCTCTCATGAGAAAAGGCTGAGAGACCTGGGTCTGTTTAGTCTGGAGAAGACTGAGAGGGGATATCATCAATGCTTATAAATATCTAAAGGGTAAGCGTCAAGAAGATGAGTCCGGACTCTTTTCAGTGGTGCCCAGCAACAGGACAAGAGGCCACAGGCACAGAATGGAACACAAGAAATTCTGTCTGAACTTAAGGAAGAACGTCTTTACTTTGAGGGAGGCAGAGCACTGGAACAGGCTGCCCAGAGAGCTTGTGGAGTCTCCTTCTCTGGACATATTCAAAACCCGCCTGGATGTGTTCCTGTGCAACCTGCTCTAGGTGAACCTGCTTGGGCAGGGGGGTTGGGCTAGATGACCTCCAGAGGTCCCTTCCAACCCCTACCATTCTGTGATTCTGTGAAATTCAGTCACAGAATGAAATAAATACGTTGAGAAGTATTAAATGACGAGAGAACAGTGTTACATTCAGTACTTACAAATGCCAGGCTAAAAATACCAATTTTATGGTAGCTAGATATTCAGGAAGAAACATGAATTCTGATTCTAAGCTGGACATTAAGCAAGTCAAAATTACACAGCAAATAGGGCAAAAAATATTGCAATCAAAACCGAAATGGATAGTCAGAGTTGGATGTATGATTCAGCAGCGTGATCAATGGGCTACCTCTTAGCATCCTACCAAGTAGACATTCTGCATTTCCTAGCATTTGACCTGTTCCTGGTAACAAAATAGTTCAACTTCCATCATATTCATGAGAAAAAGTACAGAAAAATGATGTCAAAACCAAAACAAACTAAGCTCACAGTAATTGGAGAATGTCAGTATCTGTGATAATAGAAACTATTTACACTATTTGGCAAGCCCACTGCAATTATCGTGCAAAGTCTGCCCTGACTGCAAAATGGCACAATAAAGTGAAGAGAATAACTGAAAGACTTGCACAGCTAAAAATAGTAAGTATGAAGATTATGAAGTCTAAATACATCAGTCTTTATTAAGCAGGGGGAAAAAGCGCTCGGAAAGGTGTTTCAGAAGCAGCTTAAAAACCTATAAATCTGAGCCTTAGACTCAAAGTTCCTAGGTAACTTTGGAAAATGACACATTAAGTTACCTGGGTGCCATTAAGGTATTTTATTTATTGTAATCTCCTTAAAATGCATTCATTCACTGCCTTACATACATTCAGAAACAGAGGCTGGAACATAGTTTTTTCCCCATGGGATAAATAGTAGAAAAATATATGAAAGCAGCATGTATTATAGTGGAGGGTTTGGGTTACATGGTAAATGCGTTATTGCCAGAAAAGGATTAAGGAAAACAAACAGAATAAGAAAAGACATTTACATTTTGTATTCATGTGCTTATGAAAACTGCAGGAATTGGCAAGTAGCAACTAACTGGAATGCAGTGTGATGTTTTGTTAACCTGCAATCAGAATAAATAAAATTTATAAAGCTGTGACTTCCCTGTGCCATTCCTGGTTCACAAGATTTTTATTTAGGATATTTTTTTCTTGGTTGCTGAAGCTTGGACTAAGACTGTCAAATCAAGGGTCCCTTTTTCAGCGAGGGAGCCAGTTGAACGTTTCCAAAGCATGATCTGGGTCATGATTTTTCAAATGTTTATGAACGGAACGGATTTGTCAAATATGCTTAAGCACTTCCTAATGCAACAAACACAAGATTTGTTGCTAACTCCAAGCACTCCCAAACCTCTGGGAGGGAAGGGCAAATGTGAAAGCAGCTATGAATAAGATCATGGGTAAATAGAGATAAACAGGGTCCGCTTGAAGAGAAAATAATACATAATTACTCTAATATGAATTTTAGGAAAGTTTTGCATATGCATTCATAAAAGCTATTGCAGAGACACAAAAACATATTCCTTAAATAACTAAAAAGATATGAAATATTAAACACATTTTGGAATCCAAGCTTGAAACAGTATAAATAAAAGGTGCTAGTCTGTGAATAACAGCATCACATATTTCAAGATAACAATAAAGGACTATAAGAAAGTAAAAAAATAGGGATCTATTTGCTTTACAGCTTTTATATTGTGGCTGAACTGAAATCTTCAATGTTCTGATTTTGTTCTTGGTTTATTCTTCAAGTGCAGTTGGCAAATCATCTTGGCTGACATATAGAAAAAGCTGAAGAAGACTTTAGAACAATTTTTTTTAAAATGGGAAACCATTCATGGCCAGTGGTGCGAATGAACAACACTGTGCTGTAAACACCAACGACCAGACTTTTTACACTAACACTTTCACCTCTAAACATTTTCTGTCAAATCACCTTACACCTCCATGTCAAACTTAAACACAGCACGGACGATGCAAAGAAAGGGAAAAGATATGGGTCCAAAGATCCGATACAAGACATTTCCCAGCAGACCGCTCTCTATCAATGGTCTCTAGATTCAGACTGGAAGCACTGGCTTCATCCTCTACAGGTCAGAGCAGTTCGGCAGAGGGAATCATTGACTACAACTGTTGGGAAGAAAGTCTTTATCACGGAGTGTAGCGTTAACAGTTTTATACTGAAAGACGGTAGATTTAGATTAGATATTAGGAAGAAATTCTTTACTCTCAAGGTGGTGAGACACCGGAACAGATTTCCCAGAAAAGCTGTGGATGTCCCATCTCTGGAGGTGTTCAAAGTCAGGTTGGATGGGGCTTTGAGCAACCTGGTCTAGTGGAAGGTGTGCCTGCCCACAGCAAGGCGTTGGATCTAGACGATCTTTAAGGTCCCTTCCAACCCAAACCATTTTATGATTCTATGATTCTGCACAGAAGTGTAAGAAGTAAGGCTCAGTTGCTGTCTGCCTGTCTGAGACTTCAGGATCTGGCCCATATGGTTTGTTTATATCTGTTTGCTCATAGTTGGGCTTACTGTCATTTTCTAAGGATGATGCTAATATCATATTGCCCCATATTATGAATCACAGATAAATATATGACCATTTATTTTCTCGTTACTCATTTCTGTTTTGTTTCATGAATAGGCAGAATAAGGAAATTCACAGGCATCCTGCTTCTATATAGACTGAAGGGCACATCAGGGAAAAATGCTGCGTGTTCACACACAGAATCTCATCATCACTGGGTTTTTGGGAAGCAGCCAATTTATTCATCAAAGCACTCAGCTTTACATCTTTTTTTAATATTCTATATGGGACAATAAAACAGCAAGGCATTGGGAACAGATAGCTAATGGTTACCTTCTTTTTGTTCTAGCAGATTTACAGCTATGTTTAGAAAATGTCTGTGTACTCAAAGATGCAGAAGAGAAGAAACTAATTGTGCCCCATACCTACAAAACTTTGAAGTTTCCAACACATTCAAAGACTTGAAAGGTACCTGTGATATCATATGGATAAAATATATGCTGCCACTTTGCTTGTTTTCTTTTATGTTCTTTGCCCCCTATACATGATAAGAGACCAATTCCCCACACAAAGCTGACAAACATTTCTGAGGGCCCTCTGGCAGCTGATAGTAAGAAGTATTCTGCAAGTGCCAGTGCCACAGATGTCTCCCCAACCACGCACGGTTGTCTGTCTGGCTCTGATAGGAGAGACAACAATTTGCAACCTCTGTGGGTGATAAGGGAAACAAAGAGCTCTGGATTAACTAAGCAAACAAAAGTTCTAGCTAAGACAATACATACAGACTGATGCAGTAATGCACATTTTCCTATGCTGCACCTTTTTGGTTGAGATGTTTATCTAGTGGAGTCTAGAGAGCAAATTAGTTGATAGGATGGTAGGTGCCTACCCTAGAATAGGCTGAAGAACTTTCCAAAGTTTGCTGACTTGTGTTAACTAGATGGGCATTGACTATAACAAGAATTTTGAGATCTTTTCTAAGTATCTGTGAGACAGAGAACTATTTTTATATGAACATTCTAAACTAACATCTAACGTTACACATCTGAATCTGGACATTGAACTGGATTTCATCCTATGCATCACTGTGGTTAAGTAACATCACAAGAGGGAAATGATGCACCCAGCTGGTTGGTTCTACGGACTCTGGCTTGCTCCCTGCTGTTTTCCAGTATACAGAGAGGCAGAAAGCATTAAAAACAAAACAAAAAAACCCCACCACAAAACAAAACATGGCTTTTTATTGTCTAATGAGAATCAGCAAATTTGAGTAATAGCAAAAAAGCTTTCAAAATGAAAAGCTCTCTGAAGCAAGTTTTCCAGGGTACACAGTTGGAAAAACGCTCCCAGCTGTTTTTTCCCTTATTGATATTACTAGTCACTAGGTGGATGAAAAGGGGAAATGGTGTGTTACCATAAATTATGCACCCAACTATAAACCGCAAGGTTTAACAGAACACCTCTCTTAGTTCAGAATTTCATAATGGAAGAACAGCGTCAGTGACCACTTCTCAGATTTAAAAAAGGGCACTGACCTGGGTGAACTGCCCTGTCTAACAATATGGAATAAAGTAGTGGCAAAAGTGGGAATAAAAACATTTCACTTTTGTGGCAGCAAAACGTCCAATGAACAAGTCTACTATCCACACCCCAATATAGTTCAATACTGACCCATCCAGTCACAAGAGAAATTAATGCAAAAAGGAAAAACCACTTCTTTTTCACCATTAATGCTAAATGCATGAAGGTCAATGGGAGACTGAGCATCAACTTTGACTTTTGTCTGGAAAATGTTCCTCGCAGAAACGGAAGTCAAAAACCTAATGAAATGTTCTTCACAGTACTTGCCTAACAATGATGCACTTAAACAGTTCCTTTCTTTTTCAAATTGCTTTGCAAATATTAACTAATTAGTAAAAGATGAAGAACAGCATTTTAAGTAACAAACATGGGATAAAAATGAAACAAACAAAAAAAACTGATACCTTTTTCTGCAGTCATAGCATCTGGCAAATAGAGGTGATTTCGAATTACACTGAATGCCTAATGATTACAAATTACTAAGTAGCAGTGATCAAACAGCTTTATACCAGAGCACAGCAGTTACTAGGAAAATACAGAGGGCAAATTTTTCAGATAAAGTTTATATCTCACCCATAAGATATTTCTGATTGCTCTTTCTGTACTTTAGTAGCAATTAATCACATTTTTGGCTTTATGATGTAATTGGTTTTATATTTTAATGCATATTCACAAAGCCCAAAGACAGAACACATCCTAAAAGAAGCAAGGGTTTAAGGACATATTTTATATATAGCAAAGCAAATTTTCATGCATACAAATATTAAATCACACATTGTAGCGAAAGAGATACTAAAATTGATCTGAAATGGATTTTTTAAATTAAATATTGTAGTTAAAAGGCTACAGAAAGAATTTTTCGTCATTTCTTTTTCTCAGTAGTAAAAAATGACTGATTAATATATTTTATTGATAAAACCTTCCAGCATCCTCAAGATCCCAATGACATACTTCTTTACTAATTAAAACTTGCAATAAAACTCACACAGCTAACAACAGCTGCAGACTGGAATAGTTTCTAGCATCACGCTTCTATCACGTTACACAAGGATTTCAAAGTAGTTTCATAGAAATGATTCAGGTTGGATGTGTCTGGTTTGATCTTGCTGCTCCAATATAATATATATATTAAAATATATATTATGTTCACATAATCAGTGAGAAATTTTGTGTATCATCATCTGCTTCACTTCAAGAAAATTCTGATTAGTTATCAGTTTTCTGACAGTAAGTGGAGAGTAAATGGATTGGTTTTTCCATTTTAGCAACTGATTGGAACATTGTGGACACAACTGTGGATCAGAATTTTTTGTGCCAAAACTATATTGAAAATGCTCATCCTACTCATTAAGAAATGGACCATTTTCCTGATTTGTCCCTAAAATTATTTCACCTCCATTCTACTTTTAGTAACTTTTTTGCTGCCCATTTTAAGCACATGAAACTTGAATTTCTTGATTTTATGCCTAATACACATTGCAATTTGGCACAGCCTCACTTGGCTGACCTATTGGCTTCTTATGGCCACCTAGCACAAAATGTGCCTTCTGAAAATGGCTGGTAAGAAAATGCAAAGAAAGGATACAAGAAAAGCGTGCTTAAAAGTGACACTCCTCTCTCCTGTTGATACAGCTTTTCATTTTACTTAATCACAG
The DNA here is from genome assembly GCA_025774025.1 of Xenus cinereus. Taxonomy (NCBI): domain Eukaryota; kingdom Metazoa; phylum Chordata; class Aves; order Charadriiformes; family Scolopacidae; genus Xenus; species Xenus cinereus. The sequence continues at coordinate 10,440,711 of JAOXJK010000001.1, read as the reverse complement.
TATGTTTTTCCTCCACTGAACCTCTTTTAGCAGTGTCTCACTGTATTATTCAGGAGGCAAAATTAATTCTTAGGTACTAAAATAAGAGAAAGACTGACATGATTTTCTCAATGAGTTTTGGAAAGAAAAAAAAATAATCACTGTAACCTGGAACATTCTGAAGGGGAAGCAGCACAGCAGAGATTCCAGAATTTATAGTGTTTTCCTGCAACACATTACTTTAGGGCCAGAAGAAGAAAACAACACACTGAGATGATGAATTACTGATTATTTTAGCATTGGCATAGAAGAGATGGGTGTTTCCTTTACTGAACTCCCATGACACTTCCCTGCAGCAAGCAGGGTCTACACAGCATCTACATGAGGGGTTATAGCAGTCACTCCGTAAGTACTTCACTGATCCTGCTCCTACCAGAATTAGTGCCCAAGTTGCTGCCAAGTTCAAATTCAGGGAGCGCCCACTCAAACGCAGCTGCAGGGCCGTGTGTGAGCACCTTGGTCTCACAAAGACTGAAATACCATCCTCACAAAATCAGAACTGACACTTCTCCCAAACACTCTTCAGGAATTACTCTGGGTTGCTCAGTAAACACAGGAGGGATGGGGGGGACAAAACACTGCTGTCCTTTATATGTCTTTAACTGCTCGGCCCAACTGGGGGGCTGAGACAGCAAAGACTTCTGCACCAAATATGAAAGGTTATTTCTGTTACATTAAATTTTGAGGTGAGTTTTGAGGTGAGTCAGCAGAGGGACCAAAATGCTGAGGGAAGCAGTGGCAATAGAGACCAGATGCAGCCTAGACAAGCACCAAGACATTAAGAAAAGGGAAAGGAGAAAATCGTTAAGTATGAGAGAAGACTGCTGCTTGATGCTCAATTTCTATAACATCCAGGGAATACGGATTTTGTACAACTTCTGTAAAGAAAGAAGACTCCCATCAGTGCTACCTGATTCATCTTCAGTTCCTTCTGGTAATGGAAACAATTTTCAGAATCCAAATCTCTACTTGACTTGTGTAACTTTGGTTAACATTTCAATGTATGATGGAAGCATTATTTAATATGTATTATCAACAAAAATTACCATTGTTGTTAATTGTTTTTTTTAAAAAAAAAAAACCTGGTCTCAGTGCTAATAAGTGAAGTAAAGAACACAACACTGAAGGACTCTTGGAACTAAAAATTACTAACACCAAGTTAGTTTGTCACAATATCTTTGTCCATCCCAAGCTATAAATTCATATATGTATTTCAATTAAAGGAAGGATACTCCCTCACTGTCACATTCCCATTCCTACATTGCAGTTGAATGAAGGAAAAAGGTCAAAAATGTTCAGTGTGGGACTCCAGCCTGTCTGGGTATCTGTAAAGTCAGCGCCAGCTTCTTTAAGAGCAAGCATTACTTATTAACAAAATTGATCCCTTCTTGAAAATAGGGGAAACAGCCAGTTGTGGCACAAATAATGGAATAAGGATCCATCCTCAAATTCAAAAGCTTCACAGGTTAGAATAATATTCACAAATATATCTGATTTCTCACAATTAAAAAATCACATAAATCAAGATAAATTTGATTTAACTTGGTGTATTTATTTATTTTTAAAATATTAATTGGGGACAGTGTTACTTATTCAAACAGATGGTTGTTAAATTTGTAATGAAAGTATATTTACTTAGAAATATTGTTTTCCTTTCTTCACCGTCACTCACTATTCACCACTTTGCTGTTCAGAAAAGAAGCCGTTGGAATATCTACTGTCAAAATGAAACAACTCTACCACAAATTTTACTGGCACAATTGTAACGATTGCTGCCTATAATCTATATCTGTGCTCCAGGTGTGTTTTTAACAGTCATCCTCAGCAAGTGTCAGCCACATTATTTCAAAAGTAAACACGGTTCTTGCTTTGGAAACATAAAAGGTAAAGAATGAGAAGATTCATGAGATTCATGAGATTTCATGAAAAGTAATATGTAACAGGATCATACATCAAACCTGTTCCTCTTTAACCAATCTACACAAGGAGTAAAATCATCACCATAAGTGAACTTGTGCCATGTACAAGTGCCAGTGCAACTAAAGAGATTTGTTCCATTACAGAATCTTCCTATAACATGAAAACAAAATATTTTTTTATAATTTTCCAAGGAAAGCTCTGAATTTCAAAGGAAAAGTTCATAAATGAATTATTCTAAAACCAGATTTACACTGTTTTATTCTAATATGTTTCTTACTGTAAAAATACTAATTCTTGGCCATTTATTCATTCAAGATTTTTATCTCTTCTGTTTAAATTCCTAATTCTTTTTCACCACTGGTTAATTCTTCACAGTATATCTGTGCCAGAGCCAGAGTTCTAGACAACACTATGCCTAACAACACAGAATGCGAAGATCTCTGCCCCAAATATACAAATCTAAAGATAAACTTTTTAAGGTAGAGATTTCCCATCTTGGCATTTACTGCTAAAAGACAGTACAAACCACCTAAGAAATTAAAGCCGAAACCCACTGTTTTAACTATTGGGGTGAACCTCTTCTCAATACCACACTCTCTGTTTCCCATTCTGTCTTTGCAATGACATTCTTGAATTGTGAGCAGTTTAAATGTGACTGCATTAAAAACATGTTGTTATACTAAGAGGAAGTTTTAAAGTGTTGTAATTCTGGGAATTTAAGAGAGAGACAAAGAGGGATTGAATTACTGGGAAATAAATAATCACACCTTAGAGGCACTTTCTGTTAAGTCAGTAAAATCAGTCCTAGGTCAATAAACACCATGGCCTTCAGCTGCCGAGATTACATAGTGAAAATGTGGTTAGTACTTCATAAAGCACAAAAATGTTTGAGTTACTGCCTGAATAAACCCGCATTTATGACTTCACAGAATGCTACAAATGAAAGGGATGTCTGTCACTATTCCAAGATGACTCCAAAGAGCATAGTGGATAAGAGTCAACAGGCACAAATTTAAATGCAGCAAATTTCATTTAATCATAAACAAACACCTTTTTACTGTGGGTATTGTTGAACATTGGCACAAGTTGCCCAAAGAGGTTGTGGGGCCTTCCTCCTTGGAGATATTAAAGACTCTAATGGACGTGGTCCCGAGCAACCTGTGCTAGCACAGGTTTGGACAAGGTGACCTCCAGAGGTGCTTTCCAGCCTCAGCAGTTCTGTGTTCTCTGTGAGAATGCATCTAACATGCAGAATAAAAGAATGGGTCCAGCAATCTCTTCTGCAATCAATGTGGTTTTTTTTCAACCATAAGCGAACACGGGGAATTCAAGGAAAGCACTCACATACAATGAATTACTTACAGGAGTTAATTTTTTGCAGGATGAGGATAGGTTTGGGACTTCTAGGGGGATATTGAAAATAATGTGATATTGACTTACAAAAGAATTTCTCCCAGGACAGCCTGCAATTCCAGTAGTGCAACAAATTAATAAGATAACCATTCCGCAAAAAGAAATTGTTCCCTTGTAACAGTGTAAATCAGAAATAACTTCATACAAGTCTGTTAAGATACACAACTGTGAAACTGGGTTAGTGTTAAGCATCTCTCTGTGGTGCAGAAATTGTCTCCTTGTCACCCAACTCAGTGCCCACTGTAACATGCGGATATTCTAAAGCCCTGGAAGAGTAACTGGCCTATCTCTAAGAAAATAATACCCAGGCCCTGGGATCAGCTTCGGGGCTTGCTTCCCAGCTGGTGGATTTAAATACATTTGCAGTCCAGATGAAAGGGAGAAGGATAAATACATGCCTCTAGGGACAGGATGTTCCTAGAAGAGCAGTTCTCACAGCATCTTTCTGTAGAGGTGGCTGAAGGACCATTGATGCTGCTGAAAGGAAAAAAAAGTTTTTTCTGCTTTTGTGTTTCACTGCTCAGAGATGTCTGTCTTTTTGCTACATGAGAAATGAGAATCGATTGGAGACTCCACAATAGGTGTCTGACACCATGTGGAAGGACACCAGAGGCAACACGAACCTTGCACCAACTTTTCCCCAGAGACATTCCCTGCTGTCAGATCTCAGTGACCGCCCCAAAAAAAGAACTATGGAAGGATAGTTATACTGCTTTTTCTGTCATGTCTTTCTTGTACGTACTATAACAAAAAGGATGATCTTTTGGGCAGAAACTAGGCCTATATTTGCACGGTTTCGAAAGCATAACCCACCATCAGGTATGCCAAAATAAGTAAGAATTCAACATCTAGTTCACTTATCATTAGTCAGTGGGAAACATGATGTTTACAGATGCGCAAGATCTCAAAAAATGAATACTATGTAAATTCTGTCACATCAGTGCTCAGGGAAAATGCTGCTGAGAAGAATCAGAGCAGAAACCAAAATTACACCAGTAACAAAAGTACCAGACTTTTTTTTTTTTGTGTGTGTGTAGAAAATAAAAATAGAAATAAAGCTCTCTTTCCCTTGCTTACCATTTTAAGAGTTGGGAAAGCCTTTCACCTTACTTAAAATCATGAGTTGAAAGGAAAAAACTATAAAATCCTTGTTACACATATAATTATTTTATTTCATTTTGTACTTACATACGTCCTTCAATGATTTATCTAATTCTTTAGGCAATGCGAGTATTTGTTGCAAGTTGCTTATCTCACCAATATGAAATAGAAGCAAGACTTATGCCCTTGAGACGTGAATAATAATATTAAACATCTGACTCAGTCCACCAGGGCAGTAGTTTGGTCAGGATTAAAGAAATAAAATCAGAATTCATGAAGCACTGAAACAAAAGCAGAGAACTCAGCTACGTAGTCTACAAAACATGCTTTATGTTTCTATGCAGATTTCAGTTTAGCTCTCATTTAGCACACGGAAGTCTTAAAAAAAAATGGTTTTAAGTAACAGCTGTGTGGTTGCTGAAAAGCTGGGGGCTACGTTACATAAAAGTTGGCTGCAACATGAAACAGCAGGTCCTGATGTCCCTCAAGTACTTTTGATGAGTTGTCTCTTGAGATTTTTAGACACCTGGACTCTTTCTCTGCCTGAGGAAATATAAGTGACCTGAAGTGTATAGATTGTGTGCATCTCCTGACAGAGACCAAAGCTTCCAACTGTGAAACAATCACAGGGAAACGTCAGCCTGGTTATCTGTGGCTGAACAAATGCATGTGCCAACAGGTAGATCATCTGTTATTGGTTTTTTGTGGGTTTTTTCCAATTTCAATTATTTTCAAGAAACATTTTCC
>JAOXJK010000001.1:10379647-10418928 GCA_025774025.1 Xenus cinereus | reverse complement strand
CTGCAAATTTGCAGGGTATTTTGTAAGTATTTAACATTTTTTTTTTGTCCAGGCAATTATGAACAATGTGCCATTTATTTCTAATGATATCCCTTCTGAGATCCTTGAATAATTACATTCAAATAGAAAGGTTCCAAGAACATAGTTTGGCAGATTTAAACTCCCCTGAAAAACCAACGGTATGCTTCAGAATTTTAATCATAAATACCACAGGTTAGACTCTAGAAAAAGATAAGGGGGGCCATATCCACATTCAGCTGCAGAACCTTATTCGGGAAGGACTGCATAAGTTCTCAGCCATGAATTTCACCACTTTCATAGGTACAGCCACAGTTCTAATACAATTTTCTTCATGGCTTATTTTTCAGGTTTATAGCCCTGTTTTGCAAGATCTGAACTTCTTTTCCATCTGTTTCTTCCCTAATTTCTTTGTTTCAGTTTGAACTCCCAAATTGAGCATTTGTTCCTTTAAATCAGTTATCAATATAAATGCAAGCAGCATCAGAAGTTCATCAAGTAGCTGTAACATTTTTTTATTTCTGCCACATCATAATTACATGTCTGGTTGGGTATAGATCCCAATTCTAATGCCTCCTCCTCGCTACACATTGTATCTTTTATATACAGACATGTCTATCATACATGTTTTCTCATTAAAGTTAGAGTTCTATGTAGAAAATATCTGCGTTCGACTGTAGGGTGGGTGTCTGAAAGCCAGGCTCCTCCTGCCATGGACTATCTCATATCACATGGTCCTTTTAAAGATTTCCAGCCTCAGAACTTGCTTTCAGGCATTTTTGCCTCTAACATACCTTTCTTTTAGACTGTTTATGGAAAACAGACATTTTACAGGTAGGTATCTGTTGTAACCAGATTTTCAAAATGGCCAAGTGCCCAAAGCAGAATGGCAATGCCATAGATTTTGCTTCCTGGAAGATTTAATTCTCATTAACTTTTGTATGATCTTGGGCACATTTCCTGTAATCCAAGGCACTGGCTGAGTTTGTGACTAGCAAGTGCTCTGGTAGTACATCTTTGTCTTTTCTGAGGAGAGTTACATACATTGTGTAAAGCAAGATTAGTTCCATGATGATTAGGGGGAAGAATGAGCCAGCTGCAGAACAGGTGGCTCAATATTTACCTCAGCTCCCTGATTTGACAAGAGGAATGAAGGGAAAAAAAAAAAAAAAAACTCAAAATTGAGAAAGATGTGTGCTGACAGGACATCAATGAACAGACATAACTTAATAGTGTTTGAACACAAATACAATACTGTGTATGGAGAACTTTACGTGATGAATGCAAAGAAAATGGAGAACCTACAAGATTTGCATGTAAATGTGTGAAGAAAACATTGATAAAATCTTAGCTAACTAGTTATTGCCAGTAACAGGCATATAATTGTTATATTTAAATATAACGTGCTAGAATAAAAGCTATTATGTGTATGGCAAATTTTATACAGATATCTGGTAAGGGAAAATAATTGAGGAAAACATATCTGCAGTTAGTTTCACTCTCTAAAGACAATCAAGGTTTTCATATATACATCAATTAGACTTTGATTGTGATGATAAATATTCAAAGACTTCCCGCAAATGCCTTAATGTAAATATTACTGAAAAACTACATAATTAAATAATTCTTGTAATGTGAGGCTAAGACAAACTATCACAGATATTTAGTGAGGACAAGGACAACTAGTAAACTGTTTTGGACAATAACCTGTACTACTGCTTTTTCCATTATATTTCATTGTTGTGACTAATTGTACTTGCTACAGTGTAACTACTGCTGACATAATTGTTATCTTTCTCACACATTTTCTATTATAAATATGACTTTTTTAAAGGAGTTAATCTATTCATTCATGGATGGAATATTTTCTTGAGACTTTTCTCACTTAAGAAAACTGCTTAAATTTCTACTCCTCCTAAGCCTATGCTAGCTCAAGGTGGAACCTTAACTACTGTACTTCCATCTCAGGTGCTCAGGTATTCTTTTTCTTATCTGTTTTTCAGCTTTGCTCTATCTTCTTGAAAGCCAAAACCCTTAATGTTTCTGTCTACATATAATCTAGAAGAAAGTAATAAAGTATGTTTCCTTGTTGCCTTATTTTGTCACCTTTTTTTTAAATTTTTTTTCCTCCTTTATTTGTCACCTTAACTAAAGCAGTGATCTGCTACTAGCAACTTCCAGGGTCTTATATTGGGAAAGCAAAACAGAATGATCACCTGCTGAAACTCAAGAGGTGCCAACCGTTACCACTCATTACAAAACAAAGCTGTGTATATTAATATCTTATTTTATTACAGCTTGGCCTTTTTATCAAAATATACCTCCAGTCTATATTAAACAAAAGGAGAATTTAGTAGGAAAAGCCTTTACATAAATATTTACATTGCAGTTTGCAAATAACACATGGAAATTCAACATCTAGACTAAAGCCTTTGCTTTTCAGAAAAGAGCCTTCAGAATCCTCTTGATTTGAAGATTAAAGAAGGTCAAAAAGAATTATTTGAGATTATATTAAGATGGATAGTGTAGAGATGGATTTGTCTGAAATTCTACAAGGAGGCAATTTGCAGAGAAGTAGTTTTATATTCCTCTGTCCCTCCAGAACTGAATCATTTTGGTTTATTTTGTTTTTTGGGGTTTTTTTCCCATGAAAGAGTAAAATAAGGCAGTATACATGCGGGTTTTTTTGGGTTTGTTTAACAACAGCACAGGGGTAAGGGAAGATGAGTTAATATTCATTGTGGTCAACGTAGTATGTGATTCTTTCAGTTGATTATAGTCGCTAACAAAAACTAAAAACTAAGTAAAGCATCAATTGAAAATATTCTTTAAACAAACCCAGAATGGTATAAGTTTAAGCTCATATATTTCAATACAAAAATAGGACTAAATATTATTGAAAAAAGTATCCTATCTTCATCTGTGTTTTGCATAACGTCACAAAAAAAGAATGCTTTTGAAAAATCTTTCAGTATAAAGTTCCATGTGAATTTCAGAATTACAAAGATGTAAACTAAATCCCTGTTTAAACTGTAAGTAAACAACTTCGGTTTATGTATCTAAAACATCTTCCTGTAATTTTTTTTAAATATTTAAGGGGAAAAATAATTAACTATATTAAGACCTACAATAAATAAGGGAATATATCCATTAGCTGAATTATTTAAAATTCAATTGGACAAATGTGCATATTGTTTACAGAAACCAGCACAAAGTATATTTCCCCCACCCCCTTGAAAGGTGATACTGAATGAAATTAGTGATATGCAAAAATAAAAGGCCAGTGTCTGCCAAAACATATATGTTTTAAAAAGCTGAACGAGCACTCTGCTTCTTTCTTTTTTTCTGAGAATGTTTATTCTAAGCATATTTATTATACTCTGAAATCTGAAATTTTGAGCTCTGTGGCTTTTAAGTGAAACACCAATATCATTTTTTTTCCCCGACAATTAATCCCAGAATGATTTTACTACATTACAAAGCAAGGATTGATTTTTAAGGCATTCAAACACAAACAGCACGTGTGTGCATGTGTATATGCAGACTATATTATACTATTCATATACATAAAACCACAAAATCTCCGTAAAAAAATCCTGGACCAGAGGTACTCTCACATATCAACTGCAACGATATAGTTAATGTATAAGCCAACATAAGCAGCATCAGTTTGTACATGTAATTTAACAAAGCATTAGCACCCTCCGTTTTGAAAGGGGGTTTTTTTGGTTTTTATTTTTCTTTTCAGCTACAATCTTTAGTCTTCATTCAGAATCTTTTTGATTTGGTTTGCTATGTATTTGCAAGAAACCTTCTCTGAATTAAACTAAATTTCTATTTAGCCTTCTGTCTGGAACTGTATGTGGATGGGTAATATGCATAAAGCAAACATAAACCAAGCTAAAACAATAACAGAAAGGTAAGAAAAAATAAGCTAAGAGAAGTCCCAGTCCTGGCGAGCTTGCAGTAATACAGACATTAGGCCTTGTTAAGAAGCTGTAAAAATATATTGTTCATCTTTATGCCTTGTCCCTAAAGGATTTTTGTTAGTTTTCAAGCTCATGTTTTATAAACAAACCAAGGAATTTGCAAAGGAAGAAGAGCATCACTTCATTTTGCACACTGCATTATTCCCTGTATCTTTTTGTATCACAATTTCTTTTTGGATACTAACAGAGGAAGCCACAAGTAAATAAGACTTAGAGAATAAGCAAAGGTTGGTTTTAACTTCCCTCCAGCTGTAGGTAGCAAAAAAGGTCAATTTCTTGAGTTTTTTTACTCTAACAATATATTTAACACAATGAAGCCAATGAGATAAGTCCTTCTCCCAAGAAGTCATTTTATCTTATCAACTTAGCAACACTGAAGAATCAGAAAGTTGTTTCTGGGGTTTTTTTTGTGTTTGTTTGTTTTTGGGTTGTTTTTTTTTTTTGGTAAAAAAATAACAAAAATATAAATTAACTTGAGCTGGGTATATGTTGAGAAAAATTTCACCTGCTGGTGAAGCACTGCAGTAACAATTCTTCCCTTATCTCTGACTAGCAGAACTATAATTATTATTGAAACTAGTGTGAGAAAACAAGGATTTTTAATTAATATCTGTAACATTTATGCTTAACAAGGACAGTACAGAAATGTACTGTCCTTTACTCAAGACAAATGCTGGTTACATACATTAATCTGCAATTCCAGAAAAGGACACATCTGTAAATGGCAGCAATTCAAAATGTCTTTTGAGCAATCTTATTTTTAAAAATTGATGATTAAAGAAAATATTTCAAAAGTTCCTGCAATAAAAATTGTTTAATATATGCTAAAGATATCATTATTTTATGAGACTTGTTAATATCTCCTTATCCCTCAGTAAGTTTAGTTTGCTATTGATGAGCAGAGTAAAAAATTAAATTTTAAAATTACACCCAAGACTTTTCCTATGTATAAACGGGCATAAAATGAAACTGGATTTTCATTTTGATATCAGGAGTACCTACATTTCTACAACAGAAGCAGGTGCGCTCATCCTATCTTGCTACTTCCAAAGTGTGAAGTGAATTAGAATTGAATCAAAACAACACCAGAAAAAATATCTCATTGGGGAATTTGTCTTCAAATTTGAAAGGAAATGACACGACTTTTAAATTTGTTGTGAAATATAAATATTTTTTATTATCCATCTTCATCACACCTTTTTACTGCTAACACTCAAATGAAACATTATTACCTTACTTGAAGATGCTTTCTTACACCAGAAACTACCTGTTAAAAAACCTAATGATTACTCTTGATCTTCTTGCATGTCTGAAATTTCAGTCAGACTGGCATTTTGTTTGACAGAACTCGGTTTTCCTATGGAAAACAGACCTTTATCTCAAAACAGTTTTAAGGGAAAAGTAGAGACAAATACTGAACAGTTATGGGAAAGTATCTCCACAGAGGGATGTTCTCCCAACATTACAATGAGAACAATGTGAAATTATAACGCTGACTGTTTATTTTAGTAGACTGTAGTTGTTTTAATGGTACCCTCTTTGACATATCAAATCTAATCTCAGAATCCGCAGAGGAATCTTATAAAGAAGGTGTATTTCTTCTAATTTATTTTAGGCTTTCACTGTACCATTTTATCAAATATTTCTCAGTCTTGAACTCTATGACTAGTACAAATAGAAAGTTTTGTCTATCACCTGGTTAAACAGTGCCATTCTTTCCAGTTTGTTTGCTGTTGATGGAGGCTTCAATTGCTGGATTGATGTGTATCATATATATTTATGTATTTCCCACTAACAGACCTTCATGCTGATCAGCTGGGGAGGGGAACAGGATGAGGCCATTGGTGCCATTTGCGTGAGTGCTGGGCTTTCTGTTGGTGGTGATCTGTGCATCCAGCTGTTTCTGTGCATTGCACATACGTGTTTGTGTATGTCCCTGTTAGGAACAGATGCGGAGCCTTGCTCCCGGCTGGGCCTGGGGACAGGGAGATGTGTCAGCCTCATTTCTGTTGAATTCCCAGATTTGGCAGCCCCTAACAATCTCAAAAGGTTTCCTGCTATTTCACATTTTTGAGACACAGTAACAAGAAAGGAGTACAGATTTTCAGGCCAAAATACTTCACTGATTTATATAATAAAATTACAACATTAAAAGACCTTATATTTTCTTTTATCTTTTTCTTTAGCAACTCAAGGGTACGTTTGTACACCAGGCCAAAATTTTCATTCAGTTCTCCATTATGACAGCTACAGCCTTTCTCCTCTGGCTGCAGAGATAATGAATATATACAACAGACACAGACATATGAGCAAAGAGCAATCAAGAGGGAAGCATGCCCACTACCATGAAAGTCAAGTCCTGAAAAGTGCCAAGAGATGCCATTACGCAAGTTTATACATCAGTGTATGAGTATTGAGAACAACATGTAAATCCAGTAATCTAGTTGACCCTATATCTATCATTGACTATTTCGCAAATGTCTTCCATGTTCCTTTCTATAAATATATTTTGAAAACTGAGAAAGTTAGCATCTCCAAATATAGAAGCAGCTATTAGATAATAGTGTACAGAAGCCAAAATTAGAAGACCAAACATTTTTAAATAGAAAAAAAACCTAGCAAGGTATCTTCTTTAATCCTAATTTTTCTTTTAGTGTTGATACGCTGGTAGATGAATAGTTGATTATACAAAAAAATCCCTTTGCATAGGGACTTCCATATCTCACTAGATTTCAAATCTGGGAGATAACTTTTTATAGTTTGAGAAGAACATTCTCAGAATTCATGATGAAAATAAAAAAAAAAAATCGTATTTGATTTAGTCACAAATGATCTAACAATTTAATATTGATGAACTCCTTTTTGAATGCAAATCATCTTCAACACTTAATTTATACGTAGAAACATCACTAGCATAACCAATCCCATCCCACATTTTATACAAAGTCAACACTATCACACAGCAAATTGTATAAAATGTGAATGTGTTGGCGGATTCAAAATCAGCAAACTGAAAACCAAATCCTTTATATGTTAAGTTGCATTAAGAAAAAAATCTGTGGTGGGTGAAACTGAATTACAGTTTTATCTCACATGTCACCAAGCCCTCAAATGATTCACTGTTGCTGGAAGCATGTAAAAGCCATTGTGTGGTTTTCACATAATTACACGCCACTTTACCACAGCTCAGGGTATGAAATATTTTCATCTTGGAACAAGGACAGGCAACAACTTTTTCTTGATCAGAATGTCTGAGTGATAAGTACAGGTTGTAGCACAGTTATTGAGAAACTGCACACTGGAATCAATGCTACAAGCCAAATTTTAAATCTCAGTCAAGGAGTGGTAATCTTCATCATGAAATCTACAGTTCTCTAATTAGTGGTGTGCAGCTACTAATCCTCCTGGACAGCAACTGAGACTTTTCACTAGCGAATTCTCATCCTCATTTTGCACTAGAATTGTCTGAAAATTTGTCAATAAAATTAATGATATTTCTCCTTCTTGTAGTTTAGCCAACCAGAAGTTTACAAATATTGACTATATTACCATTGTGGTATTTCCAGGGATATTCGTACACAGGGAATAACAAAACAAAACCATATACAAGTAATTTTTTCCCTACACAATAGTACTAGTATTTTTATTATTTTGGGGGGACAAGCTAATCACAACAGCAATGAAGTTGTATTTACCATCAATTTGTAATATGAATATGTAAATATGTAGATTGGCATCCTGATAGATATTGATTATACACTGTTTGTATTGCCCCTTAATTTTATATGCAAGGTAATTAGAAACAAGATTTGCTTTCCTATATTATTTAGGTTCTGAGGAAGTGCAGTTGTATCAATTTTTTGTTGCATAAGAAATATGAACAGCCAGCTGAGGTGGTTCACAAGAATTCAGGAATGAGTATTTGAAGACCTTGTTTACCAATAGAAATACTACTGAGGATAATACAACTTATACTGACAGAAGCAGTTATTTCCCTTCCCAATTTTATTTTTAAAAGCATCTGCCAATGGTACTCATTAAGGAAAATTTATGTTAAAAACTGCAATCATGTCCTACTCTGGATATCAATGAGTAGCATATGAATATGCACTCACAGTAAGATGGCTGTGCATGCAACCCATAAAAGAAGAGATATCAAAATTAAAGAAATGGTTTCAAATTTTTAATTTTAAAAGTATTTGCTGAAAGGGATACTAATGACGCTGTATCAGATTTTAATTTTCAGGCTTCATCTTTCTACTGTCTATTTCTCAAACCCAAAATGCTACAATTAAAGGAGGTGGGAAGGGCATCAAGCACATCAGATCACTCTTACAACACAGTGATGACTCCACAGAAATTACTCCAAACTACAAAAAAAAGGTAATCTGTGAAAGTGTATTCTCAAAATGCTAACCCTGCAAAATAGGGAAAGAACATACTAAGTCAGCTCTTAATTATTTGATAACTATTCCTGTAAGAGTATAGAGTAAGTCCCCTCTCTGCATACTGCTGTCATGAGAGTCACAAGGAAATAAACAAAACAACCATTAAGTTCAGTGCAACTGAAAAACGCATATGATTCAAGGCAGTGCAGGCGGGTTTCCCAGTTTTCTCCTGTAGTGGACCCTGCACCAGCAAAGAAGTTGCTTCCATGGCCACGCTCATTTACATCCCTCGGAGTGAAAATACCATAAATTTTAATTCTTATCTGTTAAAACTGTAGCATATTTCTACTCTTGTGGATATTTTTCACATTAGCTACTTTATGGGTTACATCAAGCGCTCTACTGAAGACCATTTCAGTCCAGTGGAGATAAACTTATTCACCCTTGAATCAACCCGATAAATATTCAGCAAACCAGATATTTAGGTCTGTCCCAAGGGGGGAAAGCTCTTCTTTCCTTCAAACAGACTGATATTGAGGATATCTGTAGCATAAAGCTAAGGGGAAAAAACAGGCTTAGGCAGGGGGGAAGGTCTTCTCTAACTTCTATCACTTCCAGCCTTTGTTCCTTTTCAGCACCCAATATAAAAACATTTAAAAACATTCAGTTGTTCTTATGAAGAACAAAACAGTAAGAAGCTACCTTCTGTAGAGGATTTAACAGCAAAACTTGAATGCAGCTGAATTTTTAAAAAAGGGAGACATGAAAATTGCTTAACTAACTAAAGGCTAACAGCAGTAGTCTGGGTCACCATCCTCTTTCCAGTCAAAATGTTACCACACGGAAAAAACCATTGTGAATTTGTGGAAAGCTGAGAGATCTGGGTTCTGGTTTCAGATGGAGTTTGGAGTTTATTTAGTGAACCTCATACTGACGAGTCAAAGGGCCATCCTAGGAGACCTCTGTTTGCTGAGCTCTCAGTGAAATCAATGTGATTCTGTGCACAGCCTGCCTGTCTGGGAATAGGATGCCCGAGTACTTCATATTAGACCTGGAGGAAACATCTTGCCTGAAATGTCTGGAGCAAAGTTGCAGAATTTTCCACAATTGAAAAAAAAACCAAACTAAAAATATCCCTTCCTTAGGAGACTAATTATAGCAAACCATCTTTTCCAGACAACATCACTAAGAAAGCCATGAAGATACTACAAGGCATTCTTTACTAGATTAACTTTGTCTCTCAGCAATTGTGTTTCTCTGGAATATATTTCACTAGATTAATCTTCTGGGTCATGCTCCTTGAAGTGCTCACAGGATCATCAATCTCACTCTTAAGCTGCTATAACTGAGTAATTCATATCGGCACCGCAGCATCTGCCAATCCTGTATTCCTCCCTGTCGCCACTGTAAGAGGTTAAAGGTCAGTAACACAACCTGAATAAAAGACACATTGGCCTAAAAGAAAGCGTGAATCTACCAGAAGAAGTATGGAAATTTGCAGTCTCCACATTATATCACATGCAGGAATCTTCCTTTTACATTGTTCCCAGAAGTTGGTCAGTTTTATGCTGAGTTGATGAACTCCCACTGTTTCTCTCAGAGGAAGATCAAATTTGCTCTAATTTACTGTCTCCCATCAGGCATTACCTCTTCTCTGTGTGTAAATCCAAGCAGAATGGGGCACACCACTTTAAATAGTACATTCCAGGCATAAGTTATCATGACAGCATATTTTACCCAGAAGTGTAATTACAGAATCTCAGAGATGCTAACTAAGAGGAAAAAAGCTGCATAGCTAAACAGATGTTTGTGCATCTTGCTAAAAAATTTCCTCACGCTTGCAGAATCAAACAGGAGGGAGAGAAAGACACATCAAAGGAAAGCGGGTCATGTGCATGCAAATGTGTGCATCCTCTGTACCACAGGACTTTATCGTGCTGCTCCGGCAGCACCCTGAGCCAAACAAAAACCTGCTGAATATCACAAAGACTTCTGCCTTCGGTGAACGATGCCCTCAAATCTTCCTGGAGCTCTGTCTTGAAAGGCTCCAGTGTCTGCCAGAACGTTTTGCCGTGCATTAAAAAGAGAAGTTAATGCTACACTGTCCTTGTCTCCTGTACTAAGATCTGCAGGAGGGTTACAAAGAACCCATCAGGATAGGATGTAGTGTCATTTATATCATCTAACCAAACTTGCTTCCTGACCACGCTAAACCACAGGTGTAAACCTAAAATAAAAACACAAATAGAGACAGAGATAGCATGTCAGAGAATTACTGATTTACAACACTCTTGCCATCATTGGTCAAATTGGTGTATTGGTGTACGTATAACCTACAACTCCGAAGGAGACAGGTGAAAATCCTGAGCTAAACTCCTCTCACAGAGGAGTCAGTGATTTAGATTCAAGTAAAATGTTCATTAAAAAAACCACAGAAGCTCTTACTCACCTGATGCTGTTACCATGGCATCCACCTTACCCACAGGTCTGAGCTACTCTGTTACTTGGTGACGTTGTCTGGTGGGGAAAGGAGTTTGAAAAATGTCTCTGGGGAGGGTTGAGAGGCACTCCTAGATTTGCATAAAGCAATTCATCTTCTTGCTTTCCTTATTTTTCATCTTAAACTGAAGGACTATCCACTTTCCCCAAATCATCATTTTTTTCCGGAGGTGATATGTATTATTAGCCCCATCTTGACAGCTAGGAAGTGGGGAAGACTTCCCACCTCCTTGTGAAGTAAAAGGAAACATATTAGTGACTCTACAGGGTGACAAAGAGGAGAAGCTTATTTTTCATACTCTGAATCTTCCTGTGTTAGATGCTTCGAATCAAGTAGTCTTAATATCCTGTGGACCGGTGCTTCAAATACTCAAGAGAGCTCTAATTTCACGGGATGGTGCAGGGTTCTCTGAGAGAGAATGCACCTGAAATACTTTAATCCTGTGATGCCCAGGACGCAGTCCAAACAGAGCACGTCACTTTGGTCACAGAACCTATCAGTGCTCTGCACTGCCAACTTAGGTAACAAGTACTGAATACACTCCTTGCCTTTGGAGAGAAATATATTTTGGGAAAAAATCAATTTTTCATCATAGTTTTCCTCATATTTATCTTGGATGAGGCTCCACAAGAAAACTTTGACAGTATTTCAGTTTCAGCAAGATTATTTTTGTCTTTATTGCTAAGTTTAATATAAAGACACACATACATACACACACAAGACATATAGGACTAGTGACAATAAAGCACTGTGAGTGTCTCTGATAGCAGCCCTTGAAACCTGCCTGTTACTACCTTTGGTAAGCCTTCAAAAGGGAAGGAAAAGAGCCGCAGATGTAAATCTACCTATGTCAGTAGGATCTGAGCGTGTAAACACCACATCATAAAACTTTGCAACACACAACCTGACAGCTCGTGTAAACACTGTGGCCATCTAATGTTTCCTCTCAATAAAAGTTTGGCTGCGTCCACAAATAAATGCACTATCTCTAATGTACTGATGCTTTACAAAGAATTGAGAAATGTCAGAGAAATCTAATGAGTCTAAGAAGTTTTGCTATGGTTTACTTAATGGTAACAGAGGGGAAAAAAAGACGTCTGAAGCTGAACAATTACACCTAAAACGTAACTGTTTTCATCAGCAATGCCAGCATCTTTCTATATCTCTGTGGCTTCATTTTTCTTGGTAAATGTGAACTCATTTCATAACTTGCAAATTTAAGCTTCAAAGACCATTCTGACTCAATAGTTCTGCTCTTCATACAGACTCTCTATCTTGCAGCAGTTCTGATGCCAGCAAAATATTTAACACTGAGCAATAGCATCTGTGAAGCAACGGAACAGTTATTATATTATCTGGACTTCTGTAAGGACTTTGACATGGTGCCTCACAACACCCTTCTCTCTGAATTGGGAGGGATACACATTTGATGGGAGGACTGTTTGGTGGATGAGGAACTGGTTGGATGGCCACATCCAGAGAGTACTCATAAACAGCTCAATGTACAGATGGAGATGGGTGACATCAGGGGTTTGTACTGGGACCAGTACTGTTCTGGTATGACATCTTCATCAATGACATAGACAGCAGGATCAAGTGCACCCTCTGCAGGTTTGTAGATGACACCAAACTGAGGGGTGACATTCACACGCCTCTGGTACGGGATGCCATCGACATTTGACCTGGACAAGCTCAAGAACTGGGCCCATGTGAACCTCATGAGTTTCCATAAGGCGAAGGGCAGGTCCTGCACCTGGGTTGGGGCAACGCCGGTATCAAAACAAGCTAGTGGGTGAAGGGATTGAGATTAGCCCTGCCAAGAAGGATTTGGGGGTACTGGTGGATGAAAAGCTACATGATCACAACCCACAGCAATACAACCAGATGGACTGGTTTCACTGGCTGCCACAGCACAATTCCTAGTCCACAGCACTAACTGTGGACAATCTACCCCACTAAAACGGCAGTGACAGAAAAGGTTGGAAAGCAACTCAACCTATGTCTCACCTAGTGTTTCCAACCCTGTACGTCTCTGTTGGTGCTTAGACTTTCTTAATATTTTAACTGGTTGCCTGAAAGTTCCCTCTGTGGTTATCTTCTACCATGTGAAATGTTCAGAGGAGCTTGTCCTTGGGCAGCAGATGCTTCTGTTCCACCCTGAGCACCACAGTGATTAGGTGGATAACCATTTACCTCCCAGAGGAGGAAGCAGTGGTAGACATAGTGGTATTTTGCACATCAAAGGGATTAAATCACTTAGCAAAGGATTAGAAACCTGATTCTAGACCCTCCTGAGCCTACTATCTCCCAAATCCAGCAGAATGTACTAGCCACAGCCATACAAGAGGAGGAAATCCTTTGATTTCTTTAGGCATTTCAGAATGCCTTTCTTAGTGATTTATTTGGCTTCTCCCAGATGATTGCCCTGTGACTGTTTACCACATTACTGTCCCCTGCCCTTTGCTGAAAGTCATAAAAATGGAACATAGCATTATATCTGAAATCTTGTTATGGACAAAAGGGCAGACAGTATATATAGAGATAAGAATTTACTGTTAGTTGAATTAATGTTTAAACAGTTACATAATCCAAATTGTCTAACTAATACAAAATCCATTAATAAAAAAAACTTCTAGTATCTACTAATTTCATTTGATATACTTATTCATCCAATATTCCTCTTATTCCTAGGGTTGACAGTTATAGTCTTCCTTAAATAGAAAGAGGGGGAACCACAAGAAGTTAGGAGCAACCTGAGATCCTTGCTGGGATTATGATGTTCACAGTTGTAGGAGTTTCTTCCTTTTCTGTCTTCCTTTTCTATCCTGGAGTTATATTTATATTTTATTATCACACTCTGCCTCCTTCTCACTGGTTCCCTGCTGAAGTCAGAACGTTGCCTCCCCCAGCCCCAACTGACATCAAGGGCTGTTACTTGCAGGGCAGGGCTGCCCCATGTTTGACAGACCTTTCTTTACCATTCATGGTGTCCACAGAGCTTCTGCTCACACAAAGGTGAGCCAACAGTCACTTGGCCACTTGGCTATCGTTACAGCATCTGAAACCGTGTCGACAAACCCACGCATGTCCTGACACCCTGCACTGTCAACTCAGCCCAATTCCTTTAGCCTTTTATCAGCAATGAAAAATTTATGTTTTCAGAGCTATAGCAGCAAACATTCTAACCTTCTTCCCTCCCCTTTTCTTCTCCCTTTTCTATTTAAAAGATAGCCTCTGTTTATTAAGTGTAGTTGCCTCCAGACAGGCATACAAGTTCTGGATACAAGATCCATTTATGCTATGTTGCTCCTCCTCGTGATTTTTAAAGCACAGAAATTTAGAGAAGACAGCAGGGAGTCCAGCAGGGAAGCTTTGTGTCAAGGAAACAAATCACGTACTTTTGAAATAAAAACACAAAGCTCTATCAGATCTTTCTTTCTTTCTTCCTTCAACTGGGCAGATGTGGCAGAAAAGTCAGCAGACAGTTTTAATTACAGCTGTACTTGGAATTTATTTCCCTACTTGGTATTCTGAGCTTGCCAAAAAAAATTTCTAGAGGAACTTGATCATCTATGCTGTGTTGGAGGTTAGTTCTGTGCCTTTATAACAATCCGCTCTGCCTTAAATCTTTAAATTTCAAAATTTATAAAATGCAGTATTGTCTTTCTTTTCTCCTGTTGAGATCACTGATGACAGAGACTTTAGAAGCAATCTCTTTTATAGCATGTTTTTGATAATGTATTCCCATATTTCTCTCTTTATAGAGAGTAGATAAGAATGATACCTTCAAGTAGGCTATAAATGTCCTACAAAGACCTTTCCACAATTTGGTAAGTACTGGGCAATGCAAATAGAATTACTCTTGGATACAAAATTAATCACAAAATTCTTAGGTTGCCATTCCTTTCTCATCTGCATTCTTTTTAAAGACAGAAATTTGTGCAGCATTTTGACGCACAAAATTCTCTCATTTTGTCCTAATTCTCTAAGTATGGGAACATCTCTCTGGAGGTACCTACAACTACTATGGAGTCTCACAGAAAATGGTTCCATTAAGAGAAAAATAATATTGAAATGGTTCACTGAGTGCACAAAAATCAGTTGTGTTGCCTTTAAAATAATACAAATTTGAGGAAACAAAACTTATAGGCAGAACAGAAAAATAATTCTTTGTAATCTAAATGGCAGGTTTAGCATTTTGTTCATTTTTTGAAAACTAAATGGAATTTATAAAATGAGTTTGCTCCGTCCTTGATATTGTATCATTACGAATTGCAGAACAGTTCAGGTAAAAGTTATTATTGCATTAGATATACAAGGCTCTCATCCAATTAAATAGTGTTCTTAGAATAACTAGCTAGCTAGCTTGTTATCACCAGAAAAATGTCCCATAGACATATTTCCACTAAACATGACAGAAAGAGATACATTGACCACACTCATATCTTAAAAATATTAACTGCATTTTGAAGAAATGCTAACAAAGTGAAAATCAGCACTGAAAGATCAACAAAACTCCAGTCTTCCTAAATGACACATTTGTCAGCTGTTGCCACTTTTCTCTGCTTAATTTAGCACAAATTGTTATTTCAGGATGTCATGATTGCTGTAGAGTGGTTTATTATTTAAATCATTGTGGTGTTTGAATAAAATACTCAAAATCTGGAGACCATATATTGCACACGTGCATACATGGTGTCAGATGTTTGTGAATCACAAGTAAGCAACAGAGACTGTCACTGACTCGTGATGGATTGTGAATCCCCAAATGAACTGTTGTAAATCTTCAACAACCAAATGAAGATCTTATTCATCAAATTTCTGTAATATTCCTTGTAACGACCCAGTAAAATATCCCATTAAGGGTTTTTTTGCTAAAACTGTGGCTTCAGACAAGGGTGGAGAAAAGAACTCTGACACCTCCCTGAAATACAACCACAGGAGCTGGAACTAGCAGCCAGCATTTCTTGTTCTTGTTGATTTATATTCATAAAGTTCAACAGTAAATAGTTTTACATTTAAATGGACAATTAAGAATACTCAAGGAAAATTTTGAATTTGCCTTGGCTTTGGACAGTGAAAGATTAAACACAGGAACCTATGCTATTTCAACATTGTAATATATTTTATGGTTTTTTCTTCTATTGGATTATTGCAGAGACGAATTTACATTCTACTTGTCTTTCTTTCACTGGCATTATAAATGTGTAACAGGGTCCTCATCCTTCCCCCAAGAAATAAGTGACTTCTGATCACTATTCTATCACTTAGAATTTTATATATACAGTATTGCTATTTATGCTCCAGAACATTTCTACTTGACTTCTCACGAGGATATACTGTAGTTACAGCTACCTCAGACCCCAGGAACAAGGGTAACACTCCAGTGCATGGTCAAAGCAGAGATGATTCCCTGCATATGATTTTTCTCCAATACGTTTTCAGGTGCTGAGACTGAGCAAGGTCTCCAGACCGAACACACTCCACTCTTCCCTTTTTTTGGGGTCTCTGTGATGATCAGTGGGGGCAAACCAGGGCTGGAGGCCCGGGCAGCAAGGCCCATCTACCTATGACTGAGCCAAGGGGCTTGCTCAGCCCAACTGCCCACAGCTACTGAAGGGATTTGGAAGTGAAACACTGTGGCTGCATCTGAGCCAGACATAGCACTTCAGACCCATCTTTTAGAGTAGAAATCTTCTTCTCTCTTGCCTAAGGCCAACATTTTTTAAAACTCTAAACCACTGTCTACTTTTGTCACGCTTAAAACTGACCCTCCCCTCAGTACTAAGCATCTTCAAAAGCATAATAAGAAGGTCTCATTAATGGTCAGGACTATTTCTGTCTGAAAGTCTGTGCTCTGTGATTAGACTTAAACATTTAGACGTCTATTGAGCAGCCGCTTACGCTTTTCAAAATTGCATCTTTATCCAGAATTTGAAGCATACTTCAGTAATACCATCACAAGATGTAGGAAATTATTAATAAACTTAGACACTGGCTATCACTAGAAGTAAATAACATGCCAATGATAGAAGAAGAAATAAACGATCTGATGTAATTTCTCACATACGTATATGTACACATTTTTTAAAGACAACTTACTTGATATGGATTATTTGTACTGAATCTACAATGATGTCAAATACATCTGAACTCAGCTTCAACCTCCAAGCATTAGCTTATTAAGTTCCAGTTTGCTGAAAAAGTACTTTATAGTAAACACTTCAGTCAATTCCTCACCAAACAGAATGATTTAAGCATGTCATACTTAAGTCATCTTGATATCTACCAGCCTTCACCTCTAACTTGTCTCTCCCAGACAGAAAAAAAAAGTGTTTACTGATTTCCTATTTCTAAGAGAAAAAAAAATTCAGTAAAAAATTCCGTGATGATTCCATGACAAAAATATCTAAATAAAACTGAGAATTAAATGTGAGATATAAATAGCTGAAAAAATTCAGTCTTTTATAACCCCTGAGAGCTTTTATTAGACGTTATCAAAAATTTTGGAGGTTAGAAAAGACATGTGTTCCTTTATAAAACATGTTACTTTGTTTATACTCTGACTAGGACTTACTAAGCTCTGTCACCACATCTTGAAATCCTTAGAATGGTTAGCTTAATTCTGATTTTCTCATTTCTTCTAAAATAGAATGAGCTAAACTAAATAGAAAAAAAAAATGCTAATTTCAATCTGACAACATATTGCATATGAATATAAATTAATTTATTTATTTGTCTGTCCAAGACTTCCATTTAGAAAAAGGAATTGACTAAACATATCGAGAATAAAATAACACAATTAATAAAAGAATACTGAGTTCATAATGCTAAGATTATCACTAAAACAGAAATATTATTCTGTGGATGCCAAACTCTGTTCAATATGCATATGAACTAAAAGTCTTGCATTTCTATTAAAGAAATCCCTCTGTAATACTCAAAGGCACTCTATGCGGTCGGGCCAGCATGATGGACCATAACGGAATTCCAGGATCTGCAATCTGTCTGCCACTGCTGTGCTTCTCCAGGTGATCAGTGGCAGAGAAGTCTCTTCTGTAATTCCACCTGTTGAGTTACCAGCTCAAAAAAACAGTGTTGAGAAAAACACTGGAGATTGCAAATCTAGCTTGGTAATTGATGTAGGAAGTACTTCTTGCCTCCAGCATTCTATACAAAAATGATGAATTCCTGATGTTCAACTGGAATTGTGCGCCTTCGCTGCAATGTAGATGGTAATTCCCACATCATATGGGACTCAAATTTCGAAGTAAAGCTAATTTCATCCACATTTATAAACAAAAATTATGTATCCTAATAGTTCAGATATTACTAGTTCTATTCAAATTTGCACAAACTATATTTTATCTCCAGTGGGCTAGATTTTGGTTCTTTCTTTGCAGGACTTACTGGAATAAGCAAAGAGACTCTATTTTGCGTTTATATCGCTTTGTTGCTGAACAAAACAGCTTGATACATGCGAAAAATTACAGAAACTGCCTTTATCTCACCTAAATGCAGATGGATACAAAGCAGGTGTCTGTACCTCAGTCAGCTATTTAGATTTCTACTACAGTGAATGGAGACCTAGATCTCTTTAGCAGCCTAAAAGAGATGTCAGCAGAGGACCATCAGTGTTAAGCCAGTACCATCAGATACGCCCTGAGACATCTGCATGGTGGCAGATGATACAATCCGCAAGCCTCTGGATCAGCCCAGAAGGCAGGCAAAATGCCCACAGGCATCTCAGCTAGTACTGGATGTCACTGCTCAGGCAACTGAACCGAGCCCCTGGTCAATACAGTCAATGAAATGTCGAGCGCCATCCATCTCGCCAAGTGCAGGTGTCTACTCGAGAAGAGGTTGCAGGTTAAACCCCACCCCGAGTGCACTGAACTGCTTCCCCCAACCACAAAGGGAACGCAAGGGGTCTCTTGCAGGCACAGTCACTACACGGCTGAGCTCACCCAGAATTCTATTTCATTTGAAAAATACATGTACGTTTATGGAAGACAGTACCTATGACAATGACAAAACGAAATGCTAGCCCACTTCAGCATTGCAAACAGCACAACTATTCTTACCCTAAAAATCCTCCATAATTATACATGTCTCAATGTATTTCCTTAGCATTTTGGCCAAATTATACATCTGTTTTGTGCACAAAGACAGTTCATATGGGTTATTTGCCAATTACAGTCTCCTTTCAAAAGCTCTGATTTCACCTATACTCAATCCATAGATTCTCTTTCTGATACTTAATCTCAGCACCAGGATTTTTCTCTCTCACAAGATAAAGTATTGTTGGTGTTTGTGCAACACATTTTTGGGAATTACTGCCTAACCACCTCATAATTTTACACAGCATTACAGTATCCATTATTTGAAGTTTCCTGTCTCTGACAACTAAAATATAGGTACAACTGATTTGCTTGACAGCAGCATATAATTCCAAAAGAATATTAAAAAAAAATCACGATAATTAGATGACAAAAAGAAAATAAATTTAATTTATAAGAAAGAAGTATTACATTATTTATCTAAGTCAATATGTCATGCAAACAAAACAAAAAGGCAAATTCCAAATTAGAAATGGATCAAATTCTGGATTACTGTGTTATTATTACTTTTTGAAATACTATTATTTCTTTTGAAATATCAACTCCAAAGCATGATAATACAGCGAATAAAGAGATTTCATTAGTAAAATGGCATACAGGGGGAAATTATTATTTTAAAGGCATAAGTTCTTTCTAGCAGCCATATAAAATGCAGAAAAAGTGAACTTTAGGTTAAGTAATATTTACGTTAAATATCTCAGCACTAATGACAGGAGAACAAAGCTTGGGAGGGAGGAGCAAAGGAAGGAATGCAGGGAGGATAACACGCTAAAAAGTATGTCTTTTATAAATAAGTTTTGTAGCACCTTGTAGCATTATGTGCTATTTTAAGTGTAACTGTGAGCTTTTTCTCCATTTCACCTTTTATACAGTGTACTCTCAGATCTGAAGGGTACCTGGTCAGTTCAAGTGAAAAACAGAAATTCCAATATATTTGTGTTTTATAACAACAGTGGAAAAGGTTTTATTTTCCCTGTAACATATAACAAAGCCAAACTTTGTAACCATAAGACTAAAACCAAGTAATACAAACTCATGATTCTCAAGCTATGTCACCTACTTATATGCTTCCTAATACATATCCTTCTTTACCAGTTCTTTTTTGAGATTAAATACTTTATTTATAACTAAGACTCAGCTCTCCTGTCTAGTATTCCATATATTTTTCATGATACTGTTTTATTTGCCTTTCACAGCAGGATGGATCTTCCTCTTTTTCTGCAACATGCTCACATCTCCTTACTGCTAGGGAAATTATGTGTTGCTGAATTATGAACGAAAGTGCAGTTTTATGGTTAGTTTTTTAAAAAATTGGAGTACCATTTCTATAATTTACAATACATTGACTGCCATAAATTAATACCCGAGTTTAAGATTGCTTGTTTGGGGCCAAATATTGTATCAAATACTTTCTGGAGTTTCTTCTCTAAAGCCAAAAGAATAAGGCTATACATGGATCCCAGTTAGGAATCCAAATTTTGCCTCTTTTCACGGTCATCTGTTCTGAATTCCTGCCCATGAGTAAATCTGAAAGTGGTTTTCAGCAAGCAGAGTACAGCAGCAACCACTTTAAGCTTGTTCTAAGTGTTAACAATTGACATACAAATATAGTTAGTTTGAACTATTTACAGGGTGGACCAATTCCAACATCTGATTATTTTCTCCATCCCACATGACAAATTCCATAAAGTGTATTTCTGTTATTTTGGACGTTCACTGATAAATCAGTTTTACATAATTCATAAAATGAAGGAGTCATATTGAAGAAACTCACTGAAAAATTTGGATGGCTGTGGTTGACTGTGCTATGCCTCAAAAAAAAAAATTGTTATCTTTATTTCTGAGGAAAAAAAAATGTATCTGGCTCCTACCTAATGCTCACTTATCCAACTTCTTATGGAAAAGTAAAGATCATGTTCCAAGAAATAAAGAATATGAGGACCTGACAAGATGCATTAGAACTGTCCTCCATCCCGCCAGAACAAAGGAGGAATGCCATGAATGATAAGCGCTTTAGTTTGCAAAGGATAAATCCACCTGGAACATGATTTAATAAGTTTGCAGAGCTTGATAATAATACAATGCAGAAAAGTCACATCAAATTACTGTTATGCAGTAAAAGGAAGTTTAACATTTTGCTTAGACTATTACCTTTTAGTAAAAAACTACTTTGGGGAAGTAGGACCTAGTAGCTTTTAAAGAAAGCTATTATTAGTTCTAAAGACAATCTTTCAGAGGGCCTCTGAACAGAGGATTTGCTATTTTTGTTAAAAAATATTGTGAGGGAAGCTTGTGGCAAAACAAAGAAAGAAACAAAAAACCAAAAAAACCCAGGTAAAGACTACAGAAAGAAAATAGCAACAGCTATTGTGGAAATATTTTCAAAACAGTAATGCAAACAATTAAGCTAGAGTTGTCACCACATATCTAAATGAACAAGCAAAAATACAACTGAAATTTCTAACTGAAACTTCACAAAAGTATTTAAATCACCTTCAAAATAATCCAACACATAAACACATCTTCCAAAATTAATACCAGTGGGTTTTAAAAGGTTAAGGATTTGTGCTTCGGTTGGGATATTTTATTAATAGCTTTGCAAATTTGTACTGAAGTTTACAGGGTATATGTAGGAAGCCCAAGTTGTTTTCCATTGTATCTCTGTCACTAATAGATTTTCTTTTTTACTCTGAACCAGGATCCCCACTCATTTCTATTCATGTAATTACATGAAGTTCATCATCTATGCATTCACTAAGATATAATTTAGATTGGAATCTTCTGCCTTCCTTTGAGTAGGGTCTACAAATACATCAGTGCAGGCCAAAGGTAAAGACTCTACCAAGCTGAGCTCAGGCTCTACAAGGTAGTCTCCTGCAGTCGCAAGTGCCCCTGAGCTCCATTGTAGTCAGTAGTAAAACCAAGTACTTTAAAAGCTGAATTTAATCTTGCCTATGGCAGATGTTTACTCCAGGCTGAGGCAAAACACTAGAAGTTCATTTTGTTGTTCGGTTTTGTTTTTTTTTCCACTGACTGTAAAGGGAATTTTAGAAAACCAGCTGAGATGAAGACACATACAATGGATATTCCTACATCTGGTAATGTGAATCGCACTCAATTAGTTTATACACCATATCTTATACAAATTGAATTATATTATGAATACTCTTTGTTTTCCAAATATAAAGGTAAGCCTAAATTTTATGATGTACATGGAAGATTGTGTCATGAGAGACAGGCATACACCTTCTTTCAATAACAACACTTATACTGCATCCAGCTCGTAGTGTCTGCCCCAATCGCCTCACCCCACAAAATACAAGAAGACCTTGAGAGATGGGAGAGTTTTCAACGAAGGGTCATTGAGTTAGTTGGGGCTGAAACACCTGTCCTGTGAGAAGAAGCCGAGGGACGGGGCTTGTTCAGCCTAGAGAAGAGATAGCTTCTGGGGAACCTAAGAGCAATCCCTCAACACTTATGAGGAGAATATTGGGAAGATGGTGTCAGGCTCCTCACAGCAGTGCCTGGTGAGAAAGTGAGGGGTAATGGGCATAAGTTGAAAGAGGTTCAGACCGGATGAGGGAGAAACTTTTTCACCAAGACTACCAGGGAAAGGCACATGTTGCATCCACAGGTTGTGGATGCTTAAGAGGTTTTCCAGACCAATTGGATAAAGCCCTGAGAAGGCTGGTCTGGTCTCACAGCTGACCCTGCTTTAAGCAAGAGCTTGGACTAACTGAAACTCTGAGGTTCCTTTCAACCCAAATTATCCTATGATTTTAAGTGGCGAGTTTTCGTTATGACATGCCTAACACAGATTTCTGGATCCATACAGCTGAAGAAGACAACCGGCTTATAAAAAAAGTCAGTAAAGTCTTAGCCAGGATGTGTATTTTTGAACCAGACATTTTTGATGCACAACATTTTGACACGTAAACCCAGAAATAGCTGAGCCATCATCATGTGTTTTTACAACACATTAACACAGATCCACATACTGAAATACACAGAAAAAAACTAAGAAACAGCTTTGACTTTTTGTTTTTAGATACGCATAGCATGAAAATCTCCTAGAGAGTGAATTTTGTTCTTTCTGTATTTTTGATAGGTCTAAGGTGGCTTATGGATTGTGAGACCAACTGGCTCCTTATAGAAGGTTAGTTGTACAACAAACTGTTACAGAGCCCCCGATCTACTTTGTAATACAACAAGATTTCTTAAAATTCTTAAAAAACTCCCAAAAACCAAAACCAAAAAAACCCAAAACAACCCACTTCAATTGCCACATACCGTAGATTACTCATAACAATTATAAGAGCCTTTTGGAGTCATTGGTCCAGACGCTTGAGTTGCTCAGTGGATTACAACATATTCAGGACTAACAGACTCTTCTGAAGCAAATCCTCTTTCTTGATGCAGGGATGAGAGATTAGCCCATTAATTACAACCTTAAAAATAATGCTGCCTAAATCTTTTCTCTTCCAAATATCTATAATCATATATATTAAAAACTTTAATCAGGTAAGTATTCTGAAAGCTTATGAGTGATGAAAGCTAAATTAATGCCACACACAAGCCCAAAATATGCACTATAAAATGTGAAATTCTAGGGAGGAACCAGTGTTTTCAGCAATCAGACACAATAATTCATAAGTGAAAGATATTAGGAAGAACAAAAGTAGTCAGCAAAACTTAATAGGAGACCAGTATCTTCACTGTCTTATGCCATGTACAAAATGGAAGCACATTTGGGAAAATACATTGATTTGGCAGAATTTAACATCTACTTTGCATTCAGGTATGACTGATTAAACAAGGAGCAAGTGAACAAGCTATAGAATTTCATATTTTTCATTTCTACTTATTTTTCATTTCTGTATTTTTCATTTCTACAGTGTATGTGAACAAGGATCAAGAAAACCAACTTTCCAGAGAGCAATGCTAACATAACTCTAGCTGTTTGAAAGACGGTTTGAAAGGTATTAAATTGACATAATACAGATTTCATGGTCAAAGAAATATTCAACTGCTTAATACATAAAGTAATTCAGAAATTTTTTAGTTTCTTAAACAGGAAGAGAATCTATACAGTTGCGGAACTGCTTACTTTACAAAATGGTTGTTGTAAGCACCTTCAAACTCAAACCTTTTACATACAAAGCTTCTGTAAGAGCAAATGTCCTCACAGGAAATTACATGCAGGTTTGTTCCACTCTGGGCAATGGAGAGCTCTGTATTTACAACTGCTGAGTTTACTCTCATGAGTAATACCATTTATTTCAGTGGGACCATCCATAAGTAAAAATTTGCAATCTAGTGTTTTTTGGGGGCCAAGTCATTTCCGTTTTAAGCATCACTTATTTTTTCAGCCATGGCATCCATAAGGACTGCAATCTCACTGTGATAGACACTCTTTAAAAACAAATACATATACTAAAACTTACTCAGAACAGGGACTGTCAAAGATGTCATGTAACAAGGAATAAAAAGAACGAGCAAGAGAATATTATGTCACCA
The DNA here is from genome assembly GCA_025774025.1 of Xenus cinereus. Classification (NCBI taxonomy): domain Eukaryota; kingdom Metazoa; phylum Chordata; class Aves; order Charadriiformes; family Scolopacidae; genus Xenus; species Xenus cinereus. The sequence continues at coordinate 10,394,396 of JAOXJK010000001.1, read as the reverse complement.
CAAAATGACTTAAAATTTAAGATTTTTAATAAACTATGCTCTGTATTTTTTCCCAGATATGGATTACCAAATGTAACTTTTCCCCTATTTATGACGAAACCCTTAAAATAGACAGAAACAGTGAAGTACTGGGAAAAGAGGAATGTCCAGCAGTAGAAATCTCAGTAAAGACGCATTCCTGTCAGCCATGGTAAGAATGAAGAACACTCACCGTCCTTAGACACAACCCTGATAAAACAAAGCACAGCTCTCCAAGTTGTAAGCCCTGCAAATCTGATTTTAAGTGTGAGAATAATTTTGATATTAAGGCTCCTAAATTTTGGTACATATGTAAAGATTCCCCCTCCTTCAGAAGGACAGTAAGGACTCTATCCAGTTGCCAAACCACGGGCATCTAGTGCCATTTGAGACACACCAGGATACTCTTCCTGCTGCTCAAGAAGCAGTTGAGTTTCCCATACATCTTGTGACATACACTGGCCTCACAGGAACAGCTGAGCACCCTAAGGCATGTCCAAGGGGCTGGCCATGTGTGTTTGGGAAACTGAACTAAGCCCCCAGTTAAGAGTCAGCAGAAGCTAAAAGGTGATTCTGCCAGGGGTACGTTTAGAAAGTCGTCCCCATATAGAAATTATACATACAGTCTCCCACACAGATTCCAGATTACAGCATTTTTGATACTATTCAACTAATAAGCACTTTGGCAGTTGATGTATTTATCACTAGATGTTAACCTAATCTCTATTTCCCCAGCAAAAATCCCCCCCAAAATACAGGAATAACTGCAGAAATTACATCTTTTCACTGACTGCGGACACAGGTAGACTTTCAAAGAAAAATCTAATAACCATAGAAAGATGTTTCTCTAAGAAAACTGTGCCATTTCCAGAAACCTTAAGAGGCTGCCTGAGCCAGAAACAGTGTATCTGTTTGTATATGTATTTGCCTTCCATGGATTTTTTTGCCACAAATTTGTTTCTTTTAGAACTTATTTATAAGCATTTTCTTACAAAGTTTCATTATCAAATGTAAAACAAGCAATGAAAAAAACACCCCACCTCTTAATTTCACACTTCTTGCCTAATGATTTACTTTGTTATTCCCCAATATCTGGGTTCTGAGTAAAATCATTACTTAGCTGTGTTCTCACATCATTTGTGATTTTAAATAAGTGTCATAACAGTTATGAACGTCTCTTTTCCAGGTGAAACATCCTAATGGATTAAATCTTTTCTTGCACAGAAATATTCCCATACTTTTGAGTCGTCAGGTCACCCTCTGCCATTTCCTTTCTTAGAGATTGGGAATCATTCTAGAAGAATTCAAGATATGGGTGCACTATGAAATTACAGAGAAGCATTTTCTTTTGTTCTTCACTCTTAGGAAATTCTATTTAATCTTTTGACTCCTGAACACAGACTTTACTTTTTCAAAGATCCCTCTGTAATGACTCCAAGATATTTTTCTGTGATGACAAAGTCTAAGTCAAAGCTTACCATTTGGTATGGGTGGGGGTTTGTGGGGAAATACACAACCATACACACACATGTAATTTGTTGACTAACTGAGGTTATCTCATTCATTAAAAAAAATGAATTTAACCTGCTATTTTACCTCCCATTCACTTAGCATTCTCATATCCTTCGAGTATTTTTCTCCTTTAGCTTCAAAGAAAGGTCTGCTGCAAAGCTTTGTAGCACATGGAACTTTAGCAACTCAATCTTCACACCATATGCAAGTCATTTGTGCGTGGACATAAGTTCAAATGTTGGGGGAACCAACTGGTAGCTTCTCTGAACTGTGAAAAAAGGACTATTTATTTCAACATTTTTATTTTTCCTATCACCTAACCTCCTTCTTATCCAGCAGCAGCAATATTACATTGAGCAATGTATCATGGGTCACATTTAGAGGAAAAACTAAACCTGAATTCCATTTTTATAGGGTCTGTTGTGGCATTAAATTCCATGCAAGTGTACATTTGGTGAGTCATGCTCAGAAGCAGAACACAATAGCTTTGGTACTTAAGTCAGTGCAAAGGGTATTTTTTCTACCTTATTTTTATGCTCAGCACTGACCGTGCTAAAAAGGAGTCTTAGCTAAAGGCTCTTGCCTGCGATATTACTGACTTTTGCATGATAAAACCTAATCTGAAGCTGAAGACATGATATAGGGAAGCATTTACTTCTTCAGAACGCGAATCAATTAAATAATTAAAACAAATATTTATTCTGGTCTTTTAACTATATCTTTCCTTACATACTCTCCCCTCACAAATCAAAAACTTCTATAACATAGAATACTATGATTTGCCATTTCTACTTGCTCCTCTTGAACTATTTAATCTTCAATAAAATAAAGATAAATTTACATTCTACAAAATGTAAATTTCATTTTTAATTGCATTTCAGTAAAGTGTTTTGAAGCGTTGAGTGCAATTCAGAAAAAAAGATTGTCTCCATAAAGCTTGAATACCTTATTCTGCTTTGTGACTAGAGTTACAGAAGATAATAAACGCGTTATGTACAAAAGCATGTACAGGGGCTGCTTTTTTAAAGCATCAGGCTACTTTCAAAGAAGGTTAAATCTAAGTGATAGCATCACAGAAATTTAGGTTGAGTGGGACCTCTTAGTATCTAGTCCAATCCCTTTGCTCAAGCAGGGTCAGCTACAGCAGGTTGCCCTGGACTGCATCCAGACGAGTTTTGAGTGCATCCAAGGACGGAAACTCCACGACATCTCTGGGCAACCTGTGCCAGTGTTTGACTGCCCTCACAGTTAGAAGGAAACAAAAAAGAAAAAAGCACTTTTTCTTACATTCAGATGGAATTTCATGTGTTTTAATTTGTGGACATTGCCCCTCGTTTTGTCAGCAGGCACCACTCAGAAGGGCCTGGCTCCATTTTCTGTACAGCCTCCCATTGGGTATTTATACACACTTAATAAGGCCCCCGTGAGCCTTCTCTTCTCCAGGCTGAGCAAACCCAAGCTCTCTCAGCCTCTCCTCATACCAAACATGCTATAGCCTTACACTTTAGCTCTTTCCTAGTTTTACCCATTTTCTTTCCCCTCTCTGAAAAAAAGTCACTCTCCTGTAGACTTTCTTCTCTACCGTCTCTACTATCTGGTTTCCTAGACGTGCACTTACATTTCTCACACACAAGCATGCTTCTTCATCTCCTAAATACTGTGACCATGGCATTACTGAGACCAATACCACACTGAGACAACGAGGCAGACTCTGTTTCCCTCTCACCACTGATAGCAATAGGAAAAAATGGAACTGTCTACATAAACAGAGACTGACCGGCCACTGTGGCCAATCATTTATTGAAACTAATCACATCTGTAAGGCCCCTGCTACAGAACTTAATTTTAGTTTCTTTACTTCTGCTACAAAAAAGAATGTCCTAAATTCCCAGGTGATAGCTAGCATTTTCATCTGCATAAATAAAATGAGGATGTTTTAGCACCATGTTTTGTATGTTTGAATGCATAAAAAAACTGCGAAAGAGAAACTTCCAATTATTGTCATGTCCTCCCAGCGCAGTCATACCTCTCAGGACATTTTTAACAGGTTGTTAGCAATGTTCTGAACAAAAATCTTTGAGTAAATCCTCTGTCACAGTTTGAACTGAATAGTCAAAGGGTTAAATCAATCCTCAGATGCTTCGGCATAGTATAAAGTCTCAACATGAGTTTAAATCTGATGCCATCTGGTAAACTGTAAAAAGGAATTATAAGACCAAGAAGCACATCTGACTTCAAAGATATAAAATTTTCCCCTTCAATATACCCCAAAAAATATGGCTAAACAAGAAACATCAAAGATGTTTGCACAAGAAGCTAATGCCAGCACAAAAAGCTGTTCAATGACAGAATTCATTAATTATTCCAACAAGCAAGCACTACACTTTCAAATTATTGTTTTGCCAGACCAGCCCTGGCAGAAGAAGACCCTTGAAGATGGACATTTTTTCCTCAGATTACAGAGGGAAGAGATTTTAAGAGCATGACACTGAAGTTAGCCTTTATTAAAAAAAAAAAAAAAAAAAAAAGGAGAAAGAGGGAAAAAAATAATATAGACAGCATCTATCAGCTACCAAGTTTTATGGAACATCTTTTTTATTATGATCTCTTTTATTTAATTCACGCACAGTAATATAGTCTTTTGCATTAAGGTAAGTAAATAAACTGCAGAGATTTTTGTCCTTGATCACATCTCAAAGAAGCATCTCTGTTTCTCCAGAAGAAATTAAACCAAGCTTTCTGACCTTTTAGCTTTTAGGATGGGTGATTTGTATTTGTAATTATGATCAAAGACTGCATTTCCTTTCCAATGAAGAGCAGACAATTGCTCTCCTACGACTCAAGGTCGTTAACGCTTCCCCAGAACTCAGAGCCAGACTGTGGAACTGATGCACAGATAATAGTGCAGCTCAAGAGGAAAGTGCTCATCTGAAGGGTGTCTCTGGCTTATCGGTGTGATTTCCAAGCATCTCTCAGTCTTTCCTCTGAATAAGGGAAGTGTCAATTTTCACATTTTCTCTGGGCAATACTGGAGCAGGCTGAGGTTATACAAGAATGCGTTCATAAAGGCTGGCGGAAGAGGAAGGCTGAGACGAGACCAAGTCTAACGGAACCGCATAATACAACCTTGGCAGGTGGTTACGCTCTGCTTTGCCCTCTCATTAGGCAGCAGACGATAGAACTTTGTTCACTGATTTGCAGCTTCTCAAGGCCAGGAAACAGGCAAGTAATTTAAGCCAATGCAGTTTTACCGTACATTCTTCCTAACATCTCCTGAGAACATAAGCTGTGTCAATTAGTGTACTCTAAACACTGGATGAGTAGAAGTAAACACTGAAGTAGTTAAGAACTTAAGTGGTCATAAAGAAATGTGTAAAAAGACATCTGATTTACAACATCTGCTTTATCAAGTCTCTCCATTTTTTTTAATTTACTTTCATTCCCGTTTCAATCTCTGGTATTTCTCTCTTTCAGACGCAATCAGCTGCAACCAGATGTTGTGTAGAAGTTGTGCAGGCCTTGGAGGTTTTCCAGATGAGTCTGGATAAAGCCCTGAATAACCTGATTTGACTTCAGAGCTGACCCTGCCCTGAGCAGGAGGTTGCACAACGTAACCTCTTGAGGTGCCTTCCAACCTGATGCATTCACATTGAAATGAATGCAGCGCTTCGTAAGAGCTGTTGTTTCTGCCTCTGCTGAGAAAAAGTCATAAAAACAAGTGTTCATTGCTGCTGTGGGGGTCAGATGTCTATTCATTGAATCAAGTTTATCATATAAAACAAATTGTGATTATGAAGAATGCAGTGCTTTAATTGCACTTTCAAAGAAATAATTTTTCAGCTACAGCACAAGTGACAGTACCGTTTATCACCAGAGGAAAAGTGACAGCAGTTTCAAAACTGAAGTTATTTTTTCTATTTACTAAATGGAAGATAATAATAAGTGTTAATTGTTGAAAGACTTTTGAAAAGTGGAGTTTTGTGGTGCAGACTTAAGGCCACTGCCACACAAGATACTGCATGGAAATGACAGCAGGATCTTCAGAGTAAGATTCAGAGCAGCCCAGATGAAAACGTAAAGCTGCTTAAAGGCGGCACCAGGTCAAAACAGGTTTTCCTGAAATCCTACAGTCAAATTCCTAATTCTAGGCTTTAGGGAAGCAGGACCACTTTGCCAGAAGCAGTAGCAAAACAAGAGTAATATATATTAGGTCTAAATAAATGAAGCAGGATTTTAGATATCATGACAAGGCACTAACAGATTTACACTCGCATCGCCTGTGCTATGAGCGTGAGATGGCTTTAGCTCAGATGCCAGAGAGCCAGGTCATTATCACAAGATGTCCCAGCAGAGAAATAGGTCAAACTTCCTCAAGCATGGAGCAGCACTTAAGATGAATACTTGGCTTCAAGTTTGGAGAGGTCTTATCTCTGTAACGAGACAGCACAGCTGGTATCCATTTGTATATGTTCCTATACCTATGTCCTTTGTGGTCTAGTGATTAGGACATATACTGCTTCTGCAGTACAGAGGGAATTTTCAATGGTTTAGGTTGTCATGTAGTAATTGCTAGTAAGACATTGGTATATAGTAAATCTCTGGTACCTTTTTAACAGGTACCTAGCAATATCTAGCACCAACTGCTCCTATCTCTACATATGAGAAAAGCATTGAATTAGATCAAAAATTCAGTTTAACTCCTTTACCTGACTGTAAGTGAATGACATTGGGAGACCATCTTTTAAATGTTTGGGCGAAGGTCCCTTCCAACCTGTATCACCCTGTGGTACTATGAAGAGAGGTGAGGTGTGCAGCCCTCCCCACACAAGGCATGGCAATCTACTTGATGGTCTTGAGAGCCATCCACAGATTCTCAGTCTGACACACTAAATGTTGTGTCTTCACCTAAGCCACATTTTGCCATGCTGTATAAGGTCTCTCTGCTGTGTCACAGAAAAGGACAATCCAGACATTTCCCCTTCTATACAGTGAAACTAATTTTTCATAGATTCTAGCAAAGCTACTTAAAAGCTTAATCCTGAATTTTTCAGAAGTGACTCCTGAGATCTGGGTGCCAAACAGAAACCATAACAGGTGCAAAGAAGCTGACTCCAGAGAACTAGGCAGGCTCATCCCCTGGCAATGCACTCCAGTGAATTAAGATGGCATTGAGAATTTCTACGCTCCTACTTTCAAGTCAAAAATAGGCAGCATGCTGATGTACTTCAGAATGTACTGACATGGTAGCCAAAATACAACATACTACAAGTTACAGCTATTATGTCCCTCTGGAGCTCAGTTACCAGGCATAATTTATAGTATAACCCATAATCTGTGCCAGAACTTCAGTGTCAGAAGTTGTAATGAGACAACTAGGAGCCTCCAACTCCTCTTAATGGGCAGAGCTCAAATTAAATTGAATACTCAGATCGTATCCCTCTTCCAACTACAACACCACCTCCTCTCTGTAGTCCTGTTCAACATGTGGAGTACTATCCCTCCTTCTCATTAGCCCCATCCCTGTACAACACCCATTATGTTCTTCGTTAGCTATTCTTAACAGAAGTGACACCTTCCCACCCCATCTGACCACCAGCTCATACCTGTGTTCTGTAACTCATTCTGGGCAGTTAACCAAAGCATTCAATTCCTTTAACTGCTATGAATCCAATTTCTTCTTGCATTCAGGTAGGTATAAGAGGTAGGGCTTTGCCTTACCACTAATAAAATTACATTCAAGTGGCTTCATCCTCTTTCCCAGAAACACATGCATCTTGCCCTACTCTAATTCCTTTCTAATCAGCTCCATGTACATTACTTTTAAAGTGCGAAGAACACAAAGTCTAGAAGAAGCTAATTATAGCACTATATCTGACAAAACAGGATGTGTTCATTTGTGAGGTGACCTGTGCGTATTTCCTCTGTGAGCTCCCCACAATGCTTCCTGCATACAACCGCGTAGTAAGTGACCAGAGACAAAGACTGAAGATATTCTTTTGATAAATCAGTGAAGCTGAGTCAGTATCCAGTATTTATTATTTGGCGGAAAGCAGACAGCTGGTTTACACCTTTGAGAAAGCAAAGAGAAAGCATCAGCAGAGGTGATACAGCCAAAGACAGCAAATGTAGCATGGATAGCACAGATCAGAAGGTGCTGCGCATGAATTCAGGAACACTAAAAGCAGATACCTTTTCATAGAATCATAGAATAGTTTGAGCGGAAGGAGACCTTTAAATGTCATCTGCTCCAGCCTCCCATGAAGTGAGCAGGGACATCTTCAGCTAGATCAAGTTGCTCAGAGTCCCACAACCTGAGCTTGCATGTTTCTAGGGATGGGGCATCTACCACCTCTCAGGGCAACCTGCTCCAGTGTTTTACCACTCTCATGGTTAAAAATTTCTTCCTTATCTCTAGTCTAAATCTACCCTCTTTTAGTTTAAAATCATTATCCCTTGTCCTATTGCAACAGGCCATCCTAAAATGTCTGTCCCCATCTTTTTTATAAGGCCCCTTTAAGTACTGAAAGGACACAATAAGGTCTCCCAGGAGCCTTCTCTTCTCCAGCCTGAACAACCACAACTCTCTCAGCCTGTCCTCATAGCAGAGGTGCTCCAGCCCTCTGATCATTTTTTGTGGTCCTCCTCTGGACCCACTCCAACAGATCCATGTCTTTCTTGCACTGAAGGCTCCAGAGCTGGACACAGTACTCCAGGTGGGGTCTCACCAAAGTAGAGTAGAGGGGTATAATCACTTCCCTTGACCTTCTGGCCATGCTTTTTTTTGATGCAGCCAAGGATATGATTGACCGTATGGGCCACCGCTGCACACTGCTGGCTCACGTTGAGCTTTTCGTTCACCAGTACTCCCAAGTCCTTCTCAGCAGGGCTGCTCTCAATCCCTTCATCCCTCAGCCTATATTGACACCGGGGGTTGCTCTGACCCAGGTGCAGGACCCTGCCCTTGGCCTTGTTGAAATGCATGAGGTTCGCATGGGCCCACTTCGATGGCCTGTCCAGGTCCCTCTAGATGGTATCCCATCCCTCAGGTATGTCAACCACTCAGCTTGGTGCCATCTGCAAACTTGCTGAGGGTGCACTCGATCCCACTGTCTATATCATTAATGAAGATATTAAACAATACCGGTCCCTATATAGCCCCCTGAGGGACACCACTGATCACTGACTTCCATCCGGACATTGAGCTGTTGACTCTCTGGATGCAACTATCCAGCCAATTCCTGATTGAGCAAACAGTCCATGTAGATATGTTTATGAAAAAAAATGAGTTCCCTTATTTAATGTTTACTCTTTTGCATAGGCTGGTTTTGTTTGTGTGTTTGTTTTGCTTTTTTTGTTTGTTTTGGTTTTTTTGTTTTTTTTTTTTTTAAAGATCTCTTTTTGTTCCCTTGTTTGACATGCTTCACTGTAAGTAAGGAACATCCACTTTTCACCTACAGCAGGGCTCCGGGGCTCTTCAGTTCAAACAATCTGTCACAGGTTATTGTATCAGTGCCATGAGATGCCTGGCAAGCAAATAAAGGTCACACTTCACCATGAAATATTTATAAGAAACATACCTGCAGAGTAATCCTTGCACTGAATATGCATCCTAAAAATGGGATGTGGCTTCCCCTCACAGGCTGCAGCATAATGATTATAGGTCACCCCTATCAGGTTACTTGCTCATAACCAACCCTGAACGGATATATAAAGGGGCTGTTCACAGATATAGCCAGGGATGGAGACTCATGCCCAAATTAAACCTAATCCAGAGCACAGTCCCTGGACTGCACTCATCCACCCTGCGAAACTGCTTGAACAGCTTCTGGAGTGGGTTTGACCTGGGCCACTCTCAAATCATTCCCAGGCAAAGTGAGGGGTTGGTCTCCATATGCACCAAAAATTTAACCACTGCATTTTAAAGGGTAAAAGAGTTTTAATGGCAAAGACAGAAGCTCCTCAGTGGATGGCCTCAGCTGCACAACACAGGTATAGGTAGTTAATTACAGCACAGTGTAAGAGATCAACTGCCTTACACCAATTTATTTTCCACAGAAAACATTTTGGAGTTATCTTAGCAGCTGCTCAGGAATCTCAGTTCATAGACCACGGAAGGCTGCTGAAGGCATGACACAAATGCGACTTACATCCCTTTATCACTTTGGGAGCTCTAAAGTGCTGTCATGTACTAAATACACCGAACAATCGCGTCTGATGGTTGTCTGATTAAGCTAGCCACTGGTTTTGGTTTAATCTTCATGTCACACTGCAAGAAAAAATGAGCAATTTTGTATTCACTTGCTTATTTTTGCAATATACAGTAAATAATGAACAGGGTCGCATTTTCAAAATAAAAAAAGAATATTATACCTAGTCCCATGGGGGAAAAAATAAACCTGAAAGTTTTTATGAAATGAAAAACACCTTATACTTAGGAAGGAAGGAGCAAATGAAGGTCACACTTGTCACCTAAATTCTTGCATATAAGTTTTTAAGCACCTGACTTTGCAGCTTGTAATATTCTTTCAATGCATCTTTTTAATTTATTTATTTATTTTAAAAATAGACAAAAATCCTACTGTCAAGACCAGTTCTAGTGGAAAAAAAGCATTTCAAAACAGTAATTTCTGGCTGATAGTTCTCCTTCACATAATAAGAAATAATCAGGAAAAAAGCTCAGACTACAGAAAATGAAAGATTTACCTGAAGGGACTGAAAACAAATACAAAACAGAGGAAGCCACATGGTAAAAATAACAGAATAGAGAAAGAAGAATGAGACTATGAAGACTGTACCTGCTTTCTGTTGGTGTTTCCAAACAGAAAGGCCAGAAAAACCCCATGGGAGCTTGAGGAAAAGAACTTTAAACTGGACACGAGGGAGGCTGGCAGAGCATAAGTACGCATGAATAAAGGAGCTCTGCCTATGGATGCTAGGACTGTATCAGGAGAAAGTCTGAAATATGTTTTCCCTGTTCTTCCTTTGGCATCTGTCACTGATGGAGACAGAACTCTCTGCTCCACGTGCCTTGGTCTGACTCAATACCATCACCCCTATGTTCATATAAATCCCTTGTATGCAGGCTGAAAACCAAAAAGGAATACTTTATATAGAATAAATGATTATGCCCTACTCTGAAACCATAAGCAAACCAGCCTGACATCGCCTTATCCAGTTCTTCAGGGAATTAATTATTAATGCCTTGAGAGATATGTAAAGTACTACACAGAAATTGCACACCCACACACACATAAGCACGCATAAGGTAGACGGGTAGAAAACAAGCTTCCTAGCTTAAAAATGAAGAATATCTCTGGAAACATGAAAATTGTTCTCCAAACCTCCATCATTTTCTGTAACTTAGTTTAGATAACTTTTACCCCATTACATATATGTGTGTATGTATGCATAGATAGTGTGTATATGCATACATATGTATGTATATATAAAATACAATATTTAAAATACCTTTTAAAGATTATTCTCAAAAGTTAGAAAAAAGCCTAAAAACATGTAAATGGGATTTCTAGCAAGGTCACCTGGTGCTCTGTTGGTGGAATAAGGGACTCTCAACAGCAATGAAGTGGGTGTTGTTGCACCTTTCCAGGTCTCTGATACAAGACTCCGAGGGTCTTCCAGTTTGTCTCAGCGAAGACTGGGGACTATTCTGCCAGGCAGCTTCTGACATGCTCCTCATAATGGATTCTCTATTCTCATCAACAAACAGGCAACTACTTAAAGTGCCACGTGCTTTACCATTCTGAAAGTTTTTTTTTTTCTATGTAATTTTTAATTCTTTTTTATTTATTTTTATTACAGGATCATTTGTGGACTGAGAGACTATGTGCTCAAAATGCCCATCAAAAGGCTCTGCTCTGTTTTTGGCTGCATTCTTGGCCAGAATCGCTGTTCTGAGCACAGGTTATCTTCCTGCTTCTAAATATATGAGCACTTCGTGCTTAATAACACAGAAGTTATCATGGTTATTGCTGTAGTCAACAGGGAAATTCACCTCCAGTGGACAAATACGGACATTCTAAGCAGGTGGACTGACTTCCTGCAAAAACGACATCCCTCCATTAAATACATAGAGAGTGGCCTAATGAATAATTTATACAAGATGCTTAACTTTTCATGGCTAGAGGCAGAACAGATTAACCTGAGCTTCAGACTGCAAGACAGACCAGAGTTTCACGTGCTACGAAGCTGGTTACTGAATGGCTGCTATCCCCAAGGGTAAAGGTTTTTCTTTTATCATCTTGCATGATAGGCTTATGTTGCAGGCTCTTACTATTTCATTTACAATACTTAATTTTGGTGTGTTTAATAAATTATCAAGGATCATAACAAGAACTTACAAATTTAAGAAGTAATTCTACAGCGTGGAGAAATGATCTTGTACAGTTCTTTGAGTAGGCATGAAGCTAAATAAGGGACATGTATCAGTTCTTTCTCTGGTCTGAAATGCACATATTTTAGTGTTAATAGGACAGTACAGGTAGAAGAACCAGATCAAAGCTTAGTTCAAGAAACCAGTGGCTAGAGAAGCAAACACTCCTGTCTATATTATCTACCTAGTTTACAACATCCTTCATTAACCGTTATTCACAACTACATTGGATGGTATTTTCCCGCTGCTGTTATGAAACAAGAAAGGGTCTGTTTCTTTCCAGAACAGCCATTGTACACAATTTTAAACATCGGTTTTGCTCGAGCTGAACAACCCAAAGGAAGGACACCCGCAGGTGGAAGTGACTGCCAGAATGTCACGCAGAGAAATGACATTCAAAAGGCAACTCATCAACCACTCTAGATGGCAAACAAGCACGATACTTTAGGGCATCAACAACATTGCCCATCTCCTATAAAGGCATTGTTGCCAGAACAGTCACCTAATTTAAAAGCAAGAAAAATTCACCTCAGATGGTGACAAACTGGGAAGTCTCTGAATCCAATCCACAGTTTTCATGACTATGAAAGCCCAAATCAATATAAAAATACACAGTTCTCTAGGGAGATTGTTAAAGCACATGTGAATATTCTCACAATTCAGTAATTACTTAAGTTGTCTCACCCAGTTTTTCATGATTAAAAAAATAAAAAAGATCACCTAGTTTATGATAGTAGAAGAAAAGTTCTGCTTTTCAGAGGTTTGTATGTCTGTAAACCAGTAAATTCTTGGAACAGCAATTTGTTGTTGCACCAAGAATCTACTCACAGTTACAATATCACACGATACTAAGATTAAAAGCAGAAATAACATGCCGGGCAAGGTATCTCAGCAGACCTGTGTGTAATACGTGTCATACCAGTACTGAAAATACATGGACAGGATTAACTGGCAAAATCACAGAATGCAAGTGCAAAACATAAAATACATCCATTCAGCTGGAGAGAAAATGAAGACATAGCACAAGTTTGGTTTTTTTAAAGGATATTGCTTATAGAAGATCCTTGCCTTTCAAGAGGGAAAGATTTTCAATTGACTTATCTCTAATAATGTGCACATTTAAAATGAAATCACCAAAACCTTGCATGTCCAGGAAATGTCACTGTTTTCACATTATAAATGTAACGTTTACAGCTATGCACTTATTAATGTTCTATTTCTGGTCTGATATCACTGTGTGTTTTGAGAGAGCTACGAGGGAGGACTAGGATAAAGGAACAACTGCTTCATTCCTGCCTGGCAGTTCCTATGCTCTTATGAAACTATCATCTGTGATTATCAGCCTGTTTTTAAATATAATCTACTGAGGGTAGAATGTGATTTGCAATATTAAATGGCATCAATGCAATCATGTAGCTCAATTCCCATGTGCCCCTTTGAAAATCTGCTCACTTTTGTACTTAAACTCCTCTTCCCCTACAGAACAGAGCATTGATTCTTCTTCTTTAGCGAGATGAATCCCTTCCCATGTGATTTCACATGTCAGTCTATTCTAATCACTTCCAGCTGTCTCGGCTCATCCAAGCACAGTGCAGGCATTCCAAAGGACTATGAGATCCTTTCCCTTAGGAACTCCACCGGATAGGAAACAGATTACTTTGATGACTCCAAGACGTCGATAAGGAAAAGACATTTCCAGAATACTAACCTGATGTTGACAGAAATAATACTAAAAACAGAAATGCCTGTTACACTGTCTGACCTTCTATATGCTGGGTGGGTGCTTTCCAAACTTTTTTCTTTTGACTGATTTACTGCTGTACTAAGTAGTTTGACAGAGGAAAGCCAGTATTGTTTCCTACTGCCCAAACAATGTTGAACGAGGTCGGGATTCAAATAAAACCATGGCCGGAGGGAAATCCCTCGGACTACATGAGAGCAAGTAAGACTTGATTTTGTGTCTCTGTGTGTGTGTGGTTTTCTTCATAGGGGATAACTAATTTGATTTTTTTTTCTGAAATATTTTGCCAACCATACACATATAAAGTAAACACAAACACATACATACATTATTTGCGTATATACACATATGGATGTGCATAGATATACGGATTTTTAACTAGTTTCAACATTTCTCTGATCTCTGTGGTTTGGTAGTAGCTTTCAATTTACAATTATTTGTGAATGCTACCTAACTTGATATTTATCTTCTCCTGTAGCTCACCATTGAGACTGGTAAAATACTACTAATAATACTAAATACTAATAATAAAACCAAGCAGACATATTTGACATAACAGAACACATATTATACTCATTACCTTTAAAAATACTGATTTATTTTTTTGCTATTTCTACAAAACAATATGTAAGCATTCGGGTTTGCCACAAAAGAAAAAACACCACCTCATTAAAACTTAGTTGTAAACGCTGCTTTTCTAAATAGTTTATTTTATGGTTTCTGAGAATTAACCATAAAGGAACTGTTTTCAGGATTACTTCCTATCCTTAATGGATATCCATATCCATTAAGAATGTTGCTGATTCAGCTCTTTTCTATGATTTAAAAATCTGAGTTTTTCTTTTCCTTCAGTCTCCCAAAGGGATAACTAATTAATTTTGGAAAATGGGTTGGCTGTCTGCATGTAGATTGTATGTTTATTTATTCTTTACTCCTTTTTCACTAGTACAAGAAACACACTACGAACGTATGCATCCTACGTATACTTTACTACATATTATGTAATGTATGTGTATGCAATGTATACATTGCATGTATGTGTATGTACATATGTGTGTATATATGCATATACACATGCACACACAATC
>JAOXJK010000001.1:10332568-10379547 GCA_025774025.1 Xenus cinereus | reverse complement strand
ACCTTCATGATTTTTCCTCAGACAAAAAGAGAACCTCACTACAATGGTTTCCTAACTGTTTTTAAATGCACAGGCATCAAGGGATGAGAGCACCCCAGCGAAACTTCGTCTTGGATGATCATAGGTTTTAAATACCAAGGGATAAGAGATCCTCACTTGATGTAATACGTTCAGCTCCAAGAAAACTGTGGAGTGACACCAGCTGAGGACCTAAGACATTCACACTGATGAAAGTAAACTGCTTTAGCTCTGATATACTTTATCTAAAATTATCAATTAAATATAGATTAAATTTACTACCAAGAATTAGTTCAAAAGCACTAATTGAGCTTAAGAGAGTTTTTCTACATCCAGCTGCTTCCGTAGCAGCTTGTACCCTAATCTCAAATACCTCATGCCCCAACTTCTTATTTCCCAAAATAACTGTAAAACTTACCTGCACAGCTCTCATATCACAAAGGTGTAAGCCAGGCTCTTTGGTGTTTAGCATATGCTGTAAAGGGGAGGTCAGCACGATCACTATACCAGGAAGAGAGAAGACCAAAAAAAAATACCGAACCAAAAAAAAACTGGTGGTGATTTCCTGCCAGTCATAGATTTCCTTACTCTGTGCTTTTAGGCAACAGAAAAGAATAAACAGCCAACTGTAAGGGACCAAACACTGAGGCACACATTTTCATGAAGTATCTCTTCATTTGGCAAGGCACTTGTGGTGATCGTAATTTAGTCAAAATCCAAACTCTGCTGTGTCAATTAGTTTGTGGTCTTTTTGTTTGTTTGTTTAAGAAAACAGCCAGTCTTCTATCTCAGCCATTTGTTCTCCTTCAGCAGGAGTTCTTTGTTTGCTGTAACGCTTGGTAAATTATTATTAAGCACATTCAATAATGAGTCGGAACTGTGGTAGAAATGCAAAAGCAGAAGTGATTTCTAAGTGGGTGTAATTACGCTTAAGCGAGTCTAAATGGGTTTCACCTTCAGTGCAACCATAGGTAACGGAAAAGGGTTACAACTCGTGCACGTTAACATAAGATGACAGAATGAATCAGTACACCCGAAAGTTATTTGCTTTTCTCAATTCACTTTTCCAACCGACATGCAGGTTTTGCCATTTCAAGCTCTTTTCTGATTACGGGCCAGAAGTCAAATGTGACAATTACGATGAGTAACTGGTTGGAGTTGGTAAAGCAGCTACATGAAAATACCAACAATTCAACTAATCACAGAATCTGTGACAAAACTTCCGACAGCTGATCTCATGAAGTATCCCGACTGCATCTGCAGTTGTAAACTAGTTCTGTGTGAACAAAAAATGCACACTATCACTACAACAAGGGAGCTCCGTGGGAGCAAGAGAGTGACTCCTAACAGTCCCACAGTCCATGAAATGAAATAAATTTCCTGTCTAGGAGGTTGGTAGGTACTATTGAGGTAGGAGGAAACAATCGTTAGTGGTCCACTGGATGCTAATTTCATTAATAACGACGGTTCCTTTATCTCTAGATAGTTGGACACCATCACAAAGTAATAATGAAAAAAACATATATACAAAATACTGATTTGTGTAATATATTTGTCTTCTATTCTATTCTGCAACTAGTTTAAGCTGCCATGAAGCAACTGAAAAATGCTGCCATCTCGATGCACTAGGACATCAGGTTTCTATTCCATAGGCACAACTGGCTACATACAGGGTCAGGAGGTGGCAGAATCTTGCTGTGATTGTGCAACAGCTGAACTCAAGCACAGATTTACTGAAAGGGTAACAGAGCAGAGTGTAGCCATCCATTAACAGTGACAGGTGGGATATTATGGTATGGTGTTAGTCTCTACGTTATGCCTTCATGTGGAATGGGATTAAGTCCTAAATATCCTCATTTGAAAGAAGACTTTTTCAAATAACAAGGTACCCTAAAAATTAATCGTGGATTCCAAGTTTTGAAAGCCAAGAGTGTCACTAAATCAAAAGCTTTGTTTTATCCAATGCCTCTTCTTGTTCATCAAAAGAAAGGAGAGAAAGTGACTGCTTGAGATAATCTTTCACTTACAATAAATCTAAATCAAGAAAAAAAAACCCTTAAATTGAGCTCTGAAGCATCATTTTTTGTTAAAACACAGCTTCTTCTTCTGCATGTCACATCAGATATACTGTTACATTCACCCTAAGAGATTTTACTGCCCTTTATGTAACTACCCACCAGTTCACCAGATATTTTATCAACCATACTGACAGCCAAAAAACTTTTTTTTCAACAGTGTACTAACAAAAACTTCACACCCACAGTCTGTGTTATAATTTTATGTGTACTAATGTGCTTCTGTAAAGGCTACATGTTATTATAAATGCTGCGGGAGTTAAAAAACAGAACATCCATAGTCACACTGAACTTACTGTGTCAATAGTCTTCCAAAAATGTCAACACCCTCTGGGGTGAGAGTGGAACACTTAACTTATGCAAGATACTTTCATGTCCCAAATTCCCAAGTGACATGAAATAATCACTTCCTTTCCTCTTTATATGAGTAACTCCAATCAGTACATCAATGTTTCAGTAGTCAGGATGAATACAGTTTAGGAATACACAGCTTATACTTGCACTGGAATTCTTTTTAAGACAAGTCCCTCTGCTGAAAAGCATCTTTTGAAACACAAGGAAAAAGAATGGTTTGTTATGGAGGAAATTGAGGAAAAAAAACCCAAAACCCAACAGAAGTATTTGATAGCATTTTCACCACAATGCCGCTTATAAACCTTTCTCCCCAAAGAACATGTCAGATTATTCAGAAAATCTAAAGCCACCAAGGACAAACTCTGAAGCAGGAGAAGACCTGCTATAAGGTGTTGATGTAACACGTTTGATGGGAGAAGTATTCATCCTGATACACAGATTAAGAGAAGTTTTCATTAAAGCACTCTCAGTGCTTTAATGCCCATAATAATCACTGGGCATTCCTCACAATAATCTTTTGCATAACTGGATTATGGTAAAACCTGAAATCATTCTACACCACTAAGTAATCCAACACTTTATCATTATATTTGAACTTTAAGAAGACCGTTTTACCATGGAATGCCTGCTTCTGTGTTTATTTGCTGTTAAGGGGGGGATATGGGGTGTCTCTGAATATGCTATTTTTGACTAAAGAAGTGCTTATCAGCAATTTATATCAAATTTTAATTGAAGTTTCATTACATTATTTGACAAAAGATGAAACTTCTCTAATCTAGTTATCTAGTTTAATGTGACAGTAAAAGTTTGGCTAAAATTATTTAGCAATTCATTTTATTCTTTCTTCACAAAATCTCATAGTTTTTTTCCATCTTACTCTTTTTTCTACTCCTGTATACATACCTATTGCTTATCTTCCTCAGTTAGCACAAACACCTATTGAAGTACGCTTCCACTAACAACATATCAATATTAACTCATTCTGTTACAAGTATTACAAGTAATTTCAATTGATAAAACTTTTTTTTTTTTCCTCAATTTTGTCATATTCTGTATACAAAGAGATTACTGGTTGAAGTGGTAACAACTCTGCTGCCAGGGTAAAGGGTTTGCCTTCTTCAGTGTGTAGATGCCAAGTTGAGGAAAAACTAGTATTAAATAAATAAAAGCTAAGAATAAATTTTACCAGATTAGAAAGTTAACCTATATTCATTATAATGTATATTGTTATGATTACCATGCATTTCTTTCTAAAGTAATTTCAACTTCAAAAATTTCCATCTCAGAATTTTCTTCTCCCCTTTAAAACAAACTGACCTCTGAATTACAGAGGTCAAAATTAGTAACTATGGCTGCCAGCCATTAAAAATAAGATTAACTAATACTTTCACAAATCTCTCTAAAGATACCTACTGGACACCATGCAATGTATTCTTTTGCTAGTTGGTAAGTATTCCTATTGTTCTTTCTGGGTGGAGTGATAGTCTCCCTAAACTGTGTTCAAACATAATTGTGATGAAGATACTGATTTGATCTTCCTTTTTAAATTTGCTGAGAAATCTTCTCTTAGATTAAGGTCCTAATCTGTTCTCAGTGTTATCATACTCATTGTCAGATACAGAATTAAATAACCTCATTACTACCTCATACATTGAATAGCAGGAAAAGATACTGATCTGGTTTTGTCTAGATATTTTCCCCTTCCTAGAAACTCATCCTTAAAGAGCCAAACTCACAGCCACATCAAAATTACTGTCCTCAGAGACAGAAAAAGCAGGTTATGTAGAACCTGGTTTGGTTATGTAGAACCAAAACCAGTATCGCTAGAGCTGGGACTGGTAAGGAAAGAGAGAAAGCCAGAGACCACATAACAGCAACTCCAACAGTTTTTGATATCATGCTGAAGTTCCCCTAATTCTCTACTTGACACAAGCAAAACATGCAGCAATCTCTGCTCCAACCATCCTTTCCAGACCTTCTTGTCTTTATAAACAAGCTGTTCATTTCATTGAATTTTACCTATATATAACAATTTTATGCTAATGATATCAATCTGGGCTTTTGATACTTGCCTGATGTGGTTTCAAATTTCTTTTTCTGATTCAATAGAGGCTGATTTAGTTATCAAACTACTCGACTACTTAAAATCAATCTATTAACAAGCAAAATCTAGACAGTCATTCTGCAATCAAGGTAGCTCTTATCACTCCCAGGGAAATCATTCATACAGTTAGTCTCCAGGACTGCAACTGTTCTCTTCATTGCACTAGGCAGGTGCCTACTGAAATATCCAGGCTTAGAGTCAGTTTTACGATCTTCGTTTCCAAATTGTGTTCCAGTTACAGAAAGCAAACATTTGTAACACCATTCTCAACTTCTCCCTTACTCTTCTTAATCTCCTGGTTGGTTTTTTGTGGGTTTGTTTCTTTTTTTTTTTTTTTTTTGAGATTCATCAGAAGCAATAACAAAAGAGCTGTAAGTCCCCAACAAAAAGCATAGCCTAACGCACATGTTTAAGTGATGCGACAGCATTCTACTAAATGTTTGGTAATTTGCAAAACTGACCAAATAGCAGGAGATCATACCTTCCCCAGCTCCTTTACTGAATTGTTGCACTCTTGCCCAAGTGATTTCAAGTATAACTAGTGACACCATACTTCTTCATCTTTCCTTTTTGACTTTGTGTTCAGAGGGAGAATGTGTTAAGGACTAAGGTGCCTAGTTCTAGACAGCTAAAACACACCAGATTTCAGTTGTATTTGTTCTTGAATGCTTTATTTATGCAAAAGTTTGTATGGTCTATGAGAAAGATGTACCTTGCTCTGTCTGGTAAAGTCTCTGTGGCCCAGTCAGAGGCTTGAGCTACCAGCGCACTAACATCAGTTCACCACATTCATACAGGAAGGTTCATGCTAATAAAACCTATCTCTACTGGTTTTCAGTTTTTTCTTTCAGTGACAAAAAACTCACTGGTTAAAACATTCACTTTTTTCAAATTCTCAATTACTGACAGAAATTTATTCAACAAGCGATGCATGATTTTGGGGAAGCCTATAAATTACACCAGTAGCTTATTGGGCAGTTTGAAAATTGAGTAGAAAGCACATAACTATTTCCCCAACTCAACTGGTACTACCATTATTGTCATTTCAGTAAAGGAAGAAACACAACTTCTTTTAATTCCAACAGCAACGCCGCTGAAAATGCTCACAACTGGCTCATCCCACACAACTCTGCAACAACTATAAAATACGTGACACGGTTCCCCTTATCCTCCCTAGGACTGGAGTGACCCATATCAAACATTTCTTCAGATAAATTATTAGATTTACATGGAATCTGCTGAACGGTACCAAAAGATGACAACATCTAACAGATTCACAATCTCATTTGCCACAAGTTTATGAAGAAATGTCAGCTCTTTAACATTTTGAGATATTTTACTTCTCTTTGAAGGAATGCTACTTATTGCCTAATTCTGATCTTATACTAAGTATCTCAGCAAATACAAATGCTGTCAAATTTTTATGTTATTTCTCAGAGAAAAATGTGTAAAAAGATTAAGCATAAAGAAAAAAATGAGAAAAGTATGTTTATGGATAAAAGAACAAGGCATGGCATAAAATAGCATGGACAGAAAATAAAATTTTAATAAAACTATATATAATGTGTTACTGGGGTTTCAAATCATTAAATATTCATTATTTCTGTACCTTGAGAATTGTTGTATTCCCAAGCGTATAAAATTTCAGTCTGACAGCTACAATCCTAGCTTAGAGTAGATCATCTCACTTTCCTGAACTATTTTGCAAGCACTACTAATGATTTACTTGATAAATGCTTCAAATGAAAAACTGTAACTTCTATTTTTTATTTATTTATTCAACTGAAGAGCTTCTAGCTCCAGTTGTATGGTTCAGATTGAGAGAAATCAAGAACAGCAAAATACAGCAGCATGACACCTTGGTTATTTCCTTGCCAATAAAAATATCTCTATGCAGTATAAATCACTGTATTCTGCCGTTAAAGCCAATAGCAGATGATGTTGTTCAATAATAATCAATCCATGGCTGACCATTTAATATCTCACCTGGTTTATAAATGTCTATGTCATGTTATTAAATGCCAAGTCATAAATGTTACACTTAAGTAATACATAAAGTCAAAGTTTAACTCCAGCAGATTACTATAATCCACTCAGGAATGTTTTCTGATTTTTTAATTTTATTTTGTTAATTCACCATGTCATTGCCTAGTTGTAAAAAAAGAAACATCTAGTAGCTTGTAAAGAATATAAAACTGTACACTTTGTGCTCACTGATAATGCTTTGTTCACATTTGCAAATAGGACATACGGACTCAAACAAGATTGGAGATCGCAAAATATCACAATCAAACACCACTTTATTTCACTTCCAATCACATTTAGGAAAGGCTGCAAGGCATTGCAGAAGGACTTAAGGTAAACTGAATGGAGAATGCAAAGTAAAACAAAGTTCAGAGCCCGTGCAAGGACATATCTGTTCTCTTTATGTCAAATGAAAACTGCATCACCAAAAATTGGGACCCCAAATATCAAAACTAGTCAAAAGAGAAAGGACAGTGTTTGGCAAGGTGCAGGTGAAGATAACCAAACTACAGGTTTCTAAATCTGTTCCAGAATACCCCTGAAGGTCATGTAGAATAAAATAAATAACCAGGTTCTAAATTAATTTAGAAGCACCCAGAAAATAAACCTCAAAATTAATAAGGTAATCTGAATGATTGATCCCTCACGAGCAATGGGTAGCTAAAATGAGGAAAACCAAAAGGTTGATAATGAAGCTACTATTACGCTGAAAATAGTCGTTTACCATGTTAAATCCAAGGATGCCCATCACCTGTAAATTCCCCTCAGCTCCCTGTGTTCAAACACAGGGAACTAACACTCAAAAATAGTCCAGAAACAGGTGATAAAAACAAATGTTTCAGTGGTTGTAAAGACTCCTACACACAGAGCCTTTGAACGGGCTCTGATTGCTTAAAAAGGAGCTGAAAAACACTGCACTCACAACTGATGCAAAATGATCAACGAAACAGTCAGACCTGGCTCCACAGGCAAAATAAACAGTTGCCCTTGGCAACAGGCTGCCAGGAGCAGCAAAATGGCTGTGGTCCTCCTGCGTGCCGGGTTTGTGCCACAAGCAGGGAAAGTCACGACTACTGCTGGTGCTGGTGCTCCTCTCCTCCTCCTTCCTCCTGCTAATCCGGCACCGGGGGCAGCTCACCAGGGATGCAGCACTTGTCTGCTCTCACTCTTCCCTCCTCCTCTTCCTCTGGCCTCCCTTTCTTAGGGAAGCAGAAATCTGCCGCCTGCAGCTTATTCTGGAGAAAAAAAAAAATGCTATGCACGCTAATTTACACTTCCTTTAAAAAGAAAAAAATAAATGGCCATATTATGAAATTCAGAAAAAAAAAAAAGCCTAGCCCTGGTATAAACATACATCAGTAAATTTCAAAAAGATAATCCAGATAATTCACTAGCAGAACATACTACCAAGCTTCCAAGAAGATTTTTACATGGCAAAATAAAAATAATTAAAAAAAACACTCAATGTTTCATTCTTGTTCATTAGAAAAATGTGCATAGGGGTCTGGAGAACAAGTCTTACGAGGAGTGGTTGAGGGAACTGGCCTTGTTCAGCCTGGAGAAAAGGAGGTTGACGGGAGACCTTCTCGCTCTCTACAACTCCCTGAAAGGAGGGTTGGTCTCTTCTCCCAAGTCACAAGCTATAGGAAAAGACGAAATGGCCTCAAGTTACACCAAGGAGGGAGCTTTAGATTGGGTATTAGGAGAAACTTTTACACTCGAAGGGTTATCAAGTATTGGAACAGGCTGCCAGGGAAGTGGTGGAATCACCACCCCTGGACGTATTTAAAAAGACAGGTAGACGTAGAGCTTGGCGCTTTGGCTTAGTGATGGTTTTTGTCAGTGTTAGGCTGATGGTTGGACTAGATGATCTGAAAGGTCCTTTCCAACCCAGGCAATTCTATGATTACTAGGTGCATAAACAGAGTAGTGAAGTAGGAAAGGGACCTTAGCGAGAGTAAGCTGCAGTAGAGGAAGAGGACAGTATAAATTCAGCACACAGAACCTAAACCAGCTACTTTTGCACACGCAATATTACATCAAACTGATTGTTTCCAACTCTGTTCTTGACATTTATTTTGTTTATTCTACTAACTGATGTATATGAACTAGTGTAATGCTGAAAAATGTCTGCTAAGGGCGATCATTCTTCTTTCAGTGAACGCTGAGGACACTTAGCACCTGGTAGGATAAAGACTTCATGTAGAAGAACAGATCGAGCACAACACTGCAGACTTGCAAGTTCATACTTGGTGACTCAAGGCAGAAGAACCTTGCCAAAGCAGCTAAGGTCTCATACAAGTCTCACGCCTTCATTCAATCACCACAAGCAGAGGCCTGCAGTCCTCAAGCTGTGCTTAATAACTAAAAATCATCATAACTGAAGAAAGACAAAAGCACAAATCGTAAAAAAGCTTTAACCCAAGTAGCACGTGAGAGTTGAGGGAAATTCTATTAAAACCCACTCTCCAATCTCCAGAAACCAACACAAACCAGGCAAACAAACATAATTTTGAATCAATGGTCAACTTTCAGTTGTCTCTCACTGATTAAAACAGACCTGAGCTTCTGATACCCTGATTTCAATTCAGTTACAGTAAAAAACAGACATATGAAAGCAACAACTAGTAACAAGACGTGTGGACTCTACTATTGTAGAAGCCTACTTTTGGCTGAAGCTGGTGAAAGACTTCTCTGCTGCCATGTGGAGGCCTGAGATGTAAACCTGGTTCCTCCAGCCCTAAAACCACCAAGGGGCAAAGCATCTGTACTGCCTTAGGAGCCTGGACCTGCTTCAGACTTGCTGGAAGCTGCTACTAATTCTCCTTAGTTCTCCAAAGACTTCTGCATTCACTTTACTTTTTACTCCTGCCCACTCTGGTTCTGCAGTATCGTGGCAGTGAAAGGGAATTAGTCAGGAGAGACGTACACGCACATAGTGAAAAACACGGCAAGAGGACAGACAGGAAAAGCACTAATTATTTTTCAGTCCCGGTTGTATACTGCATGATTATCTGCATATCACCCCTTCCACACAGCCGATGAGTGTCTCTAGGGGATCAGCAGGTTTCTCAAACTCTAGTTACATCCCAGAATTGTTGAGACATTAAATAAAATGAAAGAAGTTCTCAGCATATTGAAGGGCCAGCAGCCCTAACTGGCTCTAGCCTCAGGCTGTTAAGAATGAGACTGAGAGATGCTTCCAACTGCAGTGCTTTTGCTAGGGACTGAGGCTGCTTTGCTGGATCTGACCTAAGACGATAGGTTCTCACAAACACACAGATTGCCACTGAACACACACTGATCACAGTGAAGTGTGTTCAAACACACACTGGAGTTCAAAACGTAACTTTGCTCTGTCATCAAAATAGGCTACTAACGGGGTTTTATAATTTTACTTCTGGAAGACTTGTATACTACTGCCCATTTGGCCTCAAGTGTCTTCCCATTTTATAATCAAAACATTGCACATTGTAGTCTGTAGGCAACAGAACACTAAACGCATTGATGTTCCTTCCATATGTTTTTTGAATCATTATAAACCTATACAAACAATTATTTTTGGAGGAACACCATCCTCCTCCTTTAGGCACATATTAGCCAATCTGCATTTATGTATGCATCTTTTTCTATGTCAAGCCCAAAAATTAGTCCCAGGTGACATTAGTTATTCAAATGCCATTGACAGCTTCATGAGAAATTCATAACTGTGCTCACAGTGAAGGGAGGCTCACTGTGAGTCAAACAATGCCCGAGTTTGGGGCAGTTGCTACAATACATAGCTCTTTCTAATCAAGGATTACGTTCTCCTGGAGCGCTTTGCCTCAAGGAAAATAAGGCAGATTATTTTCTTCTATGAAAGAACAAATCTAATGAAAGAATTTATAACCTGACCTTAGAGGAACACACAAAAATGGAGTAAAATAACACGGAAGTTTACTTGGTGCATGCTTTCATGAACCAATTAAAATCACTAGTTGCACAACATTACAACAGATTTTCATTATATTTTACATAAGGAAGAAGAATTTCCCCATCCCCACAATTCCAGTGAATCAATTATCTTGGAAAAGGAACAAAAATACCACAAGGTAAAACACTATAAAATTAAAACAACCACATTGCACAACTATAAGAAACAAAATCAGGATAAATAAATCTATAATTGTCAAGTGCAAATACAAAAATCAGTGTTAAGTTCACTTCCAACTCACACAAGGTTGCTATCTATAGTTCATTAATGCAAAGAACTTTTATACCTATATCCTTCAAGCCAGTAGTAAAGTTACCATTACTTATCACACAATGCTATTAAAGGTTATGTATAACCTCAGTTCAGGAAAACAGCCTGGAGTTATGGAAAATACACCTAGATGCATTTCATGCATAACAACAGCTACAGGTCCAGCTAAAAAATAAATTGAAGCTTTAGATGTCCAAGCCTACGATCTTCATGCATCTTCAGGAGCAACACACAATGCTTCAGATACTTAGTTTTTCTGCCCTGACTAATTTCTATGAGAATGTATTTAATTGAGCAATGGTGAGATACTGCTATTAGTACCAAGCAAGAAAAGACAAACAGCACTTACTGTGTTCTGAGTTGGAGACAAAGGGAACAGACAGGAGAATGGGCATTTTCCCAGAGCCTAGGCAGGCTCATAAAGGTTTTATTTCCACATGTAAGACCCATATATTTGGATAATACAAACAGAAATTCAACCCAGGGCCATTTCTTTGAGACTCCCAGTGTCATAGAAAACCTCAGGATTGAGGTGAAATGTAGGAGGAGGAAATAGATAGAGCTGGGATATGAAGAAGGACCAAGTATCTCATCATCACTTCTACTGAGATGCACAAAGTCACAATGATACAGGATCTGGGAAATACAAGGAAGAGGCACTGACTTCGCTCCGACAGCTCTCAGCAGAGCTGGCTTAGCTCATCTGCCTACTGTCACAGTAGAAACCACTGGGAATAGATTTCAATATCACGAAGCATATGATGAGATACCGCGAGTTAAAAGTTCCACCGATGTGGAATTTCAAGGCATCTTTGTTTTGCTTTATTCTTTCTCAATTCAGACCAAAATGGGTTTTACACTTTCGTCTGTGACTTATTCCCATGTTGATAAATTATAATGATCACTGAAACAGCTGGATACAACAGTAAGAACAGGTGGAGAATTTACTCATCTGCTACACGTTAATAACTATAAATAGGATATTGCAAAATCAATGAAGTTTAAGGCCATATGACTTTTTAGCCATAATGTACCAAACGCTGTATAAAGTCTGGCAGCAGCAGCAATAACCAGACTTCCCTACACGTACCCAGAAGAATGCAATTTGGTACTGATTCACAGAAACAGCCATCACAGAAAAATTCAGGAAGAGAAAGAACTGAGACGTTACCAGATTTAAAAATAAGACCAGTGAAAGGGTGAAAAGAAGTGAGGATGTTTGAGAGGAGACAAAAATAGAGTTAAAGAAACTGGGGGGAAGCATAGGAAACTATTTTTAAGGTGTTATTAGCACTTACTAAGTTTGAAGTGAGAATAAAGCAAAAATTAAACATCCCACAGTGAAAGCTTACATTGAATAATTCATGAAAAGGTTACTTTTCTGAGAGAAGTGGAATCTTCATGTTTTTCTAGATCCTTGATTTACATACACGTAAGATTGTGGTCAGTATGTTTCAAATGATTAAAGCAAGGAGGGGGAAGTCAGGAAACCAAACAACCACAGGACCCTCGGCCACTTGTGAAATTTCTGTGAACATGAGTACAACTGTTTCCCTGGGTACAACGACAGCTACACTAACAGTACACTTGTGAGAACTTCAGCTGCACAGAAAACACACAAAACACATTTAGAGGCGTTCAGTTCTCTCTAAATATAAGTCTCGCTTCACAATCACAATTATCTAATCAGTAATGAAGTTGCATTGGCATGAGGCTAAGTGAAAATGAGGATTAGTCACTCTAACTCTGCTGAAGCATCTGTCAAGGATATAATTTCATAGTGGTTTTCTTGAAGACTACACTTGCCACATTGGCGAACAAGATGGATGAATTTAAAGACTGCAATTTCACTGCAATTCAGTTGCAATCAAAGAGACCATTTTTACAACTGCACTGGTAAAACTAGGTATAAATTGCCAGTGTCCCATCCTGCCACACATCAGAAAAAAGAAAAGCTGGTTTTGGGTAATCTGAATAGAAACTCTAGTCCTAGAGTCCAACCACAATGACCCAAGGCACCTGCAGTTGATAACAGTTTGGGAGTCTCTTCAGAAAACCAAAGAAACAGCAGGGCGAAAAAAAGTGTCCAGCCCCGCAACTTCCCTAGAATTAAGACACATTGGCAGAGCAGCAAGTAGGGAAGAAACTACTCTTACACCTGACCAGTCCCTGAGATACTTGGTTTAGCCCCATTCACGTACACAAATGAAAGCAAGTGTGTGTATGAAAGAATATTCCTGTAAAGTGCCAACGGCTATAACTGAAAGAAGTAGCAAATTAATACATGCATAAAAAAACTTGGAAAAATGCTAGCATGAAACCTAGATCTGACAGTATGTAACGGTAGCTGCAAGAAATGTGACACCATGGACCGAATATATTCCATGCTGGAATATAGCACAGTGACAGACACAGCACAGACAGAGCAGAGGAAGAGTTATTCAGACAGTATTCAGACTGTCTTTGGGTTTGTTGCTGATCCAGAAGTTAAAGCTCCTTAGCTGGATATATAAATTGGCAACCAAAAACAATAGCGTAACACACAGAAGTTTTAAAGTAGGTAAGTGATTATCAAAACCTCTGTTTATACATTAACAGAAATGAAACTAGACAAATGAGAACAGATGTTGTCTTGGGGCGATTATTTACCATTGCTAAATGCATAAAAGTGCAACAAATGTAGCTATTAGCATAGGAATGCTTTCATCCAGCTGTAATCTCAACATTCACTGAATTAAAAGAGAAAGGAATAAACCTAAACATATCTTTTCCTTCTCCACATTAGAAAAACATAACATACACCATGAAGACAGAAGTCTAGAGGAAGAGACCTTTGTAATGTTTACACAATCCCATTAAAAAAAACGTAGTGCCAACCACAAAGCTTACATCTTGCTCAACATGTGAACTTTAAAAAAGGCAGAAGGGTTCAGATCTAGCGATGCGGCTAAAGACCATCTCCACAAGTCATTCAGTTCATTTGATCTTAATACCTGGCGTTGCAAAATTCCTTCTTCTGCAGACTAGTCTTGTCATATTTTGTGGGAAAAAAAAAAAAAAAAAGGCAAAGACAAGACTCAGTGCAACCTCTGGAAGAGCTAAATATTAAGATATGTTATTTCCTACATCATTCTTCATTTGCTGACTCAAGAAAAAACAGTTCTGTTTCCTGAGATGTCTTAGTTAATACAGTACCAGGATAAGTGCTACACAAGATGTTGAAAATGGTCAGCAACTGGCTGCAGAAACCTTGAGTTCTGTTATTCTGAGTTAACACTGTTTTCTTCATTTCCCAGATCACTTTGAAGCTAGAATAAATTGCAGCAATAATAGATTTTCAATGAGAATTTTTTTTCTTTGACTGTGAGATGATTCGTGGGTAAAAGAATGGAAATATTGAAGACTTCGCCTACATTAAATGGAAAAAATCCCCAGTGTCATCTATCAAAATTTGGTCACATATGAATCTTTGGAACAGTAAAAGAGAGAATGCCTTGCTCATGAATCTAACAGTCTTCGCTCTACAGGTGAAGGCAGTTTTCTGCTCTTAGCTCAGCCATGTGTCAGGAAATTTCAACTACCCAAGAGCTCATCTTAAATTACACTGTTCACAGGCACAAGAAATCACTTTTTTCGATTAGTCTTAACATTTACTGTTTAACACAAACTGTACAATCTTACCCAAACTGAGACAATCTCTGGTTATTACACTGACTGCATCTTTTTTCCTTGATTTCCATGGCCTTGCTGGTATGTCATGCAATGGAAAAATAGTGTATTATCACCAATTTTTGGTACTTTGTTGCAGTACCTAGCTGTGCACAGTCCTGCACCTTGTCTGATTGTCTAAAATTAGCTACATTCAGTTTGCAATTAGAATTGTTTACCCCTGAGAACTGTACGCTATCAAAATATGTTCATCAGGTACCCGAAGAATCTTACAAAAGCTGATCTTAAACTTTTACTCATCAAAATAGACTGAGAAGCCATTTTTCTCTCTATCTAGAAGTCTGTTTATTTACATACAAATAATTGTTACAGCTTCTTGGATGCCCTTCCAACATATCAGTATGTTTTTGAACCACAGTCACAAAAGCATATGTTTCACATATAAAAAAAGAATAAATTGTCAAATACCTCCTGTTCTTTAAGTCTAGAACCACAGCATTACAGCATTCTTGTTCATCCAGGATTAATATGCCCACTACTTCATATCCCATACCGTGTGCTAGAATTCACAGCACAGTCAATGATTAACTATCTAAACTCTTTTTACTTTAAACATAAGATCATACTTTTCCTTTGCAGCAGTCTGTTATACAGCATCTCCTTCTAATGAAGAAACATTATAATTTCCTACAACAGAAATAAACAAACAAAAACAGATTTGCATATTCATTTTAGATAAACACACATAATGAAATGGTAAAATGAACCTTTCTGAAAATGTATAGACCTCTTAGCTCTGCAAAATGTAGGCAGTAATCACAAGGACAGAATTCCTAATGATTTCTGATGATTTACATTCATAGTTGCGTGAGAGTAGGATGTATGGAGACAATGAAAATTCTTCTCCCTGTAGAACACAATGCAAATTGGACAGCAAATACTCTGTATGCTGACATACAAGCAGATGGAGACTTTCTAGACTTTTAAAATCCATAGGTAGGATTGTGCTGAGCAAAATGGAAAGCAAACAGAGCTGGCAGACCAAACAGTCAAGTCAATGACTGGAAAGGGAAATGCAAAACATTGCCCATGAATGCTCAGCTTTAGAATCAAGAGCTCTGAATAGCCAGTTCAAGTCCATCTACAGCAAGTGTTATGAGTTACTGTGGGTGCAGCCACTTGGCTGAAAAAGATGGCTTGCCTTCATAAATGACTGTAAAGCTGAATTCCACTCTCGGGTATACTGGTGCATATCAGGCAAATTCTACTGTGTCAGTAAAGCTACTTCAGATTTATACAGATTTAAATAACAGCAGATGATGGGCTTTAATCTGCTACCTGATTTATAATAGCTCAGTGGTTCACACAGAAATGTTATATACCTTTACTATAACAACTGTAATACCCACCTTCTTGAATAAAGAAAAATCTGATCACATTAATCCAAACAGTATATAGTGCATGACTGCAATAAACCAACCTGCCAGCCTGTATAAACATACCAAAGAGGAAAAATGACTGAGTGGACGCAGATTTGACTACCCCGTCATGCCCACTGGCTAACTTTTCAGTGTCTGGTACTCATAGGTATTCAGGCTGATTTTACCTTTTATGAATAAAAGATAGTCAAGGGTTGTCAAGGTAATTTGCAATTCTAAGTCTTAGTGGGAAATACGCCTTTAGCTTCCATCCTTCCTCCACAACAGTTGAGCTGTAGCAGCAAGTGGCTTTAAGGTGCTTGGCTATGTCCTGGTGCAGGGGAAGGCACTCAGGTTTTGAGCCTAACCAAACACTTCCTTCCTACTCCAAGTCAATAGCTTCAGCTGGATGGAGCTGGTCCCATCACGGCCTGGACATCACTGCTTCTGGCTGTTATCTACAATTCAACCCACGAGACTGATTCTGATGTAGGATTTCAATCTCAACATAAAGCTACATATTCAATCCACATAGAAATAACAATGTCTATTCAAACTATATCTACAGCCTAATGATACATAGATCCTTTCTTTCTCAGGCTACACAACAACTAAATCTCCACTGTCAAGGTATTTGTTTTTTTAAAAAAAATTAACTTTTCTTTTTCTAAAATTGAGCTATGGCGTTGAATATTACAGAGTCTTTCTTTGGCTTGTCAAGTTAATTTTATCTTTACCATGTTAAAACTGGCTCTTCCTCAACATTGGTTTAACCTAGCTTTTTTTCCCCACTATGCTATGTCATCATCTATTAGAGATAATGAAAGAACAAACACAAATAAGCAGTCACTTAAAATAGTAATGTATAGTAATACCTCTTTCAGGCTATCTCAGAACATCTTTCAGAATTTCAATCAGATATTATAACAGAAAAATAAGTATTGCTATGAGTAATCAAAAACACAGTAACTCACTCTAACTGCGTTTTGACTGTTGAAGGACAAACTCTTTGCTATGGTAAACCAAACCAATCTCATACCGGTGACACAATTTGATGTGTTGATACGCTAAGTCTGACAATTCCTACATAAAGTTGAAGAGGACTATGTTTTTATTAAATGTGACAGATACAATGGTGTCAAGTAGCTCAGTGCAGAAAAACAAGACATTATCATAAAGTTTAGATGGACAAAAACATTAACATTCAAGTAAATTTGACTCAGAGGCAATAGCCTTCTCATCTCTGGGGAACTGAAATGGTTTCTTATAGCTATCAGAAATATAAACTGCCATAAACGGCTCAACCTATACCTGGACTAGGAGACTGTCAAAAAGGGTTGACGTTAGTATATCCTACTGATATAAAAAAAACCCAAACAGCATTGTAAAGTGCATATTTCTATAGATCTCTGCACTTGCTAGCTTTCTTCCAAAATATTCCCACATGTTTACATATACAGTAATTTCCAGAGACTGTCTTCAGTGAGATCAATGGCATTAAAGTAACCAGCTACGTACATAGGACAGGATGCCTAAATCTCTGAACCCAACTTCAAAAATTAGTAATCTAATTAGACAGG
Organism: Xenus cinereus; assembly: GCA_025774025.1. Lineage (NCBI taxonomy): Eukaryota > Metazoa > Chordata > Aves > Charadriiformes > Scolopacidae > Xenus > Xenus cinereus. Next base: position 10,362,061 of record JAOXJK010000001.1, on the reverse strand, counting down.
CTATAAAGGAGGAATTTAGAAATACTGCACAGCCATGAGTCTAGGAAAAGCGAAGCTTAACTAGGATTGAAACTGGCAAGGGACATCAAGGGCAACAAGAACAGCTTCTACACTAAATAAGCAAGAAAAAGTCTAGGCAAGAAAAATAAAGGTCTAGTGCTAAACAGTGTACAAGTACACTGTAGAAGAGCCCTCAGTACAAGAAAAACAGTGACAAACTGCAGCAACTTCTGTAAAAGGATATAAGCACTGATGAATTATTCTATAGGCAATCAGGAGAAATTTCAGTATTGGTAGTCCTCATCCTTGGGGAGATTTCAACTTCCCAGACACCTGGGAATATCATACTGCTGCAATGAGCAGGTCTTGGAAATTCTTGAAGTTTGTCACAGGCACTCAGTGAGCCAATCAGGAAAGATGCCCTCCTAGACTTGCTACATGTGAATAGAGAAGGACTCGTGGGGAATGTGATTATAGGTGGCTGTCTTGATTACAGCGATCATGAAATGGTTGAGTTAAAATTTTCAATGTAATGATAAAAGAGCACAGCAGAATTGCTACCCTGGACCATTGGGACAACAAACTTCAAGGTATTCAGGGAGCTATTTAGCAGAGTACCCTGGGAATCTGCTTTTGAGGGCTTAGGAATCCACAAGTGCCGGTCAGTCTTTAAGAACCACTTTTTAGAAGCACAGGAGTAGGCAATTTCAGTGTGTTGTAAGTCAAGCAAGTGGGGCAGAAGACCAGCTTGGCTGAACAGCAAACTCCTCATGGTGCTCTAGAGGAAAAAGAAATTGTGCAACCTCTGGAAGCGAGGTCAAGCTTCACAGAAGATTATAGCACTGTGTTTTGTATATTCAGGGAGAAGACACAAAAGGCCAAAGCTCAATTAGAGTTGAAACGGGCCAGTGTTGTTTCAGATAACAAGAAGTTAAAAGTATGTGAAGAGCAAGAGGAAGTCTAAAGACAACATCGGACAGATACTTGTTGAAGATGTTCATTCAACTAATAGGGATGAAGAAAAAGCAGAGGCATTCAATGTGGGTTTTTGCCTCAGTGTTCAATAATATTGATAGACCTTGGGCTGCCTGCTCCCCTGAGCTGGAGGACCACAAGTGTGGGAAAAGTGACTTTCCATTTGTGGACACTGAAATTGTAAGAGACCAGCTAAGCTGTGTCAGCTGAATGTTCACAAGTCCATAGGGCCGGATGGAATGCACCCCAGAATAGTGAAGGAGCTAGTGGATGTTATGGCAAAACCCCGCTCGATCATCTACCAAAGGTCTTGGGATTCTAGAGAGGTTCCTGCTAACTAGAAGCAGCCAAAGTTATTCCCATCTACAAAAAAGGCATGAGGAAAGATGCAGAGAACTTCAGACCTGTTAGCCTAAACACATTTCCTGGAAAAATCATGGAGAAGATCATGCTTAGTACTATTGAAAGGCATTTAAACAATAATGCAACCACCAGGCACAGTCAACATGGGTTCATGTAGGAAAAGCCCTGTTTAACTAATTTGATACCCTTCTATGATAAGATCACCTGCCTGGAGGATGAAGAGAAGCCAGTGGATGTAGTTTTTTTTCTAGATTTAGTAAAACTTTTAATATTCTCCCTTCAGGACAAGTTGTCTAATTGGGATGAGTGGGTTCATGGTGCACTGGGTAAAGAACTCACTGAAGGGCAGAGCTCAAAGAGTTGTAGTGAATGGGGCTACATCTGGCTGGCAACCGGTCACCAGTGGTGTTCCTCAGGGTTCAATTCTAGGGCCAGTTCTGTTCAGTACATTTACCAGCAATTTGGATGCAGGAGTCGAATGCACCATTAGCAATTTTGCCGATGATACCAAATTGGGAGGTGCTGTTGACTGTCTTGAGGGATAAGAGGCCTTGCAGAGGGATCTAGACAGATTGGAGCATTGGGCTATGATTAATGCGATAAAATTTAACAAGCCCATTCTGTACCTAGGACAGAGTAATGTTGGGCACAAGTATAAACTGGGAAAGGAGTGGCTGGAGAGCAGCCCTGCAGAAAGGGATCTGGGCGTCCTGGTCGACAGCAGGCTCAATACAAGTCAGCAGAGTGCTCCGGCAGCCAAGAGGGCAAACAACATCCTGAGGTGCATCAAGCACAGCGTAACCAGCCAGTCAAGAGAGGTGATTATCCCACTGTATTCAGCATTGGTGTGGCCTCACCTTGAATACTGTTTGCAGCTCTGGGCCACACAACCTAAGATGGATGTGAAGGTCCTTGAAGGCACTCAGAGGAAGGAAAAAAAACTGGTGAAAGGGCTGGAAGCCATGTCCTATGAAGAACGGCTAAGCACTTTGAGTTGGTCCAGTTTGGAGAAAATGAGGCTGAGGGGCAACCTCAGAGCTCTCTACCACTTCCTGAGAAGAGGACGTGGAGTGGGAGATGCTAAGCTCTTCTCCCTGGGATCCAGTGCTAGTACACATGGTTCAAAGCAGCATCGGGGATATTTAAGCTGGACATTTAGAAGCATTTCTTTACCAAGTGGGTGGCCAAACACTGGAACAGGCTTCCTAGAGGTGGTCAATGCCCCAAGCCTGTCAGCGTTTGAGAGCCATTTGGACAGTGCCCTTAATAGCATGCTTTACCTTGGTCAAGACTGAATTTGTCAGGCAGTTGGACTAGATGATCGTTGTAGGTCCCTTGCAACTGAAACAGACTATTCTAAAAGGCCACCAACATGGTTAGAAGCTAGAGAAACTTTCTTCTGAGGACATGAGGGAAAGAGGTTCATTCAGCCTAGAGAAGACTACCTGAGGGGACCCTAACAGAAGCCTAACAGTACTTATGAGGAGGTCACTAAGAAGACAGAGCCAGGCACTTCAGAGTGGTGCCCAGTGGGAGGACAGGATACCACAGACATAAATTTAAACTGAATATAATGAAAAACTTTTTTCACAAAGAAGAATTGCAAGCATTGGAACAGGTCTCCCACAGACATTATGCAGTCTCCATTCTTAGAGGCTTTCAAGACCAGAGGAAACAAAGTCCCGACCAACCTGACCTGGTCCACTGACCCTGCTCTAAACAGGAGATTAGACTAGATAACCTACTGATGTCCTCTCTAACCTCTATCATTCTGCATCCGCAATTTAAACATCTGCATTTGAGCTAGTTGTCTATGATTCCATTATAGTCAGAGGAGATCTAGTCAATACCATCAATGGAGTTTAGTCAATAATTCATATTACCAACTGTAGATGAATCACATCACATCATTAACTATATTGATTAGCTCACCGTTGAGTAAAGTTAACCTTCATGCGCTTGACCAGCTGCAGCTGTCCACATCATATACACAGTCATGAGCTCCACACATTATGTTTAAAATATCAGTTTCCAAACACAAGTTTTCCCACTGTAAACCAACCCAAATTCTTCAAAGTATCAGAACCCTGAAACTACATACATTATTTCATCAGAAAAAGCTCTAGGAATAATTTCTGGTATGGATTTACTTAGAGGAATAAGGGGGCTAAAGTTCTGCCATTAGCAATGCCTGTTACTACGTACACATTAAGGGTCAGATCAAAGAGCAGGCTCCCATCCCTTCTGCCCCTACCTTTGACGCCCCCAGCTCTCAGTGATACCAGCTGGAAGTCACAGGGCCCCAAGTACACCAACCTTCTCCAGTTGCCTTGCCCAGTTTTAAACATCTTTGTAACTCACCTGACTTCTTGGCTCAACCTCACATCTGCCTTATGACTGCAGACTTCATTGGCAATCTCCAACCGGACTGTTAGCTGAACTGTGTTACTGTCATCAAACCTGCTCTGCTTGTCCCATTTCAGATACCGTGGGACTGCATGCCTCATCAATGAGGTCACTGTCTTGCTGTCACCCCCAGCTCCCTTGTTGAGGAGCCTGGTCGTGTTGACTGCTGACAGCAAAGAATTCAGTAGCATCATCACTAATACAAATGGAGGCATAAATGATAAATGTGTATTAGGACTGACTCAGACTCTCAGACGTCTTGTTGATCTATTCAGATGCAGCAATCCATGGAGCCATAGGTCAAGTGCTACTTCAAAATTTATGCCTTCAGAATGTTCTTTAACAGTACTATTGCTTCAAGATGCCATTCCTCCAAATTGTTTTTTTCCTCCTCCTTGCAAAAATATGCATAGACTAAAAACATTTTTAATGTATTTGCTTATAAGAAACATGCTGTGATGTCTTCAAATATAACTCCCTCTCTCCAAATAACATAAAAATCTAATCTCACGTTTAGGAAAGCTTGAGACAAGATCCAAAATGTACTGAGCAATCATCAAAAAGCTCCTACGATATATTTCCTTTTCTCACTTTAGCAATTATTGGTATGTGACTAAGGTTTCTAATCATAAACAAATTATATATTTTCAAAAGTTCTCCATTTACGCACTAAATCATTGCACATAGAGCAGTAAACCAGCATGCATCACTTCAAGTGATTGTACCACATTAGTCACCTTCCTAAAAGATTTCATTCATCATAATGGTCTTTACTCAGGAAGAATGAAATGTCACCTACATTCCTAATAAGTTTTCTCTTTCTTTTAGAATAGCTCAATCAAGTGGACTGAGCTCCTTACAGAGTAAGTCACTCCTTCAAAGGAGTGAAACAGAGCAGGACTCTACCCATAAGCAGAAAGCTGAAGTAGGTCAGATTACTCATGAGAAAGTTTATTACTTGCAAGACTAAGGCTTGAACTGTTTCCAAAATTCCGTGAAAACTGTTGCAATTTTGGAAATGTAACATTCAGGGTTCTAATGCCATACCTTTGAATATATCTGGAAATAACTACTGACAAGACCCAAAGTTTTGCACTTACCTAATCAGTTTGCCTAATCAGCTCTGGAATCGTAAATGCCACTATAAAGCTCTATTCCCAGAGACAGAATGCAAGCACTTAAACCAGTACCTTAGTTCTGCTTCTGTTAGTTCTCAAGGCTGACTTGTTTCAGTCAGATCCTCTCAGACAATACATTCTACTAATGTAGTAGACTACTAATGAGAAACTTATTTCTCTACTAATTGTCTACTAATGAAAACCTTACTTCCCTCAAATTGAACAGTCACTACATGATGTTGATTGTCCAATGCTACCCTCTCTGAAATCAGTCATTTCCAGCAGCTCCTGTGAAGTAAATCAAGGAAAATGACATTTATGTTACCTATTTGGTTAATTTTGAGACTCCTTTCTTCTAAAAGGCATCACTGAGACTTTCAAAATTTACTTCAGCTGCCTCAAATAGACGAGGAATATATTTTTAAGAGCCTGAGGAGCTTCAGCTGCATGACAAAAGTAAGATATATTCTTTCTGATAGTAATGTCTACAAATGTCTTGCTCTTTTGCCACAATTCAGCTGACTAGCAGAATTTATCTTACAGTGTTTTGTAATCATCCATTTTTTACTGGTTTAGAGCTTTAATGTCTCCAACAGGGGCCTAGACCAGTGGAAGTCAGCAATAAAAATTCCTGATCAATCAGAATTAAGTGAAGAAAATCCATGACACTTGAGGTCGAAGAAATCTAATCCACTACCACTCTTAATTAGGTAACACCATCCTACTTATTTTTACTAATAATCTGTTTATGGAAGTTCTATCACTTATATAAGGAATCTGCACAACCAACCACATTACTCATATCACATTCTCAAATGTCTTGCCAAACCAAAATTATCCCTAACTCCTTCCCTTATCTCACCTTCCAAATTACTTCAACAGGCTCGATGGGACCATGGTGACAGCCAGCCTGTCAGAGAAGCAGGTGCAGTGGGACTCCAAAGTGTATCGCCTTCTCATGGGCCAACAAACAGAGAAGAATTTACCTGCTCTGTGCCTTCCCTTTCCTTTCCTACACGTCTCATAATAATTTAAATACATCTGTCAAGTTTAGAAGCTGTCAATGTCTTGACTTTTTGACCTGTAATGAGGACTGATGGCCACTGCATAAATTAATGCAGTGTTTTTTCTAGTGAGCACCCTCCATGTAGCACTTACAGACTGACGTTTCGCTTTTAGTAGCTTCTTGTGCAAAGGAGGGGTTTTAAAAATTGGATAGTGTTAGGAAAGACTGTCTTCAAGAACTGATTGCAGGAACTTCATAACCTATAAACTCCATGGACTCCAAGGAAAAAGCCTGATTAATTAAATTGATCAATTTGTGACTGATCATTGAAATCCACCCCTGTGACTGACAATATGCATGTCTTTCTGTCTTTATCTTTGTAGGTCATGCATAATTCAAGCATACGCTGCTTACACTTTCCTCACTTGAAATTACATTAGAGTGCTCATTTGGGATCTAAATCAAAATCTTATAAGAAAGGCCCTCCTGTATTCTTCCCTTCTATGCACTGCAATGTCTTACTTGATTCCATTCTGCTCATATATATATATATATATATAAAGGCTTCAAAATTAAGCATCCAAGCATTGAATAGATCAGACTCCTCACCCTTTTGACTGAAAAAGGAAACAATTTCACCAAAATTAAAAAGAACTTGCAGTAAGGTAAAGCAACGATTTAGAGTCTTCATTGGAAACTAAATGGCTTACAAAATGTGCATATAAATCTTTGAATGAATCATTTGCAATGAACCTCTGCACTCCCCTACATTTGCCCCCTCAAATACATAAGCCTGCATTGTATCCTAACCACCATAAAATCCAACCTTTAAAAGAGAACATGCAAAACCACACACCATCTGCAGATACATAAGGAAGTGAAATTCAGTACGAATCTATGCATTTGAATCTCTGTATACGTCCATTATTTTTATGATGCTAAGAATAGATAGCACAGAGACTGAAGCCCCAAGCTAAATCATGACAGAGATAATTTAAGAGCCCTTCTTTTCAATACTTTCTTACAAATAATCCCATCTACCATATTCTACCATGCTGAAGAAATGGCATTACATTTGGTACATTCAGAAGACAAAAAATATAACTGCAAGGAAATACACTTACGTTAACAGCTGATCTTATTACTTTTTATTACACTAACTTGCAAATAATCATTTTTCTGTCAGCACCTTCTTCTTTCCACTTGTCTAGTTTCATTTCTCTTAGTGTTTTAAGAAATGGGTCTTACTTTTTGGTAATTAAATAAAATGAGCTGTTCACACGTTTAACTTCACTATCAAGTAGAAAATAGGCAATAACTGCTTTAGAATGGTTGAAAATAAAAGGTGGAGAAAAGGGAATGACACTATAGCAGTACTAGTGTCTTGACCACAAATTTCAAGGTGTATCTCTTCTCAGACAGATTCAGTGCAACAGACTTGAAGTCAAGTGCAGAGAAATAAGTGATGCCAAGGAAACAGCAGATGAGATCTGTCAACAGAAATAAATATTTTTATCTGAATGCAAACTGTACATGAGACATAAGTTCAAAAATGTGAAAGAACTTAGAAGGTGTACCAGGGAAATTACTAGTTTCTAACAACTAGTACCTGACCCTACTTTATCAACGGATACATATTTTGTATTTAGAAATTCAAAGTATGACCTTCTCAAAACAGTGTCAGTCTACTGTCATTCCTTTTCCTTTTTACTGAAGGAGTTGCATAAATAAGATTCTAACACATGAAGAGAGGAACCTGTGCAGAGGAAACTGATGTGCCATTGCAAGGACACCTTGATTTCTCCCGTTTTCTAATATAGGCATACGAAGTTTAGCACTGAAAGGAATTAAATGCTTTTCAATGCATTTTTCAACGATTCCTCACAGAATCGTAGCCACTTTTTCTACGATGTATGTAAGCAATAGGAAACTAATTGAAATGGATGTTAATACCCTACAATACACACAGAATTAATCCAAATCATAAGGATAGAACAAATCAATTGGAATAAAGCAAACTGAGGGAAAAAGCCATCCAAGTGCTGCAATCGCTACCAGAGCTTCAGAGTTCATAAAGAAAATTAGCGCAAATTTTTATAGACATGCTCTAAAATTGATATCCTGCATGCTGATGAAGACCCAAACATTTCACCCTGATTCGTTATAATTATAATAAAGCAATAATTATTTGCTATTAGTTATGAATAACATACAGAAAAAGTGGAATTTATAGTATCTGCTCTAGTAGAATTTCACTCTAGTGATGATACATTGATTCTGATGTCATATCCCTGGATTTAAAAAGCAAATGACAACTTAAGTTTTGAATAGCAAGTTTAGATCAAAAAATACAGATAAAGTGCTCGTAGGAAATAATTATTTATATATGGACAAGTCATCCAAAGAAAACATCATTTAAGAGCATGAAACTCCCCATAAATCCTGTTAGAACAAAGGAATTAACTGTTTTCACATACACAAAGGTTCAGAAAATATAACATTACTGAATAAATTTTCATTTCAGCACACTCCAAAGGTCTGTAAATTGCAAGGTGTTTTTTAAGGCCTCATATTTTACAATATGCATATACTATTTCAAGATTCAACAATGCAAGTTCTGCAACTGCCAGTCAGTCACACACTGTTGAAGTTACCTAATTAACCCTGCATTTCTTTTTCCCCCACTGCCTTCGAGCAAAAACAGACACTTAAAAAAATGAAAGTCTTTAACATAAAAGATGACAAAAAGAAGCCTCACAGTTAATAAAAGAAAATAACATAGGTTCAAATATATGGAGAGAGGATTGATTTAGGAGGAGGAGAAAGTAGAAAGTGGGGTTTAGCTGAACTGATTTGATTATAAATATTCCAGACATGCAGATCAGGTTCAAAATTCAGGTCCTGGAACATCATGTGAAATTTTAGCTTGGATTCTCAAGCTCGACATGACCCAGCAATGTGTGCTCACAGCCCAGAAAGCCAAACATAGCCTGGGCTGTATCAAAAGAAGCGTTCCAGAGGGTCAAGGGAGGGGACTCTGCTCCTCTGCTCCAGTGAGACCCCACCTGGAGTACTGTGTCCAGCTCTGGAGCCCTTAGCACAGGAAAGACAAGGACTTGTTGGAGCAGGTCGAGAGGAGGGCCACAAAAATTATCAGAGGGCTGGAATACCTCTCCTATGAGGACAGGCTGAGAAAGTTGTGGTTGTTCAGCCTGCAGAAAAGAAGGAACAGGGCACACCTTATTAAGGCCTTCCAGTACTTCAAAGGGGCTTACGATAAAGATGGGTAGGAGGAACTCTTTATCAGGGAGTGTAATGATAGGATGAAGGGTAACATTTAAAATGAAAGAGGGTAGATTTAGAACTTAGGTTAGACATCAGGAAGAAATTCTTTACTGTGAGGGTGATGAGACACCGGAACAGGTTGCCCAGAGAAGCTGTGGATGCCCCATCCCTGGAGGTGTTCAAGGCCAGGCTGGATGGGGCTTTGAGCAACCTGGTCTGGTGGGAGGTGTCCCTGCCCGTGGCAGGGGAGTTAGAACCAAATGATCTTTAAGGTCCCTCCCAACCCAAACCATTCTATGATTTTGTTCTACCCTTCACTACATTCTGCCAGCATGGTACTGTGAGACACAATGTATGTGTGTTCTGTGTCCTTGCATGTAGTATGAGAATTAGGGGAGGCAAGGGGCAAAAGGTGTGCTTGAATACTTGCAATATCCTGGGTTGCATTAGCTAAGAGCACAGCTAGCAGGCCGAGAGGGGGAATTATTCCCCTGCACTCAGTACTGGTGGGAGAGTGCTGTGTCCAGTTCTGGGCTCCCCAGTACATAAGACATGGAAATACTGGAGCAAGTCCAACAAAGGGCCATGAAGATGATTAAGGGACTGAAGCATCACTCATACAAGGAGAAGCTGAGAGAGTTGGAACTGGCAAAAAGGAGCCTGGAGAAAAGAAGGCTCTTCTCAATGTGTGTAAATAGCTGATGGGAGAGTGGAAAGAAGATGAGGCTAGAGTCTTCTCAGTGGTATTGAATGAATGGACTAAAATTCAATTTGGCATAAATTCAAATACCTGACATTCTATTTAAACATAAGAAAATACTTTAAAAAAAAAAAAACAAAAAACAAAAAACAACACAAAACCAAAACACAACCAAAAACAAACAATGAATGTGGTCAAAGGTTGCCTAAAGAGGTTGTGGAATCTCTGTCTTTGGTAACATTCCAAAACTGACTGTTCCAGAGAAACCTGCTCTAATTGACCCTCCTTTGGGCAGGGAGTTGGTCTAGACAATCTGTTCTGTGAATCGTAGATGAAGGGAGCTTCACATCAAACGTATCTACATTTCATCCTGGAAAGACAATCAGGAGCAAACGCAAATGTGCCCAAGGAAATCACCAGGGAAAATGCACCATGCCTCAGGCCAACCCCTGGAGCAAAGCAATTCACCATGTGTTAAAGCAGAATCATTCTTGATTCCAGTTACCAGTAACATATAGAAGAAAGGAGGGGGAAGGGAGAGCATGAATTTTACTGAAGCCTCCAATTATGACTGTGACTGATCATAACACGTTATGGATTCAAATAAATGTTCCTCTAGCTTCGCTGTGCATTATGCCTCATGAAAAAGCATTGACCAGATTTGTCGTTTGAAGGATGACATAGCACTAACACAATCCGTACAGGTTTGAAGAAAAAGTAGCACAGTTGAAATATTTAAAAGGATGCCAAATCAAATGAGAGATTATGTTTTGATCAGGAGATGCTTCTGCTGATAGGTGATATAGGAGAAAAATGGCAGCACTCTTTCCCTTTAGAGGTCTGGGATAACAGTGTAATTGAGTCCCAGCTACCCTGGGCACAGGACTTTAAAAATTCACTACGCAGCACAATACCAGTGTTCTTGGCTCAGACATGATTCAGGACAGAAACAGAAGCACATTGTAGGTCAGCACAAAGGTGTACGTACAGAAGGCTGCGAAAGAGGCAGTTCTGTTTTACTTGATCTGTAATGAGTATGAAGCCTACACTTTCACAGTCTTACAAATGGCACATCAACCTCGAGCCACCTGAAGTAGATACAAAATTGAATTTCCTTTTTAAGAAAATTTAAACTAAAACTTTGTTTTCTTCAGACTTCTTGCCTTTCTGTAGTTAAAATTAAACACTACAAAAATGCAAATGGAACTGTAATCCAATGTCCAGTTCTGACTGTAAAAGCAAAGTGGAAAACAACTCTATTACAAGACCCTGAAAACACTAGCCAGAGAGTATGTTGAATCCTTACTGCTTTAGCCAGTTTTCAGTGTAAAATAGACTTGTGATCAACCAAAATATTTCGTGCATATTTCAATACAATAGCATTTAAGAAATATCAAGTATTTCAAATATTCCCTTTTTTTCCTAATTCAAAAGTAAGAAGACAGCATGGGAAGTTAGGTATGTGCTCAGGTTGGTTTTTACGCAATATGTCAAGAGTTCAATGTTTCAGTGAAAATTCCAGTTAAATTCCTTTGGGAAAACAATATTTATGTAGAAATTGATGGGCCGATGTGTTGGGGGAAGAGTGGGGAGGGAGGGGAACAGGAACAGGCTTATCTGACAGCTTTTCCAGACAGTAAAGGACTTAGCATCATGTTCTAAGCATACAAAGATATAATTAATAACTAGTATCTTGAAGACAGTAGTTACAAAAGAGTTTGTCAGCATTTAGAAAGAAATATGCATCTTTACGATTTCTTCTTATAGAAAAGAGGAGATATAAAACTTAAGAGCAATTACAAAAGTGACACTTCTAAAAGATTCAGAGATTTGTATTGATGACAACTGAGAGGATCAGAGTTATGTCATCTCACTCATAATTTGCAGATACATTTAAAGTATGACACAGTAAAGCAAAACAATCAACCAAAAAACCACAACAATATACTCCTTCTGGAAAGGTCAGGAAAATGTTCAGAAATCTCAACAAATTGTTGAAATATTATAAAAATGCCTGCAGGTTTTAGCCCAATTATTCAGGTATCCACTAGGATATAAAATCTCCTCAAAAAAAGTAGCTACATTTGTTAAAATAATATATTTAAGGGCAAGATTTCTTATGCTTAGTTTCTAATCTCTGTACATGACAACTGGACCGTTTCCAATGTGAAGGCTGTTTGCTAGGGGGGGAAAAAAAAAAAAAAGATTACTAACCTAGAATTACTAAAAACAGAAGACCACCATATGGTCTTTCAAGTCTTGTCCTTAGAAGCCTAGGTTACCTCACTGTCTGAGTAATTTCATTAACCTCCAAAACACAGATGGAAAACTATCATACCTCATCATTCCTCTCAGTGAGTGTTCTGCTCTGATACAGCCTACTGGCTGTTAAGGTTTTTTTCTAGTGACTGCGAAAATATATACATATCTCTCCTTTTTTTCCCCCCAAATTCACTAGCATTTTCTACAAAATTCAGTCAGAATAGTTTAGAGGCGGCTAATCCCCCTCTTCAGCATCAGTCCATGACCTCCTGCTTCAAATGCTGCTAGACAGCATCTCAAACAGCTTACTGGCATGAATCTAATCTCCTTTCCACAACTATATAATGGCTTAGGCTCCCCTCAGTCTCCATCCTTACTCTTAGTAATACTGGAGAAATCAATTTAAAATATAAATAATATTACATCTAAAGCCAGGTTTTTTTTCATTCTGGTCCACTGTACCATATGCATTTCAGAAATATTAAAAATAATTACTGGCCACTGTCATTTTAAACTACAAATTCTTCCCATTACTCACGGAGAAGTACTACTATGTAACATACAAAACAGGAATCAGAAAAGTGCCCCATCTTGTCCATTTCTTCTCTTTGTTTACCCTTTATGGTTTAATTAATTTTTTTTACTGCTGGTGACAGATCATGCAAGCATTTAAATATTGCAAAATGCCTTTCACTACATTTGTGCACCCATTAAGTGTGAAATCACCACACAGCAGTGGCAAAAAAGTTATTTTTAAACTTGCTTTGTGGAAAATGTTGACCTTTCTTTACTAATGTACTGTCATGGTGTGGCGAACATTAGCCTTTTGGTCAGCAAAAGCATGACACGAAATTTTAAACATATGCAGTAATCGGAACTTATTAACTGCTGTAATAACATGAACAGTTTCATTCTGCAAGAAATAAGATCACAAAATGCAGGCAAATTTTAGATTTACAATATACTGTCTTTTCAGAATTTTAGAATCATAGAATAGTTAGAGTTGGAAAGGACCTTAGAGACTTTATTAAATACTCAACTATCTATCTGTCCTAGTAATCCAACCATTACTTCAACAAATATCCAGTGAAAAATATTCTGTTTTCAGATACATAAAAATCCTCAGAGATATTTTAAAAAGTGCCATTACAGCATTTGTTTCTTGAAAGAGCACCTGCTCTTTATATTGCTAGAATAGAAAAAAAAAAACTTAATTTGAAGCTCCCCCTATAGTGAATCTATCAGAAGACCAAAACGTTGCAAAGGTTCTGATAAAAAGACAAATGCTTTCTGCTTTTATGATCAGAGAAGTTTTGACAGTGTCTGTACATATCATTAGTGTGATCAGACAGTAAGTAATATCTTACTAAGGTATCTCACCTGGGCACTGAAAAAAAAACTGAGGGACTTAAAATCCATTAGGTATTGTCTGTTTGCTTAATAAAATCTGGGAGTGGGTCAAAATGCTTTAGGCTCATTGGGTCTTATCAAGAAATTAACTAAATCTCACCCCAACATTTAAAGTCTGTAAATTAAGCATTTTTATTTCTCAATAAAACCTGAACAAAAGTATATTATTCTGTAATGGAAAGAAAAAGTAAAGTATCTTTATCTCAGTAAAATAAAGTATCTTTAAATTGTTATTATAAATTTCACCAGAAAATTTGAAAGTTAGATCCAATTAATATCAGCTGAGCTTTCAGAAGACTTCTTTCTCATTTAATAATGGGACACCAACCAAATTTCTAATGAAATAACAGAGAAGAAAATCACCTGGCTCAAGGCCAGGTCAGTAATTTTCCTGATTATCTCTTTTAGATTTGTGACTCCAGCTTGACCCTCACTAGTACTCTAGTCTATAAATTGTCTGATTTCCTAATGGCACAGGAAAAAAAAAAAAGTAAGCCACACAGAAGAATCAACACTGAAAACTCTACGTTAATCATTCACCTGAGCATTTTACGTTTCAAGGGTGTAAAGACATCTAAAGATGAAATAGATGCATACAGGGTAAAGAAGTCATTGCATATGAATTCCAACTGGACGAGGAAAATAGCCAGCTCGACAGGAACTGTGTGTGTAAACATCCCTTTGGATTTCACACCATCAGTGGCCATTACCATCATTAATAAAAGCCATCTGGCCTTGCATAGCTTTATGTCTATATCTCATCTTTTGTTTCAATAGTATTTATCCATCCTTGGAGTTCATTCTGAGAGGTAATTTGGAAACTTTTAGAGGCCTGAATAAAGAAAACAAACAGCAGGCAATTAATCATGGTAATAGTGCTTCCAAAGGTCACACTATTACTTTGAGCAATGATACCAATCTTTTTCACTCCTCGAATTTAATTCTAGGGGAAGAAAAAAAATAAAATCCTTAATTTTATGGTCATAACTACTGGAAAGAAAAATTAACAAGAATGCAGTCTCGTAATTAATGCCTTGACTAGTAACCGTGGAGATTTAAGAAGCCTTGCTTTCAAGTAATGACCCAAGATCATCACGTTCAGAAGTAACCATCAAAACCTGACTGCCAAAAAATGAAACTGCATTAGTGTATAACTTGCTTTGGACCAAGTAGACCTACTGAAATGCACTTGTGAGAAAGTAAGGATGTTTTCATTTCCCTCTATGGTGATAGTGAATTCAAACAAAACTAGCACAGGACATCTATTAGTTTATCTGGATGTAGTGGGCTTACTCCTGGCTTCGCTTCCTCTGTTGCAACTCAAAGTGTGCAAACTTGTGGGGTCTTGGAGGAGAGAATGGCTCGAGCCACATGCAAAAGACAGAAGTTCAGGCCTCTGGAGAAACATCAGCTCAAACTAGGGGTTTTGGAACATGGCTTTAGCTGAGGCATCGAAAGATAGAAGTTCCTAACATATACTTACAAGTATTGTGGACAACTCAAGCCTCTGTCTTTAAGCAATTAAATACCAATGCAAATGTGCATACCAGAAGTGTAAGTCTGTTGATGAAGCATAAGCTCTTCAGTCTTATCTCAAAGGTGAATTGGGGCACTTAATGTTTTTTTTTAAATCTTTACCTGTGTTCACTGTTGACTAAATCGTACATCAAAGGGTCATTCCATATCATCCCTTTCATTCTGTATATACACAATATATGTGTTTCACAGGAAAAACGGAAGGGGTGAGTTGTTCTGCTATCAAAAATATTTCCATTTTACTGTTGTTTCTATTATGCATATTGAGTTAGTTAAACAGGAGAAGTGGGATACTTCATTTAGAGTTGAATTAACCTCATTCTGACAGTCGAGAAATGCACTGGGGTTTTTAACATCTAACATGCCCTCTTTTTCAATGCCAGATTTTATCTTTCAAAATAATAATTAGTAGTAGTTTTAACATTTTCTCAATTATCAAGGCTTATCATTTAATGGATAAAATTTCCATAAACGTCAGCGAATACATTCTGTAAGCCTGTTGTGTTCTGTATTATTTGGCTACTGTTACTAAACAATAATAGCATTCACTTTCTTACAATAAAAATTTTAAAAGGAGCTTTAAATATAAAGGAAGAGGGGAGAGGCAGAGAAGATAAATTATGCAACTGAAAGGAGTGGTTGCTTTTCTCTTTGTATCTTAAGTGCAAGTTCTTCTTCACTGTATTTCCCAGACACCATCTGTTTCCAAAACAACCCACCACCAAACATAACAGAAAAGATAGGAACTTCTAACAGGAGTTAAACCTGCCAGCTTGCAGAAGGGTCCGAGCTTTCTCAAATAGGAAAAACATGATAGTACCGAGCTGTTAATAAATTAAGGACAAGCAATGGGTGTCATCTCAGATGATGCAGTACACCATTTTAGATATTTTCACTAGAATCACAGAAGGTTCATTACTTTACAGTGTCCTTGCACATTTGCTTTAAGAAGTCCAAATATGGGCATTTAATAGCAGGGTTCATTTCACTTAGGATAGGTTGGGGAGGGGTTAATTATTTTTTTAAAGACTACTATTAAAACCTGAATAATGGGTCACACCTGCTGAGGGCCTCACTCCGTTTGCAATTAGGTATCAGTGAAAGTCTGGAAAAATAGAAACTGCTAGAATTGTTTACAGCAGGGAGCCACGTGTGCTCGTACCTCTTCCATAGGATTTCTGGAGGACGTACAAGAACCCAAGATGTATTCAGGTATATGACAACATGCCACAACAAGAGAGACTTTTATCAGTTCCAAAATGCTGGAACTGTGACTTCTAGAAGTTCTTATTGGAAGAGCAATGTACCATTTTTAACCTGTTTTAATGATAGCACTGTGCTTACTTAGAAAATGAGTTTATCTTTTTGCTTTTCTCTCTCTCCATGGTACGTAAGGAGAAGAAAAAAATATATATATTTAGTTTGGTCTAATAAGTAACAGTGGGAAAATAAGTTATCAGAAAAGCACACAAATTCTTTTGGTGAGTTATACATCAATGTTTTTAAAAGATCTAAGAAAATGGGTGGGACAGCAACCATCAAGGTCACTTGTTTATTTTAGACTCCTGCTTATAGATTCCTGCTTTCACATCCACCCATGTCAAACAATTTCATACAGACAATATTTTTCATAATAAACATATTAAGAAACATCACTCTATGTGAAATTGTTGATACTATCTATTCTGATCACATCTCTAACAGATTACATCTTTTTCAAACAAGAAATCCTTAGCAGGTCTGAGATACGATGTCTTTTCTGCCCTTCGCAGTCCTCCCTGTCCTTCTCCTTCATACAAAAAAATTCTCTCCTTTCTGTAGCCCAAGTAATTTATTTCACACATGGAACATTTTTTACTTCCAATTACCCTTCCAGATAATTTTATAGCTATCAGTAGACTAAAAGGTGCTCCTGTTGTTCCCTTGGAAGTTCTATTAGATTAGATCCATTAGCAGACTCACATAAGACACACATTACATTTTGAGCTCTCTCTGTTTCTAACATCTGACTCTATTAAGATGTTATTCTTTCTTGTTGCCCATACAGAGTCTACAAATTTGGATACGTTAGTTTTCCTTAGCTTTGTTTTTAAACCTTCTTTTTTTTTATTTTACTACTACGTTAATTTATCACAGGTTCTATACTCCTGCCCCTGCTGCTTCAATACACTTAATTACATTATAGGCGACCATCTCTGCTCCTGTTCAATATTCTGAACAGCTTCACTGAGTTTTAAATGCACAAAATGGTCGTTGCCACACACTTCATTTCTGGCTTCTGCAGTTGTGATCCTGTGCTTTGTTACTAAAAATAGAGCTGCTTCCAACTACCTGAGCTGGAAAGCTAATTACAGAGCTGGTAAACACTGCTCCTCCCTATTGAGCAAATGGCAGAATAAGGAGTCTGCTAATGCACTGGGGCGCACATGGTCCTGTGGGTCTTTGAAATCTATCAAGTGTCATTTATTTAATCATCTGTGGCTGTTTGCTTCGTGGATAAATTACTATTTAAGTAAATAACTGTTTGACTGTTGGATCAACAAATCAGGGAGAAAAAGAACAATCAGCCCATTTTAGGAAAAAGTATTCTAGCCTAGTTCTCAGCTTGCACAAATCAGAATCATTTCATGGAAATAAGTAGCATATTGTTGATTTAGACTAGATAAAAGTCTAGTTCTCTTTTTTTCTGCAGAAGAGGGGTTATTAGAGGACTGTTTGCAGCAGCTTAAAGACTTTTTTAAAAGTTATTTCTGTCATATCCAGGCAAGAACAAACAACTGTCACTGTAAGAAAGCACCTTATTCCCTTAAAAGTACTCTCAGCCATTCCTGCGATATAGAAGCACGTTGCCTGGAAGACATTCCCTGCTGAAAGATCTTAAGGTAGAAGTGCCCACAGAGTTTAGATGCTCCTCTGTCGGTGAAACACTGGTTTCCTGGCTCCACCCGACTAATTCTTACCATATAGCCCAATAAAAGATTTGTTTGCAAAAACGTTTCAGCCATCACTCAGTCGATAAAACTAATTTTCAGACATTATCGAGGCAACAATATATAGATAATACATAAGCAATTGTTAGAATCACTCTGATACAACTGCAGCCCCAAAGCAAAACTGTAAAAATACACACTACATTTGTTCATCCAAAAAACTTTTTGGGGCCAAGAGGGAATATAGCCTTATGGAATTATAATTTTTCCTTTGAATGCACAAAATAGGAATAGAAGAATCTGGTAGAAAACCACCAGAAAGACCAATTTTTAAAAGCATTTCTATTTCTGCTTCCTAACGCCCCAAAAAAGGGACAAGCAAATAAAGATCACAAGACTGTACTCAACATGTTGGAAAAGTTTGGTGGAGGAAAAGAGTACGCTAGTGAGCACAAACTACTTGCTTGTCATAGTGTTTCTATCATTTAACAGGTATATAATAAATATACAGTGCATAAATGGACAGAATTGCTATCTGAGGTTAAATACATTATTAACACAGCTCATTTGGGAGAGGAGAAGATGAGCTCCCTCTTCGGTCTCCCATCTTCATAAAAAGGAAGTCAGGCTGTCCTCAGCCAAGCAAACTAAATCCTACTCTCAAGTAAAAGCTGTTTGCCAAATTTTAGCAAATATGATTGGAAAAAAAAGATGCCAAGATGGAAAACTGCGGACAGAGAGGTAAGTGTGCAGCATACGGAAAAAGAAAATGCAAGAAGGAGCCAAAAAGAAGAGACAAAGAAAGGCATTAGGAAGTCAGACTACAGAAAATCAATAGTATTTCAACTCTGCATATTCCAAAGAATGGAGACGGAAAGAATCCTCTGGGAGTAACAGTGATGAGAAAAAAGAAACAGAACACCAGCCTTCTCATCTTAAACCAAAGAAATACAGAGAGGAAGAATCTATACACCACAAGGCAGTCCCACACCATCACACTTAAGTCAACTTTGAAGGAGACAATTCATGCACCAGGACTTGCACATTTTAGCATAGTCTCACTAGAACCAACACATCTGGTTTCCATGGTATTCTGTGGATGCATACTCAAGTGCCTCTAGAGAAAGTCATACACATTTTTCACATTTAAAACCCAAATAAGTGCGTGTCTATACATGTGTGTGCGTGTACAGGGCAGGGGGCTGCACAGTGATGAAGGAATGTAAGTGCTTGATGGAATTCAGTGCACAAGCAACATTAAATCAGTTGAATCCTGGCTTTCAATCACTGATCAATCTTCCTGTGTTTTCAGACCTACCTTTCCGACCTAAATGACCACAAGGACAGTAAACAACATATTCATCAGTTAGATAAAATGTGCTTATGATAGTAGGACAAATACCTTTCAAATGACAGTATATTCCAGAAAACAATCCACACACCAAAAAAAAAAAGCATACAAAGACAACACAAGCAATATTTTCCTTGCAACTTGCTATCTCTCCCAACATTAATTCTCACCTTATGGCAGAGATGTGATAACCTTTAACCCTGGGAGCCATTTCTAATTTATTCATTCAGATTTCAAAAACACAACCCTGACAGCCACTTTCCTCATGTGCTACGCAGAACAAATTACACATTTAAATTGCTCACAAGTATTTTATGTGGTCTGTTGATTTGAACATGCTAAATTGATATAGGTGTTTTGAAAGGTGTGCCTCCACCTTTCTGTGAAGCTAGTATAAAGTTTCCAATTCCCTTGCCAAAAAATCACAAGAAAGGAAGGAGGGTAAAAACACGGAATGTGAGGAAACTGTTGAAAATCAATTGCTTAATTCTTTTAAACGTAAGTTTAAATTGGATCTGTCTCAGGCAGTCATGGAAAAGGCATGTTCACACTCCTTGATGAAGGAAGTAACTTTCTGAATCCTACATTATTCACACCAAAAAAGTTACATATTTCACCACACAGGTATCACTTCAACTGCAGCCTTCCTAATGAGTACATCAGCATGTGCAATGACTCTAGAGGCAGAATGAGATTAATGGAATAAATTTAGGGATATATCAAACAGGAGGGAAGGGGAATAACTAAGCATTAGCACATTCCTTCATTCAATAATTGTCTGAATCAGGGGTATTGATTAAAGAACCGAACTGAAAGTACAGTAGCAGCACCAATTTCAAGAGTTGACAACCATTATTAACTATCTTTTTATGCCTCAAAAACCTAGCAACCAGCCACACCAGACTGCCCTAATCTGCAGAAAATTCATCAGAAGTACTTTCCCACTACTGACCAAGTTTCATACAACACAGATACTAAGTTTTAAAAGCCCTCAGATGATAAAACTCCAATTTTTCTCAACAATTCAATAGCTGAAAGTCAGCTACAGACTGGTCTTCACAGCACAGGGAGCCTGCAGGTAAAAACACAGGGTAAATACAGACTCCATCACTTACCTCAGCTATGTGCGGCATTGGGTTAAATCCACAGAGATTGCACACAACTTTCTTGCACTCCGTACAGGTATTAAAGTTGGGGGGATCCTTAGAACCAATATTTAGTCCAGTTTTACAAAGGGGACAAGACACTTTAGGCTCGCTGGCTTTCTCCGGTTCCGACAGCCCAGCAGGTTTCTTAGCTTCAGCAGCCTGAGGCCTGCTATCTTTAGCCAAACCAGGTTTCTTTTCTAGATCAGATCCTTTAGTTGTTGAAACACTATCTGCTTTTGATGGCTCCGATTTTTCAGACGTAAGAGGCTTGGCTTCTTTCCTTACAGGAACAGCTTTTGGAAGAGGCTGAGCCTGAGCAGCCTCTTTGGGGGCTGCCTGAGAGGCCGGAGGCTGCGACGGAGGCTGGGGCTGCTTCGCTGCAGGACCAGGCGGAGGGGGCGCAGATGTCTGAGACCCCGGCTGACCCGCTGTGGAAATTAAATTGGAGGCCTGGCTGAAGATCGAAGCTCCAAATCCAAACAGTTTCCCAGTAACTGTTTCTTGTGGTGTTGTAGGCTGAGGCTTAGGGGCATCAGTGATGCCTCCCAGATTAAGGCTGAAACGCCTTGATTGCTCAGGAGTTTTCTGAGGTGGCTGAGGCTGAGGTGCCATCTGCGCTGGCTTGGGACCTGCCCCTGCTTGTGGGCCCTTGGGAGCTGGTTTGGTATCAGTCTTTGGGGCCGGTTTTGTTTGTAACTTCTTAGGATCATCTTTTGTTTGTGTTGGCTCGACTGACTTTTGAGCTTTAGCATCTGGTCTAGCCCCAGGCTGAGCCACAAGCTTGGGATCTGACTTCTGCCGAGACACTTGTGGAAGGGGTTTGGAATCTGGTTTATCCCCAGCTGGATGTGTGTCCTGTGACGGCTTGGCAACCTCTGGCTTGGGGGAATCTGTCGCTTTCTGTTGAGTTGGTGGAGGTCTGGGACCTGTTGAATCCTGTTTCGGCCCTGGTGGTGCAGAGGTAGGCACAGTGTCCGTCGTAGGCTTCTGTACACTGGGTTGTTTTTGCTTATCTTCAGGTTGTGTTGGCTTGGCCTGATCAGACTTTGGAGTAGGATCTGTTTTCTGGGAGATCTCAGTAGACTCAGCCCGGGGTTGTTTTGATTTTACAGGGGGAGACGCAGGCAAGGATGGTTCTTTTTTCTGTGGCAAGGTTTTCTTTGATTCTGCTAGTTGTGAAGGTTCAGGCTTTGGAGAAGCATCTTTCTTTTGAACTGGCTGTGGCTGGGGAGATGGTTTAGCTGTTGAAGGTGGAATGGGTGTCTTCTGTTTGGGTGGAGGTGGCTGTGGCCCAGGACCCGGTGCTAGGTCACCACCTAATGCTCTTTGCATCTGGCAGTTTAAACAGAGCCATTCCTTAATCTGAAAAAAAAAAAAAAATTTAAAGGTATTGTAATTAAGAAATTAAGATAAGACAAAGTTAATAAAAATCAATAATAATGGGCTATTCTAGTATATGGCTTGTTGCAGTATTTCAGATTTCTGTGTAAAAAGGGAGAAATATTACCACTAATACTGTTTTGTGGTTGACATGACCAACTGGCTTTTTCATTCTTCTCCACGTTCCTGTCATTTGAGCTATTGCTGAGCCCGTGCTTCTAATGACTTCATTCAGTTTACACACAGCTGAATATTGGAGGATAAAAACCCAGCAGAATGAAAAAATGCATTGGAATTTCGTGGGACCCAACAGTGATTCATTTATAGCAATGATTTGCCAGAATAGAGAAAAAAAGAAAAATAATGCTAAAATAGTTTGACACATCAAGTCTGCTGACAGAAAACAATAATCAGAATTAAAACACAGTAAATGCATAATTACTTTTAAGCATACATCTATCAAGCTCTTCACATGGCTTACGGCTTTGGTAATTGTTTAAATTACAGGGCACATGTATTGCCAGTTTACATGTATCCAATGAATAAGGCACAAAGGTGTGCTAATGGACACTATATATCACACAGACTCACACTTTACCACTAATTTGTGGGCAAGTCTTCATCTGGAATCATTGAGGAGCTTTGCCAAGCACTAATGGTATTTTAAGAGCCAAAATTAGGTTTCCAAAAATTCCTTTGTCATTAAAAGAAGCTCCCAGGGTATTTACTGTACACCTGTATAGAATGGGCACCCCTCTTTTCAACACAGAGGAGAAGGAATGAGGCAAATAATATATTTACCTGTGTTTCTTTTCAATTGTAGTACCTCACAACATTAAAATACTTTTTCTTCTTCCCAAGGAGAGGGAAACTGTATTTTCTAATACAACAGAAAAACCTAATGATGCTAAGTGGTCATTCCTACCATCGCTTTCATAAAGCCTCACAATCTGAGGAAGGATCAAATAGGCTAAAGCAACATGGTCAGGAAGCATCACGTGCTGTTTTCCACATTTTACATCACTAGCAGAAACATTATAGGCAGCAAAAATGCCATTCAATATGGCCCAGAGTCCAGCGTGCCTACACGTGCAAGTAGATACTTAAGCAGGTCATCTGTAGCTCTACTTCTATTCTTTAGTCTGGATGTGAAACACAGGGTACCAGCTATGGCATTTGCAGGCACCACTGCAACAGAGGAAAACGGCAGTTAGGAGGACACAGAATATAAGCCTCAGATCTTTTCCCCTAAGGGTGAAGATTTCCGGATCCTGTTTCTCACTCAGGTCTGGAATCTCTGCCATACAGAGGAGGCACTATTTGCGAAGAAAGATTTTGTCTGCGTAATATCATAGCGCACTGAAAGGAAAGAACTCTGATGTCATGGACTGAGGCAATGAATTCATTATTTTGGTGTGATGTGCCAGCCTTGTATTTTTCCAGCAGCAAAAATTAAAGCAACAGTTGGACACAGTTCCCTAAAACACAGTTATTCTAATTATTCTGACAAACATGGTATATACACACACTGGAATATGAGCTTGCTATGACTAAGAGCTTCACAAGGAGATGCCCAGTTTTGGCCCCACGGATAAGCTCACAGTAACCAAGCTGCCATTCATAATAGCGCTGCTTTATCTTCCATTTTGAGTGCCATTTTTTTAGATGGTTTAAACAATTCACCAATCAACTTGCGACCCATATAGCAAATGGCTGTTAAAAAGTGAAACCAACTGAAACGAAACTGGAACACGTTTAAATTCTGCTTCGAACTAGTAAAGGAGTTAAGTTCACAACTGCACAGAGGACCTGAGCAAAGATTACACTCAGCTTAAATCCCACATTGTTTGATTGGTGATCAGTTCCCTTACAAGTCCCCTGTTCAAGGGACAATTATTTGCAATAAGTAAATCTTAATTATGACACTTGATTTTAGATATTAGTAGTCTAATACGGTAGGCAGTAACAGGTCCACCTACCTGCTCTCACTCAGCTCCCAGGAAATCTAATTTTAAGTCACTATGACACCTCTAAGGCCCCAAACGAAGTAGTTGCAGGGTTGGGTGGGGCTACAGAATAAGTGGGCTGAATAATTCTTATGTTTAAGGTGTCCAGGTTCCAATTGCATTAATAAGCATTAAGGTTTGTCTTTAACACACAGCTGGTCCAGTCTGACTCTACTACCTAACTGGAGTCCAAACAGAAGTTAATTCTATACTACAGTTTTCAACACAATCTTGTACAGAAGACAAAACCTTAACTCTGAACTGCTATTTTTTCCCCTTATCTTTTAAAAAAAAAAAAAAACACAACCATATATACACACACCCGCACTCTTGGTATTAAACTGAAGCCTTTAAAACTGAAAATTAATTTGCTACTCCTACAGCTGAACTTCAAATGGAAAATGTAGGAAGTTTTACTTCACTGTAATATTTTTTAAATCCTTCTGGTTTAGACATAAAATTCCTCCCATGCATTTTAGTGGGAGGAATTAAGTGCCAAAACCCTCAAGTCATTACAGCTTACACACATCATCTTCAAACAAATACAAAACCGAGCAAACTGTAGTTCTGTGATTGAAACTGCAGGAGTTCAAAATGAAGTGCGCTACAGGATGCGGCTTTGTATCAAACACTGGCCTGTTCATTCTATGGCAATTACAGAGATTTTCCATAAACTTTAACAGGAGCAGGCTTCTGGTAAGCACAGATGCTCTTACACGTTATTACGGATGAAGTAAAATTTACTGCTGCTGTAGATACCTGCTGTAGATACCTGCTGTAGATACTAGTTTGTCTATCCTTAAGATCTTCCTGACAGCAGTTCTGTGACCTTCTAGTTTCTTTCTCCATATTTCTCATATCTCTACCGAGAATTAAAAGGCAAAATTCTCAGTGCAACGCCTGAGCTTTGCAGCTCCTGTCTACTTGTAAAGGAGATTCTTCTTTGATGCTGAGGAACCCAAGCTGTCTATTTTTACACTGATAGATAGGGGTGGGGGCTGGGTCTTATTTCTAGAAAAAAGCCACATGATTTTCTTCATCCTGAGACCCATGCCATTAACTGCCATGACTAGGAGTGTAAAATTGACAGATTTCATGCAGAATTTTTTCTTCAGTTTTCAACTACTGAACACAGAAAGTGCTACCTTGCTTTTTAGCTCACTGATGTAGAAACTATATGCCCTCATAACAACAAATATGTAATTAAAATATTTTTTTTATTCATAAACCATAACATCTTTAAAAAAGCTTCATAAGGACTCTACTAGTTGGGAGCACCAAATGAATTTATTAACAGTGTTTTAATAACAAGATCCATGGAGAATGACATTGAAGAAAATTATAACACCGTGTTCCATAGCTCACCTTTATTTATGCATTCGTAATCTAACAGTTGATTCCAACAACAAATACGAGCTACACTTCAGTTCTCCTTATCCCGAAAAAAGCCAACACAACTGAAGGTAATCCACAGCCTTTTCCTTCCTGCAAAAGCGTTCAGATTTGTTCTAACTACACAAACCCATCAAAAGCAATAGGAAAACTGTCAGAGAATGAGTGTATCGACTGGCGTGCTCAATTTCTATTCCTGCAGATGATGTATGGGAGGAAGAGAATCCAGCTTGATTCTAACATTCCAGATGTACTGCAAGAAAGAAATTTTGACTTGCAGATTGAGCGTATTTCATATAAAAATTACTGGCACACAGTATGAATGTAGCTCTCAGAAGCCATTTTAAAAGCCCTTTTGCAGAACAGAGCTGCATTCTAAGGCAACAGCTCTCATCCTCACTTAGACCAGTCATTTGGTACTATAAAAAGGAACTTTAAGATATGCATAAAATATTAACATCCCTTTATATCACCACAGAAGTGTAAAGATTTATAGATCCTTTACAGCACCACAGATATGGAAATGGACTTTGCTGACATTGCTCAGCGCTGTCCCAAAGCTTTATTGACAAAATCAGTTCCTAGTCTGAAAACACATCATCTTATTTGGTTCCTGACAATTTGAGAGAGGAGTGAGGAATCTAGATTTGGCTCCTAACAGACATTTCTGCCCAGATGATGAGAGAAATACGAAAAATAAAGCACTTGAGCCCATGATTTTATGAAGCTTCATTTAGAGTGGTAGAATACTGTAAGAGACAAGAAACTAGATCAGAAAATCCTGTTATGAACAAAAAAGAACAACTTCTATAACAGAACAAACTGAATTAGTATGCTGACATACAACTGAAAAGGTCTTCTAAATAAGCCTGGGAAATATTACAAAGTTTTCCTTCTACACCATCCTTCCCTGAACAAGATCTCAGCTATTTGAACTAATTACACTGAAACAAACGTTTAACTATTGTACACAGCGTGCAACTGATCCTCATTTGAGGCAAACAGATTATCACTACAAAATAAATATTTGACCCTTATAACTGATACCTGAAAGGAAGGTAACGAGGGAGTTTATCAGGAAACATGGACTCAAGGTGCTCACAAAAACAATGCTAGGTTCCAGTCAGCAGTATGTTCCCCAGGTATCCACTCCACAAACCACAGCAATGGTTACAAGTACTGTAGCTTGATGCTAAAACCAATGTTTGAGCAAAATTTTTAAATAGCCATTTTAAAAGACTATTTTTAAATCTTACTTAGCTATTTTAAATATACCAAAAAACATTACTGGATGAATTCTGTTATGTAGTTACCACAATCTTAAAACATACTCCAGTACTCCGCCTAAATTACTAATGCAAAAAGCTAGAGCCTGCATATGAACTATGAGTGTTTGGGGAACTATTATTTTATAGCTTGTATAATAAGAATCATAAAGAAAAATAGTGAACATACAACCTTTTGAATATATATTTTTTTGAACACTAGTATTTCAGAATATCTAAAAGTTAGTTTTTATAGCCAAACATAGGTTTAAGCTGCCTCATGCATAAGACAAGGAAAAAGACTTAAGCGCGGCTCAGCGCCCTGCATCATGCATCGCTGCCACAAATGCTGATTGCTTTCCATTAACCGCGTCTAGACTTAATACACTAGAAACACGGGAACGATTAACAAAAAGATGTAATCGCAAAGCAAGGGAGCAGCAAGGAAAAGGTTAACAAAGTTCAGCCGCGCTGCACAGAGCGCAGCAGAGTGAATATCGCTGGGATTTGAAAACGGATTACGCTGTCTGGTCGGAGCAGGGCTGGGCCACGCTTCCTGCCCAGTGATTGCCCAGCAAACAGCATCTCCACACCACGTGGCCTAACATAGTAGTAAATTACAGTTGCTGAGCAACAGCAATCCTGGCACAGATGGCTCACTGCAGTTGACATCTTTAGCTATGCAGATTAATTTATTATTTACTTGTGTTAAAAACTGGACAGGACAGTTTTCTGGGTTAATGAGTAAACGCTCCAAAATATTATAGAATATTGCCCAATTAAAATATTGAGAAACTACTTGACACACATAGGTGCTTGCTTCATTCTGCGTTTTGCCCTTTTCTTACAAGAAAAAAAAAATGAAAAAGAATAATCCACAGGGCATCACTACTATTAATACATTTAATCCTAAATGTAAAGCAGGAATGTAGGCACATAGTCTTCCTCTGAGAGAGAAACAGTCTGGGAGTGTGTTTAAGAATATTCCACAGAGAGAAACAATATTCTGTACTTCCATAACCCTTCTACTTGAGGATCTTCACAATTTTCCCAAATGCCTGTCTGGCAGTTCTAGCTGAGGGCAGAACTACAGGAGCTATACTGGCTTCATTTCATCACAAAAATAGGGAATAATCTCCACTGCCATACAAACTGCAGTGTTAGTAACACTGGAGCACCCCAAGTACTCTTTGGACCAAAATAAATATTTCACACAGAAATACTTCAACCTTTGACCATTTTTAAAAGACAGCTAAACAAAGCTTGTTTGAATGTGGTCTTTGATCAGTTTGAACTCAGACTAAACTCCTCTTTCACAGAACACTTCTAGCTTTACTTCAGCACAGTTCAGCATTGATACCTAAATTAATACTTGGAGAAAGTTTTAAAAAGACTTTGTTGGGTTTTAACTCATTTCTTCACAACTTGTGATTGTAACAGCTGATGGTCAGATTCAAGTCCCTAATTCTCCATTTTGTTTTCCATTACCTATAAAACCGTGAAAATCCACTCAAATCTAAGTTTACATAGGGCATACAGTTTTAAAGCTATTTTTCCTGGTATTAAAAAGCTTAGACTTTGTGGCATGTAACTATCCACGGTGATGGCAGTTTTATTTTTGTTTATATGTCATTTTCAGTCCATGCTGCATTCTGGTTCCTAAGCACTACTGCAACACAGCGGGGTCCAGACTGTAAACCGTGGGGAATATTTCAATTCAATCAATAGCTTCCTTTACTGTCATGTAATCAACAAAGATTTAAGAGTCATTTCTATTAATTTTATTGTAAGTATAAGCAAAATTTATTTGGATTCACCAGAAGAATTACAGTCATCTTCCTTATATGAATAGTATTTCAAATTATTATATATTATTTTCCCTGTACAAGCTAATAATACTGATAATAACTGATAAAAAATATGCATTTCTGACTTCTTAAATTCTCTTTAGTTACTGAAAATACTTCACGCCCAAGTGTGTGCTACTGTTTAGGATACTTGGGGATGCAGGATGTCAACAAATAAAAATAATGACAATCATTATGAGGATTTGTCCTGGTTTGAGGTAAAACAGAACTAATTTTCTGGTCAGTAATTTTACTTTTTCAGCTGGGCCTCTTTTCCTCTCTTTTCCTTAGAGGGGGGAGGGAGGGGCCATCTGTCGTTCTGATTGGTCAATCCGGTCAAAATCACGACAGGATTTGAACCAAATCATGACACTCTTAAATCAAAGGTTGTGATATGGCAGTACATAAAAATGAAAGTAGAACAAGCAAAATTTCAAGGCTCTAGTACCTACAGCAACTGATACAGAGAATTCCTAGCCAAAAGGAAAAAAAAATTTAAAAAATGGACAACTCCCTCAAAAATATTCCTCCAAGAAAAAGAAGAAAATATTTTCAGATTGGGTTATAAAAATTATTTTTCCTGCTAAATTGAAAAATAAAGGCGCAGATCAGTAAAATATTCTACTTGACCTGAAATTATACACTCCACTTTGGAAGACTTCACTTCTTTTTTTTTCCCCCTCTTTCTTCGATTAGGATTAAGCCTATTTTGATACAGACATGCTTCACAACTAGTCAGAACCAATAAAATATTTTTTAGAACTCACTTTGCCTCCATCCAGAAGAGCTTTTGGCAAGTAAACAAATCCTCCATCAATACACACATCTTCACATTCTCTGAATGTGCAATTATAGAATCACAGAATCATCATGGTTGGAAGGGACCTCTGAGATCATCGAGTCCAACCACAAAAATAACATAACAAAACAAAACAAATCAAAAAGCCAACAACACACACAACAGCCCACCACATCACACCCACCCACAAACCAATAATCTTGGGCACTAGAGCATGCCCTGAAGAGCCATGTCTATGCGTTTCTTAAATACCTCCAGGGATGGTGACTCCACCACCTCCCTGGGCAGGCTGTTCCAGTGCCTGACCACTCTCT
>JAOXJK010000001.1:10320458-10332468 GCA_025774025.1 Xenus cinereus | reverse complement strand
CAACTCGCTGGGCACGGCCATCCAGCCAGTTTTTTATCCAGTGAAGAGTACACTTGTCTATGCCATGATTTGCCAGTTTCTCCAGGAGAAAGCCATGGGGGACGGTGTCAAAGGCCTTACCAAACTCCAGGTAGACAACGTGCACAGCTTTCCCCTCATTGAGAAAGCAGATCACATGGTCATAGAAAGAGATCGAGTTGGTTAAGCAGGACCTCCCTTTCATAAACCCGTGCTGGGTGGCCCTGATCCCTTGCCTGCCCTGCACTTGGCATGAGAGCTCTCCCAAGATGATCCTCTCCATGATCTTTTCCGGTACCGAGGTCAGGCTGACAGGCCTACAGTTTCCCAGATCCTCCTTCTGGCCCTTCTTGCAGATGGGTGTCACATTGGCCACCCTCCAGTCATCTGGCACCTCTCCTGTTGACCAGGATCATTGATAGATAATGGAGAGAGGTTTGGTGACCTCTCCCACCCGCTCCCTGTGTACCCTTGGGTTAATTCCAATTTTCAGCAAGTACCTAAATAAAAAATTATACCTGGCTCCCAGACTAATTATAAATGGCCTCTCAAAAGCATACCGAAGTAGTGGATAAAAAATGGACTGACGTAGATAAAATGCATCAAAAATGATCCCTCCTAAAAACTACTTAGAAGACAGGCATTCACTTACGTGCACATACTCATCAAGGGTAGGCTCACAGAGCAGAACTCACATACAACCAAGTTTCTGACATTAACAGCTTTAACACTCCACTTGATCATCAACTTTACAGATGTCCATCATAAAGAATGTAACAACATATTTTTACACTTCAAACCATTGTTCAGTCTGTGTTGCACATATCTTCCAATGACTCGTTCACAGGGGATGAAAATTCACTCCAGCTATCGAGCATATGCACTGGTCATTTAGATTTAACTACAGTAGTTCATGCTTTGTGCCTAGCTTTACCAAAATTTTACAAAAACTAGAAGTGTTTAACAAAATGGATAGTCCCTCAGATTCTCTGCTCATTTTCAGAAAGCTTATTCTTATTCATATGATCTAGAGGGCTGAATCTTTTTTGGGAGGTGCTGGTTTCTGTTCTTAATGGCTCATGGAAGTGGTTTTGGCAAAATAAAAATTTTTAAAAATTAGAAAAATAGATCACCACGTAATAAAACAAATACACACCTGCTACAAGGTTCTGATGTATGTGAAAGGAAAATGGAATAAAGTAGCAGTCATCAAACCTGTTTATATAATTTTTTTCTGTTACTTTATGCAACTGTTGCTAGGCAGTCATGTGCCATGGTGATGAGTGGAGTGTGAATACCTAGACAGATTAGAGAGACATATGTTACGGAACACGTTATGTATGGTGTGTTTTCTCTCTAGACTGCTGTACATGAACAAGATACCAACTATCCTTTTTTCCCAAGGGGACCGCAACATCAGATGGTTCAGAGAAATAGTTCAAGGGGTCTGACCTTGTGGCAATATAGGTATCACTTTCTGGTCTTAGTTACACAGTTCTCTCTAGTGAGTTAAAACAGACAGAGTGTGCCTACTACTGCATTTTAAATAGAGTTTTAAAATAAAAGAATGAATAAAAATTTAAAAAATCAGCACTTTTTAGAATGGTTTTACAATGCACGCAATCTACTTCCTGAGCGAGTCTGTAAAGCCTACTATATTCTTTCCAGAATCAGCTAGAAATATAGAAATGTAGAAGTATCTATATTGGAAAAGTAATTAACTCAGTTATAAAGACTGAACTATCCTAATAAAGACTGATATCCTGTAAGAAACTTGTAAGAAGAATATCTTCAGAAGATAGTTCAAGCAGCTGTACAGGGAAAAAGGTGAGAGAACAAATAATATAAATTCTTTTGTAAATAAATGGCTTTCACTCTCCCCACATCCAATTTGAAATTATTTCTTTCTAACTGGTAATGTTTTTTAACATAAGCAATAGAAACAGCAGCTATAAAAGGCACGGCAAAGTCACAACACAGGATTACAGGATCATGAATCTTGACGAAGAGATGAAACTTGAAGATAGAGTCAGTAAGTGCATGGGTGAGAGACAAAGACTTTTGGTCAATAACACTTTAGGAGAACTTAAAATAAGAGAAGCCAAAAGAAAAAAACTTGCACCGTAGTCAAGAAACCTGACAGCTAAGACACAGACCACAGTTTTCATGCTAGACAGGAAGAAACATGTAAACTACTGTAAAGGAGAAATCCAAAACTTTTGTTAATAATCTAAATATTGAAAGGAAAGGGAAACTAGAAGGAAAGTTTGAGAATAAATCAGGCGGGAACCTTTGCAGCTGAAATAAGTCAATTTTTTGTATGTGCCAGAGCAGGTTCTATTACTTTGCTCCAACTGATCAGTAATAAAGCCAGATGTGATTTTCGTGGCACTTCACTGCAGATTGGAGCAGGACACCCACAATGAAGTTTCAGCAAGACAGCTGGTGGTGCAAAGCTGAGCAAATGAGAAAAGTCTGAGTGGGAGTCAGAAGTTTGGAACTAATAGCTGAATAAATTAGATGTCCAATACCTTCATTTACTGAAATGATTTCATCATGAAATAAATGCATATCCTGTGTTTATTTCAATGTGTAATATGAAATTCAAATCTGCTTTTACATATGTATGCAATCAGTTAATCTTAAATGCAGCTGTATTTATTGTCTTAAAGTCCTGAATTTCACACTTATGGAGTACCCACTTCAAAAACTAGTAGTTATTCACGGAGTTTCCAAATACTTTGAGATCTTCTTACATCAACTTTCTTTATCTCTCTCAAAATCCATTTCCTTTGAGCATACCAAATTTGTTGACCATTTCCATGGGAAATCTGAAGTTTTTAAAGACAGACCTGGAGCTCCAAGAGACTCCAGGAGCACGCTACAGAAATAAACAACTCAACACACACTAATAAAGAAATTTTGGACTAAAAACATTCTGTCAGAGCTTGAAGACAAACTTTTCTTACAAAAATTCCTCTGATTTTAACACCAATGCATCATATTTCTTGTTTGTTATACATATATATGTCTTTTTTTTACTCCAAACTGTCCAGAATGACATGCTTTGTGACCTTTTCTCTATAGGCCGTGAAAATATAATCTATGAGCACCTGGTTAGTTGCAGACATTCTGAAATTTCTACACACAGCTGTTCAAATCACACCTTTTCCAGTCCAAGCATTCCCTAAACTTAAACAAGAAAATACACTCCTATATGACGCAATGTGCCACCAATGGTTTACTGAGATTTGTCTTTCAGGTTCTAATTTGCAATTTTAACAACAAAACAGTAAATAATATACTTGCTGGATGCAAAAAGCCTGCTGTTTGTTACCAGGTTCCTACCTAAAAGTATCACTGGAAGGAAATCTAACTGCTAGCAATCTTTTTAAATCACTATGGTACTGAGCCAACAGGTTGCCCAGAGATGCTGTGAAGTCTCCATCCTTGAAAATAAATGGCTATGAGCAACCTTCTTTAGGTGACCCTGCTTTGAGCAAAGGTTTGGACCTCTCAGAAGACCCTTTCGGCCTAGGTGATTCTTTGATTCAATTTTAAACCTAGGGATATTATTTGCCAGATTCAAAATATAGTAGCAGTCTGTAGTTCTTCATATCAGCATCTCTGATCAGCTAAATTAATACCAAAACAAGACAAAAATAAGCTTCCTAAATACCCCTTCTGGCTATTTATCATTAGTTAGTTTTCGATGCCAGGTCTGCAATGCTTGAATTTCTATAAATTGATAAAACTGTTGGTACTGAAAACAAACTCAAACTACATTGCAAATTTAAAATTAGCATATCAGGATGTATGAGAAGCTGTTCAAGCAATAAGAATAGATCAGATATTCATATGAAACCTTATTCCCATACAGAGCAAGTGAAGAACAAGAATATGTACAAGCCTATAAATCAAACTAACACAAACATCAGGTTAAAACAAGTTAATTTGAAATCCTAATATTACTTTCTATGCCATTTCTATGTTATACAATCACAGCAGAAATGGAGATCAAGGTTAGAAATAGTCCACAGAGATCTCTTCCTTAGCATCCCACAAGAACGAAATAACCTGAGAACCACCAAGTCAAAACTCATGACTCAGGCTTTCAGCTAATGAACACTCACGGAGTCATAAAGCAAATCCATCCACCCAACATCCTTTTCCAAAATACAGATTGGGGCTATGAAGAGTCATCTTCATATTTTTTTGTTTAGTTAGTTCTTATAGCAGTAAATTTTGCTTATTTATACACAGACTATTGGGGTCAGATTGCAAATATAGCCAGTGAGTGCTTGAGATCAAGCAAAACGGCAAAAAAAGTCACATTGGGGTTCCTCCTCTTTATATGAAGAAAAGAGAACATACTTCTAAATGCTGTACAAACAGAGAGCCATTACCTTTTTTCCTCAATTTCACCCCCTTTTTTTTGTGAACAGTTTTCCCGAAAAGCATGACTTTTGTCAGTGAACTTGTTAAGACCTTAAGGGATCACGACGCTACACTGTAACACGTCTGATGTTTCAGCATAATGAATGTAAACTAAATTTTGTGCTCTGGTAGCGAACACCAGTTTAAAAACTACTCACCTCTGTTATATGAGGATTCGGATTGAACCCACACAGGCTGCAGACTACAGTATGACACTGCGTGCAGGTGTTGTAATTGGCCTTTTCTGGAGTGTGCAGCAGCAGTTCGGTGGTTGTGCAAAGAGGACAGAAGGTTTTCTTTGAGGCAGACTCAGCAGGTTGGGTTGCACCAGTTTGCTTTTGCTGCGAGGGTTTTTCAGGCCCTGGTTGCTGGCCTGGTGGTTTTGTAAGTCCTGGCTGTTGTGCCGGGGGCTTAGTGGCCCCTGCAGCTTGAGAAGATGGTTTTGTAGGTGCTGCCTGCGGTGGCACTTGCTTTACAAGCCCTGTTTGCTGCGGAGGTGGCTTCCCAGGTCCAGGTTGTGACGGTTGTTTTGCAGGCCCTGTTTGCTGAGCAGATGGCTTTTCAGGTCCGGGTTGCTGAGAAGGCTGTTTTGGAGGCCCTGTTTGCTGGGAAGATGGCTTTATGGGACCTCCTTGCCGTGCCGGCTGTTGAGATGGTTGTTTTACAGCTCCTGGCTGCTGTGATGATGGTTTTGTGGGAGGTGGTGCTTGGGATGATGTTCTAGCATTGTCTGCTTGCTGTGGTGATGGTTTCGTTGGGCCTGCTGAAGGTTTTGCAGAAGTTTGTTGCTTTGTTGGTTCTGACTGTTGGGGCTGAGATTTTTGCGGTCCTCGTTGCTGGGGTGGTTGTTTCGCTTGTTCTAGCTTAGAGTCTACTGGGTGACCAGGGCCTGGTTTCTGAACTTGCTTTGGTTCCCCAGGCTGCTGCTGAGGCACTGGTTTGGAAGACTCAGTTGTCTGGGGTGTAGATCTGACAGGTCCTTGTTGTTGAACAGCTGACTTTGGAGACTGTTGTTGAGATGGATGTTTTGCAAGGCCCCTCTGCTCCTCAGGTTTCCCTTGCTCTTTCTGGGTAACTTTTTGTTTTCTACCGGCTTCTTCATGACCTGCATCTGAATCCGATATCAAATCAAAAGGATTGAATTTGTTCACAACTGAAGTGACTGCACTCAGTGGATTGGCGTCTGAGAGAAAACTGGGCATCATACTTGGCTTCTGATCTTCTTTAAAATCAGTCCTGGATTTTGATTCCTTTAGACTAATAGAAGAAGGGCTCCGTCCAGGTGCCCGTTGTTCTGTCTTCAGCACATCTACTGTTCTGCTTTTGCTTAAACTTGGTGGTCCTGGATCTGGGGGCTTACCTGGTTGCCTGGGATGGTGGCTTGTATCAAGCTCAGGTTGTCTGCAGACAGAAAATGTAATAAAATTAAAATAATGCAGAGTACTAGAAATATCAGATAAAATAAGATGCATCTGTGACCCTCTAAGTGCTCTGGTAACACTGGAAAGTTTCTCAGGTACTTAAGCGTTTGCAAGATCAATGCTTAAAATGTAAGATGCATGTAAAAATTATTTAAATAGAAATTATTGTTCTGTAAAGGCCTATACAAGTATTGAATCAGAAACTGATTTATTACTTAGAAAATAAACTAACATGACAACAACAGGATGGTTTTCTCCAGAAAGCTGAAGAACTTAAAGTTACAACTTACTATTTTACCCAAATCCAAATGACTAACTCTCCACTGTGTCCTTTGGGATACAAACATGGGGAGACAGAGAAGACTAAAAGAAGTGTCAGAAAATTAGTAGATCAAAGCACAGCCATACAAGAAAAACACTGCACAACACAAAATGTTTATGTACTTGGGTTGTGGCTGCTTGTACAAAATTAGGATATATTTAAAATTCAATATGCAGCAAGGACTTAAACTCCTAAAATCCAGGTAGGTTAAGAAGTATATGATTCTCTTTTAAGTATTTACTTTGCCACCCAACCACTCACAAATCAGAAGAATTTTCAAACAGGTAAATCAGATGCCAGTTCCCAGAATTAGTCCTGAAGCTTTTTTTTTTTTCTTTTCAAATAGAACTACTATAGAGCTTCCTCCCAGCATCATCTCAACAATTCACATTGCCCAGCAGCAAAAAGAAAATTTCTCATTGCATCAGAATTTTTCCTGCTTCTCTAACAATAACATTTTGCTGTGTTTTCATATAGAAGAAAATAAAACTAAGAGTGTAGGAACCAAAATCAAAAATCATGTCCTCATATGTGACATAGTATTCTACTTGTTGCTATACTCAGCTGAAGCTGGCTGAAATAATATTGTATTCAAAGCTATTGCTAAAGGATGTCGTAAAATATTCTACTTGGTGCTATCACTGTGCTTTTGCTGGAAGATAAGGTGTTCTCTCCAGTGCCACAACTGTATTGTGAATATAAAATTTTCAGTTTTCACTTTGAGAGATCCCGTTACTTAGTTAACATGATCTTTT
This sequence comes from Xenus cinereus, assembly GCA_025774025.1. Lineage (NCBI taxonomy): Eukaryota > Metazoa > Chordata > Aves > Charadriiformes > Scolopacidae > Xenus > Xenus cinereus. The sequence goes on along the minus strand of JAOXJK010000001.1, from coordinate 10,325,515 downwards.
TCTTTCTGGACATGACACTTCTTCTTGGGCATTCATGAGTAAAATGAACAATTGCTCATTATATTTAAATGTATTCCTTAACTAAAAATAAATAAAGAAATAATTTTAAAATTCTGTTTAGGAGTTTTATCAGAAATCTGCAGGATCATATATAGTACACACATTGAAAAAATGTATTTTACACTGTTAATGTTACCATGAGTTTACTATTATTTCTGATTAAATATTTAGTTTTCATTACATTCTTAGCAATGGAAATATAAAAGCACAAAGCTATATGGTAGCCATTTCTGTGCTCGTAAATCTCACGTGATTTTCTCACAATCTTGCATCTGATGTTTTTGTAAATTAAAAATTGCCACATGAAACGCCTGTTAAGAACAAACTATTTCCAGCCTTCCATAACTCCATTCACCCTTCCCCATTCTTAAAATATAATTGGTCATAATACTGGGAAGTTTTTAACCTTAATGTGGAACCCACTGAAGTGAGTAGGTGCATTCCCATTGGTGTCAGTGAATGTTGATTAACTTATTACTCACAAAGAGGATAATTCAGAAAAGCCTAATGATAATCTAACCCCTTCAATTATTTAGCATTTTTGCTTGTTATAAGAATAATTTTATACTCTATTTAGCAACTAGGTAGGTCTACCTGCAGTTCTGTTCCTTGCTATTTAGATAAGAACTCTAGGTTTATCTGAAGAGATACTGCTTACTAAGTGAAATCATTTCAACTATTCTGTTAGTGGCCGTCTGGTACACTTCCAGCATTCAGGTTTGCAAGTGCTTAAAATGTTGGAAGGTTTCATTCAACTACGCTAAGAGTGACAAGGGAAAAAAGGAAAGGGATCAATGGTACTATTAAAACTCCATTTGGGAAACTCAGTACCATGCCCAAACCTTACCGCATGAAGGTGGAAGAAAAAGCCCAAACCCTAAAACTGTTTTTAGAAATTGAATTTGCACATTAACAAGAAGTAACTGTGGATCCCTGTTGGAATAGAGCTCTCCTCCACCTTTCATTTTTATCAAAGTTATGTGTTCCATAAATTTCCACCTGATCAGATGTCAGGACCTGAAGTGAGATTAAAATCCATGAATCTACGAAATAAAGCGAGGTGATTCTGCAAGGCTGCTCGTGTATTCTGAAGACCAGACTTGTCTTGCCTTTATACATAACAATGTTTAAAGGGAGAAGCCACACAGTGTGGTTAACTAGTGGAATAAAAAGCCTTGAAAAGACAAGCTTCTTGAGAAACGTTACCTCTGTCAAAAGCCAGGACAGTTTTTTTTTTTAAATAGAGTTTTAGGTAGCTGGAAGTTGAAGCCTTCTTTTCTAGAACTATTCTACAACCAGACACAGACTGACATTGAACAATTTTAATTAATCTGGAGAATCAGAAATCCTCAAAAAAAAAAAAATCTTGTCTTTATTTGAGAAGAAATTTCTTATTTTTAAATCTTTTGAATCATGAAAAACCCAACATTGTTTTAAATTCTTCAAACCAGACTCAACAAGCAGAATCATTGAGTCCTCCCTCACCTAATTCTTTTATTTGTGTTGCTATGTTTCTTCTCACTTTGGCCTTGATTCACAGAGCTCATCTTTATTCATTTACATTAATATTACAGCCAAATCAAAGCTTACTTTGGAGTCAAGATGAGATTTAACAAAAAGACTACTGGTCTAGTTCTTGAATGCCATAACTATAAAAACCTATTTAAAAAGGCATGTCTTCTTCCCATTCATCGGTATAAATAGTTTTAGCGAGAAGTGCAGTAATTACACAACTCCAAGACAGTTAGATCATTTTCTTATCTACAGACAAGATATGTATAAACGTGGGTTTTTTAAGTAAATAGAGCAATGGCATCAACAAAAACATATTCCTTCCAGAGAACACTCGATAAACAAACTTTGTAAGTATGACACTTAATAAGACTTCTTAGAATTTCCTCCCAAAATGCAGTAATTTTTTTTTCTGCTAATGTCAATTGTGAACAACTTAATGAACTTGGGGGGGAAACACACACACATAAAAGAAGAACAAAACAAACAAATGAAACAAAAAAAAAGAAAACACCACCAAAAAAGAAAACAAAAACCCAGCTGCATTAGATGGTGCATATATTCAGTTTGGTCATCTAATCCTTTCAGATGATGTGGAACAATTCCTGAGCAAGTGGACACTGACACAGTTACAGAGTCATTCAAGGAAGCTAGAACTGGAATTTGCTTACAAATTGACTGTGTATGTTTCAGCTAAACTTCCTAACCATGAGTTTTCTGAAGACAGTTAATTGAAATAGGATAGAATGATTTCCATAGGTGCTAAGCATCCCAAACTCTGACTGGAAGCTAGAGATAGAAAGAAGATCAAAGAAGAAAAAATTATAGAAGTTCATTTGATTTAGGCAGTTCACTTTAGGTTCTCTAGATATAAATGTTTATATTAAAATGCATAATAAGTATTAATGGCATTTATTTAGCTATTGCATTTTTGAAGACTTAAAAGCTCAAAGCCTATAAAAGTCCTAGAAGCTACACTTATTTGGTGGTGGTAAAGGCGCAACTATAGATTACTTACTATTAAAAAGTCTCTAGTTGCAAAACGTGTTATCTCACGCTATCATCAATCATGGGGAATCTGTACACTTCAAGACCTGGGTTATTTTGGGAGGGGAATGAAAGCATTTATAATAGGAAATAATTATTATAGTCTTTCAGGTTAAGACTAGATAACAGCTAATGTTACAATGGAAATCACAGAGGAAAAATCCAGTTAACGACATGAAAAAAACTAACAGACAATGCAATAATGCAAGGCTACGTAAACTGGAAGCCAGAATTCCTCCTCTGATCACTATTTCAGTTACTTAACATTTGGACTGGCATAACCACACTAGACAAAAAGCTGTTGGGAACAGTTGTAGGGCATCAGTTAAGAGGTATTTTCCACATCTGGTGTCTTTGGCCACACTGACTGAACAAAAGCTTGAAACTAAGGAATCTGAGTCTCAGCAAGCTATTTCTTTACTTAAGTTGAAGTCTGGAAGAGGTTGATCCCTAGTCCTTAAAAGAGTCTTACTCCAAGGGTCTGGATCAGGTTCTTAGTAATTACTCCCATCTTTCTTTGTAGATCTCAATGGCAAAGAGATACAGAAGAGGAGCAAGTAAAGCCACAAAACAGGAGCAGAGACAAGTAGTAACCTTATTACAGTGTGACAGGCACAAAGATGCTATGATAAGAACTTCTAAAACCACGTGAGAGAAGCCAGTTTATAGGTTATTGCGCTGAATGTTAAAACGTCAACTGTGACTACAAGTTAAAAAGCTTTAATTCACAAATATAGAGTACCTTTACTTTAAATGGAGGGTGAAAGTAAGGTACGCTAACAAGATCAAAGTAGCTTCTGATATCATAAATATGTTTTTAGGAAAGCAGCCATTTAAAAACGCACATAATAATATATAACAACATTATAAATATTCACGTTGCAATGAGTTTAGCCTATTCTCAAATCTTCCAGGGCCATTTATCTTACTTTTTGCTGGAACACTAGCATGAAACAATAAACTTCTAAAGTCTTTGCACATAGACTGTTATACAAAAGGGAATTTTGAGCTTAGTTTCACAGAACTAAGCAATATGATTTTTTTTTTCCCATTAAAATCTATAGAAACTGGGTACAGCCCTGAACTGAATGGAAAATTATATTTTACATACAGCGTTAATACCTGTTTAATGATCATGCAAGACATGAAATGGGAAGATTTGATTTCCAATTTAAAAAAAAAAAAAAATGGAGACCATCATCTCAGGTATAATCCCGACGACTTCAGTAGTTCGCCCAAGGAAGAATTTGGTCCCACCCTCCTCGCTTCTCTTCTTCTAGAACTCACTTATATAAAACCTGATATTATATAAACTCGGCGTGCATTTATGTCGGGTGAGGCCGGTACACAGGCACCCCCGTTGAAAAGTCAGTCGGGGAGGCTCCGTTCAGCATCCTCCTTCGAGACAAACAACACGCCCAGCCCCCGGAGACGGAGAGCACCGGAGGGGCCCGGCCCCGGACGACGGGCGGGGGGAAGGCGGCGGGTTCAGGACCGCGGACAGGGGCCGGGGCGGGCACCGGGCGGGGAAAGGCCGGCACCGGCGCCGCGGGGAGAACCGGGCCCGACCCGGGTAACGGGCTTGTTGCACATCGGGCAGTGAATTTGGTAAGAGGCAGGGCAAGGAAGGGGAAGGGAATTACCCTAGCCTTGTGCCGTCGCTATCCAGAATACTGAATCCCGTGGCAATCAATTTAATCTGTTATTCCGCCCCTCTTCCCCCTTTTCCATAAAACGGAAAAAAAAAAAAAAAAAATCGAGAAGAAAAATAAGGGAGGGAAAATAGACTGAAACAGACCTCCTCAATCCATGACTATTTAATGAAGCCAAATGATAGTTGTAGAGGTTAAGAATCAGCAGAGTAATGGCTAGCAAATACATAACGCCCCAAAGGTTTGAAAGATTCAACAAGAATATCTTTCTCCAGAAAGATAAGCTCACAGAGCCCGTCAGCCCTGCGGAGAGCTTCCCTGGCTACTATGAGCTGCGGGGCACTCCAGCCCTGTAAAGCACACGCACACACGCACACACACAGAGAGAAAACAGAAACGCTGCCTGCAAATCTCTCCCCTCCCTACACACAGAAACTGCCCGTGCTCCGGATCTGTGCAACGGGAGGGAAGGGGAGAGGGCGCAGCCCACCGGAACCGAGGACCCGTCGTTATTATTAGAAACCACCCGAGTGGGAAAAGCCGGAGAGTGCCGGCTCCATCCTGCTGTCCCCACTCGTGCAGCCGCCCCCTTCCCTCCCTCCACCAGCAAAATGCAACGCCTGCTCCCGACGCAGCGGGCCCGGATCGCGTTGCCACTCGCCCCCCGCCCCACCGCGAGCAGACGGAGAAGGGGGGAAGGGGGGGGGGGGGGGCGGCAGAAGGGCTATTTTCCGTGCGTGCCTTTGCATGGGCGGCGGCTCCGCGCCGGCGAGGTTCCCGCTGGGC
>JAOXJK010000001.1:10308110-10319954 GCA_025774025.1 Xenus cinereus | reverse complement strand
GGCGGCTCCCCCCGCCACCACCGCCGCCCCGCGCCCCGCCCCGCACTTTAAAGGCACCGCGAACACCACCCCCCCCCGAGCTCCCCCCGCCGCCGTCTCGGTCCCCGGTCGGCCGCACCGCTCCGGGCAGCCGGCGCACCGGAGGAGAGCGGAGGGGTGGGGGCCCGGTGCGCCGGCAGCGGGCGGGGGGGAGACGGCGCCCGTCCCCGGGGGTGCCGCCTCCCCTTCCCCTTCCCTCAGCAAACACGGGTGCGCTCGCAAGCAGCCAAAGCCTGAAGAAGCCTAGCTCGCCCACAGCACGAAGGAAGGGAGGGTGGGAGGCGCAGCTGAAGGACATCCATCCAAGCAACTTCCCCCCGCAGAGCAGGGCCAGCCAGGTCAGGTTGCCCAGGGCCACGCACGGATGAGTTTTGAAAGTCTCTGTAGGTGGAGATTTCACAGCCTCTCTGGGCTTCTCTCCCAGTATTTGACCACCCTCGTGGTTCCAGTATGTCGGTGTCGTTCCAGGATTGGTGAGCCCCAAAGTGGACGCCATACTCCTAATGCAGTCTCGCAACTGCCGGATGCGTTGAGAAGAATCACCTTCTTTAACCTGCTGGCCGCACTCGAGGTAGCACGGCCCAGTCTGCCATTGGCATTCACCACACCGGCATACTGCTGAAATGTCTTCACCTCCTCATCCACCAAGACCTTTTCTGTGAAGCTGCTTTGGGGGCAGCCTGGCCTGGTGTATGGAGTTGCTCCTTTCCAGATCCAGACTCTACGCTTGCCGTTGTTCACCTTCAGGAGGCTCCTGCCTGTCAGCGGCCCTGCCCTTCAGTGTCTCTACCATTCTCTGAGCTGGCATCATTCACAGTCTTGCTGAGGGTGTAATCCAGCCCTTTGCCCGCATCGTTAACAGAGACATTAAATATTATTAGCCAGAAAGTAACATGCCACCCAGTTGGACTTCAAACAGCCACAAACCCATTTGAGCCTGACAGTTCCTTCTATTTTTCACCCACTGGAGAGGTCTAACTAATTTGGCTAGAAGCGTATTATAGTTGATCGTGCCGAAAACCTGATGGAGTGTGATTTGCCTGGGGTAAACATATGCTGTCTGTTTCCAATAACCTTCCTGTCCTTGGCCTGCTTGGACATGGCTTCCAGGAGGATTTGCTCTGTAACCTTCCCAGGAAGGGTACTAGCCACAGTAGCCTAACTACCTTGTAGTTCTCTTGTGGATCCCCTTTTCTGAAGACAGGTGCAGCACTTGCCTTTTTCTGCTCATCGGGGAACTTCCCCAATGACCTTTTGAAGATGACAGGGCGACTTTGCAATAGTATCCACCAACTCCCTCAGCACCCTTTGATCCACTCCGTCTAGTCCCATGATCTTCTGCATATCCAACTGGTTTAAGTGCTCCCTAAGTCTGTCTTAATTCACTCCCACATATTTTTCTGCTAGGTTCAGGGACCTGGGAGACCAGCGGACAAACCTTACCCACACAAGCCATGACAAAGAGACATTAAGTACCTCGGCCCTTCTATGTCCTTTGCCACTAGTTTTCCTGCCTCATTGATCAGGTGCCATTTTTTCCCAAATCTTCCCTAGAGATCTTATTAAATTATGGCTGTATTTTGAATATTCCAATGTGTGGGTTAAACAGCTGGATCTTAACAAATATCAGTTGCTTTAGCTGCAGGGATGTGATAGCATTTGGTGCTCCTGCTTGTCTCCTGTAGCACCATTACTGTTTTTCTCCAGACACAGCTGTATGCAAATCAGCCCCCAAAATGACCTACATAAAGATGGCATCCAAATATTTATAGTAGTCTGATATTGTAACAATCAGAGACCATTTTTTCCAGTAGTGGTTCACAATAAATGATAAACTAGTAGCAGCTGGGGGCTTACTGCTTTTCTCTCAAGTGACTTTAAGTTGCACATCAAAAGAACAGCTCAGCAGAGAACACAGTAAAAGCACAGAGGGAAAATCCTCTAAATGGAGTAGCATGACATGAGTGCGAGCGGATGCCTGTTCGCACGGTGTCCTAGGTAAGGACATCAGAGGGGCCTGTGGAAGAGGTGACACACAACACGGTCACACCTGAACGAAGGTGGATTCACTTGGCATGTGAAGTCAAGATACACATTTCAGTTAAGGGTTTTAAAGGGATGCAAATACACATCCCTATTCATTTAGCACAAGTGAACATCACGTGCTTAGGTATGAACAGGTGTGCAAAGTGCTGCTGCACGGAAGAAGGCAAGTGCACAACAAAGACAGAGGAAGAGGGATTCAATTAGTGAAAGCATTCACTAATTTTCTGATACATACTAATGTAAGCATTCATATGCACATATACTTCAATATTCTGTCTGGAAGTTCATTTAGTTCCCAAATGCAATTTTTCTAAACAAACCAACCCCCTATATTTCTTTATTCAAAGTCAAAATAAGTAATAAAAGCCTTTTACTCAGACCTAGATGGCATATGTCAATTGGCCTAGACAGGCCGGAGTGTTGGGCAGAGATGAACCTGATGAAATTCATCAATGTAAGGTGCTGCACCTGGGCGTAATAGCCCCATGCACCAGTACAGCTTGGGGGCTGACCTGCTGGAGAGCAGCTCTGAGGAAAAAGACCTGGGAGTCCTGGTGGACAACAGGATGCCCATAAGCCAGCAATGTGCCCTTGTGGCCAAGAAGGCCAATGGCATCGGGATGGGGTGCATCAGGAAGAGTGTGACCAGCAGGTTGAGGGAGGTTACCCTTCCCTTCTACACTGCCCTGGTGAGGCCCCATCTGGAGCACTGTGTCCAGTTCTGGGCTCCCCAGTTCAAGAAGAACAGGCAACTGCTGGAGAGAGTACAGCAGAGGACTACAAAGGAGCCCGGAGCATCTCTCTTATGAGGAGAGGCTGAGGGACTTGGGTCTTTTTAGTCTAGAGAAGAGAAGACTGAGGGGGGATCTGATCAACAACTATAAATACTTAAAGGATGGGTGTCAAGAGGATGGGGCCAGTCTTTTTTCAGTGGTGCCCAGTGACAGGACAAGAGGAAATGGGCACAAACTTGAACATAGTAAGCTCCATCTAAACATGAGGAGGAACTTCTTTACTGTGAGAGTGGCAGAGCACTGGAACAGGCTGGCCATAGAGGTGGTGGAGTCTCCATCCGACGCCTGGTGGTGTCAGGCTAAATACCCTTATTAAAAAATGTATTTTCTTAACCACTAGCACCGAAAAATGTGATTCAAACCCTTCAGACATAAAACAGTCTCTTAGTGCATGCAAGTTAGAACTCTGCATGTAAATTTAGAGGCAGAGATAAAGAAGCAAGTTGCCTTCCCTTAGATACCAGATAATATAAAAAGGATAAGCGTGAACAGAAGCAAATCCAACAACCCTTGGAGGGCTCACTTACAGGTTTTGTAAAATTTTTATTGTTTTCATTGTTTGTTTGAATCCAAAATGATCAGCACAATCTACAAACATTTACATATTTTACAACATTAAGTATTATTATCACTGCAAAATAACCGCACACTATATTTCAAGTGCTGTAACTTCAATCAGACTAAGGACTGTGCTGTATCAGTAACACAGTACTTTCGACTGGGCCTGACCAGTTTGGTACGCAAACCAGATGCATCAGATCTCCAGAGGAGCCAGTGTAAGTTAGAGCTGAGTAGGCAGAAGCAGCACAAGGACAACAATTCATCCTTTGCCAGTGCTGAATCTGATCTGGGGCAAGTGAATCTCAGTTAAGTGTGTATCTTCATCACTAAAATGAGTGATTGAAGTTAATTTACTGATTAACAACACTGGAGACATCCAATCTTCTCATCAATAGGCTACTTAGTATAGATGTACTCTTTACATTTTAAAGGGGAGAGAAAGCCATTTAGTGCATTGAATTTGGAGAAGTAATGCTAAGATCATCGGAAAAGAATAAGAGGTCAGTAACACCTTGGCATGAGCTGGCAAAATGGGAGGGGAAGGAAAACTCTTCCATCTTAATAATATGCCTGGCATTATGCCCAGACAAAAGTGAAGGAGGAAGAAGGTGTGTTAATCATTAACGATTAACAGAGGCCGTACTGATCAGCACGAGAAAGGAAGGTAAAGAGGAGCTAGAATATGCATAAACATATTTATAACACTTTACACCTAATGATTTCATATTTTAATTTGTACAGCTACCTAGCTAAACGTAAAAGTGCTTCTACCGCATTTACCTACTCCATTTCAAAGATACAGAGACTGTGGAGTGCACTTTGAGTTTAAAAGACGTAGTCAAGATGCATCCAACAGTTTGGTCCATCTGCTATCCAGAACGAGCAATGCCTCTTAACAATAGCTCTTTCCAGACACTTAATATATTTGATAAATGTATTTAAATATATAAAGGAAAATAAGGAGTACCACAGTGCAGTCAGTTGCACAAGTATGCTCACTGTCCTCTCCTATTTACCATTTCAGAATGCAAGTGAGCACACTGCACCAGAGATTGAACGGGGCGGACACACACCAAAATTACGTTGAATCAATACACTGCATGGAATTCATCCAATAAAAAACCTGATTAAGTTTTTGAAGGATGAAACAAAAGCGTATGAATCTGTTTTCTAGAAAAATGTTGTGCAACACCTCGGAAGTATTGATTTCAAATATGACACAAGTTATGTCTATATAAGTGCATAAGCCAAAAGCACACGATGCTTTAAACTACGCATTTGTATGCGCACCTGTATGTGCCACCAGTGCAATAGTGTACTGGGCGCTCACTGGCACAGGTTATATGAAATACATATTGAAGGGCAGAAACAAATGTCTACAGAGTCTGCACTGAATGGCTGTATGCTCTACAACAGGAAAACAGGAGAGTAAGAATTCTTCTCTCACAAGCGCTAATTCTGTATCAAGAATTCTATATCTGCACAGCAAACGTTCAAGATCATAATGGATCTCCAGTCTCACCTGACCTACCAGTCACCAAAACTATCTGTTAAAGGACGTTAACAAGCATCATGTATTGTTGTTCTACTCAAATACATATTACCCTTCTCTCTTTACACAGAATTTTCTATTCCATCACTTTGTACGTGCAGGTTGAGAAACTGGAATACTGAGTTACCCTGTTCCAAAGATCCTGCTAAAAACATCTACTTAAGGAATAATAAGAAAAAAAGACTGCATATAACATAAAGCCCCCCAGGTAAGAGGAAACACCCTTGGCAGAGTTATTTGCAGTATTCCAGAGCTCTTGAATGTCTGTTTCTTTGGGATATCATGCACTCTGACACAATAACATTAATGTTTCGATATCCTATTTATTATTAAACAAACCACTTATTGAACAGCCACTGCAGATATTTTAGCTTCATTATCATCAGTCCAATCAAAACAGGATTAGTAGATGCACTTTATCCCAGCCAGCGCACAGACACCTGTCTAAGTTATCCTAGCAATCTCACAACCAGATTTGCTTGCTTAAACAAAACAAGAAGGTCTGCCAACTGCCTACAGCACAGCAATACTGATATGCTCACAATATGGGCTCCCACAGTATAGATTAGTCACAATGTTAAAAATCTTATGTTTATTTGCAATCAGTGCTTCTAATACACAAATAGTGATTTGCATCTTAAACTGAAGAATGGGACAAAAGAAGCCCTTCATCTCAAAGCCTGTATCCCAAACCACCTGCAACAACAGCAATATGCAGTTTTGTCCTGTTGTTCTGCAGTTGCTTTCTCTAATTTGAGTTTATCCACCTGCAGCAGTTGAGTACAACTAACAATAGTACAGACATCATCACAAAGAGCTCAATTTTCACTTGCTTGTATGGTGAAACAATCATAGCTGGGATTATTACAATTCAAGAGCAAAACTAGTCAATTAGGAAGAACCTAGGGAAATATTTGAACCATCACTAGCATCAAATTATGAGAGATCACATTAGAATAAAGTAACAGTTTGGTTTATTCAATTGGGTTTGCATCAGTAAGCGTAACGGTGAGATTCTCGGGATCTGTCTCTTAGGATTGTTATTGGCTTAGGATTGTTATTGGTAAGATAAGAGTGTTGAAAGTTTTAATTCACCTAGCAGTTATCTCTTTCATGCCCAAAACACATTAGGTACTTAAAATGAAAACTGCAGAGTCTAAACAGAGGAAAGTCTCATTAGTGAAGCACATGCTTAGAGTATATGTTCAGTATATGTGCCTGTGCCACAGAGCGCAGGCTCTCACTTTAAACACAACCTTATAATATTGCTTTACCTTCTATATTAGGTAATCCATGGCGGGGAGAGGGCAGTGGATGTTAAGATTCATTAGGACTATCAAAAATAGTTCACTTGATTTACATGGATTTCTGTATAAAAAGCTTACTTAAAAAACGATTCTCGGGGTGAAACCTGCCTTACTGTAAGTATCATATATAACTAAATATTGGCCAAGGCGACCATTTCCAAGCATAAGAGATTGAAGTTAAGCACCTGAGTCCCTCTTTGGGAGCTCACATGTAGAATAATAAACAGGGATGCAGAGCACACCACTCCAGTGGGTACCGCCTGTTGCTTTCCATGTATTAAGTGATGCACTGTAGACCATGTTAAATACACACTAATTAGGTTTTCTGGCATGACTTTTCTCTGTGGTAGAATTAAAGAGAAAAAAAAAAAGAAAAGGTTTATCTTTGAGCTATAAAGTCCTTCTTAGAATGGGTTCTGGATACTGCTCATTTCATGCAAAATAAACAGTGGCCTTTATCCCAGAAAGTATATCTATTCAGGACTAAGAAAGTTTACCCTTCTTTTCAGGTATGTACTTAGAGGCTTTATACTCTTGACACTAGAAATAGCTCCTAGCTCATAAAGGAGCATATAAAAGCAGAGCTACATCCCAAATATCTTGATTTTCATTTTAGTCCAAAATCAATCTTAGAATGGGTGGGAAGGAACCTCTGGTCATCACCTGGTGCAACCACTCTCTCAAAACAAGGCCACCATAGATTAGGTTGCTAAGAACCATTTTCAGACAAATTGAGTATTTCCAAGGATAGAGATTTCAGTCTCTCTGGGCAACCTTATAACTAACCACAATTTCTTTTGTTGCATCTTGCTTCAATTACTTCTCATCCTCTCACTATGCACCTCAGGGATGAATAAGGCTTTATTTTCTCTGTCTCCTCCCATTAGGAACTTGAAGATGCCGACAGGATTCATCTTAAGCCTTCTCCTCATAAGGCTGAACAAACCTATCTCTGTCAGCCTCTGCTCACAGGTCAGGTACTCCAGTCTTCTAACAGGACAACACTACACTGGACTTGTTCCAGTTTGTCGATCTCTTTCTTAGACCGAGGAACCCAAATCTGGCCACAGGACTCCAGAGGCAACATAACAAATGCTGTTTGAATAGGAAATAGAAAGGAATAATCAGTTCCCTCCGTCTCTTGGCTACAAACCTTTTGATACAGCCCAACATACTGTTTACCAACTGAAATGCAGGACTTTTCATTTCAGTAGGTTAACAGTATATTGGACTGTATCAATCCTTCCTGAATTTAGTGAGATTCATGTTGGCCCATTCCTCCAGCCTGACTATGTCTCCTTGAATGGCAGCCCTGCCACAGAGCATATTGACTTCATCCTCCAGTTTGGTAGCATGCACGAATTTGATAAGGGTCCATTCCTTCTCCTCCTCCAGATCACTGGTACGCATATTAAACAGGGTATAAGTCACAGGACAGACCCCAGAATAACTTCACTTGAGCTGACTGCCAGAGTACAAATCATTACCCGGTATCCTTTGAACCCAGTGATCCAGTTTTTCATCAATTTAGTGTTCCACCTGTATAAACTGTAAAGTTCCAACATTGATATCAGGATTCATGGGAGACCATGTTGAAAGCCTGGCTAAAATCAAGACTGAAGATCCTTACCACTGCTCTCCACAGACTTAATTTATTAAGTTATAACAGGCAATTGACTTGGCCAAAGCATAATCTACCTTTGTACATCTATACTGGCTATTTCCATTACCACCTTCTCCTTCATTTGCCCAGAAATAGTTTACAAGAGAACTCACTCCATGATTTTTCCAGGAATCAAGGTAAGGCTGACCTGCCCTTGGCTCACTGTTACCACTTTTGCCCTTTCTGAAGATGGTTGTGGCATTTTCCTTTCCCTGGTCATCAGGGAACTCCCCCAGTTTCCACAACCTTCCAAGGACATCTGGGAGTGATCTCACTATGATATTGGCCAAATCTCTGAGTTCTCACAGATGCATCCCTCCTAGTACCATGGATCTGTATATATTGAGATTACTCTGGAGATTGCTGACTTGATCCTCTTCCACTCTTTGGCTTACCTAACAACACATACTAAAGCAATGTTTCTAAATTCCTCCTTCATTGCCTGCTCTCACTTCCATTAATGTAAATGTTCTTTTTGCACCGGACCCCAGTCAGATCCCTGTTTAATTAAGATGGACTCCTCATATACCTATTCATTTTTGTGAGTACTAGGATGGATCATTCTTTTGTTTGAAAGAGATTGTTCTTGAAGATCTGCTAACTCTCATGAGCTCCTTTGCCCTTCAATAGTGCTTCCCACCAGATTACACTTCCCGGTTCTCTGAATAAGCCAAAGTCTTTTTTATTGAAATTCAGGATCTGTGTTCTGCTGCTTTCCTTCCTCACTCCCCTCAGGAGCTTGAGCTCTGCAATTTTATGGTCACTACAACCAAGCCTTTCATTGATTATCACATCCCCAACAAACTCTTCAGAGGTCATCAGCAGCAACGTCCAGAAGAGCATCATCTCTTCTCACCCCATACAACATCTGTATTAAGAAATTATACATTACATCCTCCAGAAATTTCTTGAGATTGCCTGTGTCCTGATGTTCACAAGCCTTTCTTATAAGTGCTCTCTTCACTTACAGTACAAGCCCCTGGCCTATACATCCAGTGCAAATAACACCTGCAGTTAAGTTCAAGAACGCATTCTAAGCTTCACAGAAAAGTCTTTGTAACAGCTCAAGGCACGGAGGGAAAGGACTATGTGAATTGTTTCAAATACTACTTCTGCAAAATGATCAAACCACTCATGGCCAGGTGGCAGAATCCTATTTTTACTGATTTGTTGGCACAGTTACAGAATCACCGACTGGCTGAGGTTGGAAGGACCTCTGGACCATGTTGTCCAACTCCCCTGCTCAAGCAGGGCTATCTAGAGCCAGTTGCTCAGGACCATGTCCAGATGGTTTTTTAATACTTCCAAGGATGGACACTCCACTGTGTTCCAGTAGTTCAGTGGAATACTGACAAAAACCTTGATGTTTCACAGTAATATGGCACCAAAGTCACAAGCATGCCTATGATCTAATTCAGCTACAGGGTTTCCCAAAACAGTAACAATAACAAAAAAATACAGTCACCTCAGAGATTAGAACAGCAGCAAACACACTATCTAAAAACAAAACTAACCCATAAAAAGTTTTAGATTACTACTATACAGTAATACAGTTTAAAATAAATCTCACCCATTTGGGTTTAACTATTTTTCTATTGCATCCATTGATTTAAGCTTCTCAGATCAACTCTTATCAACTGAGACAAAATTTCCACTTTAACAGAACTCACTCAAATAGCACAGAGATGCTTAGAGGTTTAGCGAAGTTTCTTAACAGTTCCTAAAGTCTTTTGGACTAACTCAAACAAAGAAGTTCTGAGGATATGAAGACAGATGAATCTACATTTCCAGCTAAAACAAGCAAATATTCCCTCCCACACACATCCTTTTCCCCCCTTTCATCTCATCCCTCCTCCTCCCCTGCCCTGGAGTATCTAAAAGTCATCATTCCGTCTATCTAGAATTCCCTTAACACTCGTAATACTTTACAAAAATACAAGTAAAAGTAATCAGCTATAACTTAGAAGCCACAGAAAGAAGAAATCAAAGTGTAGCAGAGCACTCCCCCAGGTTCTGGTGGGAGAGCTTGTGTACGACCTTTCTGAGTTCTCAACTCTTCCCATTACCACAGTGTCTTTGACAGGCCTATGATTGTTGAGAAGACTAAAACATTTTATCATAAAAATAATGGATTTATGCAAAGAGAAAATATGCACCCACGAGGTCTACGCTAAATAAACTGATGTTCTCTCCTTTTCTTTACATTTTTCCTGTTGACCTAGAAAAGTGGTTTTTAAGCTTTGTTTTTGTGAAATACGATCTAGATGTTTTTTAGCCCTTTCAGTAGGATACTTTCTTAGTTTTCCTGCAGCAAAAACATAATGGAAGAAGAGCCCGATAAATGTAAATGCTTTTCTCTGTGTTTAAGACGTAACTCTCTCCAAGTTTCATATACATACCAAGATTTCATAGACAAATTCTAGTACAGCCATGTTTGCTATTAACTATGCACCCCAGACCTAAAATTTCACTAAATTAAAATAAGATTAAGGAAATCTAAAACATAGCCAAAATTCCACAGCTTGTAAGATATCTCTGTCCACAAAGAACTCCAGAGCAGCAAATCAAAACTCTTAAGAGACCAGGTTTGAACAACTGCCAGTAGTCTCAGGTTTGAATTTACAGCTCTTTCTGTGTCTTCTTAGCTACATTTTTGTTATTTTATTTTATTTTTTCAAATCCATTAACAGCTAAGTCCCTCCCTAACTCCTCAGCAGAAGTTTCTCACTCACTCACTTGCTTTTGGTAAAGCTATGGATGTGCTGAATTATTCAGCTGATAGAAATGTTTTCTCTGCTACCACGGGGATCACACAAGCACAAGAAAATTACCATCTTGCCGTATTTGTTGCATTTTTCCCATAAACTGCCTAGGACATTAACTGAGGAGTTACCGATTTTCATTCTCAAATTTCCTATAGGCACTAAGGAAAACCATAGGAAGCTTGAGCTGAAAAAAAAAAAAAATAAAAAAAAGACATTTGTACATAAAAACCCTAATAACTAAAAATTAGTATTCTTGGCCAAAACACTGTAGGCATAAGCATAAAATTTCCCTTACAGGGTCAACACGCTTGTATATAACATTAAAACAGGAGTTTCAAAGGCCAGTTCAATTACAAACTCCTACTTTTATCTCTCAGCTTCTCTTGGATTCCATTTTAGAACTCTCATTTTGTATTTACGTTTAAGACAAATTTTCTGTAAAATAATTATTAGTAGTCTAAGGCTTGGTGCCTTTAATAAATTTTGATCAAAACTGAATTTGTAGTACAAATTTACTACTTCATGGATACAATAAATGGTAAATGAACTACTTCTTGCACCAGATGTTTTCAAGATCCTAGAAATTTACAGAATTAATAAGTATCTTCAGCAACGAGGCTCGCAATACTTCCCAAAAGATCAAAAACCTTAATTGACAGTATTTTAAAGATCATTTTTCTTAAGTATGTGAGACTTCAGCAAGGCAAAACAGTAGCATTTAGCAATATGACTAATTGGGTAGTGCCCTTTTATGTGCACTTACATAGAACATTACACAACAGTTAAGACCACAATAGTAGGGTTAAAGTAGTTATTTTTCTTCAGTTTTTTATTTCCATCCTTGTTTGTCCTGACAATTGTTCCCTCTTTCTCTTTCCCCTTTCTCAGGTCAAAATTTGAAATACAATTATTTCTCTGTTCGTGAACACTTCCGAGAAACACCACTCTCTCCACAGTGTAAAGTAATGGTTTAGCTGTATTTGTATAGTTAGTATTCATGAAGCTCTAAAATGCCTCACAGAACTGTTGATCCTACTGTTAGAGAACACAGACAGAAAAAGATAAGCCACATAAGAAACAGAAATTTTAGCATAACCCTAAAAACTTTGTATAAATT
>JAOXJK010000001.1:10285097-10308010 GCA_025774025.1 Xenus cinereus | reverse complement strand
GATAACAAGATATAAACACTAAATGTTAAAACACCTCCACCCACCCCACCCCCCGCCCATCCCATCTTCGTCGGCACAACTTCGCTCCCAACTTTCCAGCCTCCTCTTCCTGAGTGGCTCAGGGGACCAGAAAATGGGGATTGCGGTCAGTTCATCACACATTTTCTCTGCTGCGCCTTCCTCCTCACACTTTCCCCCGCTCCAGCATGGGGTCTCACACGTGTGAGACAGTCCTCCACAAACTTCTCCAAAGGGGTCCTTCCCACGGCAGCTCTTCATAAGCTGTTCCTTCACGGGTCCCTTCCACAGGGTGCAGTCCTTCAGGAACAGACTGCTCCAGCAGGGTCACAGGTCCTAACAGAAGACCTGCTCCAGTGTGGGCTTTTCTCCACAGGTCCTGCCAGGAGCCTGCTTCAGTACTAGCTCCCCACGTGGTCAAAGCCTCCATCTTCTCTGGCATGGGGTCTTCCATGGGCTGCAGGTGGATCCCTGCTCCACTGCGGACCTCCCTGGGCTGCAGGGGTTCAACCTGTCCCACCATGGTCTTCACCACGGGTTGCAGGAGAATTTCTACTCCGGTGCCTGGAGCACTTCTCCCCCCTCCTTCTTTACTGACCTTGGTGTCTGCAGAGTGGCTTCTGTCACATGTTCTCACTCCTCTTTCCCAGCTGCTGTTCTGCAGCAGGCTTTCCTCCCCCCCTTCTTGAACACATTATCCCAGAGGCACTAACAGCATTGCTGGTTGGCTCAGACTTGGTCAGCAGCGGGTCCATCATGAAGCCTATGGAACTGGAACTGGCTATGTTGGACATGAGGGAAGCTTCTGGCATCTTCTCACAGAAGCCATCTCTGTAGCCCCCAGCCTACCAAAAACTTCCCACGTAAACTCAGTGCAGACATATTAATATTTGCATATTCAAATGCTGGAATCTAATTCTTAGGAAACATAAACATGCATATTTTTTGACACTGATATACAGCAATTAAAGATAGACACATTGCAATGGAAAGATGCATAGCATGAATTTCTGCTTGAACAGAAAGAACTGTTGATGTCATGGCATTCAAAACAGATTTGCCTTAAAATAAACAGCAGGAAGACTGATCTCTCAGCTTCAGAGAAAGTCCCCATCGGAATTGACCAGATACATAATCAGGAGGACATCAAATAGCAAGATATACAGCACCTTCCAATTTTCACAGGAATAACTACAATCTAGGAGATGTATTTCATCATCTGAGACAAACAGTAAAATTTTCCATTAATAATTAAACTGACATTTAAGTGTTCAGAATTAGCTTTTAAGTTAATCTTCTATGAGACGTATCCATGTATCTCTGTTGTAATTATAGCACATTTGCCTCATTTAATTGATGCTTTTAATCTAAAAGGTTATGTTTTAAAACACATTCCCCTAAAGCACATAATAGGAATGAATTATTGGCAAGGCAGCAAAATTGTTCTGCGGACCATAAATCAACAAAGCATTAAAGACACTGGGCACTGATATTTATTTTAAGATAAAGTAACTAAAAGTTACCTCTGATGATACATTTAAGCCCTCTAATAAGTATTCTGTTTTCAAAAGTTATGCAGGTGCTACAAAGGAAAACCATCACTTCCAAGAAAAAAAATAAAAATCTGCCACTTATTTAGTTTACTCAAATAGAATTGGAACTCTGATCAAAGTCAACTGTAAAAACCTTTTGCTGTTTGTTCAGTCTTACTTACGTTTAGACACTGAGGCACAGGAGAGTGATTTTCATCATGCTTTTTGTAAGTCTTGTTCAAAGTCAGTGAGAGATAATTCCCAAACCAAGACTCCATTAAAAATGAAATTTTGGAAATACCATATCAATGAAAACAGCTGAAAACAGTACTTAATGGAGTCACAGTCTGGTAAGTTAGGAAGGGACCTCTGCCATCCAACCTCCCTCCTTACACAGGGTCAAGTAGAGCTGGTTGTCCAGGACCATGTCAGTTTTTTAATATCTCCAAGGTGGCAAACTCCACAACCCCCCAAGGCAACCTATTGCACTCCTGTGTTTTAGTTTTTGCCCATAGCCTCTTGTCCTGGACACCAGTGAAAGAGCCTGGCTCCATCTTCTTTGTACCCTCCCATCAGGGTATTTGTCTACGTTGGTAAGATCCCCCTGAGCCTTCTCATCTCCAGGCTGAACAATCCCAGCTCACTCAGCCTTTCTTTAAAGGACCGATGCGCCAGTCCCTTCATCATCTTTGTGACCCTTCACTGGACTCTCTCCAGTATGTCCATGCCTCTCTTGGACTGGGGAGCCCAGAACTGGACACAGAACTCCAACTGTGGCCTCACTAGCAGTGAATAAAGGGGCAGGATCACCGTCCTCAACTTGCTGACAACACTTCTAATGCAGCCAGGATACCATTAGCCTTCTTTGCTGCAAGGCCAGGTTGCTGGCTCGTGTTCAACTAGGTGTCCACCAGGACCACCAGGTCCATTTTCTGCAAAGCTGCTTTCCAGCTGATCAGCGCCCCCCCAGCATAGGCTGGTGCCTAAAGTGGTTGTTCCTCCCCAGGTGCAGGACTTCACACTCCCTCTTTGTGAACTACATGATTGATTCTACTCATGTGCCTCAGTTGTGTGTTGGATAGATAATATATGAGATCCATAAAGGGTACAAGTACGGGTATGTCTCTCTGGTCAGAAAAAGAGAGAGACTCCAATTTCAGTGATAGAATAAAGAAGATACTTATATTACCAGCTTAGAAATGAACAGAGTACCAAAATCAAATATTATACTAATAAACAGAGAAAGATTGTAGAGATTAGAAATCCCTTTCACATACAGAGGAAAAGGTAGATGAATCTTAGTCCCCACTACACTAGGCTGAATTCGTAACTTCAATTCAGGAATAAGATTTTTTTTCCCCTTCCTTGGGCGTTCTTAGTGCTTCATAATTAAGATGAATACTTACTGGATCAGATATCATGGTGTGAATTTAAAAAAACGTTCTGCATTGCCTAACTAAGCTGTGCTACCCCCTATATGATACTAAATAATACATATCTTCCTCTCTACAAAGATTTAGCTGAGCTCATGAGTAGCCCCTCTTGCTGCTCACCAGCGTGGCAGATCTATCTACTTTTTACTTTTAAACACGCCGTAGATATTTTCATCTTCTTCTTTAGATAGTTTCAGTGATAAGGCGATACTGAAATACAAAATGTCTTAGTAAGTGTTTAAGAATTTAAGCAGAGCAGAGCAGAAGGCTTGAAGAAAGCAACAAAGAAAAAAAGAATTTTTTTTAAAAATCCTTTTTACATAAGAGTATTGAACATTATTATAACAAAACTGTACCTTTTTTGAAAAAAACAGTATATTTAAAACAATTTAATCAAATTATAGCAGTGTGCTAAGTAAGAGGCTGATTGTCTGGGCTGATTGACCCCTTTATGAAAAGGGGTCAGCTAGCTAAATGGAAACCTGAATGTACTGGCAGAAAGATTTTGACAGATAAATTTTAGAAACTGAATTGAATAAAATGAATGAATATTCTATATTTAACTGTACTGACAAGCCAGAGACTCAAAAAATCACAAGCCATGCACAATAAATTGTGAGTCTGATTAAAAAAAAAAACCAAAAACCTCATGAATTTTAAGACATCTTATAGATTGGATTATTTTTATTTCCTATCTAGTTTGAACGTGTGAGCACTATGATCTTGGGATTTTCTCCACAACCTGAAGGGCAAAGGACTAGATAAAATCTTAAGAATTCATATTGTTATGAATCTCTTTACATGCGATATTTTATTTAAAACCTTAGTTCCCATGAACAAGTTAAGAATCTGGTCCAAGAAATTTCTTCCAAGAGATGGAGTTTTAAATGAAATACTGAGCATGAGACTCAGGATAAAATCATAACAGAGGGCATGACAACACTCTTTAAAAAAACCTCAACTTTTTTTGTGCAGCACAGTGGTATTATAGTATCTAAAGGCTCAACCGAAATCTTGCAAAGAATTTACAGAGAATATTTTTTTAGTTGTTAACATCATGAGAAAAAGCAAATTTTTTGAGCAAAATGAAACTTTTTAGGAAAACCAGGTGTTACAAGATTGATCTGGCAGATAGATTGTATGTGGGTTTTATTGTGCTTAAATGGAACTGGGAGAAAAAGTGCAAGGCTTCTTGAAAACTGCAATATTTAAAAAGAATGTGATGAACTGGCGCTAAAAAACCCCAAAACAATGGCTTTTTTAGTGTGGTCTTGACATCCTATCTTTCTTTTTTTTTCCTGAATTAACTAGCTCATTAGAGATTCTGAACTGCTTTTCCACCATGCCCTTCTCTTTCGTGGACATAAAACTAAGTGTGCAACAAGCCTAGAGTCAAATATGTTTTTTTTTTTTTCTGTAGGAAGAGAAAAACCCAGTTGTCAGATGAACATTTTTTTTCTGTTCTTTGTCTGTGAGGTTTTCAATTTATTATTTAGATAAGATTGCAATGGAGGTAATTTATGTATTGGACAGCGTAGTTCTTTGGAAACAAGATACAGCTGACATTTATATAATAAAAAATAATAATAAGCAAAATTCTCATCTGTGGAAGTCAAATGGCCTTTTCTTGAGAATTGTGATGGTAATTGAATTTTTTTTTGCTACATGATTGTGCAAAAGAACCCCTGGGTACACAAGTCCCAAAGAAACTGTTTTATATGCAGATCATTGGTCTGTATTTGATAAGTGAAGGAAATGACTATAAACTCAGGAGGTATTTTTCAACTATCCTAGGGGGGACCCTGTAGACCCTGCTACTCTATACTGAAATCCTAGCTAGTAATTTATTATTCTGAAAAGCAAATGTGCTCTCTTCAAGCCATAGGTTGTCCATTGACTATGTGCTCCTTGCCAGAGCCGCTCACAAATACAGGAGTAAGCTTCACACACTATGGTTATCAGGCATATATCCATACTGACTTCTGCATATGAATGGGTTATACACAACACCAAGAACCGCTTGAACTTAGGCATGAAATGATTTATTTGTGTACATACCAATGTTTAGATTTTATTTCTTCTGGAGAAGTAAGAACACCATAAAAGCGTGTTCTTTACCTAAATCGACTTTAAATACAAGTCAGGCTTAAAATGAAAATGAGACATTTTATTTTAGTAAAGCTGTGTCAACTTCTTGATTACAAAACTTGGCAGGGTGTTACAGAAGAAAAGCATAAAAGAAGAAAATACATCCTGTTATTTAATCCTAGTGTCCAGCACCTTATTTTAGATGCCATTTATGATTTTTTGAAGTCTAAAATCATCTGTAGAAGCCAAGATAATTATCCAGGTTCACTCTACTGCTAGGCAGTGCCTTTCAGAAACAAACTTCAAGTGAGAGGACCTTCTCACCTCCTTTGACAAGACTGCCTACAAGAAGGTTATGCTGCCTCTTTTGTGTTCCAAATCAATCATCTCCCCTTTCTCCTCCACATTTTTACGCTCAGCTTGAAGTGGTGTTTCCATGCAACACAAATACAGACACTTCTATTCTCCTTCCCTAGACCTCAGTTTACCAACCTAATTTGTTCTTTACTCAGCATATTCTCCCAGATAAAATATTTTTTTCTGCTAGTCCTGAACTTTTCAGGAGTCTACCTTCCATCTTATCAAACTAGCAATCTTTGGTGAGCTCACCATAAAGATTGCACCAAATATGTTAATGGTAACAGAGTTTGTTAGTCTTCTGAACTACTTCAGATACAAACATCTGCTAAATTTAACTGAAATGAACCTCAGTAGTATCCTACTACTACTTAAACACACATTCTAACTTGTCAAGACACAGGGGGAGGAAAAAGTAAGAAGACATGGAATGTTAAGAATGGTGTAAAAAAAACCCCTGTAGTTCCTTTAGGTACAAATTACCCATTACTGAATAGCTGGGAGGGATTTTATTTAGGAGAGGCAATCAGTCAGCTGAAAAAATCAGACGCAGTAAGATAAAAAGGCTACAAAACAAAGCTGATGTGAAGAGTCTAAATAAGGAGGAAGAACAAAATGGGAATAAACCAGATGTGACAGGAACAGTTCAATCAGAGCTGCAGGAATTTTTCAGAATGGCGAAATGGCTTTACTGTAGAGGTTTGGACTATAGCTAGAGGTGGTTATTTTTTTGTTTGTTTTTTTTTTTTTTCTGGAAGCAACATACAGAGGTGACATGGAGGGAAGGAGAAACTATCATCCATCACCTGGTTCCTGTAATTCCATGAACTGTAGAAGTGGGCTTTCCCTGCCTATTTTCCATATTATGATTTATGTGAATTCATACATGATCTTTTTTAAACTTTAAATTAGATATTTATAATACGACAAATGTATCAATACTCAGTAGTGCAAAACTTAAAAGTTAAGTAATTTGTGCTAAATAGGCTGTGTACTTATTAATTTTAGTGTGCTTCCACAATATTAGAAAATTAATTAGCAATCTGTCCCTTGAAAATATTGAGTTAATGCTGCCAGGAAGTATCAACCTTTAAGAAAATGAGAACATATTTGTAAGTATGTAGTGATAATTTAGAACATCTACCAATGAAGCCTCTCAAAGGCTTTACAAGTGGTACTAAATTTAGAATCTCCAAAGCCTTCCAGACTACAGAAATATAATTATTCCTGGTTATAAAACAAATTAAAACAAAGAGATTAATTGACACACTGAAGTCCTGAAGAAGTCTCAGGCTGACTTGAGGAAACTGAGGTGTCCTTTTCTCCAGCTCTGTTGCCTTGATTCTTGACTGTCTTAAGAGTATGCAGTTCCCACACTCGCATCTCTTATCTGCCTGAATAAATTAAATGGCTCCCAATTAGTGACAAAAAAAGATCTAAGAATTTTCTAAATTGCCCATCAGTAGAATATAAAAGCTTCCCAGAAAATGAGACTTGCATAACTTAAAAGCCAAATGAGCTATACAGTCTTCAGCTCTTCTTCCAACTATGCTTATAAGTAGTCGTGTCTTGATTTCAGATTTTATTTTCTTTTCAGTAATTTCAATCTGTGTGACAAAACAGACATTAGAAGCATAGCAGCACAAAGGAAATTGCTGGTATTGGTACCAATCTTAATCTCACTGGCCCTCACAACTATGGGCAATTGCCATAGCTGTTCCCATTAAAAATAGCTTTAATGATGGTGAATGTTTATGTCTGATATGTTATATTTAATATCTTAGCTAAATGGCTTAATGTGCAAAACCACGTTCTTAAAAGTTTACTCAATTTAGCAACTGTTGGAAACAGTCTAGATGCATGGGCAATTTGGCAACCGGTTCAGGAATTCTGAACACTGGGATTGTTGTGACCCAAGTGCAGGACCCAGCACTTCACCTTGTTGAATCTCATACCACTGGCCTTGGCACATTGACCCAGCCCGTCCAGATCCCTCTATAGAGCCTTCCTACCCTTAAGCAGATCGACACTCCCACACAACTTGGTGTCATCTGCAAATTCATTGAGGGTGCACTCAATCCCCTTGTCCAGGTCATTGATAAAGATACTAAACAGAACAGGCCCCAGTACTGAGCCCTGGAGAACACCCCTTGTGACCGGCCACCAACTGGATTTAACTCCATTCACCACAACTCTTTGGGCCCAGCCCTCCAGCCAGTTTTTAACACAGAGAAGCATATCTTTGTCCAAACCATGAGCAGCCAGATTCTCTGGGAGAATGCTGTGGGAAATGGTGTCAAAGGCTTTAATAAACTTTAAGTAGACAACACGCACACAGCCTTTCCCTCACCACTAAGTGGTCACCTTATTATAGAAGGAGATCAGGTTATTCAAGCAGGACCTGACCTTCATAAACTCATGCTGACTGGACATCATAGCAATTCTGTAAATGTTCACAGGAAGATGTGTTTCTTCATATCAGTAAGTCCTTAATTCACTAGATTCTGTAAATAAGCTAAGATAATATTGGAACTACAGAATCTTCAGCTTGTTGTGGGGTGGCAAAGACCTGACTGGGTAATTTTTTATTGACAGCAACATGTGTATGGTCCAATTTATTTTTATTTCTTGAATTACGTTTAATCAGAAAAGTTGGATTGCTGATAGCTTTCCACTGGAGGAAATGGACAGTGGGAAGTCAATTATTCAAAGGTCTTCAGATCCCTAAGGCCTAGAACCTGAATGCAGATGTCAAAACTTGTTGACCCAAATCTTCCAATTCTGGACAAGAAGAGGTCAGGAAGGCTTTCTAAAAACAGGTCAAGTTTTCTACAACTGAAAGATTTACATGCCCAGACATATAAATAAGTTTATAATACATGGACTTTCTTTTAAAGGAGAACAAAGGAGACTGCCCAAAGAAAAGAATCATAGCTATAAATTTTAATCCATATTAGTAGAACTGATAGATTAATCCAGATACTATAGAAGATGTTTCCCAAACTTTTGATACTTGAGGCACATTATTTTCTATGTTAAAGTTGATGGCATGTGACAGATATCCCTGAGCAGTCCTGACTCTTTCCAATACAGCTATGACCAGCTGCTGGACCTGTCATGCATGATATTCTGCTCCCCAGGGTCCCTCACTCTTGCCAGGCTATTTGGACTGCTTGCAGGGCAGAATGCACTGGCCATCACACTACATCTGTTGGGAATTTTTACCATAAGGCATCAGAAAAACAAGTAGGAAAGCAAATTTAAAAACACTTTAACTTATTATGTTATTCATAAACTCAGAGAGAAATCCTGGCCACGCTGAAAATAACAAGAGCATATCCTTTGATCTCCATTCTTTACAATCTTTGTCACACCTTTTGCACAAGTGGAAGCCCAGAGATGACAAGCAAGCATAGCATCCAAGTGAAAGACAAGAGAGAAACACAGTGTGTGAATACACACCATGAAGTCCAGGAAATATTGTTCCTTATCTTGTCCTCCTCTCTCTCTACTGGAAGGCGTGCTTGGAATCTTATTTCTGCATCTGATACTGTTTTGATGCTTTCCATGTCAGAAATTGGAATGAGTTGTCCTTCCTGCCAGCCAGTTCCCTAAATACTAAGTAATATATTAGGTCTCTTTCTTAATAACGTTTTCTAACTCTATGAATAATGAATTTGCACCAAAATACAGATGTGGTTTCAAAAGGGGAGTAGACTGAACATACCTCAGTGTTGTTGGTTATCACCTGTGGTTAAGGAAATTTTTGAAAAGAAATGTGGATTTGTATTCCTCTGAACAGAATTAAGAACAAGATCCTATCATCTACTTCCTCACCAAGTTTTCTAGCCAACAAAATATTTTGCATCATCCTCTTTTCCTCAGAGAAGATTCTCAAATCTTCCAATTCTAAGGGAACCTATTATCTCAAAAACTGATTCAGACATGCCCTGAGAAGCCATTTCAGATCAAGCTGCTTGGAAAACAGATGTCTAGCTCTGGATCCTGATCAGACTGAGACATGAGCTATGCATAGAGCTGATCAACACTGTCAAGTCTGAAGAACAGTTTATAGAGAAGAAATTGTACGAACTGGGAAACATGAAAATGTTTGGTCTGTGTAAGAACTAGGACTGCTCTGGGACATGATCACAATTGAGGGAGGAGCTCAGAGATCATCAAGTTGGGCATTGACACCTAAACTACACAAATCCCACTTCAAGTATTTTGATCCTATTTGGCACCTTTTAGTTAAAAGTATTTGGTAACAAATATTTTTAAGGTTTTTATTGGTTAAGCTTATTCTGTGGGGTTTTAAATACGACATGTTGAACAGACAGTGTATGTGACAACGGGCAGAAACTGAAACACAGAAGTTTCCATCTGAACATCAGGAAACACTTTCCTACTGTGAGGGTGACCGAGCACTTGCACAGGTTGCCCAGAGAGGTTTTGGAGTCTCCCACCCTGGAAATATTCAAAAGCCATCTGGATGTGGTCTGGGCAACTGGCTGTAAAGTGATCCTGCTTGAGCAGAAGGGTTGGACTGGATGACCTCCAGAGATCCTTTCCAACCTCAACCATTCTTTTATTTTCATGACTCACTCGTAGAGTTACATACACGGCTGCCTAGTGTAATGCCACAGAACAGTGTATCTGTACACCAAGGCTTCAAAATCTTACAGACTGAAATCCTCATCTACTCGAACTCAAACCTGATGGATAGTGGAATAATTTCCACCTGTAATCTTCTGGTAAAATTATTGGAGAAAAGAAATGGGGAAACAGTCTTTAAATTATTACGGTTTCTGTATTGGAAGGGATTCTCGTTTCTGTGAACTACAGCGGAACCGATGCCAAGGTACTATGAATTACTTTTAAAGGACAGTGTGCCACGACTTTCTAACAGTATTAAAAAAATTAATGGTCTGCAGGTTTATTCAAAAGCAAGAATGGGAATTACTATAAAACGCTTAATGAAATTTGTGGCTAAA
Organism: Xenus cinereus; assembly: GCA_025774025.1. NCBI lineage: Eukaryota > Metazoa > Chordata > Aves > Charadriiformes > Scolopacidae > Xenus > Xenus cinereus. The sequence continues at coordinate 10,297,588 of JAOXJK010000001.1, read as the reverse complement.
ATGACACTATCTCGCCGTATCTTTTGTAAGCACTATTATGAAGTATCATTGTCAAAGTATTGAGCAGGCATGTTTCTTGTAAGCCTTAATAAAATTAATTCTACAAGCACAACAAAATAAACACAGTATCATATAACCCAGAATTATCTAGACCAGTTGCCCAATACTAGAAAGTCAAATATTACAGTGGGCTAATTTTTCTTAAACGTGATCATTAAATGCCACATTACATAGGCTACAGGTAACTTAAATGAAATCAGTAGCTTTGAAAATCAGGTAATTATTGAATGTTGTTGAACTACTGTTATCCTTTGAAATATATTAATACTTGCTGCTAAGAAAAAGAGGGTAGGAGGAGGGAGATTCACAGTCCGTGGTCCAACTTAGTGTTAAAAACAGATTATGAGGAATTCGCGAGAGGGTAACCAGGGAATTCCTGATATCTGCAAATGCGGTATCAGTATAGCTTTATAACCTTATCTGGAAACCTGATTTACGTTGGGGACCACAGTCTGACAGGAAGTTGCCAGCAAACGCAAGGACAAAACTGAAGTGTCATAGCTGCCATTATGAACTCTTAAGAGACAATTCATGGAATGGTAATCCATGATCAAAAGACATTGCTACAGGAATCTAAAGGTATTGCATGTGTCAAGTGGTCAGGATTTGTAAAGCACAAAATCATATAATATAGATGCCGCGTAGCAAATGTTTACTTCTTTGTGAAGTTATAGACTTCTCCTGTGCAGTTGCTAATACGCTTAAATGAAGAAATCTATATATGTAAAGCAACAACAACAACAACAAAAAAGGGTCAGTTTAGTCATTTCTTTGGGATTTTGAAGCAAGGTGCGTCTGGGCAACTGGACAAGGCAGCAATGTGAAACTTTTTCTCAGACTTTTGAAAGATAACAGTCATGGTTTTGAAGGGACCATTATAGTCAGTGATTGAATGATCAACTCTGACAGTAGAGTAAATCAAAATCATCAGTCAGATATGAAGCAGTGCAACTTCTGTGAACTTTCTTACACAAAATGAGAAAAAATATAGCCCAAACCTTACAGTCTCTGAAGTTCATAGAAGTTCACAGTTTTTGACATGTCTGGAATTTCAGGTTTCATCTAAGAAAACTTCCATATCCAGTCCTGCCAATGCATTATAATCAAAGAATGTGTACATATATACACTTCACAGACTATCAGGTAGGGTTTTTGCATGCTGTTTTTTATGTTGTTGATTGTTGGTTTTTTTTAAAAAAAAGGGGGCAAATTATTCTCTTCACAACAGTACTCATTTGCTATCACTGTCTGAGTTGTTGTATTAAATGATTTATGTTGCTTTCTTTTGTATTACTCTGATTAAATCAAACCATAGTGCTTTACTTCTCTTGGTGCTTGGGAAAATATTACTTGCAGCACAATTTTAATTCACAGATACCCCAACTAACAGGGTGTAATATTGTCACTGCAGAACAGGCCTCTCACTCATGATATGCAGAATTAAATTGCTGAAGAGAACGAGGGATGCAATAGTGAGGCAAGTAAGATTGCTTTCTTGCATGTAAACACTATAGATGAATTACTGACTGCAGCCACCACAGTAAATTATTGTATGCAAGGATTATAACGATGGTGATTGAGAACATTTTCAATAGAGCTTCAAGATTAATATGACATTCATAGAAGCAAAATTCCTGTATCTCTAACAAATATAATGGCTGAGTTACTATATATAGTGAAGAACTGTATATGCAAGGTGAGAGAAAGTAGAATAAAACTAAGAGAAATATGCAGTATGCCAAAAATGATCAGGACCTTTAGTTGCCCAGGAACATCCCTGTAAAGCCAATATGAAAGCTTTGTATTATATTCATTATCTGAGGATTTATCAAAGACTGAATGACTTGCATTCACTTCAGCAAAAAATCAGATGTCAATTTTCAATGACAACCAGTCTTCTGGGACAGAAAATAAGAAGAAAAAGTAGGCAATCGTTGTAATAACTCTTTCCTTATTTTGCCATTAAGTAGCAGTGAAGCTGAAGAAAGAATGCCATGGGCCAGTCCTTTCCTGCAACCTGTTTCTTAGCCCGACAAAGCAGGCATTGCAAACTGCTGTAATTAGTGCGTGTGACAAGGTAAGCTTCAGGACCACAGCCTAAGCTTTAAGAAAGTCTGTTCATTGTGCGTATGCATTTGTACGGTACTCTATTGAGCAATGTTAAACAAAAAAACTGCTCCCAGAGATAAGATGCAGGAGAAAAAATCAAAAGCTGCCTTAGCCTGCACAGACATATCCCATCCATTTTCAAGCAGCATTAGTTGTTTGTAATTTCTGCTAATAATTTCTAGTGCAAAAGTGTAAGCTACTTTGGGGCTGACTGTGGCAATAAAAATAAGTGATGACTGGGAATGGAAATAAAGTTAAAAAAAATATAGAGAAGGATAGGTAGAAAAGGGCAGAAATAAAGGAGATCCCGAGACAAAAAAGACCAAAATAATAATAATAAAATTTCAAACAAAAACAAATAAATGTTCCCACACATACCAAAAAAAAAAAAAGCAACCAAAAACCCCTGATTTCCCAACTTGGTGCTCTAGGATAATAAGGAACCAGGATCTTATCAATGTGATAATTATAATTTTTTATTGAGTGATTTAAAGAAAAAAAAAGCTCTTACTCCCTGCTATAACAAGGACACCTGTTCTGCACCGAGCTAAATATAGACTGCTAAAACATATACTTTGGCCCATGAATCCATTAGAAACTGAGTTTGGTACCATTGGCCTGTTCAGAGAACAGAAAATAAGATTTCAGGCTTTCAGAGTGACCCCAATACAAATACATAATAATGTGATAACACAGACACATTCAGTTTACTTGCAAATACTGACTTAGGATGAGTGTTAAAGGAATAAAACCACAACAACTCCAATACCTTTGCCTCTGTTTCAAACAATACCATTTAACAAATACCAGTCGTCATCTTCTCTCTGGACCCAGGATCCCTTCTTTCTGTGATACAAACTGAAGAGAAAATGTGATCACTTACTAGCAGAAAAAATAAACCAAGGTTAAATCTTAGGTACATTTTAGAGCTGTTCAGCTTTGGGATCAGACTTCAGATTTTAAACACTGGTTTGCTACTCTGCAAAATTCTCTGGGCTTTGAAGTAGTTTTGTCTTAGGACAGAATCCCTTCAAAATCTACCCTAATATTTAGACTTGAAGTATAATATAATCCAATTGTGAGTATATTTGTTTCTGTGTCATTAAAACCAATAATATGCCTTTTTTCTCTTATTCTAGTGTGAATACATTTTAGTATGTGAAGATGGTGAAGGACATGAGGAAACTGAATGGAGAATTTTTTGCCATCTCATTCTGGTTCAGACAGTTCTTTGGCAGTGAGTTTGCTTCACTGTTTCTTGTGAAGGCACTGACAAAGGGACTTTGAATGTAAATCAGTGGCAGTAGTTTAGTTAAATTATACTAAACATATTGATTTATGCTTCTGTCTGAAATCCTTGGAACCTTCTGAACCTGCTTTTGAAAGCTCAGCTGTACAGAATGCATTTGTTGCCAAAGAAAAGTCAAATGTACATGCTTGGACACCTAAATAGAGTGCAGAATTAAAAAGATGGTATTTTGGTCTGTTAAAACCAATATAATTTACAGAAAATCTTAGTTTCCCGTACAGATGCCTGAAGTCAGGAGTGCACTCTCAGAAAATACCTACCACACAGGTACGTAGCTATGGAATGTGAGTACTATTCAATTTAAAAATAATTTCTCTTGAGTTAGAGTTTACTTATAAGGTGACTTTTAAATACCACTGATCTTACCTTTGCAAAATGGTTCCTTGACTGTAGTGGTGGAGATGGACTTCAACATTAATTCCATGGTTAGATTGAGATTGAAGCTCTACTTGGTGCAAAATCATATAAAAATATCATTGCCAGGATTTGTCTTAGAATCACAGAACCATAGAATAGAATCATAGAATAGTTTGGGTTAGAAGGGACCATTAACGGTTGTCTAGTCCACCTCCCCGCCCTGCAATGAGCAAGGACATCTTCGAATAGATCAGTTTGCTCAGAGCCCTGTCCAAACTGCCTTGAATGTTTCCAGGGATGGGGCATCTGCCAGCTCTCTGGGCAACCTGTGCAGTGTTTCACCACCTCTATTGTAAAAAATGTCTTCCTTCTATCTAGTGTAAATATTCCTTCTTTTAGTTTAAAACCATTAACCTTTGAAATATCACAACAAGCCCTGCTAAAAACTTTGTCCCTATCTTGCCTGTAGGCCACCTTTAAGTATTAGAAGGCTGCTCTAAGGTCTCCATGGAGCTTTCTCTTCTCCAGGATGAACAACCCAACTCTCTCAGCCTGTCCTCACAGCAGAGGTGCTCCAGCCCTTGGAGCATCTTTGTGACCCTCCACTGGACCCATTCCAAAAGGTCCACGTCCTTCTTGTGCTGAGGGCTCCAGAGCTGGACGCAGTACTCCAGGCGGGGTCTCACCAGTGGAGTAGAGGGGCAGAATCACCTCCCTTGACCTGTTGGCCATGCTTCTTGTGATGCAGCCAAGGATACGATTGGCTTACTGGCCTGTGAGTACACATTGCCAGCTCTTGTCCGGCTTTTCATCTGCCAGAACCCCCAATTCCTTCTCTGCAGGGCTACTCTCAATTCCTTCATCCCCCAGCCTGTACTTGTTCTTGGGATTGCCCTGACCCACATGCAGGACCTTGCACTTGGCCTTATTGATCCTTATGATCATGGGCCTACTTTGTGAGCTTCTCCAGGTCCCTCTGGGTGACAGCCCATCCCTCAGGCACAGCAACCACAACACTCAGCTTGGTGTCATCTGCACACTTGCTGATGGTGTGTTCAATCCCACTGTCTATGTCACTGATGAAGGTATTAAGTGGTACTGGTCCCAAGACAGACCTCTGAGGGACAGTGCTTCTCACCAATCTCCATCTGGACATTGAGCTTTTCACCACTACAGTCTAGATGTGACCATCTTCTGCCCCCCCTGAGGTCACCTCCATACGTTATGGCCTGACCTTCTTCATTCCTTTGCTTTGGCTTCCAGAGTGCCTCTGTCCATTCAGGAAGTATGGCAGCTTTTTTTGAGCAATGAAGAGGGAAGGGGAGAGGCCTCATCCTCCACCAACCTCCCGAGCAAGGGGATATTGTCCCTCTCTTTTAAGTAGTGCCTTGGAAGCGTTCATATCCATGTTAAAATCAATGGTAGCTGTGCTGCAGGATACGGAGAAAGTTTTTTTCCTTCCAAAACTCCCGTATCACTTTGTCCAAGGTTTAATAGCATTGTCATAGTAGGAGTACTGTAATCCTATTGCCCATCATCAATCTGTTAATTTACCTGGGCATATATGGAACATTTTTAGAAGCATAAAAAGAATTTGGGTGTTTCATTCCTGTGTAAGTCTATATGTAATTTCTTCCTAGGCCCAGGAAGAAATTGGTCACTAAAATAAGAACCCTTGGTAAGTAAAACCACCAGTACATGATTTATCATCTTTTTCATGTGCTGTGTTTCATCAGTTCTGCGCAATTCTTTTTTGTAACTGCATTTTGGTGCTTAACTTTCATATTGCCTTTGTTCTCTCTTCTCACAGCACTTTATGTGGTTAACTTTAGGTGCTTATTTTTCTATACATACAGTTTTATTGGCATTTCTCTGAATTAAATATTAGCCTAAGGAATCCAGTCAAAATACAGCTGAAAACGTTCCTATTTATTCCACTGACACCTCAGAGAGAATTCAGTAGCAAAGCTAAGGAAAACTTCAATTTTTTTTAGGGGAACCACTGTACCATTATTTTGTATCAATATACTCGTGTTTCCTATGCAGACTTCTTATTCACTGTGTTGTGTAACAATGTAATGATCTTTGACAAAAGTCTTATGTGAACCATATAGGTTCTTTGTTCTACATAAAAATTGTGTTTAAATTAGTTTTTTTGATGATATCAAGAGTTATTTGAAAATATATTGCTTTTTTAAAAAAAATTAGCCTTAACAATTCATTTATGTAGATAAAAACCAGTATTGTCATGAATACAAAGTACAGACAACTTGTAATATATCAGTTTTGTTTTGCAACTGCCTCATTTTGTGGCCTTGAAATCAACATTTAACCTTTCCATTACTCCACAGCATCATCTGTGTAACTAAGATAATAGTCATCAAGCTAGAGAGAGAAACATTAAAAGCTACTTAAGTGCTTGCACTAAAGACTTATTAAATGAATGGATGTGTTTCCATCTATTTTAATGACTTTTAGATCAAGCTGCTAATTCAGAGGATTACATTTTCATTCAATTTAAAAAGAAAAAAAATCAATAAATGGAAAACTTTTGTCTGATGCACAGTTTCTCCCAACATTTGTATTCTAAATAATGCAGGATTGTGATAATGCCGGACAGCTGGGTGATACTGCTTAGAAACAGGTGTCTACCCACTTCACTTTCTTCTTTTAGCTTGGGAGTTCAAATTATCTATAGAATAAATTGAAAAATAATTATAAAATCTGAGTGTTCTTTTTTAATGTAAGGTGTAGAGCAACTTCAGTTTATATCTACATGCTAAAGAGAAAATGTCAGTGTCATTATGGCTTTTCATTTAAAGAACTATTAAAAATAAAATCTCTAAATTCTCAACAAGTTACAATTTTTGCTTCAGTGATACTGAGAAAGTATCACCCTCTGATACTTTCAGAGAAGTATAGAGTGAGTGAGACTGGGAAGGCAAGTGAGACTGGGAAATCAATGTCATTAATTTTAGAATATGTATTTCTTCTATAATTTCAAATTAACGTGGTTGAAATAAATCACAGTCTTGTGGGAAAGGGGTTAAAAACAAGTCCAAAGAGGCAGCAGGTATCAGGCTGAAGCCTTGACTAAACTCAAATCCAAAGCAAATCAGACTAAATGATGCCTAAATGTTTTTTGGCTTATTAGTTATTTTACAGATTTCACGCTCATTCCTCTTTCCAAATGACAACTAATTTTGGTTTTGATCAAGCTGTAGGAAACAAAAAAAACCCCACAGATTTTTCATAGTCCCAACCAACACTTTGCCTTTATAGCTGAAAAAAACCCCAACAAACAACACGTTAACATCATTTTCTTATGAAAGTTTTTCTTGAAGGCATCATATTTAAATTTCCCTGAGTAATCAACTGTTCTAAAATCACTGTTTTGATGCAGATAGTAGAAGCAAATTGCTCTGATTTGTAAGCTGCCTGCTCAGCTATTGTTGATTCTGCATACTGAGAAACTGTGATCAATGATGGCTCTTAGCAGAAAAAGGCCTTTGTGAAAAGACATTTCCAGCAGGAAAAATGAATATCTTGTTAAGCTCTCAGACGTTTCACCATTTGGTAGTGAGTCACTGAAGCATCTGGCATGAATTTAAGCGCCTTTGAACCATTTATGCATTGGTAATGTTGATACACACTTCTTTGTGGAAAAGAAGATGTCAATACATTCATTACTGCTTATAATGAGGAATGGGGAATGGCGCTACCAGAAGTAAATAAAAAAAATAATAATCAAAAAAACCAACCCAAGAGCAACAGGCAGAATGAATGCAAATGCTACATTCATTTTTTGGAACACAGCATCAAATAGCTTTGCCAAGGTGACGATACATCATTTTTCAAAAAGAGTGAACTTGAGGCAGACAACAAATACCTGAAGGAATTACTGTAGTAAGACGTTCTCACCTAATTGTTCGTTTCCAAACTGCACTGTTTTTACAATAATGGCTTACAGGCAAAGTTGAAGGCGTTGTTTGTGCTTAGCATAGATAAAGCACAATGACAACAATCCCATCATGACAAAAATCTACCCTGATCTAAGAAGGAAGTTAAGTTTTCACAAGCTACAAGTAACATGAGCATTCAGGAAGACATGATCATCAGAATTAGTGACAAAGCAAAATTTTGACTACATTTCCCCCCGACTCTCACAAGATCATTCACCCCTTCTCCAAAACAAGCAAACTACCATCATCTGTACATAGGTAGGAAATATGTATTTATTAAAAAATGAAAATTAGTTTTAAACAAGAAAAAATCCATAAAAAAATAAAACCAGGAAAGCCACAAATGAATAATTGCAGATCACACCAATTATTACCTGCTTTCCTATGATTTGAGGTGTTGAATCTTTTTTGCCCACCAGAAAAACATTGGAATGATAACCAAAGTATTTTAATCACCTTGGAAATAATTAAATAGGAATAGCAGGTAGAATCTGGCACGTATCAGACCAATGTCATTGTCTTCTATAACAGTAGTAGGCCATGCAGATGGGAAGAAGCAGTAGGTGTTCTATCTTGAGTCCATTAAAGCTCATAAACTAGGAAGGAAAACAACATGAATAAAAATGCTATAGGTTGGATACAAAACTAGATAGATAGCCATGCCTGCAGAACAGTTATCTTTAATTCATTGGCAAATAATGAAAAACATATCAAGTTATAGTGCATAGTGACCTGTCTTGGGATAATGGAAAAATCTTGTTGGCTTTTATTATTTTCTTATTATAGTTTCAATGACATTAATCTGGAGCAGACTATGAATATACTGAAGGACAATATTGAAGTCTAACTTTATTACATTGAAAAGCTGGAGAAATGGCTTGATATCTTTGGAATTCTGCATGTAAAAAATGCAGTTTACTTTATTACAGCAGGCACATTCAGTTAATTAAACACAGAGTAAAGAGTGATCAGGTAGGCAGCAGACCAAGATTTGAGATTATAATGGATCACAGGTTGCACATGTCAACAACTCAGTCATGTTAAGTCAAACATTATACTACCACATAAATCAGGAGAACGACCTCTGGAGTATTCCTTCCACTTTGCAACTTACCTGCTTCTCCGTGAACAGGACATCTTCCAAGTTGCTACTGTACCTTCTGCTCAGTAGAGTTCAGAGAAAAGCAACAAATGATCAGAAATCCAAAAGTAGTATGTTAGTGGGAGTAAATCTTGGAAAAGAGAGAGACTGAAGAGGAACAGAACAAATTTCACTTTTATAAAAGGGTCGTAAAGAAGAGTGGAATAATGTCCTTTCCATCTGCTGTGGCTAGGTCTTAATTATCAGATTTCATACATTTCATTAAAACTATCCCCTTACACATGCTATATACAGAAAATAAAAAAATAGTCAAAACAACATTGAAATATTAAAATTGCAAAACTTTCTCATTTACGAGGTTTTGAAATGGTTGAAACAACCGGTAAATAGACTGGAAGCCAAACTGACCCTACGAGAAAACTGCCCATTATTAGGCATATACATTATTTTGTTAAAGGAAGGTCAGGTTTCACCAAATCAGACACAGATTCTCAGATTGAAAAGCTTGCCTTTTCATTCTTTTATTTCTTTCCTTTTGGCACCATAGCACATGTCTAGAAAAGAAAAAGCAGTGAGGTAGCAGTGATTCCTAGTCTATTTTCTACAGAGTATTTTTGTCTCTTGCTCCAAGGGAATGAGCACTGCTCAGAGCGTGAATCTGTTGAACAAAAAAAGTCATCTATCAAATCTTCTGCTGTAGAAATACAAAAGTATTTTGCATGCTGCTTTTATAGTACAATGTGGAAGAAACATGCACTGTTTAAAAATAAAAGAAAAATTAATGCCACTGGAAGTTTGTTGTTGGAATTGAAAGCAGTGGCTCAGAAACATTAGCTCATGAGTCTTTCTGTGCTAAGTCCATCCTCTCAGGAAGATCCTAAGTAAATGCTTGTGGTTAGCAGTAAATTCTTCAGGAGGGAATAAATATTTTAGTGAAAGGCAAAAGATGACACAATATGCTGGGTAAACTTGGAACTAGCATTACTTAGTGAGCTACAGGCCGGTTCTGTGACTCCAAGTTCTTACAGGACATCCCACCTCAGGAACAACTTCAAAGGTGTTGAATCCTGCATATTTTAGTTACTTCAATACTGAATTATGCTAGCAAAATCAATACAGCGAGCCAATTACTTTTTAGATTAAGCAGACTCAAATAATTAAACTAGGATGAGTAGAACGCAAATTTAGGAGAGTATTTTACAGTATCAAAGAAAAATAACACCTCATTCATCAAATGTACCCTCTATAAAAGAAATATGCAACTCTGTGCATTCCTTTTTCACAGGCAAAAAAAAAAGCCTCCAGTCTCTCCCTCTTCCCTTCACGTTTTAGGAGGGAATATTGCTCTCTGTTAATGCTGCAGGAGAGACTATACAAGTTCTGGCAACTGCTGTATCTATAGTCATACTGAGAAAAATACAGGATGATTGTACTCAAGAGCTTACATTATTGTTGGAATTGGCAACTTTGATCAACTGGCAAGTAGCCATGGAGAAAATAAGCTTACCGCTACCCCTGAGGTTTTTATAGACCGTATAAATACATTTAGATGCATTAAAAATTAAAGAATCAGAATACTCAGTTATTTCCTTTTATGGATGAAAAAAATTAAGTATAATAAGAGGAACGATAATGAATGGCTTGGATAATAACTAAGTAAACTTGGTGTCCCAGCTATAGTAAGTATGTGATCTAAATATTAATGTTATGACTCCATAGAACAATACATATTGGCTTTTGTTCCTTTATGCTTTAATATTTACCCCAAAAAAAAGAAAAAAGGAAAAAAATCTGGCTTTAAGTAGCATGTTAAATTACAGCCTGAGAAATATTCATACTGAAGCACTGAATCTCTCAGAGAAATCCTCAGCCATCTGTCTGCCTAAGGTTCAGGGTGCTGGCTGAAAAGAAGCAGAGAGTACACCTCATATTAATTTACAATGCTCTCATTTGCTGCCAGATTCTCTTCTAACACTAAAGGTTTGCAACAAACAATGACACAGAGCCCAAATGCTTATGTTTGTTTTAATACCATGGAAAACAGACCCCTAAACAGGAAAACAGTGCAATTCCCATTAAAGGCAAAATCAAACCACCCTGTCTGTGTTAGAATCAAAGCAGTTGTTCTTTCAACACACATTTTTCATGCAGTACATCTTTTTCTCCACAATGATTTATCTCGTTCTTGAAGAATACAACAGAGTACTAAGTCTAATACCAGTGTTATTACCACCTTCACCTGTAGTCAGAGAAACAGAATCCATTTCATATTATTTTCACACACCAGCACCACAGTTTCTGTAGCTCCGGCCCCTGCAAAATTTCAGGCTTTACTTTCTTCTCCTTTGAAAGTGAAGACACATAGTTCACGGGAGCGCTTCGTGAGAAATCCTAGATTTACCTCAAAATAAACAGGTAAATCTAAGAGATACAGCATTGTACGTGGGCCCATTCTATCCTGCATATTCCACTGCAGATTATATATGTCCTAATTCTGCTCAAATGTTTGTCAAACACTTTTTCTTGCATTGAAAAAATGTTCAGGCTTATAAATAAAAAATGCAGCCTGTTAAATTTAAAACATGCTTACAAATAAGTTTGAGGCACCCACAGTTTAAGTATTAATCCCATCAAGACCTAAATCCATAAAAAGGAATTAAAAAGAAAATATATACAAGTAGGAGGAAATGCTAGGTGTTGTTTTACTGTTTTATTTAATATTTAATATTTTTATTCTAAGAACCCATTTATTCTAATGGCCCAAAGACATTTTAATGACAGAGGGGATTTCCAGAAGTCTCTAACTACACTAGACCCCAAGTCCGAATTCTCACTGACAGAAGGCACCTGTCAGTATTTTTTGGATTGAGTCCAGAGGAGGGCCACAAAGATGATCAGAGGCATGAAGCACCTCTCCTGTGGGGACAGGCTGAAAGAGTTTGGGTTGTTCAGCCTGGAGAAGGCTCCAGGGAGATATTATAGCCCCTTCCAGTACTTAAGGTGAACCTACAGGAAAGATGGGGAGGGACTCTTTAGCAGGGAGCGTAGCAATATGATGAGGGGTAATGGTTTTGAACTGAAAGAGGGTAGATTTAGATTAGATATTGGAAAGAAATTCTTTACTGTGAGGGTGATGAGGCACTGGCACAGGTTGCCCAGAGAAATTGTGGAGGCCCCAGCCCTGGAGATGTTGAAGGCCAGGTTGGATGGGGCTTTGAGCAAAATGGTCTAGTGGAAGGTGTCCCTGCCCATGGCCTTCCAACTCTAACCATTCTATGATTCTATGATTTTTATTTCTCTAACTTTGTAAGTCTGACCCTTAAACTAGGTTCCCATCATATCGCACCTGTCACAAACATAGTAAAACAATGGTCTCTACTCTGAAGATACTTACTGTAACACTTCTGGAAGGCTAAAGGAAAGAGGAGCAAACATTAAGTTTATAATTTGGGCAGGATTATCTGTAAAGCTGATTGGTAGTCAGAAGCTTAACAGTTAAAAGCTTTAAATTAACAGGGACTCTTTAGCCTGGAGAAGAGAAGGCTGAGGGGAGACCTTATCAATGCCTATAAGTACCTAAAGGGTGGTTTGA
>JAOXJK010000001.1:10236985-10284997 GCA_025774025.1 Xenus cinereus | reverse complement strand
TAGATGATCTCTATGGTCCCTTCCAACTCTAAAAATTCAGTGAAATTCAGTGAAATTCAGTGAAATTCAGTGAAAAGATGGCAGTTTTCTGTAGAGTTCATTAAAGGCAGAAGGTTTAAAAAGGGTTCTCAGCATAGATGATTTGATAGATTTGGGCATCCTAACAGATTTTTCCAAAGTGTATGACAGTCAGATCTTCCTGACAAGGTGGATATATAAATGGTCTATATTATAAAACTTGATATGGTTAGGAAGGAGGAGATAATAGAACTGCATCAGGGCTCGTGCAAAGAGACATTTCAAATTTCAGATTTTTCAGACTTAAAATTTTACCATCAGCCAGTTCCTTCCTGGTACTAAGAGTTTTTGTCAGCAACTCCTTACAATAACTTCTAGACAAAGTAATGAGTACCTTAGAAGACAATTTAAAAAAAATATTTTTTGCACTTATGATACTAATTTACTCCCTTTGTCTTGATAAATTAAATTATAGTAAACTTAAATTTTCATGATCTTGTAGTATTCTCATTATCAAAATTGAGTTATGATGGATTGAAACATCTTCTTTAGCCAGATATAGGGCAATTCAAAAGGTGAAGATCTTTTTTGATTATTGATGGTCATTATCGCCTTAAATAAAATATTCTTCCTTTTTTTAAATTTTTTTAAATACACTAACAATGATGTTGCATGTAGACTTATTTTGTCATACTATTAATATAGTATTCTACTCATTGGAAGCAGATAAATAAATTCAAGAAATGTGAAAGATCTAGTTCGGTCATCTAGTTTCTTGTCCTGTGCTGCACAAGCCAACATAATTTCTTGTTTTCTAAACTGAACTCGGCAGCATCTACTTAATGTGCAAAAAATGTTTTAGAGGACAAACATTTTTACCTAAAGATAATGATAACCTCTGATAGTGATCTCGAGTTGTTTAATTGTTCTGATATTTAAAAGGTAAATGTTTAAATGGTATTTAAATGAAAGACAGAAAATCTCAGATGGTTTAGGAATTAGCTATGACCTTTATGTTAAGCTGCCAATTCAAGCCACTATCAACCTGAGCTGAATCTGAAATGTCTCGCTCTAGTGGCTAAATGAAGGCTTCTGTGAAATTAATAAATACTTTTACCTATTTCTTCACAGAAAGGGGTCTTAATTTTGGTTCAGTTTGGTTTTATGTTGCTATGACTGTCATTTTTTTTGTGAATCAAACAGTAGAAAAGTAGGACAGTCTCAGAGAATAAACTGTAGTTCCACACTCTTTCTCCCAACTCAAAACAACGCTTAACTACCACCTGATATATAGAAAGTTGCATTATCATCACCAGGCAATTTCCAAACTTTCCACATAGCTTCATTTTGAAATGAATAAAACATACTTCATTATTCTTTAGTGCTTCAATTGAACTGGAAAACAATTTTTATAAGACCTGAAAAAAAACTCCAGAGATTTATTAACTTTAATCATTGCTTTTCTTAGACATTGGGTCCTGGATTGCTTGTATAAGACTTTACATCCACCTAAAAATGCCTTGGAGTAATAATCAGGAATAAAAATGTTCTTATGAGAATGTCTTCTTTCCCAGAAAAGAGTAATTTCTGAGAGGAAAATCAAAGTTATGTTGAAGGCAGAAGTTAAATAATATAATTTGAGTTACAATTTACAATGCTGGAATAACATTTATTTGTATATTGTTCAGTCAAAGAGGGCTCAGTAATAAAATATTTTTAAAAAATAAAGCTAAAATAAGCATTTATTATATGATATTTAATATGAAATTCACAGTATTACAGACTATCTTCAAAAGTCCCCTGCTGTTGATTTTACCCAGATAGTATTTCAAGCACATACAGCAGTAAGAACCATGCTGAAATTTACACTGTCAGTGTAAGGTTATACTGAAAATTTACCAAAGCTGAGTCAACTCTAAATTCTCCTTTAAAGTCACATAAAAAACAACAACAAAAAAACCCCAAACCAAACCAAAACACAAAAACCCCAAAAAAACCAACCATAGAAAAATGTGCGTCTAGAATGGGTGCTAGAATATCATGACTTCAGCCTACAATGACATATTTGATTTTGCTAAACAACAAAATATTTTGACGATGATACCTCATGTTAGGTCTTCTAGGCAGGTAAATCCACGGCTGTATCATTAGGATTATGAGTAAATATGAGATGGCTGTAAGAATAAAACCACTTTGATGTAATGTCTTGGCATAAATAAAAAAAATAATAAAATAAAATAATAAAACAAAATAAAATAAAGTAAAATAAAATAAATAAAACAAAACTGTTACTTCAGTTCTAAAATCAGGGAACTAAGGCCAGGATTCATCACATCAAATTCAGCAACCCACAGCATAAACATCTCCATATGACTTAGTTGTTTAAGCTCTCTTTACAGTCAGTGGAGAGCATGAATCTTCTCTGGAATATGATTCATCTCATCTCCTAGCTGTCTAAAATAGGTTAGATGAATTATGCCCTAGACATTTGTTTTTCTTAACCAATTCTAAAGGACATCTAGGCAACTAGCTCAGAAGTAGCCAGGTGACATAGAACTGTGGGCTGTGTTTCTTTCAGTAAGTATGTCCTGTAAAAATGAAAGAATCTTTCTGGTCCATGAAGGTTAAAGCAAAACATCAGCATCTGATACTGTTAAAAAGAGAGACACTGCCTATAAAATAGTTGAAAAGCAAAAAAAAAAAAAATTAGATCACCATCTTCTTTTGACATATGTTTGGAAATATTACTGGAAATAACAGAGTAATATGAATTTAGTTTTTCAACCCCATCATAATGGTCTTCATAAATAACATCATAAAAAAAATGTAATTGCTCACTGTGTATGCCCAATATGCACCTGCAGTTCTGAGATGTGACATGCCCACTGCAGCAGTGGTATGACTTACAGGTTGACTATTACGAGTTCAAACCCTTTTCAAAAGAGTCTGATTGTAAGCACATTGCTTTTGGTTTCTGGTATTCACTCCCTAATGATTTTGTGTGAAATGTTGTTAAAAGCATTGAAAGGACATTTCAAAAAAGCTGAAGAGTCAGATCTCTGCTTGGCACTACTACGTTATAGATCAGCACTCTGAAAACTGGCATAGAAATTGCTGAAATGTTGCTTGATTAAAATCTTAGGAGCAAGTTACCTGATTACATAGAAGTAAATGGTAAAAGTGGCTTGTTGTAAAATCTTATTAGAAAAACATAAAAACTTCTAATCAAGTGTAGTATGACAAGAATTCATCAAAGCTAAACCATTTGCAGTGATCAAACATATATCAGTGGCTGAAAAGACTGAGCTTGTAAATTTATTCCTGACCCTGTGGAGATGATAACAAACCAGGACAGTCATGTAGATGAAACATAAGGAGGTTCCAGCTTTATATACAAACAAGGAAAGAAAGAAAGAAATGAAAAAAAAAAAACACCACCAAAACCTGGCATCTGCATCATCATTAAAACCTAAAATAACACAAGTGGAGGAGGAGCCAATAGATCTGACAGCACAATGGGCAAAATAATTCAAGAGAAAGACTAAAATGCATGGGATGCCTCTAAGATCTCCAAAACAAAGATCAAGCTAGAGACTGTGAGAGAGATCTTGATGCATGATATATCTTTTCTAGAGAGTAAAAAAAGTGTTGATAATGCAAAGATAACACCCTCTAAGAATTTGGATTGATGTAACACTCCATAAACTGCCCACATAGTTGTTGTGGGGCCACTCATTACTGCCAGCCTAGGAAAGATGTACAAACACTTCTTTTCCACTCTGCCCTGGAATTTAACATGTATAAGCTGTCCCCAAATCATAGTTCAAATATGACATTGAAAGAACTTCTGATGTCACTCCCATCAAGTCTGATATTCCCAGGGAAATTAAATCTATCACATTTAATAAGTATAGAAAAGTAATTACCTTATTAAAGAAAGATCACAGAATTACATAGTAATTTAAGTTGGAATGGACTTTTGGAGGTCATCTGTACCGGTTCCACATCAAAGCACAGCTAACCTCAAAGTCAGAGGATGCTCAGGTGTTTGTTCAGGTGTGTTTTGAGTACTTCCATGGATGGAAATTCCAAAATCTTTTTAGAGAAAGTATTCCAGTTTCTGACCACCCTTACTAAAAAGAATTCATCCTCACATTTTTCCGGTACACATATCTACTGTAACCTGTCAATGTTGCCTCTTGCCCAAAACAGGACATAATATTATAGTTACAATCTCACAAGTACCAAATTACAAACCAATGACCACTTCCCTCAAACTGGTGGCTCTACCTTCATTAAAGCAGCCCAGTAACAAGTTAGTCTGCACAGTCTATTTATGATCAAACTTGGAATGCTTTTCGCTCAATTTCGTGACTATATCCATAATCTTAATTTTCCGTTTCTTCAATCTGCCTTTTGCATGATTTAGAAGTCAAATATTCAGGCCTTAACTTGTACAGATCATTATTTTTAGAAATATTTCGCTTGCTAGAATGCACCCAAATGGTAGCACAAAGTTGCTTAGCTTGTTCTGTAATGTCATATGTCGGTTTCTTAGCTCCTGATTACCTCTCTGATTTTTTGTCTGAGTTCTTCATCTACCTCGGAATTACCATCTACAAAGTAACTCCTGATACTCTATTGTTATTCCTGCTATCCTATTATTTATGACTTTGAACACTGAATTAATTTATATTGTTGAGAGACTTGTGCATCATACTAGTGCAACTACTAAGGAATAAATATGCAAGTCAGAAGCAAGACTTGGATACAAGATCTAAAAAAAAAGCCTAGCAGTATGGTGACATTTATATTTTTTTTTAAGCTGCCTAGTGTAGAATGCACCTTGCATACTTTAATACATACTTATGATCTCAGGATTAGTTCCAAGTAATAAATGACACCAAAGACTTTATCATCAGTTAAAGGAAGTCATGCATCTGGATAATATCTCCTGAGGCCTTGTAAGTCTGCCACTAAAAGGAAAGTACTATGCAGATCAGAGCCCTGTTCATTAATGGGGCTTTACAATCTGTTTTTATTTAGTCAAATGTAGGAGAAAGTGAGACAAAAATACAGATTTTTTTAAATGTAGCAGGGGAGGCATATCTATGCCATATCTCAGGTGCCAAAGATACAACAGCTTATAGTAGCCATCTAAGGGTTTACAAAGTCAGAGATAGTTTGTGGGGTTTTTTTATAGGAGCTTCCAAGCATCCACCCGACATTCAAGCCATTCTCTCTACACCAGCCCTCAGAAACTGCCCTGTCTCTAATTCTCTTTTGTACTTTTACAGATTTATTTTTAAAAGTATGTTGAAAGTACAAGTTCTGGGAAATACAAGACACTCTACAGCCCTGGGACCACCTATGTGATGCCTTCCATGGGAGGCCAAGCAACATCTCATTTTACAATTTGTACATAAGCAACTAGGGGCAACACCAAATACTCCTATAAAGAGAAGGGCTATGGCTGCTGCTGCTGTAGTGCTGAGTTCCAGTCTCACGCCCTCTGGCTTAACACTCATCATGGGTGACCACTGCAGGAACCACATGGTTCTCTGTGTATGATTACTGACATAATAGATGGTCAATTAATCTGGGGTTTTAAGGTATATCTCTTCAGAGCCTGAACATATATAATAGGATAGTGTAGAGGCAGCCCTCTTACTTAAACAAAAACAAAAACAAAAACAAAAAACCAACAAATAGTCATAGAGTTTTCTTTGGAGATAATCTAGTTCAACCCCTTTAAAGGAGAACTCTCAGGGACATATACCTCACTAACTTCTGAGTATCACCAATGGTGGACATCCCGTAAATTCTCTAGGAAACTGCTCTAAAGTTTGACCCTTTCCATTGTAAGGAATCTTACCTTTCTAATTCTAAGCAGAATTTCCTTTGTTTCACCTTGTGTCCTCTGTCCTTCATCACTTTGTGGTGCACCTCTGTGGTGTACCTCTGGTGACCTCCCAGTAGGTAGCTTAAATAGCAATAAGATTCCTCTTTGGCCTTCTCTGCCAAAGTGTGAACCAACTCATCTTTCTCACCTATAATTCTGTTCCATTTATGGCTGAAATAATATTTATTTTCTCAGAGCCACCAGCTCTGAAACGTCACATAAGACCAAGTGTTTCAGTCCATCAAACACAGCTAGAAGACAGACAACAGGTTCCCCCATTTTTCTCAACCATGTTTCTGATTACTCTACGTTCCTCATTACTTACTGCTGTTTATGGCCAATCATTGCTCGCTGCCTTTCAAGGAAGGTTCCCCTCAGAGTTCAGTTTGAAATCTTCAGCACAATCTGATCCTCCGGTGAGTAGCAGCATCAGGACATGGCTATTCATACATATAATAGATGTCAATCCAACCTCAGAAAGTGTTCCTTGACTGATAGCAGGTTTGAGCCGTCCTTTTCCTGTGAGCTACTCATAATGCCAATATCCCTTACTAAGCATGATAGTTTAATCATGTAGATGTCATTACATGCAAAGGAGATTTTCACAACTTCATAGAGATAACCAAGTACTTTTTTCCTACTAAAGAGCACCTGTGGAACAGAACTAAATTCTATGTGATGCATGTCTCAGTATCACTTGAATTATATATACCTCTATTTTAAAACATCAGTTATATCAACTAATACAAGAGTAAAATATGAATTTCCCATTAGGTTCTTTTTGTGTTTCCAAAACGATTGTTATGCCTTACCATACATACATTTAACATCAACTCTAGTTAACCAGTATATCTCTTGCAATTATGGATCCCAGAAGAAGTAACATTGTTTCCCATGATATTTATCCTTTGTTGTGGTGGTGGTTTTTTGTTTGTTTGTTTTGTGGGGTTTTTTTAAATCTTCTCAACTAAACAATCCCAGCTTCCTCAACCACTCCTCATAAGACTGGTGCTCTCGACCCATCACCAGCTTTGTTGCCCTTCTCTGAACACGCTCCAGCACCTGTCTTTCCTGTAGTGAGAGGCCCAAAATATCACGCTGTTCAAATATATGTGTCTATGTCTAAAACTCTAGCCTAAAAAAGTTGAAGTAATAAATGGAGAAGTGAAGAAAAATGGATCAGAACAGCAAAACACAAAATTAATGTAAGATAGAAAGGGGAATACTGGTGCAACTGCAACAAGCTATTTATTACCAGATGCAAAAGCTGCTTCTAAATGACTTGGGATGGTCTGAAAAAAGGCACACCACTGCTCCTTTTTCAGATGCGTATGAGTCATTTTTCCAAAGCTCTTTTGCCCACCAGTTTAATGCCAGCTGCTGTGATACTGAAAATGCAGAGCTGCTCCCATGGTTTCTGCGGGGCTTGGTCCCACAGTGGGAGGGGTGTCTCACCAGTGGCTGCCGTTACTGGCCTGTGCCTAGCACCATCTAGTGAGCCTCGGATCGGCCTCTCTGAGCCGTCATCTCTTTCTGGATGAAGGCAGTACAATGAGAGCACTAAAAATAATATTCAGTGATCTTCAGCACACAGAAACATTTGGGGAGCTCTGAAGAGCCCTCTGAAGCTTGAATTTAGGAGAAGGACTTGTTCCAGGTGACTTCTGAGGATGCAGATCTTTTCTTCTTTCAAACATATGCCTTGTCTGGGATAAGCAGCAGGGCAGGTGTGTGTGTGTTATGGCACCAGTGTGGCTATCAAGATGTTCCTTATATGTTAAAAATTCTGTCTTAACTCTAATAAACTAGTATGAGTTGTTCTCCTTTTATTAATATTATTGGTTAATTAGATTGGTGACTAGACTGAATAATATTTAGTGTATTCTTATTATTTTATATTTTTTTTACTACTCAGAAGTTAACATATATTCTTCTCTCCAACCAAGATGAAAACTAGTGTATTAGTTAGTAGTTAGATGCTTACAGTAATCAGCATTTCCCTGAGAAACATGAATAATTTTGCTTCTTAGCCAGCTGTTGCAGGTAGCAGAATCAGAAAATACTGTATTATTACAGTAATAATTATCAGTACATTTACAATGTACTTCAATCTACAGCATTTTATGAAGTTATGTGTGTATGAGCCACATTTAACTGGGGTACAAAATGACATAGAGGAAAGCTTCATTATTAGTCAACTTTAGAGCAGAAAACAACTTTGGATCTTTCAACTCTTCACTCTGGGCTTCTCATAATCTAATAATAAAAATCTGAGTCAAGAAGAAGAAAGGTAGAATTCAGTAGGTAGATGCAAGGATGGAATGAAATATTTGTTTCATGAGATCCATTAACTGGAGGATAATCAGAGGAAGATTATTGGTGTTTTGGTACTTTTCCATGGTACTTTTCCATGTTCCTTTCTGATAATAAACTTGTTGATATATTTCCATCTCTTTCTGTCTTCCATTCACTCCAGTCTTCTTTAAAACATTATACATTCAGTGGGAAGTGTGGAGACCTTAAGGGCATCTGGAGTTTTGCATGAATAATCCATCTCCTTTGAGAATGAAGTGAAAAATGAAAAAATGAGCAAAACAACCTGATTTCTATTTCTGCACACAGTCACATTGATGCAATAAATCCTGCTCATAAGTTCTTTACAGTGCCCCTTAGAACAGGATCTCAGGAGAACGCCCCACCAAAGTCCTTACAGATGTTTTATGTTAGGACACATCAGGTATTTGAGCAGAATGTCTATGCATTTTCAGCTTAAAGGGAAAAGAAAAAAAAAGACACCTGAATTTATATTGTGCTTCTAAATCAAGAAAGATTCCACAATCTTTGTATTGTTCACATATTTGTATTTTAGAATAATTGGCACTTTCTTGATAAAAGAGGAACTGTTTTAGAAAAACACTACAGAGGCTGCATTTAATCTCAAGTCCTAACCTTGTACCAATATGTGTACTTTAAAAAGCAGTTTGAAAAGGAACATTGTATAGTAACAAACTAGAAATGGCTCAATAAAACAATATTTCAAAGGCTCATGTCAGATTTCACATTTGTGTTTTCAAGAAATAAGGTGGCTGGAGTGCATCTTTATGAGGCAGTTTGTAAATCTTGGAGCGTAGTAAATTTGATGCTATGAAAGCAGGAGAATTGGTGCTGTCAAAGCCACAGGACACAGACCCTAATAATCCTCCTCAGTGAGTTTGCCTTTCCAGTGCCTGTCAGTGACGGAAGAAATCACTGCACCCTTCTGTTGGGATTTTCATTTGTCTTTATATTTTGGTACATTCAAAACTGATTTTGCTCTTGTTTCACATTCATTCTTATGAGCAATATTGACTCATAGCAATGGCTATTGAACAGACATTTCAGAATGTAACAGTGATTCATTTAATTAAGAAAAATAAACTCAATTTGTGATGACATTAATTTCAGGTTGAAACAATTAGTCGTCCTAGCTGGTTTTATGTACAATGCTCACACTTCCAATCTGTCTTCAGTGCTTTCATTCAGGGATACAGTGGTATAATAAAATTAAAGAATGTTCAAGGTGCAGATTCAGGTTTGCAAATGTTTAAAGTAGTATTCAATATTAAGAGTAATAATCTATAGGTAAAATTTGGTGGTTTGTGGGCAAATTAATATAAATGATACAATATTAATGAAGTTTTTACTGTTTGCTAAGAGAAAATAAGGCTAATTCAAAGAGATATCTACCTTTCAAGTAAATTCTCCAGTCAGTTATATTTCTGGATGTCCTATTCATTAATTGCTTAACATAGTCTGACTACATAAATTTAGGTGAAGAAAAATTAAATAGAAAACTTGTCCCCAAGGAAATCAACTGAAGTATGCAATGGACTTCAGGGAAGCCAGGTTTTAATTTAAAAGCTACCAGACATAGTATTATCGAAGTGATATGTAGAATTTTAACTTTCTCTTTCATGCAGGCACCATTCTGCCAGTTTTCCCTTGTGAATGCCTGTGTTTCCCCTGAAGGAAAATGTTAATGTCTGCTGCCAGACCTGTCTCTCATGCAGTTTTCTCCACAAAAAAAAAGTGGAGTAAATTGGGTATTAAAATAATTCAGCTCTGCCTAACAGGAATGTTTTTTCCAGTTAAGAACACATTACCTGCTAAGACCCTTGAGGCTATCTGGAATTGTAACAGATTTAGGTGGTGAATCATAACTTATAAGTTTTGTACCTGTGCTTTTCTTTTTCTTCAGTTTGTGGACTCATAAGGGTTTTTTAACTAGAAAGCAGACCCCATATTAAGTAAGGTTAAGTTATTCAAAGGATTGAAAACCTGGCTACTTGCAGAACTCCAGATTTTAGGCAACTAGCCTTGAATAAAATCGGTAGAACTAGCTGAGAAGCTGAGTTTCCACATGCTGGCTGGTTTGGGATTTTTTGTTTGGTTTCTTTTAAATACAGTTTCAGTTCAAAAGAACCTGTTTTCTCCTCCCAGAGAAAAAGGAATTTGAAAAAATGCTGCATCCTACATTTCTAAGAGTATGCTTGCTTGTTGCAGCTTCCAGCACTCCTTCACAAGGGTGGGATAGAGTAGAACTCTGATACAAGAGTAGAACTTCTGAGAATTTTGCCAACAGACAGCCAATTTCAAGTGGTGTTGAACAAAAATACAACTAAACTTTCCAGTTAGCTTTGATTTATAACTCTGAGTTACATACCTAATGTTCCTTAATCAGTGCCTGGAGGGAATTAAGTACCAGAAAATGGAATTCACTATAATTTCCTTAGTAACTAACATGAAGCCTAAAATAAGTAATAGGAAAATCTGGGAATGGTGCAGGTAAGACTGAGTCCTTCTGTGGTTGTGTGGCAACTAACTGAGGATTAAAGGGGGATTCCTGTCTTAGATCAGAATCACAGCTACAGCTACTCTCTGACTCCCAGGAGCCAACATCATCACTTTTCAAGAATGGAGCAGGAGTTTTTGTTTAAAGTTTAAGGGATTTAAAGCATAAAACCTAGAAGCTAACATAATTAATCTACTAGATCCAAATTTTAGGCACTCAGGAACAATTTTTTTCAGTAACTGTTTGTGTATATGTTTTAATTGATTCTTGGACAAGAGACTAAGACTTTCCCAGTTCCCTGCTCATGACCTAAGAGGCTGTGAGCAAAAGCTGATGTCTTCTTTCTCTGAACTAAGAAATATTAGATTTTGGTACAGAAACACAACCTCACCACACAAGTTGAAAGCTCTTCCTTAAAACAGAACACTTTCCTGAGGATGTGAACCTGTCTTTCTCCCTTTAATGCTGTAGTTTTTGAATTAATAGATGAGTAACAAACATTATATGTGTGACCATCATTTGAATAGACATTGTTTTGCGTAGAAATGAATACAATCAGCACATTAAGTGAACCTTGAGGACATCTAACGTATTGATCTGCTTATTTCAGATCAATATGTTGATCTGAACATCAGTAAGCCTCCAGTTTAAAGATCTTGAACAAGATGAAACAAGTATCAAGCTGCTCAGGCCTACCAAAAAGACACAACTTTTAACCACACACAGAAGCAAAACAGTGAATATCTTTATAAGTTTAGTAGGGAAATGTAGGTTAAATTCACAGGATTTAACCTGTAAATATTGAAAAATTCCCTCTTGGGAGGCTGGAGAGTTTAGCATGTTAAGTCCTTACAAGGGTCCATATTTATATCTGGCATGACATTTGACTGACTGATCTTGAGACATGTTAATCCTTCCTGGTCTCAGTCATATCTTTTAAACAGTTGTATGATTGTCTCCATGACAATAATGAATTCTGAAAACAGACCTTTATCTTGAAGAGTAAAATGAATGCCTAGGGCTTCCAAGAGTCAGACTTATAAAAGGACAAGAGAACATCTAGCTAGAGTAAATATGGCAGAGAAATATAACTGCTGTATTACAACATAAGTCCTACAAAATAAAGACAGATGGATAAATGGTCTAACCCACTCAGTCATCCCACCCTATTTCCCATCCTGAGTATGAGTAAAAGGGCAAGTGCTACCGAATCACTTCCTCATTCCTCATGATATTGTATTTATCAAGTGTATTTTAAATGTAGATGTGGGTGTTCTCTACGTATGTTAGGGAAAAGAAAACTGACTGAGTAATAGGCCAACCTAGCAGAAATATGCTTGTTATGAGCATCACCATTTAAAAATATATTTATGAGAGCTGAAATTCAACATCATATAAACAAATACAGCTATGTTCTACAGCCTTATCTCAGCTTGGTTCTGAGGCTGGATTTCAAGATATAGTTTATGTTATATAAAATATTGTTACTGGCAAGAGGGATACACTGCATATATAGAACAAAATCATTTGAGCTGAATTAATGTTTTAACAGTCTAATCGTCCAAGTTATCTAATTGAAACAACAATGCATATTAATGGTATAGTTAAAATCATTACACAGAACATGTCTTCCTGTAGTTCTCCCTTTTCTTTGGCATTATGATCATCCTTTCAATGTCCCTCTTGTCCTAAGGTTGACAGTTGCAGTCTTCTTCAAGCAGGAGTCAGGGTGGTGGTTATGATGAGTTGTCAGTCTGTGTCACTTATGATGAGTTGAAGTCTTTAGAATAGAATAGAATAGAATCTTTTAATCACAAGGGGCATACAACAATCATCTAGTCTAACTGTGTCACTCCTTCAGGGCTGATGAATAGTTAAAATATATTATTAAGGGCACTGTCCTTACCTCTTGAACAGTGACACGCTTGGGGCATCAGCCACCCCTCTAGAAAGCCTGTTCCAGTGTTTGACTACCCTCTTGGTAAAGAAATTCTTCCTCACATAAAGGCGGAACGTCCTCTCCCCCACTTTGTTCACAGTGGGTGGCAGTTTCTTCCTCTTCTCTCTTGGGATCCACTTGAAGTTATATTTACATGTTTTCTTATTGTAGTTTACCTCCTTATCACTTTTTCCTTGATGAAGTCTGAAAGATTCCGTCCCCAGCTCAGCTGATATCAAGGGCAATGCAGTGCTTCTCTTAGACCTTTTTCATTCTTGGTTTTCATGAAGCTTCTGCTCATAGTCACTTTGCCACCACTTGAAAGTTAAAATCACCTGAAACCATGCCAAGGCAAACCCAGACATGTTCTGACACCTGCAATGTCAGGTCAGTCCAAGCCTCTTACTGGTTATGGCAAAAATTGTATTTCCTGGGCTACACAGCATTCTTGTTTATCTGGCAATTTTTATGATTGGTATTTTATTTGCCCATAAAGATACCTGTTTAGGAGTTTCACATGGTTGAGAAAATAGTCCCTATTGCTCAGTAGGCACATCCACAACAGGCTGAGCCACTATTTTATATCCAGCCCATAGCTGGAGGACACCACGTGCAATAAACTGGATGTGTGAAAAAAAAAGTGAGCATGGATGTTGAGTGTCAGGAAAGAATATGAAAGACTGAAAAGCGAAAGTAGGTACAATGGAAATGCACATAATCGCTGTCTGAAAACAAAATGCTTTTCAGTTTTTAAGATCTAGCTCTTTGTGAGGAGTTTCTAATCAAGACCAAAGAAACAGATGTACTTGCTTATAAGTGAACACGAATGTAAGTTCCACTCACCTTAGGACTAAAATTCTCTCTTAGTAGTAAAATACTAAATTCTCCTACCATGTATGAGAGCCTAAGGATAGCTCAGGTTTTTCTGCAGCTGACTCAGGTGATAGAGCAAGTTGGGCCAGAGCCAACTTGCTCTATCAGACAGGAAGATGGATATGTTAATGTATATTGATTTCCCAATCAGTATAGTAAATAATGGATAAGATGTCAAAACTGGAAACAAATGACCTGTGTGTATGTTATTTCTACAAATTTATACTTCCACCATATCCATAGTAAGGGAGTTATTAAAAAGTAAACATTTGTACTTTTCAGTGAGCTGTCTCTTACTTCCTTGAATTAAAATAGTGCATTTTTATTCTGTTTGAGTATTAAGATTACAAATGCCAATGCTTTAAAGTGAAAGCCAAGATTTCCAAGGAATCTGGCTGGGCACTGGAAGAGGTGGCATTTCCCTGAGGTGGGCTCCCAAGATGGCAGGGCAGGGCAGGCTGGGGGGCAACCCCAACCTTGAGCACCTCCCTGGGGATGAGGACAGGCTGGGACATCAGCCAGTGGCTGGGAGTCAGGGTCCAGACCCAGGAGGTGCAGGGTTGGGCACTTGCATGGCCGTGGCACTGCAGGAGCTGGGGCTCAGGTGGGGGCCAAACAGTAGAGGCTGTGAGCTGGCCCCCAGCCTAAACTCTGGGAGGGGCATGCTGGGAGGGCTTTGACTTGCTTTTTCATTAATTATCCTTCTTTATGATCTCCATACAGGTATTTTTCTCACAGGTTGTAGGGGAGATAGGGACAAAGAAGAAGACAGTAAGACTCCCAACTATTAGAAACATCTGTTGGGGTCTCCCTGGCAGTGAGACCTCCGCTGAGGTGAGGCTCCCTTAGCAGAGAGAGTTTCACTGAGGCAGTTTCTGGTCACCGATGTTTGCAGCTCACGTAAACATATTCCAAGCCTGCAGAGCTCTGAATGTCTTTTTTGCTTACATCAGTAAACTGCTCAAATGAACTCAGAACAACTAATCTGTCCATACACATCTGAATTAGCATTTGCAGGACTCCAGCCAGAGCATGGCAATAATTTTCATCCTGTAAGTGGAATTGTTACGAGTAGCTTCTTATAAATAATACGTTTCAATTTTCAAGCTGTGTCAATTGGACACAGACCACAAAGCACATCTTTCTTTTGCCCATTTAGCTGCCAAATGGAGTGTGACTATTTGCAGATATAGAGTGCACTTTTCACACATCCACTAACACACAGTAAAAGTAGGATAATCGTACAAACTTACCTGCTAGCAAAATCACTATGTAAATACAGTGAGGAGGAGAATTAATTTGAGGGAATCATTTAAAAGTGGCATTGAAAGATTATTTGCTCTAGTCATTGTACTTTGCCTCTCCATTTCTAGGAATGCATTAGTAAGCTCTTTTTTGTTTTGTTCATGCTCAAGTCCTATACCCTCAGTATCTAATAAAATTAACGAGGCAATTATCTGGCAAGAAAAGGTAACTCAATAGCTTGTTCATTAAGAGAACTCTTATAAATAGTCACAGCTTGGACTTAGTTCAGCACAAACTCAAACTGTTTGTATTTTAAAGAGAATCAAGGAACCCAAAAAGAAAATGCCTTTTAGAAATTCAAACCCAGTGTGTTAGTCCTAACCCCCACCACAAAATCTGAAGAGAGATAAGTTTCTGAAATTGGACTTCAAATGTGTAACAGTGTGAACTAATTTTCTATGAGCACACTTGTAAGACAGTAAGGAAGATATGAAATTGTAACAGGGGTAGTCAAAAGCTTTGGAAAAGATTAGCACTCAGAAATTAAGCTAAAAAATGGCTAATTAAGGTATTAAAAAACTGCAAAGGGACCGTATAGTGGAGGGCATTAAAAATCCAAAACACACTTCTCAATAAAGTGTGTTTTGGATTTTTAATGCCCTCTGCTATACTGACAGTAAGTTTTACAGTTCTGGTTTATATGTTACATTACATGCCTTCCTAGAAAGGTTGTTGAGTCTTCATCCTTGGAGACTGAGAGAAATTTCCCAATTGGACATAGCTCTGAGGATCCTGCTCTAGCTGAACCTTCTCTGTGTAGTGTGGTTGGACAAGATGATCTCCAGAGGTGCCTGGCAACCTCAAGCTATTCTAGGATTAGAAAATATGTCAAAACAGGTAAGATTGAAAACTTCAGTGTTTCTTACCAATCCAAGTGAACTCTTAAGGAGCACTGAAGTGTATTCTTTAATGGATGTATTAAACCAATGAGAGACAATGCAGAAACTAAGTCTTAAATGGCAGGAAATTACAACCATTGGTTTATTTTGTTATCTTCACATTTTTTATTTATCCCTCTGTTATTTTTACTGGCAAACAGATATAAATCTTTAACGTCTATCTAAAATACAGTGGATCTAAAACAGTGGATTCCAGATAGGAATAGCTAATTATTCTAGGATTCTTGTGCTTGGAAAATCTATGAATGAGGGGTGTACAATAGACAACCATAGAGTCATGAGTGGCATGGTAAAGATAGGTAGGAATTTGCTGTCTATTCCAGAACAAAAACCAAAGACCATCATGTGAAGTTAATCACATGTGCTGGTTTTGGTTGGGATAGAGTAAATCTTCTTCATAGTAGTTAGCAGTATGGGGCTATGTTTTGGATTTGTGCTGAACATAGTGTTGATAATACAGGTATGTTTTATTTATTGCTGAGCAGGGCTTACACAGAGTCCAGGCCTTTTCTGCTCCTCACAGCACCCCACCAATGAGAAGGCTGGGGATGCCCAAGAAGTTGGGAGGGAACACAACTGGGACAGCTGACCCCAGCTGGTCGAAGGGATGTTCCATACCATATGTCGTCATGCTCAGCAATAAAGCTAGGAGGGAGGCTGCCACTGCTCAGGGACTGGCTGGGCATTGGTTGGTTGGTAGTGAGCCATTGTTTTTATTTGCATCACTTGTCTTAATTGGCTTTTATTTCTCTCTCGATGGTATTTTCCTTTTCATTACAATTTTTCATGATATTATTGTTATTGCTGTTGTTACTCTTCTTATTATTATATTTCAATTATTAAATTGTTTTTATCTCAATCCACAAGTTTTCTTATTTTTACCCTTCCAATTCTTTCCCCCCATCCTGCTAGGGGGAAGTAAGCAAGCAGCTGTGTAGTGCTTAGCTGCTGTCTGGGGTTAAGTCAAAACATGGAAGACAGGCTTGAAATAAGCAAAATGGAGGTGATTTTTAACAAAACAGGTAGTGTATTGGTAGAACTCATTACCAAAGGTTGTTGTGAATGTTAAAAGTTTATATGGATTCAAGCTGAGACTGGACAATCTCATCCACTAAGGGTTACAAAATACAGAGATGCCACATATGTCTTGGGCAGTCTAACAGATGAAAACGGATGGAGATTCCAAGATTGTTAAGGGGGGGAAATCACATACACTTCCTCTATTCTTACAGTCTTCCCTGGACAGAGTCACAGAATCACAGTATATTCATGGTTGGAAGAGACCTGTGAGATCGTGGAGTCCAACCACAAAACCAAAAAAAACCAAACAAAAAAAATCAAAAAACAAAACCAAACCCACATGCAAACAAAACACCCCCACCCCCACAGATAGACACAAACTAACAATCTCAGGCATTAGAGCATGCCCTGAATTGCCATGTCTACACCTTTCTTAAATACATCCAGGGATGGCGACTCCACCACCTCCCTGGGCAGGCTGTTCCAGTGGCTGAACACCTGGACACATACTTGTGGTCACCAAAGGAAAAAAGATACCAGAAAAGTCATTGTTATGAAAAGACCATTAAAAACTTACTTTCAAATTTTTACTAGTTTACCATCAAAGTATTGAATATAACAAGTCTCAGTGCAAGGGAGCATGTTTTTATGTAACAGAAACTAAGAGAAAAAATTCAGATGTGTATGCACTCAGGTTCATAGTAGACTTTTGTGTCAGTATTCAAGAGCTAGCACAGTGCACCTGATCGAAGTTTCGTTATATATTTGTTTCAGAATAAGAAACAGTTCCTTAGATGCTGGCGTCCAGCTTTAAACAATTGTGAGGGAGTTGAAATTAATATAAACTATTTTTTACCTGTCCCCTCATGGTACACAATTTATATCTCTTAATTCTTACTACTACTTTTCTTTAAATATCTTTAGGCTTAGTGCAATAAAGTTTACCCTTTCATATCCAGCATCTTCTAACTGCATTCGCTGAAATTAAGAAAGCCCAACTGGTTGCAGTGATTCTCCATCTTCATCAAATACCGATCCCCCCAAAGTGTAGCTCATAATTGAAAATAACCCAAAGAAAATAATTAAATAATCCCCGTGGTCAGCTGTCAATCTGTGTTTTTCAAACTGAGTAACTCTGGGGCTAATACTCACTTTCAGCTACTGATTACCAACAAGCATATTCACTACTTTGGGAAAATAAAAAAATAATGGGAAGAAGTGCTGCAAAATATACTCAATAAGTCTGGGTACCTTAGCTTACAGTCTTAAAGCTGCAAGGGCCCAGGGAAGTTAATTCAGGCTGAAAATGCTGTCCTTAAGTCACCTGGCGTTTTTCTTTCCAATGACTTAAGAACAGATGGCCAGCCTCAATCCAAAATTTCTTTCTTTTCTGAGTTTGATTCAGCCCCATAGTACAATTTGTAAGTCATTTTTCCTGATTAATTTTAAACATTTTGCAATGGAAGAATGAGCTTTGATCTGCTTTCAGGACATTTACATCTTCTCTATGGTCGCTTTTACACAAAATGTAAATTGATGTTATGCAAGATAGGCTATGGTAATTATGATTATTGTAATTGGTTACAAAATGTGAAAGAGGAAAGCGGGAGTGGGAATTAGAAACTAGAGCAAGATGGAGAATCTCATCTTCTAGTGTTATAGGATACAGAATGTGAACTTGGCTTGCAAAAACCTCCAGATGCTTGTCAATGAAAAGTGAAAACAGGAAACAGAAAATCTGGGAGATCTTAAAGATAGATGCAAAGGGAGTGAATTTTGAAGACTAAAAGGATGAAAACCAAGTCATTCTGAAAATTTTGGCCAACATGTCCAAAGTTCCTAAATAGAGCATGAGGAGATATATATCCTATAAATAAAAGTAAGAAAGTTTTCAGAACCTTTAAGGAAGCCAAAATGTTCTTATGTCTGGGGATCCAATCAAAATGCAAGGAATAACTTCTCCTTCTTCAAAACACGTTTCAGACAGACAGGATTCAAGATTAGGCAAGATCATTAAATCATGCTGCCTTACACCCCCTCATACAGTAAGTCATAAACTTGCAAGTAGACTTGTTCCTACCCCACGCTTAAAACCAGTATGCTTTAAAAGCAGTCTTAAATTATTTTATACTTGAAACAGCCATGTAGTTTTTATGAATACTTTCTTCATCGGGGGAGAGATAGGAAGCTATTCTCACCCTTTAAGTTAAGAAGCAACTTTGGGGTTTAAATTGGAAGCTTTGTCATCTTACATCCTCTGTTGTAATCTCTAGAGAGAAAAGACTTCACCCTTAACTGTGCTGGAGCTCAGGGAAATAAACTGTGTAGTTTAGCTGCTGGTCAAGGTGGGAATGAAGGCCTTCCCATGGACAGCATTTTTGTAACTAACCTGATCATTAAAAATTTAGTAACAACAGGTAAACTGCCAATGGACATACTTTGCAAAGTCTATTTTATCTTCTCCAATTTTCCTAATGTGGATTAACTATGAGTATGGAAGTATCAGAAAACCTAGAATGACTACTTACATGTTTATTTAGACAACTTTGACTCCCAGAGTTTGATTCTTGGTCAAGGTGATGGATCTGCAGGGAGCAGAAGAGTTGCATGCTTAGCTCAAGTCATAAATGTCATGGAAGCAATAAAAATCTGTCAGAGTTAGATTGAATACTGCAATTCAGAAGACACAGTGAATATAAATCATGTTCATTGCCAATCCAAGTGTTTTCTCAGTTAGCTAGACTTATACGGGATTTTATTCCTTCTAACAAAAACTTACTTAACTAAACTTCCAATATGAGAACAGGAAGTGGTAAACTACAATATATAAACAGAAAGATCCACACCAGGATTTCTCAGCAAGAATGTTAAGGAGCAAGCTTGCTAAGTTTTCTTGAAGGCATCTTTTTGGTTCAAAGAACTCAATTTATATCTCATGTACAGGATTTGCTCAATCCGCACCTCACTGATTGTCCTTGGGTGGAGTCAATCATTTAGAACATTGCTGGAGGCCCGACATGAACCAGTTTCTATCACTGCTGACCCTGCAAACTCTACTGACACTCTCAAACAAATCAAAACACGAAGAATAGCTGTCGTCATGTTCCTTGAGAAACCTACGTCACCTTTCCCATACATATTTTTAATTTCTACTATTACTGTATGCCTAATTACATTTCAAAAGCATCACATGGTCAAAAACATCAGAATGATAAAGATAAAAAAGTTTTTTAAAATGCAGTATAAAGTAGGTGTTAATCTCAGGGAAGACATCACAAGATCAAACTAACATTGCATATTTATGAACTTTTCAAGTACATAGACAGCTGTGTCGATTAGAAGATGAAGGCTAATGGACCTTAATATTTAGTTTCTTTTGCTGTCCTGTTATATTTTTTCCATGTCAAATAGTGAGTTTGCCAGACTTTTAATCTGTCCCAGGCCATCACCTGGTACAGAAGTCCCCACCAAAGGTACTTTGGGTCCTGATTCGCTACTAGGCAGGTGGTGACATTTTGTCATTGCAAAATCCACCATCTTCAGGGAGATACAAGCATGAATTGCTTTCTTGTATCAGCAATTTTAAATAAAATTTAAGTGAGATTTCTCAATGTGGATTTAATAGCGGTTGCGGGGAAGGAAGCAAAACCCTCATGCACTTCTTTGAAAATGGAGTCTATTAAAAAAGACTCTAAATCAAAGCGTTTGACACATCCTGCCATACGTGTGACATAATCATCTGTCAGAATGCATTAATGGAGTGATGCATTATGTACCAGTGCCTTCACTGCAGCTAACATTAGAATCTGATTCTTACTCTAGTTTAATTTTTTGCCACTTCAAAAAAGAAACAAAACCTCTGCTTTTCCCTCCCCCAGAAAATCCCACAAAGCCACTAAATAAGATAATTTAAAAGCTGAATCTGGTTTTTTCACCTTTTTTTTTGGAGGTCCCATTTCAATCCTAGATTGGTGTTTTGATTTTCAGATACTAAAACAACTTTTAATTGTAGCTGTTATCTGTACTGAAAGCATTAATTACTGAGAACAGTGTAGGAAAATGTGTGAAGGCTGTCAAAGTACCTTTATTTTAAAATAAATACAGATGAACACATTTGTATGTCAGCTTGTTACCTTCTGTAAAAGCCCTGGCTTTTTATCGTGAAATAATTGTGAAACAATTCCATCAAATGGATTTCACAAAAGGCATCCTAATGGAGGGGCCAGTAAAAATGTTTATTACAGGTCTTTGTTCCATGGCAGAGCTTAAAGGCTGAACCTGAGGGCAGGGCCCCACTTAAACTATCCACTGTATAAACAAGCAGAAAAGGGAAGTGCTTCTCCGAAGAGTTACTAAAACAAGTTATGAAAGGAGATAGCGAGAGATGCCCAAAGCCACGTGGAAAATTGGTAGTAGACTAACGGATTAGAAGCCCATTTTCTCGCTGTTCCTGTTGGGCCCTTTCTAGTCTCATGGACAGAAGATTACGTGGTCATAAAGGTGACTTCAGTGGCCTGACTTTCGCTCTGTCAGTATTTCTGCTTCCTCTGATGGAAACGGACAGCCCTTCGGATAACCCCGTTGTCTGGGCAAAGCATTTACACCACACACAGACATACACTCACACACACACAGCTTCAACATACAGATGTTCTGTTACATTAAAACAGAAAAAGTGGATGCAATCGTGCACAAAACCACTTTATTATAAATTGGATTTCCAGTTCCCATTGTCCTAGTGACACTAATAGTGCACCTTTCTCTCTGCTGTTTTCCCACAGACACCTGCCTTGTAGACATGCAAAAAAGTGAATAATCTCCCTGTTGCTGCTGAGTCACTGTCAGTGTAACGCTTGCCTACATATTTAATGAATCACAATAATGTGGCAGCGCTGCTGGGAGCGCAGAACGTGCTGGGGATAACTGGAGGCGTATGTGTGGAAATAATGTTCCTGAGCGTGTTCTTGAAGCAAAGACTTCAACTCTGACATATGTGGGAAAGGATAGTTTATCAGATCAAAGAAAAGTCATCCATCTATTCATGTGTGGCTAGTTGGGGACAGAAATGCAGAAGCAAATTAGGGATAAAAACCTCCGATCCAAACTGCAGGTTACATCTGTCCTTTGCAGAATGGAAAAGGAAGGAGAGAGAGGGAAAAGGCAGCACATCAAAGCCATCCTGCTGAATTAGGCACCACTAGAGGATATTCTCCAGGAGAGAGTGCAGTGTTTATGAAACACACTGGGTGACCTGACTGTTCTTTGCAGTCTCTATTTTTTGCTTAAAATATGTTATATAGACTTATGTGAAGGAACAGGAAAAGGCCATGCTTGGATGACTGGCTTGCCATCCAGATATACTGGGCATATTGCAGTGAACTGGCTGTTTCTGTTTGCCTGGCTACATGAAGAAAACCAGGGCAGCAGTTTTGATAATATCTAGTATTCCCATTGCACATTTTTAGAATATTTATTGACCTAAAGTTTCTCAAAAGGTCTTAAACAGATGCTCACCCTTACACAGCATACTGTAAATCACAGAAACAGCATTAATCCTGTTTTCAGTTTGTAGCAGGCCTGCGCGAGAGGGTTTGCATTCTCTTCTTTGGCGAGAAGGGCCTGTCCCCATTGTGCACTGTAACTTGGTTTGTCCTGCAAAAAGATGCTATTTTCTCTGCAACTTCTAAGCTATATTATAGCTTTGAAATGCAGAAGAAAAGATTAAGGAAGCTATTAACGGGAGAAGTATCCATATATTCTGTTTTTATTACTCTCACTTAGAAGAACTGTGTTTTCAAAATCACCTGGCAAGTTTCTCGTGAATTGATGATATTTGATATCTTTCTTTAATTCCAAACATCCAGAGTCAGATTATAAGGAGAAAAACTAGCTTTAAAAAAAATTAAAAAAATATTCTTGAGAGGAAACTATAACGTAAGCCTGAGTAACTTGAAAATCTCAAAGTGAAGCATATATTAATTTTAAAATCTCCTAATGTCATTTTTTTCAGGTAACTGGGTATGACAATAGTCCATCGCTCAAACAGGACCACTTTGCAATATTTGTTTGGATTTAAAAAAAAAGAAGTGGAAGCATGACTACATCCTGCTGGGAGCTGACGAAGGCAGTCCTGGATTCTGGACTGAACTCACAAGTCTGACTTGTACTTGACATTAACACAGTCATTTTACAGTTATTTAAAATAGGAATGAGAAAAATACCCAGCTGAAATGTGGCTTTACAATGTAGCAGTGACCACCTATCTAGTGGAATTTTTCCCAGGTGGTCTTGTAAACTTTATTGGCTAAGCTGCATTAACATGTAAATTGGGAAATGCTTAGTGGTAGTAAATGAAACGTGGGGAAATGTAAATGTATCTTTTTTTGTGAAGCAAACTATTTGTTATTACAGACACGAAGTCTGAAAATGCTAAAATAGCCCATACATTTTCCTTAGACAGTCTTGGATTAGTAGAATGACATTCACAACAAGGACATTTTTACTGCTGAACATAAACTTCATGGATTTGGTTGTTTGCAGTACAGCTTTTTTTAACAAAACAAAACAGCAAACAAGGCTGTAACCTGGATGCTCTACCAACCAGGGAGTACACTAGATTGGAAAGAAACAGCAGCCAGATGGAATGTAAAAGAGAGTTAGCCTGTTAAAACAGTTGACCAGTGTTTATAGAGCTTGTCTAGAATTAGTAGTAACAAGATGAGGGAACTTAAACCATTCTACTTTACAATATGCCTCTTAGCCAATATTCATATTCCATATATTGCCTTATATTGGCACTGCCGTATCAAGAGTTTACTAGCATCTGAGGGCAGTGCCTTGCTCCATTTAAATAATCAAAAAGCATTTCTCTCCACCACCCCCAGTAATCCTAAATTCATAGCTTAGAAATATCCCTGTTTCTGCATTGTCCTATCTCTATGTAGCACTGGTCTCACATTCTCAGCTTATTTTTCCAAAACTGACTTTTTATTAAAAAAGAAATATTTTAACACTACCACTCTCAAATGCCTTGAATTTATAAGGCAGCAAAAGAGCACTGTGTACAAATACAAGTTTTGCACAGCCCTGGGTACGATGATGTTTCAGAGCTTTCCTCTGCTCAGGAGGTCTGGACTCATTCTCTTTTCAGACAGCAGATGTTGCAAAACTCAGATTCCTGGTGGGCTGCCGATATAGCCAGACAGGGACTGGCAACAGGACAATACATAATAGGTGCACCACAGAGCATTATAAATTAACATTAACAGCAGTTCCAACCAGAAATGATGAGTATGAGTGTCCCAAGCCTACCTATACACACTACAAACTTAACATTTACTTTTGAAGTTAAGATAGCCAAAGCTTTGTCTAGCTGCAGGATCCAACACTTGGTCAGGTAGTTATATACAAAAGGTTTGTCTCATCAAACTGATTTTGTATGCCTTGCCCTTTTGACAGTCACCTTCCCCAAACACTTCCCTGAATTTCGGTGTAAGCAGACATGTGAAGTCTCACACTTGGAGAGCGAGACTCAAAGTGCCAGGTTTGTGCATCATTTGATGAGGCCTGCAGCACCGGCTTTCTGCTTGGTCTGTGACACCACACCGAGGTTGCCACCAGATTGGTGCTCACTAAGCAGCCACATCTGCCACATGGCGTTGCTCCTGGGGAAGAAGCTGGTCAGCAGCTGTGAAGCAAGAGTGTGGCTTTTTGAGATCCTTTGGGCAGCTGAGCCCATTGGAAGGCACATGCCCTGGTCTCTACCACGTCATGTGCCATTCTCCCCTTTTCACATGGTTTAACTTATCAAGGGTAGGTGTTGAGAGAGAAGAGAGGAGAGGAGTTTAATTATCAGTTAAAGCTAGTATATAAATTGTTCTGTGCTCTGAACATGTCTGCTCTCTGCCAAATTAGCAGGCATTTTGGCCCAATTAAAGCTGTTTCAGCCTACTATTAAGCAGAGAGGACCATCTTGCTCTGCCCCGGTTATTCGTTCTCCTTGTTCTTCAGAAGTACAGACCACTTAGATGATTTGTTTTCTTTTGTAGGGAACAGTGTAACTCCTAGGTTTGCCAGGAATATAGAGTTTTGGAGGAAAAATTAGGGTCTTCACCTTTGACAAAGCAAACTAGTGAGAGCTGTCAAATGACAGTGTGTTAAAGTTAGAAGATTAGGAAAAGTTCATTAGATTTTAGTATAAAAATTGGCCTATCTTGATGAAGAAAGTTGTTGGCAGAACAAGCGGCAGTTAAAATATACCAAGTGAAAATCGTACCTCTACTGTATTTGACAAACAAAATCTGCCTTCATTTTAAAGTCTTGGAACTGTTTCTCAAGATTAAACTGTGCAAGAAGAATTTGTTCCTTTTTACTAAAAATATATTTATGTATACTGAGGACATAAAAACATGTTTCTTCTTAAATGGCTTTCATATATAAATATACAAAATGTAGGTCAAAAAAGCCATTAGAGGAAAAGAAAACATCATGTCTAGCTCTAGTGTAAAGAAATAAAAGTTAATTGGTAATTAATAGGACAACCTGGAAACACAGCTATTTCAAATGTGCAGTAGCTCGTAATGTTTTCTCTGTGATTCATTTTATGACTCTTGTGTGGTTGGTATTGGTTTTTCACATTTTACCTAATCAAGTAACACTGAATAGTTTTGTGCAATATCAGTACCTGAAGGATTAAAAAGGAGACTCTGCTACAATTTCTAGATAAGCAGACACTGAAATGAATATGAATTATTTGACAGTTAGAAACTTGGGATTGACCTCCTACTGTCAGAAGAAAGGTAGATAATTTACAAAGTTATATACTGTGTGCCCGTAGTGGGTTTATCTAAGCACGTTACTAACTGCTTGTGTAGCTGCTTGAAGGAAAATCTACCACAATCCTGCACACAGAGTTAGACTAAACAATTTATACTGGATCTTAATATTTCACCTGTGTTGGGAAATCTCAAACATAACTCATGTACCAATGTAGGAGGTGGGGATCACAGTAATACCCTTGGGGCTGCTTCAGTTTGCTGAAATTAGTGAAAGAAGCTCTACCAGCCTCATGAGATTTGGTTTCAAGTGACTGGGTTCAAAGAACAGATTGAACTGAATAGTTGAAATTATAAATCATCAAAATATGATATTTAATCACTGTATGATTATTTGTCAGTCCTATAATCATTACATGTATAGTATAGTTATAAAGGCTAATCTGTGTCCATTCATCTAGTGATGTTTTTCACCTTAAAATTCAAGAGCAAATATAAATTATACCAAAAAATCTAGTAAACCCAGGAGTGCATTACAGCTTTGTAAAATATGAAAACCCAAAGTTGCGTAAAAATGCATTTGAGCACAACAGGCAATGCTTGTGTTTGCTCTCGGACATCTGAGTGACACAAAACCCTGTTTGAAATACAGTGTTCTAGCCCACCACCAAGGTTAATGTGTAACACTCACGCCTCACCAGATTTCTCCATGACTGCCTCTACATACTAAATGATAGGTCCTTTGCATTTTCGAGGCATTACAATCAATCACTTCCAGCTCTACATCTGGCCTCTGTTTTGCAAGCCTGGTCATTCTTGACTATTAGCTGTGCCGTCTCTTTATTAATCATACTGGCTATCAACTTCTTAGGGCAAAATCACATTGATAACTCTGGTGACAAATTGTGATTGTTACAGAGACCCAAGAGAGAAAAAAACATCTCAGAAAGACAGCGAGCTAAACTTTAATGAACTTTATATTCAGTTGTCACTACTTAATTGTTTAGGGACTGATTCTTTTGCCCAGTCTTTTCCTGCTACTCACACACACTTCAACCTTCATGGTTTTTTTCTACCTTCCAGGGTGGAAAAACCGCCATAATTTCTTTTTTACATGGTTTGTTTGGTTTTTTTGCTGACCCATGCTAGTTGTCTTTAGTGGAGAGGAAAGACTATTGTTTTCAAAGGATCACATGCAATCACAGCATCTGTTTCCTGAGCCCTGGTTAAATCCTGTTTTTATCATTTCTTCATAGTGGCTCCAAACCAGTTCCAGCCTCTTCCATATTCAGAGAAGCCATGAGTGTTTATCTATGATAATTTTGATATGGCAATACTACCTGCATGGATTAAAAATTCTTGCCTGTGAACAGAATAATTTAGAAAATGAATATGAAAGGATTGCATTGTAAACAAATTCAGATTTTATTTGGAGAGAATATTTTAGGCCACCAGAGATATTTTCTGAATTCTAATCATAATTTAATGTAGCCTTTTGCAAGTAAGTCACAAGTAAGGGAAATTCTCTCCTTAAGAAAATCTGGAAATAATATAGCTGAATTGTACTGCCTAACTCATTAATAAAAGTATCACTGAATATATGGAATATTTGTGGACATGGAGAAGGTTGGGAAAATTCATTCTATCAGTTTTTATTTAGCTAAACTTCATTTAACACTAGCACTCCCAGAGTTTTGATCAGCAGATACAAGGCCAGCAACAAGAAATTCCTGTGTGCCAGTCCTGATTCTCTAACTCTTGGCAGGTAAATTGCCTGTGATTGAGTTAATGGCTGCAAATTCAAAAGAGCTGTTTCCTCACTTCCTTGGGATAAATCAGTTAAGACCTGGGAAGAGTGATTAGTCTGTGTTTCATGTGAGGAATGCTTTGACTACAAAAATATTCTGTAGGTGATGGAATTGTTTAATATGAAAGGAATCACAAATGGGTTTGAATAAATCAGACTCTATATGTAACTGAACCTTTGGTGTCTAAGAAATGTAAACCTTCGAAAATCTGGGAAAAAAAAAGCTATTTCAGTTGCAAAATCTATAGATGGAGAGAAAAAAGTGGTGATATGAGTAGTCAAGAAAAAGTGAGGAAATAAAAGAAAATGTATGACGAAGACTGCATTAATTAGATGCCTCCATAAACCAGGAAATTATTGGAGAGATTATAGGGTTACAGATCTTTTAATTTCAGAATAGCTTTCTTAATACTTACGTGATATAAAAGCTATTTAAATGCTTTTGATAGTGCGTATTCGATCATGATCAAAATCACCCTAAAGTCACATTAGAAGCAGTTTCAGGTTTTGAAGGTTTACTTTTCCATTAGGTGTGATTTTGCATTTCTTAGCTGAAATCAGTCTCATCAGTTTCCAGTTAATTTCATTCTCCATTTCTCCTGCACCATTCACATTGACATGGCTTCTGGTTGGCAAATACTGCAATGAAGTATCAATTTTTAAGCTATTATTGCAGAATATTCACAGAAAGTACATTTTGAATTAATAAGCACTAGCGTTTATTTTAGAAATGTAATTCTGGAAGTTACACTATAATATGCAATCAAGGAAAATAGAACCAGGCATTCAAATATTATAAATTACCAGGAAATCATGAACTTATCCTTAAAATATTCAATTGTATGAAATACATAAATATTTAAATATTGGTTACCTATATCTGCCTCTCTTTTCCAAAAAAAATCTTTGAGTTCCACATTTTCATCCTGTTTCAGAATCATATAGACTATAAGCATGCATTTAAAAAAAAAAATATTAAAAACCTATAGTCTAAAATAGTAACTTGATTCCATGAGATTACATCTTAAAAATGGCAAATGGTATTCCTTGTGACACTTGACATCTCTGTGCATCGTTTTAGAGTATCTGGGCTTCTCACAAACAAAAGATATCAAGAATTATTCCGTAACTAATTTGCTATAATTTATTTGAATATATTTTTATAAACAGACCAAAAGGTTCTCAGGCCTGTTCTTCGTACTAAACTAAGTATGAGAAACTGCCTCTAATTCCCTCCTGACTTATGAATTATTGGAGACTTTCTCTCCATAGCAGCATTAATACATCTCAATTTGTGTCACTACCTACCATCTATGTAACCATGTCTGTAGCTTTTTTAAAAATACAAGGCTTATTCCCCACTGTAAAGTAAAGCCTTGTAACTCTTAGATGTAATAAAAAATGAAGAAACCCAGGCGATTACAAAGTATCCCCAATTCACTCTTTTAGATAAAATCTCATATTATTTCTCTTTCAGTGCAGTAGTTTCTTTGTAGTCATATTTCAACCAAGGTTATCCATATCTTTCCTTGGAAAAAATAAAAAAATATCTGACAGTCAAGGAACATGGAAAGAAAAGAAGCTGTTAAAATGTAAGGACAAAAAGGAAAGTTTTAAGAAGCTTTTTCTAAAGAAAAAAAAAAAAAGCAAAGCTAGAAAATTTAGACTCTCAACCCTTTCTTCTTTTGCACCTCATAAAATATACCAGAAACCCAAATCCTATACACACTGCTTCCTAAATGGAAGAGGTGTGTTTCCAACTAACTTAGAAGACAGGCTTCCGATACTAAACTTTTATGATGCAAAAAGTTTGCAGACACATTATCATCTTAAATCTTATAAATAGTGTATGTTTGAGTCTATCTATAACTTAAGTAGACCATTCATGGTGAGTTTGGTGATACGGAGTCCAGTCTCCAGTTCCGGGACAAATCAATATGGGATGGTGATATTTCCCCTAATCCTCTTCCATCCTCCAACTTTTTCCATCTCTAGGAACTTCCTGAGCCAAATGTGTATTTCACAGAATGCAGCAAATGTATCTTCCCTGAACATTTTCCGGTTTGCTCTTGAGCCTGCGTAAGCTTTCACGGGCATTCACCTGTTGCACAATGAATCACCTCCTTTGCTTTGCATTGAAGCAGGCTCCTACTGGCTTCATTTGATTCCCCCCAGATTTTGTGCTGACAGACACAGTAACTACTCATACCCATCTTCTCCACACCACTCACAATTCTGCAGTCCTTTGTTATACACCCTTCACTCAGCTCTTTTCCTGGATGAAGAGGATTTATTTACTTCTTCCAGGTACGGAAGCCATGCCATACCTTTCATCCTTCTCTCTGGGGTTACACATTTCTGGATGTGGACCACCCTACTTAAAAAAAGATGCACTAGATTTGAGAAAGGTTAAAAGAATATTTAACGTGTGAATAAAACATGTATTGATATAGCAGCAAAATATCCAAGACTATAATTTGATACATAAGAATCAGATTTTTTCCTCCTGTTCATCACTTCATATTGATTTCCAGTGGGTTTCTTCCCTTAGTCTCAAATTGTTTTCAGTCTGCCCCTGTTCTTACTACTTTAAATACCTTACTAATACTGGGAAACTTCTTCCCATTCCTTTTTCCAGTGCTTTTTATGATTTTGTTGAGCTGTGCAGGTCACAACAGAGATCCCCAAGGAACCCCACCGATGCTTTCCTTCCATTATGAAAGCTCAGCATTTTTAGTTTCCTTTAGAACTCAGTAAAATACTGATTACATTATTTTACTACCATTACAATTATACTTTGTAACCTAGAGCTTTGGAAACTACGTCTGATTTAGGTTGCCCATTTAGGGCACTTCACCGAATTCTCATAGGCTTTCCTAGCTGACCCCACACACTTCCAGCATCAGTCACGTGGCCTTTCCTCCTTTCATAAGTTTCATTTGTAAGTTTATTTCCTCTGGGCAGCACTGACAGGAAAGCACACATCTTATGCCAGAGCCAGCAAAAGCATGCAAAAATATATTTTGGAATATACTTTCATGTAAGCTAAGTCACTCAACATCTGAAAACATAATAGGAACACTGTCAGCTTCTGTGTGGCAAGCTGTCTGGCAGTGCTGGGAACAACAGAATGCCAGGCTGTTGCTGCTGCAAATAAGGTAAGCAGCAGGTAAATACTACAAAATTATACTATATTTTTCAGCATTCTGTTGATGAATCTTATTTTTTCTCCTTGTATTTGTCCAGTCTTTATTAAGCAAGGAATAATTGTAATTGTACTTCTGTTGTCCTGCTGATCTTTATATTTCTAACTTTGAAAGAAATAAGCAATAGTAAAATACATTGTTATCCTGCTAGAAAGCAATTTTCTGTTGCTATGGGCAACAAAGCTCTGTTTACCTAATGGGTTGTTTTGCTACAAAGGGGAAAAATATCCCCTGGGGATCAATACAGATTGTGCCCGGTACTGTCACATGTCTTATGACTAAGAGAAGCAGAGAAGCTTCCAGAGGGTTACGAACTTGAGTTACCAGAAAGGGTTAATTTGTTCTCCATCCTTTTCTTCCCGTCTTCCATTTTCTCAAAATGAGCACATACATGTTACTTCTTGTACTGCCGTCTACTGTGTACTTTTTATCACAATGCTGGGTTGTCACAGAAGGTTTTACTGACTGGTGTATTTTCCTATTATACTGTTTCTCTAAGAAGGATCACAACGAGAACAGAGAATGGCACAATATTAATTCATTTGCATTATAACAATTGGAACGAGAACAGAAGAGCACATTGTCTTCGCATTGTCTTGAAAATGTGATGAGTAGAAGGAGGCCAAAAATAGCCTGAAATGTCCCATGACAATCCGATGAACAGAATGAGCAACAAGAAATTACGCATTATACTTCATACTGCTCTTGAAAGCCAGCAACGGCAGTGTTGTGAGGAGGTGTCAACCAACCATTTGCTCTTAGGCTATGGCTCTGTGACTGACTGTGACTTAGAGCAGCTTAGCAACTTATTTCTTCACAGCTGTGCTGCCTTTCTGGCATTTTGTAGATACTTTTAGCTCACTCATGAAGCAGGATGTGTTTAGACTTTCTGATAGCTACATCAACTAACCGGTTTTGCCCCACAACCAGAAGGAATTGGGAGCAAGCACTGAGTCAGTTGTGGCATTTCAGTTGATAAGGGGCAGCAGCTTCAAACATTAAGATTTCCTTGGCTTGGCTACCAGAAAAAATCACAGATAATATCAGGAACTCCATTTGTTTTACAGTCACTGAAACAGCCACAGATGTGTATCTACAAAAGGGCTTGCTGCCATT
Organism: Xenus cinereus; assembly: GCA_025774025.1. NCBI lineage: Eukaryota > Metazoa > Chordata > Aves > Charadriiformes > Scolopacidae > Xenus > Xenus cinereus. The sequence goes on along the minus strand of JAOXJK010000001.1, from coordinate 10,253,307 downwards.
TTAGTTACCCAATAGGCAAATCTAGATCCTCATAGTACCTTGTTTTGTAGCTATGGGCTGTGGTCTGTAATTCCAGGCAAACGTTTCCAGCTATGAAACCTGAGTAGAGGCCAGGCGCGGATGGGTATGGAAGAAGAAGTTACCTATCATATCTGAGGGCTCTTTCAAACCAGGGGACTATAGTTTAGGACACACTGACTCATACCTTAATGCAGAAACATGGAAGATCTGGTGTCTTATTTGATCTATAGTCTTTGTGACCAAATAAAATATGCTGTAACATTCTACAGACTGCTATAAAATGTCAATTTTAAAATTTGTTTTTTAAGTGTACAAAAATGTTTTTGTGGTGTTGCTTTCTATAAATTTTTTGGAAGGACTCTCATTTTTTTACCAGCACCACTTCTTTGCAGGATTCCCTCCCTGATGCCTTGTTTTCTGAAGAGTATTAAAACTATCACCTGTTTATTTTTCACAGTAGTCATGTGATAGAATTCTCATTATTTTTGCTGTATGTATAATTGTTAATACTTCTCTACACAGAGTTAATGATTAACTGGCTAGTACAGAAAACAGAATGGAGGAAATCAATATTAAATCCGGGGAGTAAAATAACCTATGTGGCTCACAAAACCTGCAAAGGAAAGCAAACAGAAACTCAGATGACATGATGATGAATGCAGTGTAATAGCAGAGAATAGAAGAAATGGCTTGTAACTGTCTCCCCCTGCACTCCTGTTTGCAGTTTGACCTCACAAGGTGTGACTCAAGAAACTGGAAACACAAATAATCCAGGTCTGCACAAGCCAAATCTCTCCTCTTTGTCTTACTCCCCTGTCCCAAAATCAGGGACTGCAAGGAGTACAACTGCCAGCAGACTACAAGAATGCCACACCATCTTGGTATTTTCTCAGTGTTGGAAGAATTCACAAACAATTATGTTTCCAGATGTGTGTAAGAAGAAAGTAGACTGGAACGTCATCGATTAAAAAAGTCCTCCTTTTTTAAAACCAAAAATACATCATTTCGCAAAAATATATCATTGTCCCAACAACTCAGACACAAAAATACTCTACCATTGTATAAGTGAAACCATTTAAAAATACTAAAAAAGCTGAAGTGTAAGCAGTATGGGTGCATGAAAAGAGGTTATTTTTTAGAAGTTTATCAGACTTTAAAAGTCTTTATACAGAAGAAAGCAACTGTGAAGGATAAAATTTTTTAGCAAAGTAGATGTGCATAACCAAGTCCTTCTCACAGGGTTATCACCTGAGACAAAATGTTACATCACCACTTGCAAGTTAATTTTTGGCAGCTTAGTCTCTTTGTCTCTGTTGATAAAGCAAGACAGTGCACAATTCTTTCAACTTTCATGAGTCTCTGCAATAGGTAGGTACTACTGCTTAAAATACACTGCAGTAAACATGGATGTTCCAATAGTAGATGTGTTTTTCTGACACAAAAAATTACAGTCATTGATTTTCACCAAGATTGGACTGAGAATGAAGGTCTAGTTTGTAAGGAAACAATTGCTTAGACTTTTTAAAACTTATACAGAAGAGTACTTTTTTCTGTTAGACTCTCAACATTACATATGGGCCCCTACAGTGGTGTAAACAGAAGATGCCCGTAAATATTCCATCAATACCAGACAACGCTAGGCATTCTGGGTGTCTGTTTTGGTTTAATCCCTATTTATAGGATCAGCAGCACATAACTATTCTTTCAAACAAATACTCCCCTTAAAATTTTCACATGCCACAGAACAAGAAAAGGTTGTCATGCATATCAAACACTAGCTATAAGGAACGATGAGGTGTTTTGTGTGTTTGTTTGTTTGTTTCCAGAAGATGCATTTTATCATCTCTTACTATCTCAGAAGTACCAACATGAATTAGCAGCCTAAATCTGTTCACTTCCAGTGAGTCTCTGAAGTGCCAGGACGCTGCTGCTCACTGCCAAGCGCAGCAGGTACAGAACGAGGTGCTCCACGGGCTCATTGCCAATACAGAGAGTTGCTGGATTTCTGTCTTAGCCCTGCCTCACAGCCCTACCAACTCCAAGTCATGTGGATGGAGGAACTTCACTGTAGAGCACGATTCTTTAGTACATCACATGTTTACTCTAAGGCTATTCTAAGGAATTCAAAGCTAATTTCACTTCATGCATTAAATATGAGGCTTGTGATTCTTATTTCACAAAAATCCCAGAGACTCACCGAAGTTTTGACAATTCGGCTGTGTAATGTCTGTTCCTTATGTTCCCCTGTGTGCTTCTTACAACACCTTTAGCGCTGAGGATGACTCACCACCCGAACACAGCTGGAGTGAGAAAAACGGGTACAGCCAGGGGACAAAAATCAGGTTTTCACCCTGCCCAGCTGCAGGGCTGTTCTGTGCCCGTACAGTACACACAGCTACTTGGCAGGGCATTTAATGTGGCACGTGGCAGCGCCAGGCATAACAGATCTGACACGCTGTCACATTAAAGCCAGTGACCTACATAGCAAAGTCTGTGTCAGGGATCTGAGTGCAGTGGGCATCTCTGCACCCTCTCCCCCTGCCAGAGCTTTGGTTGCTGGTGTTAGAGGTCAGCTCTGATATGGTGCAGCTGTGTAACTTTGCAGACTTGTTTAAGAAAGAGGTCCTTTTGCCCTTTGCTTGGCAGTTGCATTGGGACCAGGCTCTTACCCAGTCCGTGCCTGAGCAATACTGCAAACCTGCCTTGGACTTGCTGAGCTTGACCCTGGTCCACAAGCTTGGCTTCCCAGCCAGGCCTTGGACTTGCTTCATTGCTATGGACTTGTCTGATCATCTGAACTCTCGACTGAGCTCAGCTGCCATCCCCAACCTGTGCTGCTCACCTTCATCAGGGGCAGTGGGACTGGCCATGATTGGTGAGGCCACTGACCTGCTTGCAAAGATAGCACATCCCCATCCCTTGCTGCTCCCTGATAGTCTGGCCTCTTCCACCTGCTGCTCAAAACTGCAAGGAAAAAAAAAAAGAAAAATTTTAAAAAGGAAATTCTTTTCAAATTACACACTGAACCAACTGTATTAGACATAACAGGGACATGAAATTAGGACTAAGATTCCACTGTGCTATTGCATTTGTCCAAGTTAGCAAATAACTTCATCAAAAGGAGTAGTTTAAATACTCTTTAGTTTCTATCTTTTCCTGCCACATGATGACTTATTAGCTTGTGCTAAGAGGTCATGCCATATGTTTGAGATAAAGTGACACCTTCTGGGAAATGTTCTCAAATTATCAGGAACAGCTAAAAAAATACTATATATATGTATTTAAGCTTTTCATTAAGTTTTTTTTTTTTTTTGCAAAGAGAGAGTGACTTTGCCTTTTCCTCTGTATCTTGAAAGTATTAATGACATATCAGAAGTCTTGCTATGAAGTGATAAAATGAATTTATCAGATTAAATACTTTGACTCTTTTCCAGAATCAACATTGACTTAGAAGGTTAAAGCTGAATTTCTGTTCCAAATCTGATCCAATAAAATACAACTTTTCCCTTCACAAAAATCAAAAACAAGATTATAATGAGCAGTATAGGATGAGTGCGCTCATAAGCAGATATGAACTTTTCCTTATGAAAGAGCAATCATATATTTTACACATTCATTTGTGCTACTTTTTAATGTACTTTTTGTATGTAAAAGTTAGCATTTGTATGACTGATTTTGTTATAACTTTTTATCCCATCGTGAACTTGATTCTGAGGATGAGAATTTTTTGCTAAGATCAAAGAGAGAACTTGTTCTCTACACTGATTATAGCAGAAAACTATGGAAACTAAATCTCTGTCAGATGGTTATGTATTGTTTTACCTGCATCTAGATTCTCCACAGATACTTCTGATTATTCTCACAGCTTATGTGTTAACACTCATATTCTATTGTTGTTATTTTTTTATTACTATCATTACAAGCAATCAAATAGAACTCACAGTGAAAAAAGCTCAGTCACATCAATCTGAAAAATCAATAGTTTAGAATCTATTCTCAAAGGCACCTCTAGCAGAGATTGCCAGTTGCACTAGATCACATAATGTACATAAGCAAATAAAAAAATATTAGTAAAAAATATTAGTAATTCTAACAAATAAATCACTCCCAAGTTAGGAAACATCACAATTAATTATCTTTGTAGCTTTAATGTATATGACCTTTATATAATCTGTAACAGAAAGAAATCATAGCTCTTCCGACAGGATTCCTACCTTATTCAGGGAACCAAATGAACAATAAGAAGTTATTCAATATTTTGTTTTATGCTTGTACCATTTGTTCCTGATGCCTTAAATTGTGTACTATTTGAACACAACTCCAGCAAGAGAATTTTTTATTTCTCTGATGTTCTGGCCTCTGAGTGCATAATAAATGCTAAATGATTCATTTCACCATATTTCTTAAGGCATAAAAGAGACCAAGTACAGATACATTTTTTTCTTTTTTTTTTTTTTTTTTAGTTCGTTGGTTTACATATGGGCACATGAGGAACCGACTATACCAGACTGTAACAAAATATACACATTTTAGCTCACAGATATGCATATGTGCCATGGCAACACCTCTGCATGATAGGAGCCCACGCCAGTCCTATGCAATACCTTTCAAATAAAACAAGTACAGGTCCTAGGTGGGAACCACGGATTCTCAGAGTATCAGAACTGCAGGTCTTACGTTAGACTGTGGTAGCTAAGTCCTAGTCTTGCCAAAGAGATCTGTATCCTGCAAGGGCCCTGTCTCAGCTCTCGGTGGGATGGCCAGGCTCAGTAAATCACGGGTGCAGAGGGTTGGGTGCCTGAGCAAAGGAATCCAGACACCAACTGAACAGACAATTGAGCAAGTGGGAAATGGAGAAATGAAGAGCATAGCCTAAGACCTGACCCCAAAGACAGATGCATTGTTACATTGGTCAAGAAGTCACCATCTATTCCATTTTCCTGGTTATAAGAAAATGCCCCCAACACTGGGGAGCTGACAAGTCAGCAAGTAGGCCTTGTTCAAGTGTCAGATAAGGCATCTGTAAGGCATAAAATAACTTCCCCTATTTTACTAACTACATGGGAAGGCAAGCTGCCCTTACTCTACATCACATACCTGGGGAAATGACTAACTCATAGCAAAAGGGACTAATCTGCTCATTAGTGTAATAAGGAATGTCAGCACAGCTTCGTAACATGTCTTTTTTTATTATTTTTATTTTTTATTTTTTTTTACTCTCCTGAGTGGAGAAGAGTCAAAGACTTGTTTGGCAAAAATCCTCCAGCCCAGTTAAGCTCAGCCAGGCACAGAGGTAAGTGAACTGAGAAATAAGTTTATTACTATGATCACTGGTGCAGTGATTTCCAATTCAAGGATTAAGTATGCCTCCCTGCAGTTTGTATGGAGGGAATAAAGTCTGTCTATCTGACAAGAAGTTTGGCGTTTTCAGGAATGTGTGCTAAGATGGATTCCTTTCTAATTGCTGAGAGAGATGGCAATGAACATTTATGTTTTGTCACAGCATGACCGGTAGGTTTGAAAAAGAATTGATGTTAATTCTTTGACTCAAAGTTCTGCTAGGACATGAGCCCTGAACACAGCATTATGTACCAAAAATTAGTACCCCCATGCCTCTGGCAGACTATATCTTCTCTCAAGTCCTTTTTCTTTTATTTTTCTCTCTGAAATGGTTGAGTTTAGATTTTTGTCTTCCCAAAAGAGTACCTGCATTTGGATACTTGAATTTGAACTACTTCCAGGCCTGAAATTCAGATATTCATCACTGGGAATGGCAGGCAAATTTAAAGAGGCAGAGGAGGAAGCAGCATGATAAAGGCAACATCTTTCCATTGGCCGAAGGCGCTTTTGAGAGGTGATCAGAGAGAGGCTGGATAATCTGCAGAACACGTATTCTACTGTTCCTCATCCACGAGGCAGGGACTTCCACCTGGAGAGGAAGAATTTTTCATTCATTTAGGGGAACTATGGTCTTCATATCTAGTCACATCCTTAAACGTGAATCTTAGCATTTCCACTCATTAATAATGATTCCAAGCAGCTGTACCACAGGTGGCAGTTCATCAGTTTCAAATTTCTGACCTTGCAGGATATTTTGGGTGAATGCCATCCAATCCTGAAAATTTGCTACTCTTCCTTGTACCCATTTCTTCCAAAATCTCTTATACTGACACTTCTAGTAGGGACAGTTCTTCAGCTCACCCTATGAGGAATGTGTATGAACCTTGTTTAGGAAACTCTCTAACCCCTGTTTAGTGAACAGCACATAAAATAAATTTGATTTAGCTGTTTTCCTTATCCTCCTTGAATGCTTTTTTTTATAGTTATCATCTATCAGACATGTGAATTCTCAAGCAGGTTTCCTTCTTACGATGTATTTGAAAATTTTTATTATTAGTTTTCATGCCTCTGGCAAGTTTCTTCTTAAAATATTTTTTCTTTTTTTTTTTTCTATTCTAGCCTAAGTCATTGCAGTTTTATATTTAACTTGACATTTTATTCTCATCTGTGCTTTTGTTTTACAAAGCCTCTCTTTTTGGAAGGATGACTTTTTTTTCCTAATACTTATTTTCTTTGCCATTTAGCCAGGACAGTTCTTTGTATGTGTGTGTTTTGTTTCTTTCCTTATGATTAGTGATATATTTTTAAATTTAAGCATCGAATATGACAATTCTAGTTTTATTAGGTTTAATACTGTCAGCAGCCCTTTTTATTTTGTTCTAACTTTCTTCATCCTGTGGTAGGGATTTCCCTTTTAAAGACTGTATATGCTTCAGACGGATGTCAGATTTCACTGCTGTGTGGCTCCCATTACTCATATATGCAATTGCTAAATACAGTATTGCCACGTCAGTCTTCTGTCCTGAACCAAGATGCTATTGATGTAAAAGTCAGTTGGGATCTTGTGAATGCACTAACTACTCCAATAGTTATCAAAGGTGTATTAAAGTGCAGCTTAGATACCATGTTCTACATGTTCACTTTGATTATGGAGGGTTAACTGAAGATTTACACTGTTCTTGTTTTTCTTCATAGATTTTGTAATGTTTTTCTTCATTTTCAGAGCAGAGTCATCCTTTTATAACTTGGTCCATGTATAACTGCTATTACATTCTTTCTAATTCAAGCAGGAATTTCTATCCATGAAGATCATGTGACATAATATGACAGAGATGGCTTACTTCACTCTATTTTTAACATAAACCTCCCTCCCCTTCACAAGTACAATATATTGTCTTATTCCTAAATAATTGGACTCTATTAATAAGATGATTATTCTCTTTCTATTATATTTCCAACCAGCATATTAAATATATATTTATATCTTATAAATATATAATATCTATCATAAATATGCATTATTCAAAGCTGGGTATTTTCATCTTCCAGAATCTTGTGAAAGCATAATTACATGGAAGTATTATATAAGAAGTAAATTCATATTAAAGTATCAGTACAGATAGTCTATATCTAGCTGCTTATTTTTATTTCCCCATTTAACTGAATTTTTATATATATATATTCTAATTTTTACTTCCCCTGTTGCCTAAATTTTATTTACTGCTGTTATATCCTTTTTTTCTAAGAATCCTCTTAGGGATTGAACGAACTGAAACTAATTTTTCTCTTTTTTTTTTTTCCTTTATTCATGTTCAGTTCTAAAACTTCTTTAAAAAAAATTGTGCCAGACAAGTTGACATATTTTTCTTCAGATTCCATATTTCTTGAAGAGCTTCCACTTTTTTAAAAAAAAAAAAACTTAAGCCATTTTTCTTTCTGTGAGTGGATTCTGTCTTTCTGCCTGCCTGTCTGTGTATCCCTGTGCTTAGAACTGAAGCCTCCAGTCAAAAGTCTACGTCTGCCACCAGGACCCTCTTTCCCACTGCTATTACCTTGTTGGTATCCTCATCAACTGCCAACCGCTGGATCTCTTTAGCACTTGCTAAAAGGATGCCTCGCTGTCTTATGACTGCTTTGCTTTTAATGGACTCTGGAATCAGAATTCACTTGTGTGTATGTTTTGTAACATATACCAGCTCTCCATCTTCTCTTTTCTTAATCTGGAGCCTCTCAAACACAGATCTGATAGAGACAGCAGGAACATGGCTATAGCTTGTTCTTTGGCACTTCTATTTCACACTTCTCCCTCTTCATATGAATGCCAGCTGGGGCCTTGTGTACCTTTCCCCCAATCCATGCTCACATTTTAAGCACTGCAAACCATATCTGCACATACACGTTCGGGTTGATTGTGAGAGTAGAGAGTAAACAGTACTTATCCTGAAATCACCTATGGATTCCAGCTGTTTCTGGAGTTTGTCAGCTGCAAGTAACATTTTTCATGCCCTGGCAACAGATTGTAAATAACTGTAAGACAATAAATTATTTCACTCGGGATGTGAGATGGCTGCAGACCAGTTGTCAGAGGTAAGAGATTTTGGAGCAGGCTGTGGAAGAGCTGGAGCAGAGGACCTCGAACTTTGGTCAGAGGAGGTGGAAACTGGCAGACCAAGTCTCCCATTTTGTGGATTTTCAGCTGGTGGGGTAAGGGTAGATCTGTACCCTGTTTACTGAGCCTAGATTTGTGGTATATTGTATTTCAAATATATTTGTATAAAGTACTAGTTCTGAAAGTTTCAGTCCTATGTCTTCAGCTACTTCCAGTCCAAGCTGGAAACACATTCCTTTGTGTTCAATTGCTCATAAATTTCAGCTAGTCCTGACGGATACAAATATGAGTTTTCGTGCAACGTCTTTAGGTCTTTAAGTATTTGTAAGACGAAAAATTATTTGAAAGCTGTGCAATCTGATTGTTTTTCAGGTTTGTTACATTTTAGCTATAGAGTGTAAAGGGGCCACACGTCAGAATGCTTTCAGAATTCTCAGTTTCTGGACTTACCCCTACCCAGGTGTTGGAGACTTCGCATCTCTTAATGAAGCTATTTAGGGTGCCTAGTTAATGCACCATTGAGAGCAGTCAGGCTAGTTCAACCAAGTGTTAGATATTTGTACTTATTTAGAGAATTTATAATTTCTTAGAGAATTTAGATAATTTATAATTTCTTTTTTTGTACTGAAGGGACCACCATGTAGGTTCTGGTTGTCAGAATCAGGATGAGAATGAACAGGTTCCCCACTGTCCCGGTTTGAGGTAAAATAGAACCAACTTTCTGTTCAGTAATTTTACTTTTTATCTAGGCCTCTTCTAACTCTCTGAAACTAACAACATAATGTGGAGAAAATTGTTTGCTTTTAGAGCAAATTATTTGCATATTTACACTATTTGTTGAAGTGTATTTTGTAGGTACATTGCACAAGTTTATGTGACTGTAAAGCCTCAGATATGAACCTAACTAACTCACAAATAGAGGGCAACACATGGAAATAATTGAGATAATTCTCAAAAACAAATATCTCTCAAAGAAATATAGGAATTTTTAAAAAAGAAATTGGTTCTGATGCAATTGAATAGGTAAAACAGTCATGGATGCTTATTGCAACATCAAATCCACCTTGCACATCAACTGTCCATTCTGGGGGTTTTGTCTCTTTGTACTGTCCTTTGCCTCTCCTGTGCCTCCTGCCCAGTTGTATCTGTTCTTGAATTCCCTGGTTTGGTCCCCCTTACTAATCCCTCAAACCCATGTTCAGACACCGCTTAGAGGAGTATATAGGGGAAAAAATGAGGGGTCAGGACTAGTGTAGTTGGAAGGCAAAAATTGCACAAGCTAAGAATGTGATTATGGAATGAAATGGGGACAAAATTCAATTCCACTTGATAAATTATGCTTCTCATTTGCCCCCTCTTTCTGATGTGTGTACCTGGTGCAAGCGTGTTACGCATTTCAGCTGTCTTGGTCTGCAATGTCAAGTAGAAAAGTTACGTTCTTATTTATTTTCAGAAAGTAGGACATATGGTACTTATTTGCTGAGCAACAAAATTGCATCTTCACTGGTTATCTCAGGTATATCCAAAGGAATTAAGCTGTGCTTCAGAAATTAAATGCTGGAGAAACTGTGCAGTAAACAAATTCTCTCTGAATGTGTTTGTCCACATTCCTTTTCTGTATAGTTCCATAGATATTTAAAAGCCTTTTTCTCTTTTGCTCTGAAATCTAGTTAAATACCAAATGGTGTATACATGCATCCTATGCTACGTCTATGACCTAGCTTTCAGAATACACAATGTGTTTTTCCAAAACTAGATCACAATTTGTGTTTGTACATGTCCAAATCTCATTGGCTGCTGATATTTCTCTTTGAAGAATACTAACCATGACAAGTGTGCTAAAAGATTGGTTTCAAGTTCCTCAAGCTAAGTCCCTGTTCTGAAGAAGAGTCCCTCTCTGCTAAGAAGAAAGTCTGATTTCCGGGGAGAGACTAGTATGGTGTTTGCATCTAAATGACAATTTTAAATACTATAATTCAAAAAAATTCTTCACTTGGAGAAGTAAAGGGAACTTGGAGAAGTAAAGGGAGACTGCTGATGCAAGAAAAGCCTCATGGAGATAATAAGAGATTTGAGAATACGGTCATAGCAGAGATGGAAGATTCTGAACAGAAAATTCCTTGTGTAAAATCTTCATTTTCTGGTAACAGAATGCAGGCTTTCACTCTGAAAACCCAAATTATAGACTAGTTTTTCAGATAGATTTAATATATTTAAAACTGATTATATAAACAGAAATGGAAGGAGAAAAAAATGTCAAGGTATGAAGAGAAATAACAGAAGATGTCTACAGTCAAGGTTATTGTACCATGTGTAGTAATTCTCAGTTAATTCAAAAGTTCCCTGGGACTTCATATATTTAATTACAACTTTTGACTGTACCTTCGTTAGAAATTGATTGATAGGCAAACTCTAACTCTTTAGCTTCAGGTCATACTATATGAAGAACAACCCATATCTGGGTTAATAGCACAACCCGTGTATGTGTCTTACACAGACAGTAGGACTATGAATCACAGAATTGTAGGCTCACAGAATGGTTTGGGTTGGAATTGACCTTCGAAGACCTTCTAGTTCAACCCCTCGGCCATGGGCAGGAAAATCTTTCACTAGATCAGGTTACTCAAAGCCCCATCCAACCTCATTGAACACTTCCAATGATGGGACAGCCACAACCTCTCTGGGAAACCTGTTCCAGTGCCTTACCACCCTCAGCATAAAACATTTCTTCCTTATGTCCAATCTAAATCTACCCTCTTTCAGTTTAAAATCATTATCCCTTGTTTTATCACTACAGGCCCCGATAAAACGTCTTTCTCTACCTCTCTTATAAGCCTTCTTTATATATTGAGAGGCCACAGTAAGATCTCCTGGACCCTTCTCTGCTCCAGGCTGAACAACTACAACTCTCTCAGCCTGTCTTCATAGGAGAGGTGTTCCATCCCTCTGATCGTTTTCATGGCCCTCCTCTGGTCCCACTTTAACAGGTCAATGCCTTTCTTGTTCTGGGAACCCCAGAGCTGGACACAGTACTCCAGGTGGGGTCTCACCAGAGCAGAATGTAAGGGCAGAATCACCTCCCTCAACTTCCTGGCCACGCTTCTTTTGATGCAGCCCAGGATATGGTTGGCTTTTCTGGGCTGTGAGTGCACATTGCCAGCTCACATTGAATTTTTCATCCACCAATATCCGCAAGTCCTTCTCTGCGGAACTGGTCTTAATCCATTCACGCTCCAGTCTGTACTGATGCTGGGAATTGCTCAGACCCACATTCAGGACCTTGCACTTGGCTACCCTGAAATTCATGAGGTTCACATGGGGCCACTCCTGCAGCCTGTCAAGGTGTCACTGGGTGGCAACCCTTTCCTCTAGCAAATCAACTGCATCAGTCAGCTTGGTGTCACCCACATGCTGAGGGTGCACTCAATCCCACTGCCAGTCATTAATGAAGAAATTGAAAAGTACCAGTCACCTGACGGAGACCACTTGTTACTGATCTCCATTTGGATACTGAGCCACTGACTGCAAGTCTTTGGATGCAGCAATCCAGACAGTTCCTTGTCCATCAAACAGTCCATTCGTCAAACCCATATCTCTCGAATTTAGCAATAAGGATGTTGTGTGGATTCTTATCAAAGCCTTGCAGAAGTCAAGATGGATGACATCAGTTGCTCATCCCTTATCCACCAACACAGTCACTCCATTGTAGAAGGCCACCAGATTACTCAGGGAATTATGGACTTTATGAAGTTCATAAAGACTTTATTTTTAATTTCAGATAATATAATAATAGAAAGCAGAAATAATCCCATTTGGGGGGGAAAACAAGATGAAGAAGAGCAGGACAGGGACAAGCCTGGATCAAAGCTGCATGGAAAGAACATTCTTTCTGAGCTTGTGTATGAAAAATGATTAATCTTCAAGATACCACATGGGCGTCATCTTATCTGATCATCATGTTTCCAGTTCACCTGTTTGGTGAACTTCACTTAATTGCACTACATGTTAAACAGCAGGCAGTCGCAAATCAGAGTAACGTTGTTCTTTAATGATGCAATTCTGCCTTGTTCATGCTATTCTTAGGCAGAGCCATCAGGTGTTTGATTCCTGGGAAGCTCTGATAATTGGAGTAGCTACAGGGCTTGCTTTCAAGTCTTGTAGTATGTGCGTATGCTGGCGTTACCAGCAGTACTGGCTTTTCATCATTATGACTCAGGCCTACCAGGAGGTGAGTTTTTTTCTATTCCGGACAACTTATGAACTCAAAAGAATTAGCAGTGGAGCTAACAAGTCAGGAGCAGCTCTCCACTTAAATCCCATAGAGGGGTGAGAAGGTGATACATGAATAAGGGCTAGCTGGATCATGTGGATCTCTCAGCAACTGTTGTTGTTGTTACTAATATTTGTGAACTATTTCCTTCTAACTCCATCTTTTTGAAGGTTGCAACTTCATTCAGTCAGCAAATAAATCTTTATGCACTTTTTTTCCCCCCATTATCCAGTTTCATAGTGAGGTAAGAAACTGGAGAAACAAGTTATTAAACACAGGAAAAACATACAGCAGAGAAGCTTCCTTCAGTTTTTAATCTTGGTATTAAATGGTACCAAAGAACATATTGTTTTCACCTAGTGCTTTCTCTTAAAGATAACTGTCCCTCTTGAGGCATGACATCTCTCTTTGAGGACCAAGTAATATAAGGATTTTACAATTGAGTGGCACACAAATCTGAAGCCAGAGAAAGCCATAAATAGCTCTGCTTTGTGTTCAACACATACTAAATATGGTACAATTGATTGAACCGTGATGTTCACAGAATCACAAAATCACAAAATCACAGACCAGACCAGCTTGGAGGGAACCTGGAGAGATCATCTGGTCCAACATTTTATGGGAAAGGGAGTCTAGATGAGATTATGTTGTTTATTTGTGGTAGAAAATCCCAAAGAATTACAGGTAGAATGGAGAGCAAAGCATTCCTTGTAGTGGTGAAGGGGTTCAGTCTATCAGATCCTGCCTCTGATTTAAAATCAGTTTTCTTTTGAACAGAAATCTCATCCTTAGAATGGCATAAATCAAAATATGGAGATTGCTTAGCATGGACATCTGTGTGGTAGCTATCTGCTTCTGTCATTAAAGACGAGGCTGGAAATTAATTGCTACTTTGCAAAATATTGTGGAATAGTTTGAATTCTTTGCCACAAAGCCCTAGCTCAATTGCCTGAAATATGCTCTTTGAAATGTATCTTCTTTTGCTGTGTATTTGATAATCCCTATATTGTACATTTTACAGTAAAGTGTCATATCTGTCACACAAAGCCATGAAAATAAGACTTTTTTCTGTTCCTGAAGCACTGTGTAGTACACCAGAAAAAAACTGCAAGATCAGTGAACATATGAGAGGTAAACCTCTTCTTAGGACTACAATCAGTACAAATGGCTGTTATTGTGTGCCCTCAAACTCTTCACGCTAAGAGATAACCAGCTCTTGTTGAAAGAAACAAAATAGTTTGTCTCCAAAGAAAGCAATGTTAGAACTAAGTCTGTTATATCTACTGGATTGCAAATTCAGCAGGGTAGTTTTACTTATTTAAGGTAAAAGTCTTGTATACATTAAAGAAGGACGTGCCATCTGTGCTGCATAAATCACTGCCTTGACTATGTCCTTGATTAATCAGACCTTGGTCTATTTGTGTGGCGAGAACAGCCTTTGCTGTGCTGATGACAGGAAGGTTCAGTTTCAGGTAAGAAGAGATTTCCCACACATGTCTTCAGTTTATGGTTACAAAAATAGACTAATTGCTTTACTTGATACAGTTTTTAATGTGGCTTAAAAACTCCCAATTCTTATGTAAGACATGGACTGAATATGGGACCAGGAAGAGATCAGAGTCTGTTCTGCAGCTCTCCTACTTTTGAAAGTTGTTTATAGCCTTATGTCTAGTGAGAGGGAAGAAACCCCACTTCTCCTATAGCCTGAATAGAATAGGGGCTAAATATGATTCCTCTGCAGCCTTTGAAAGCATAGCCTACATGCGTATTCAGTTCCCATCAGGCTATCAGTATTTGGGGCTTTTTTGAAGGCCTTGTGTAGTTCCAGTGATGCCACCCTCTGTGCAGGCTCCTTTGCCATTGAAAGCTCTGTGGAGTATATGGCATCTGCTGACCAAATGGTGCCACTTGCTTGCTTTTAATTCTGTGAAATCAGCTTTCCAAGGGCCCAAATTCAAAATACAGAAGTTACTAACAAATACTTTTCTCCTGACTCCTTCTCCTGCATTGTACAATATCAAATGCAGTGAGTTGCAAGTAGTCATTGTGAATGAGAAATTGATTCCCACATCTTCCATCTACTTCCCTACCACTTCCCTACATCCAGCTCTCTCCCACCAATGCATCCTCTAATCTGGCACTCTTTCTTCTTGCCATATAGCTTTTGCAATGTCCCCCACAAGGCTGCACAGTCCATGTGTTGTCTAATGCCCTGGATCAGAGCAGGGTTGCATTTGAACACACTGAAAACAGCCAGTGGTGAGAGTTATCCCTACTGGGCCGTGCTCCCTGGCACAAGCTGTAGGAGTGGCAATTGTCTTGGCAGCTTCAACCCCATTGACAGATACAGAAGACTCAGAGGGCATTACCTCATAATGACCTTACGTTCACCACCAAATGTGGTGACCATATTAACAAGCCAGGAAGCACCGAAGAAGCCCCAGAGAAGCCGCCCTTGCAACAGTTTCCTCTAATCTGCAGTTTCCTAATTTGTGCATTTAAAGTGCTTTGAAAAGGATAGATGAGACAGAAAACTTTTTCTTCTTTTTCTTTTTTTTTTTTTTTTAATAAAGCTAAAAAAGACATTCCTGCCGTTTTGGAGTATATACTCTATGAAATTAAAAATTTACCCACAGTTCATAATCCACCCAGGCACAGGAACTATGATAACAAATCACAGTTCAAGATCTTTTCTAAAAGCTTCTGTGGGTAAGCAGTTCTCAAATCATTGTAGACACTAACCCCACAGTAATATAACTAACTCATAGCTGAATAATCCTCTCACAGCTCAGTTCTGGTGTAACATCTAATGAAATTCACAAAACAATGCCACAAAGGTGTGAAAAACAGTCAAAAAGCCAGAGTGCAGAACAGAAATGGTAATGTTCTAGGTTGGCCGAAACATTCATAATTTCAAGAGAGTATTTTGTATTCTGGGGGTTGAATGAATTTTTACCATGTGCACACTCTTAAAAGGTCAGTGCACATGAAAAAACCAGGAAGATAGAAAGGCAGGTGTTCTTTGGAAGTTACACTTCAGGTCTATGAATATCTTCTTTCACAGCAATGTGGTATAAAAGTGAGTGAGCATCTACTTTCCAAGCAAATCTCAATAATAATAATTTCTTATTAAAATTAGCTTCTGGTGAAAAATGACCTCTGAATAAATGACAATACATCACTTACTGATCTATGCTGTTTAAAAAAAACCCAAACCCCAAAAAACCTTCCTCCAAATCCATTCCCCAATACATATTGATTTGTTATTGAATGCTATCAACTTCATCCTCCCCACTGTCTTTATCTGCTAGCTCTCTAAGACAAAACTACTTGGAATTAGCTAAATTGATAGCTCTGATGTTTTGGACTATTTACTTTGAGACAATAATTAGCTTGAAATGGTCTTTCTGATTCACCATTCAGCATGGTGGAATTAATCAAATGAATCATCTCATCCTAATGAACTCATCTAAAAAGGACCTGATAGATTGCGATCTAAAAGTTTTTATTTTTCTCCAACAATTACAGGGGGAAAAAAAAAGAAAAAAAAAACCAAACACCCAACACCTTCCTCTCTCCCCC
>JAOXJK010000001.1:10186830-10202015 GCA_025774025.1 Xenus cinereus | reverse complement strand
ATATTTTGGCCATAATTTAGAGAATTCTATATATTTGAAATAATGAAATCTTCCAGAGACAAAAGAAGAGAAAGTTAACTTACATATTCGGAAGATCCTTCTGATTGTTGCTATACATATATAGCCAGTCTAAACACTCTGTTCAGCAAAGCTTTAAATATTAGACTTAAAGCATATCAAAGCATTTTCCAAACACATTTAAAAAAATAAATTAATTCAGGTCTGAGGTCAGATTTATGTTGGAAGAAGTATACAGAAGAACTATTCTGTCCTTCTGATTTGGAAGAAAGTTGTCTTGAAATTTGAGAGAAAACTTCTATGTGCTTTTACTGAAAACATGATGCTAACCACATGAATCACCATAAAAGGCAATTATTGACTCTCCTTGCAAAACACTAGCAGTAATTAGGTCAATGTTATGACAAAATATTGCAATAGTTTTGGAGCAAAACAAATCAAGATTGTGACTCTCCATTTCACAGAACTTTCAATATTTTGAAATTTGGTTACATTTCACATTGAAGAGTATGAAATAATTTATAAATTTCCCAACACATAGCTTTGCTCAATATTTTTCTTGTGGAATATTTAATTTTCTTCTTTAACTTTTTATTTCATTTAACTGCATGATCATTGTTTATCTATAATTTTCCGTTATTGCATGACATCTGTTTACTACACAACTTGGCAAAAACTGACTTGTTTTATTGCAAAATAAAGACAAAATGATCTCATCTGGAAAGAAGAGTACTGTGTTCTAAGTAGAAGCTCCCATTAACTAAATAGAGAATTTTAAAAGATTATTTGAATTATATCTGACATATGAAATAGTATAGACTATGCAGAATATAAATTAAAAGCAATTTTTAAAGTGAAAAATTAAGGACTTAAAGTTCCACTTGTTAAATCCAATATGTAATTAAAGTAAAGATTTCAGTATGTTCATCCTGGCAGGAGGTTCATGAAAAATTTAATGGAAGAAGTTTAAACAAATTCATCCCCAAATGGGTATAATCTTGCACGAACAATACACTTTTAATTTCTGCTTAAACAAAAATTCTCTAGTCATCCAAAACACTTTTGATACCATGTTCTTCCTTCTCCTCCTTCCCATACCTTTCAACAGGCGCTCACTATCAGGTTCAGTTCGGAGATGGGCCATGCGATTCATGGTGCGAAATAGAGCAGCATCTCTTCCCCAGTAGTCACTGTAGAGACCAGTAAAAAGTTCACCACCTGCAGACCATACATTAAAAAAAACAAAACAAAACAATTTGATAACTCTCCACTTATTAATTCATTACACATGATAGGAACTGCATTATAAACATGACTCATTAATATTTGCTCAAATTCAAGTAAGAAGATGTGTCAGTAAGTTACATGTGGTCTAAAGAGCATATGGACATTGTTCCTACCAGCACTGCAACATTTACAGTTGGAACAGCACGATGACAAGAATTTTGAATTTCATTCATTGGTTTGGCCTCATTTTCAAAACTAACTTAATAGGATAGACTCACACAAAAACATGAAGACATTAAGATAATGTCTAACCATATCTGCAACAATAACATCTGACATATCAGCCACCTAAGTTCAAAGATCTCACTATCATTCAGTTTGTGCCTGGCTCTACAGGGACCTTTGTTGGCACTTAAAATTTTCATCAGTGCAAAGACTTTGACCAGTGGTTTGTTTCTGAGCACTTCCAGATGTGCCCCAGTCTTGCTAATGAGAAGTTGTGAGTTGTTTGGTCCCAGAACTGGAAGGGACATGTTAGGTTTATGATGAGCCAGAAATAATGGGAGCAAAAAAAATAGTATGGAAATGCAGCAGCAGAATTCAGAGGATGCGGTGCCAATGAAAAGAATAGCAATAGCTGCACCAAACCACTGACTTGGGCTATGCTGTACGGTTACATCTCCAGGCTAAACCATACCTGAATCCACAGATCGGACCTCAAACAAGGGAGTGTTTCCCGAGCATAGTTATCAGATTTGGCTCTGTCCAAAACATGACTGAAAAAAAAGATTCATTAGGGAAGCACATTCTGAAAATACTGGAGGGCTGGATGCAGTTATCTCCCCAGCTGGAGAGATAAGAAGCAGTACCTGCTACCTTAGAAGCGATTTCTACAAACAAGCACATGTTTTATTAGGCTGGAGGGTATTGGAGCCATTGCACTTTACCTGAAATAACTACAGTTTGGGCATAACTTGCCGGCTGAGGGGCTTAGGTGTCCAGTGGACAAAGAAAAAGAATATATTTTTCTCTGATCCAGCAATAACTTGTTTTCATATCCTTAAAATATTCACCAGAGTAGGGACAGGACCAGAGATCTCAGCCATCCCTCATAACCAGTGATGAATATTTTCTGAAAAATTTATGGGAACAGTAATTCGATCCCATTTTCAAAGGGTTCAGGTGTCATTCACAAATTAAGCAAGTATAGGAAAATATTAGAAACAATATGCTGATTGCCAATAGCTGTTGAAAATCTATATGTAGTTGAGTACAACTGGATCATATGTTTGTTCAAAAATACAGCCTATGTCTATCTGACCCATCTAAAATTGTGTTATTGGATATTTTACTTTAGTGAAATACCAGCAGTAATTCTACCTTTTAGTTATGCATGGGTGCAATTCCCCTTAGCTGACCAAGCATTAAGAATAATATAGTTCATATCGTTGTAGCTTTAGATGAGAAATTTTTAGACTCAATCTAAGAAGCAGACAGCTATTGTCACTAGGTGGCATCCTTATGTTAGACAATAACACAGCAGGAATTAAACTGCACAAGAAGAGGGAAATAAATAATTTCCAGTTCATGGCTAATCTGAGTGGAGGTTTCAGTGACACGGCTTCCTACCCCCCAATCAAAATAAACATGACAGATCCATTCAAATAACATTTGCTGGTATTTATGAAGGATTATAGCAAAAGCAAGAATTTTGCTTGTTGGTCTCCCTCAAAGTGTGAATTCTGTTTCTTTTAAGAGATATATATGAATTAAATGGTACCATAAGTCTGAATAATGATTCTGAAAAGTTTATAGTTTGGCAGCTGGGGCTGGTTCAGAAATCTCTGCTGATTCAGAACTGTGTGTAGGGTTTTTTTCCCCTAGGCAACATTCATTAAAGAATGAATATTGCCTCGTAAAATACATGGTCATGATTTAGCGTAATATACTTGCAAGTGAAATGAAAAGTAAGTATAAATTACAGAATCAGTTCTACCCAAAACTAATAGAGAGTTTTATTTTTTTAAACACAGAGCTGCTTAAACAACAGAATTTGCCAGTGTCTGAATAATGTTCCAAACAGTCTTCACAACTGTAATTAATGAGTTACATTAGTCATAAATACCCCATTAAGAATTCTGTTTGAAAATTATTTCAGACTGAGTGTTGTTTTTTGGTTGGTTTTTTGCTGTTGTTGTTGTTTGTTTGTTGGGTTTTTTTTAATTATGGTGATGTGCAATACAAAACACTATGCTTTTATCTTTTCCACACTGGAATATGTATCCGTGAAGAGTAAATGATTTGTCACATATTGCTAATGATCAGGATTGACATTTATAAGTCCAGATGTTCAGAAGTTGGACATGAGGCCTATTCCTCCTGTTTGACATATAGCTATAAAATGTTAGTATACCTAACTAACCTGCTGGTATGGCATTCTACCATATACTGAGGAAGTTATTACTGACTTTATCTGTGAGATCCTTTGGGGAAAAAATGGAAGTTCCATTCTTAGAAGGATATTGTTCCATTAGAGATATTGTACAGATACAGAAATTAAATCTGATTTTTAACCTTAAGTGTAACTAAACTAAACATAAGACAAGTATCAAGTGTGAGCAGACAGGTCACCTCACTGAAGGAAAGCAATGAGACAACACTGACAAGGGTGACTGGCAAAGATCTCAGCACAAGATAATTCTGAGATCTTTTGCACTTTTGACAGAGGATCTTCCCTTTTCCTCTTCTTCTTCTTCCTCTAGTCTTTTGCACATCCTGTAAATCCATGTTACAAATTTTGAACAGTGCAAGGTTTTTACAGGTGTTGACTAATTGTAGATTTAGAGGCAACCTGAGGTTGTTTGAAAAATCCCGTCAAGAGTTCCTCTGTTTTCTCCTCCATTGAAAAAGCTATAACTCTGTATTAACTCTTTCCTGTCTTGGTTGCAAGATTTTATACTGCTGCACATCACACTGATAAACCAGTATCTTCCAGTGAAAATCAACTGAGCAATTTCACAGACCTTCAACGCTCCCAACCTCTTCCAGTCTAACCTCAGTTTCACATCTATTTGACATATTAATTGCTAAAATTTAAGTTTTAATACAGCCTGGTTAATCCTGCTGAAACAAGAATAGAAACTTTCTTGTTTCCTTATTTAAACAAACAAAAAAATCCCATGGACCTCAAAAACCAGTTTTAACTCAATTGATACATACATACTTTTTAGCTAGCATTCTTTTCAAGTAGACAAATACATAAAAGTTCAATTGGGATCACTTAATAGATAACTTGGGTTTTTGCCCTTTTCTCAGAGGAAAATATTAACAAAATCAAATACAAAGTTCTTCTTCTAAAACCAAGAATTCCTAGACGACGACCCTTAAAGTAAAACAGATTGAAGCATGTGATTTAATTTAAAAAAGCTTAATATATACAAGGGATTTCTGTAAATAGTCTGCTTCTACCTTAGAAGTCGGTTTCTTTCATTTCTTGTTGACATGTTTTGGGTACCTGCTTGAAATTGGAATGTAATGCAAACATATGCTATTATTCATCAGCAGTCCTTTTTGTGTAAAATCCTCATTATATCACTTTCTACAAAGTGGGCTAGGTCTGTTATGAATACAGGAGTAGAATATAATGAGTAGAACATAAGCAGTACCTTTTCTGCATTTCTTTGACTGCCAACCAGTTATTACTCACATGAAAACTAAAATCAGAAAACCAATTCACTTGTTTTGGCAAGTGATACTTTTCACAGTAGGAAAAAAACCAAATTCGGAGAAATTAGCTATTGCTTAGCTGATAAACTTCCCCTGTATATCTGCTTTTTCTTTCTTGCAGTGAAGTATTCTGTCTTTTTTTTTTTAAGAGAAAATGTATTTATTTTAGTTCTGCATCTAGAGAAGGGATACAAATATATTAAACTGTTTTGAAACTGGAAAACCAGAAAATATTGTTGGAATGGATTTCCTGGATAGAAAAACATGTTAAAATGTAGCTTAGGTTTTTCAACAGTTACTCATGATATATTGCAGGTAACAAAACATAGACATAAACTAATTTCTGAGCTTTCAGGAGCTAGTGTGGTCTAAGATAATCAGTGTGCATGATCTGATATCAAAAATAGTTTTGGCTATTGAAAGCAGATGGGAGAGTTCATTAGAAATAGAAGTCCAAAAGTTTTATATGCCATTTATCCAAACACATACATTTTATACAGCCTGTCTGCCATCCAACATCTATTCTGTTTCCTGATGCAGACAATAAATTGCTAAAACTTAATTGTTCATAAATTGAGGAATTCATCATAAGCTACTTTACCACTGGGTCAGATAACCTGTAATAAAACTTACAACAGCATGGATATTCAGTTTTAAAGCCAAGTCACGAATTACTGTTTTCTTGAAGTGGGTATTTTAACTGATGTGTTGAAATACATGAAGAGATACAGAACAAGAGATTGTCTTTCTTCCTAAATTAAACTAGCTAGATCTGGTCCTAATTAGTGTTGGTGCAAATGATCTTTCAAGATCAAGATTTTTTAAAGCTTTTAAACCTTTATCAGAGATATGTGAAGTTTCCTTGACAGTCTAATCCTCACTGTTAGTCAATAGCCATGCTAGTGTAGGCTGTTGTGTTAATGTGAGTTGCAGAGATGGAAGTACGTTTTGAATCATTTAGTTAGGGTGTGAAAGTCTTTACTAACAGGTTTGCATAAAATCTTTTCAAGGACATGCACATTGGCTGAACCTACACGGGAGAGCGGAGGCAGCTCTGGGGTGCAGCCTCCAAGGACATGCTGACTCCATACCAGGAGCAAATTTCACTTTCTAAGCAAACTGGAGGTATGAAGAGGAAGACAACCTCCAAGTGTTGAAGGGAAAACTGGAAGACTAGCCCTGGAAGGCACATGGTGCAGCTGTCATATCCTGTCATGGGGTCATGGCGACCATGAGCTGTAACCAGGGCTCAGCTGAATGAAGGACCATCCCTTCCTTCAGAATGTATTTGGCATTAGACATGTCAGTCTCGTTTTCAAATGTCAATTGAAAGATTCTTTAATATTCACTGTGTTTGCATCTATGTCGTCTACTCTTTTCAAATGAACATGTACAGAAATAAAGGATATACATTCCAGAGTCTAAGGAGCAGCACTAATTCTGTTTATTCTGTAAACTGTGTGTCCTTGATTAGTAGAAGTTGATAGAATGTAGTAGAATACATGGAAATACAAACTTCTATAAGACATTTTCCTAAGTGTTAGAAGTGTTTAATTCCAATAATATAAAAAGTATAAAAGCATAGATAAAATACTAAGCTATCAAGAATTTTGTTATGTTTTTAAAATAACATTCTATGAGCACTTGAAATTATAGAATTCCCAATGAGGGCCTAGAAGAACACCCTCTAAAAAGCTTTTTTAGGTCATATTAGTTTTGACAAAGGGGTGAAAGTTTGCCTGGTTTTTGGTGTTGTATCAGATCTGGTGTATTTTCTCCTGTTAGTCTTGCCACATTACAGAATTGTTAGCTTAGTGAGATTGATTTTGTAAGTTTTCGTCAGTAGATGTCCAAGACTCTGATCAATATTTATCAGGGAAGGTCTTATTTAATGCATTTCTCTTTCAGATAAAACTGCTTGGATCCATAGGACCTCCCATAATCCAGGCACACTAATGAAACACAAGGACTAACCATTAGTCTTGCAGTGCTCAGTGGGACAATCTGGCTTCCATTTAAGCAAATAAAATTCACATTGATCTCACAGTAGGAACATGATCAGGTTAATTTATTTACTTAGTTCTGTCTGAAGAAAGGTTGAGAAGGACTTCAAGATTAGACCATGAGTTTCAGGCCTACAGCAAATTCCATGGGATGAGTCTTTGTTCCCAGGCTGAGCTAAGACTGGAATCTGTTAAAAACTGTAGAAACAATTTAGAAATAAGGGTGGAAGAAAAGCGTAACAATCTGTGCTTCATGGGTTTTGGGAGGTCGGTCAAAATACAGCAGTCTTTTCAGATTTTTTCATGACTTCTTAATCCACTAACTCTTAAGAATTTGAGCTGTAATGGTGTTTTTTTTAATGGGAATGAGCAATATTTTGATGAATTGCTGCAATTTGAAAGATTTGTCATTACTGGTAAAGATTCTTGTTGCAAGTAATTTATTATTGTAAAGGAATAAATAAATCTGGTATGTAAAAATACATCTGCCACTCATGACCAATACTTCTTATCACTGTGGGGGAGTTATATCATTGCAGTTCACAACCAGAGACTTTAGCTGTCTAAATTTAAGATATGAAGTCAAATGTAAATATCCAAGAGCCCTAAAATCGTCTAACTTTTTTATCCCTGAAAATTTGAAAATTTATTTGATCTTTCGCCTCTTTTTCTGGCTCTTTCTTTTAATGACTATTCATTTTGAATGCTCAGTTTTCATCTTATTTATGTTTTTGTAAAACAGAAATCACTGTGTTACTCCCTAAGTGCATCTAGCTTTCACCTTTTACCTGCTGTTCCAGTCTATTTTTAGTCAATGTACTATAATATTGCCAAGACTGTGTTTGCTTGATATCACAACATGTTTTCAGGAAAATATTATAGAGGAAAAAACCATATGGTTTACTATGCTACAACTTCAAAGGTCCCAGCCCTACAGATATACTTAACCAGCAAGGCACAGAGGAGCACTATCTCAGCCCAGTTTTCTGGCATTGCAGGACTTTTAGACTGAATTCTATTTTTATAGCTGTCAAGTATAAGATCCACTCTTTTAACTAAGAATCTCCAGTTTTGGATAGTTCTGTTAGAAGGTAGCAGTGAAAAAAAATGTACTTTGATCTCAAAATCTATAATTTATATAAAAAAAAAATGCTTGACATAAAAAAAAAAAAGGTAAATTCACATTTTTACAAGACGCTTGTTATTCAGATTATGTGTCAGTAGATGAAAAATGGTAAATTTTGTGCATTTGTCTCAATGGTGTAAAAGACTAAACTAAACATATTG
Source organism: Xenus cinereus (assembly GCA_025774025.1). Taxonomy (NCBI): domain Eukaryota; kingdom Metazoa; phylum Chordata; class Aves; order Charadriiformes; family Scolopacidae; genus Xenus; species Xenus cinereus. The sequence goes on along the minus strand of JAOXJK010000001.1, from coordinate 10,193,754 downwards.
CCTTGGTTTGAAAGAAAGCGGGAAATTACTATTTCCAAAATTACACAACAATCAATTACTTCTTCAGGCACGTGTCATATAACATTTACTCCCTTCAGTGAGACACACTTGCTGGAGTTAATGCTTTCTGGGATGTAATATTAATGTGGGCAGCACCATGAGGATTAACTCTGACATATAGAAGATTGCAAGGGAAGACTGACAACGCCTCGGTGTGCTGAAGAAAGAGACAGAATGACAGATTGACAGGACCGTGAAGTTTGTGACATAAAGATCATTACCAATTAAAATGGAGGTGAAGGAAGAACTGGGGTCAAAAGGGCACCTGCCTCGTCCTCTCTCAAATTTGTGGGATTCCAGTTGAAACAGATGATCCTTAAAAAAAAAAAAACAACACAGAAACCAGTGTAAATGCTACAGGCAAAGAAGAATGTCCTTCAAGCTGAGCTTTAGATTTGTTATACCTTTGTAATGGATTGACTTCATTAAGGAAAAAACACAATTACAATTGCTCACCGATATACTAGTAAAAATTCTCTGGGTTTCTACAAAATATCTTTGTGTGCGCGCTGCCGAAAAAGAATCAGCAAAATATGCACTAAAATTTCATTTGTTTCATTTCTGTGGGAGTAAGGAGTGAAGATTCCTCTATCTTTTCTCCAAATTATCTAAACATTAAATAGATATCTAGCCATGGAATGTATTTTCCCTCTTTAAACATTTTTTTCCAGTAGTTGTTAAATATATCATGCTGTGTTATCTACTCTTGGTAGCTTTGAGATGTTTATATCTCTTCTTCATAAAAGTATGTTTAGGAATGTATCCCCAGTTATGATTTTCAGAGCAGATGTGATTTCTGCAGTGGATTTAACAGAATATCAGTTTAAAAAGAATATTGGCAACTTAGTTTAATTTGCCTGTATAAGGCTGTAAAGGCTGAGAAAGAATTTACAATTTAAATTTTAATTTGCAATGCTACATGTGTCCCACCTTTCTCAAAAGACCTCATTAATGTCGGATTAAAATATCAATTGAGAGCACAATATTTTTTAATGTGTATATTAACAAAAAATCATACCACAAAACCTGGGGATGGGGGGGGGCAAAGAAACAGAAAGCTATGAAAGCTTCATAAAAAAATATGCCACCCAGCCACCAAGTATGTGGCTGGTAAACATTTCAATAGTCTAGCAGTTTCAGTTCTGTGTAACAGTTTTAGTCAGAAGTCTATGGAAATGTGGATTATATCAACATATCGGATAAATGTTACCTACCTGTTCAGTAAACTAATCTCAGGTTCACACTGCAAATATACTAAGGCAACTATTTTGCGAGGCATAAAATTGCATGTGACAGGACCCCAAATGCCCCAGATTTTTGAGGAGAATGTGCCTGGATCTCTCCCTTACGGCAAACATTCTCAAAGAGGTCCAAGAGGCTTTTTAACCATCAAAACCAGGTTTTATTAGACCTGGTTTTTCAGGTATTTATTAGAATAACTCAGTATTTGAACACAAAAAAATATCGATATATCCAGACTGGCAAAACAATGTCCTGGCAGTCCTTATTTAAGCACATATAGTCCTTTTAGTCCTTATGTCTTTAGAGCAGGATCTTTTTTCTGCTGTTGATTATCTTCATCTAATTCTGGGGGGTTGTAGCATACGCAGCTCGATCCTTAGAAAGTTTTGCTTTTGAGAGTTACAGAAAGCAGATCATGTGCCTCCTCTCTGCAATGGTGTATTCCCCACTCTCCTTCAGATCACTCACCTGTAAGTCCACCCATCCCACCCTACAACCTACAAATGTCTCTCTTCCCAAGCAAGTGCAGTTGCCCCCAAAGCAAAACTAGTGCACTCTTCTCTTCAGGTAGCTCCACTCATGACAGTTATGCCCTCCTGAAAAAAATCATAAAGAGAAGGAGCAAAGAAGCAGAAGAGACACTGGCCATTGCATGGGATGGAAAACTGGTATGATAATAATAATTAATTTTTTTAAGGATGAAAACAAAAAATATATATAAATAAAGTGGGAAAGTTGTAGAGCTTTTAGTTCCCACTCATTGGTGAATAATTGAGTATTCCTATGTGTTTCATTTAAAACAAATAATCTTGAATTTGTCAAAAGCCCCTGCCCTTCAAAACATTATTCATTCCTTAATCCCCAGATCAGCCAAGTTGATGTACCTATCTTCCATTCCTGTCTGTCTAAATAATACATTCCATTTTGCTGCAACTTTTGATCAAAAAGTAAGATTCCCATTAGTTAGAGAAGTTCCATAAAAATGGGATGTAACCCAGAATGCAGTTCTGGAAAAATAAGACATCTGTTTCATGTCTACTTGAAGTGAAAAAAGCCACCCCGAAATAAAAATAGCAAGCAAAAACCACACAAAATTTAAGTCATGGTCCTAAAACCCAGGAGGTAACAAGACATTCAGAATCTCACCTCTCCAGAAGCTCCTGTGTTGGCCTAACCCTGGCGCGTTAGTGCCTGATGTTAAAGCTGATGCAGCAGAAAATAATCATCCTGGGTAGAGACTGGTAGTGCATTAATATTATTTTCTGCTGTATCAGCTTCAATTGCACACCAGTAGTAACTGTTTCCCCTGTGCTGTTGGGTAAATGTCAAACAATGAAGAAATATTTCTCTGTGTGTGGAAATCTCAGTCCCATTCCATACTTTTCAAACATCACATACCAGGTATTTTTCAAAACTAAATACCATAACATTTTGGGTGAATAATAGAAAAAGAGAGAGTAAGGAGGACTCAGGAAGGGAAAGAAAAACTGTGTGAAACTGCACAAAAGGACTAGGATGTATAATGTTAATCGAATATGTTGTGACGGAAATGTTTCTAAAAACAATCCAACTGTTTGATGTTATATATTCTCTAATCAGGTATTAAAAATAAAGTTATTAATGAAACATTTTCTCTTCTGGGACCTCAGCTAAACTATATGTCAACACATCTGTTAAATAAATAAAAAGAACACCAGTATTTTTAGAAGGAAATATGCAGAAGTAAGTGGAGAGATAAACTAAGAGTTAAAATTTGATAGATTTTTCTGGTCTTAACACTTTCTGTTCACTTTTCCCCACAATAAAATAAAAATGGACTTGTCTGTGAAGGGGAAAAGTAATAAATTTTTAATTGATTACAGCAAAAAACCATACTCAGGTGAAGTGATCAGGTATGGAAATAAAATTATTTTGAAACAATGCTTGAAGAAGTTGTATTTTTCATACTTCATGGTTTGTAGTGTATGGTTTGCATTTCATCCTAAATAAGGAACAGAAAGTGAAATTTTTGTGCTGTAAAGCAAGACATGATCCCACCAGGGCATCATAAACCACCATAAAGCATCATATTCAGGTCTCAGACCAGGGAGACTTGGTTGGTACAGGAGACTTCCAGGTGATGTGGAAGGATATTGTATCACCTCACACCAAATTACAGTAGCACAATGAAAAAGCTACTAATGTAACTACCCATTCCCCTAAGAATCTGAATGAAATCAATGATAAAAATAAACCCATCTCTTTTAACATTCATGACGTGAATGTGTTTAAAACAGCTAACTAAATGATTACTGTAACCGTATATATAACTATAACTATGTAATGTGAGGAAGTATGCAAAGTGTCCTTTCATTATCTACATTTTAACAGCTGCAATTTCTGAATACGGATTGTAGCTTAAATATACAACCTAATGCTAACACTGAAGGTAGACAAAAATTCGGATTTCAGAGCAACTTGGAGAAGTTTCTAAGTGGATCTCACCAGGTCTGATATAAAGCGGGATTTGTATCATAAATGCTTGCAGATGCATGTAACTGTCTGAAAAGTCACTGAAAATGTAAGCAATGACTCCCACAAGAGAGATTTTCCACCTTCACCTTTTAGGACAGCATACCAAATATTCCATGGTTGCAATAAGTTATTCCCATCAGCAACTGGAGATCAGGTGTTAGATGTGTCAGCTTCCACAGGATGCCAGTTTAAATGAAATAAGCATTACACATTAATAATCAGCTTTGAAGGCTAATAACATAATTCTAACACTCCTTTCTGCTTGTGACATCGGAATCTCTTTAAAAATGTCAGAAGAAAACTGACAGTTTCCTCACAGATTATCCAACACAGCTATTGAACACTGAAATTTGTTTTACAGGCGCTCTTCAGTGGTTAGGGTAAAAATTATGCAAAAACACATATGGAGGGCTGGGAGTGGAATTACAAATTTCTACATCTAGTTTGGGAAAAGAAATGGAGCTCTGAGTTTGATTTATGATACCTATGACTTAGGAAACGTAATACACTTTCAAGTATTATTAAAATAATAATATTGTCTAAAAAGAAATAGAAGATATTTCCAAGGGCATCAAGCATTTTGCCATTAACTTGATATGAATTGATAATTCTAGACAAAGAAGAATAATGTAGGCTATAAATAATAATGAAAGAAAAGGTCAATCAGAGCCATTAAAATTTAAAGGCTGCATTTAACTTTTGTTGCAGAAAATTGCTTTCTCTAATGCCAAGTGCTGCTTTGCTCTGGTTCAAGACAGCATTTATGCATGTGATTAATTTAAAACATATGCTTACTTCCACTCCTATTCAGCAAAGTACCTAAGCCTATTCTCAATGTTAATACAATGGCTGTATCTTTTCACTAAATCAGAGACTTAAAAATATAGAGGCTTTTGTTGGGTTTTCCTAAAATATTATTTTTAGGAGAAAAAAAAAATATTTTCTGTAGGGGGATTTTTTTTCACTTGCAATTTTTATTTTCCAGGTAACAAAAAGGCAGAATGTGTCATACTGGATTTTTTTAAAAAGAAATTTAAACCATTTGAAAACTTTTAATTACATAGTTAACTGTGTATGCGTGTGCTCCAACAGTATAGTCAAGGTCTACTCTTCAGGAAGTCTATGCTTTTCTGTGGTTGGTATTGGTTTTTTGGCTGCTATTCGGTGTTTTGTGTTTGGTTTTTGTTTTTTAGGATGTCCATGTTGCTTATATTGCAGGTAAAACCATATTTAGAGTATTGTGGGGAGAGACTGTGCAAATTTTTGTAAATATAGTTTTTAACACTAGCTATACTACTCACGGTCTTTTAAAGACCTTAATAAAGCCATGCGGTGTTAGTGTCATACGATGTGCTATTTTTTCTCTTCAAGTAATTCCTAAAGCATAAAAAAAGGGATTGTGCCCATCAAAGATTCACCTTATTTGACCATAGTGCCCTGTTTGAGGAAGACTGTTGGTGGGAAGATATGGGAAACACTGACTCCACAGGGAAGGGATATCCAAATGGACCATCTGGCTGACTGAGTGAGCTGGTAAAGTGACCTTTCAGCAAGGGTCATCAGAGTTGGAGACTGAAGCCAAGAGCAAAAGAAAGAGCTGAAAATGGAGAGGGTATGGGAGCAAGAGGGCTGCCAAGGGGGTGTTCACACCCCTACTCTGAAGACAGCATGTTCAGAAGCTTTCCTTGAACCCCTATACAAAAACTGTGAGGTTAATTTTTGCTTGCAGGGTTACATCATCTCACAGAATATTTCCATTTAAGTCCATTGCAATTTTACCCTTGTTCTTTATGGCAATGGCACTAGGACCCTTGTTTCAAAACAGTAGATACTGTTTGTGGATTCACTGGTTCCATGTACTCTATTTTTTTTTTCTAATACTATCTTAAAACCAAAATAACAACAAAATAAACCACATGGGATTTTAAAAGTTCACCAAGTTAGGTACATAGTGGACACTGCTGCAGCTTTATTGACAGTCTTTGGTGCCATGGAAATGAACATAACTTATGAAATCTTCAACGAATAACATTATTTATGCTGTAGAAAATAAAATTTCAAATTATTTAACATAGTGGGTGTGCTATTTCTAAGCAAAGACTCATTTATTACCATATGGACTTTCCCATTTATTCATATAATTTTTAAGTCTGGTTTAATCTTATCATTGTACCTTTAGTCTGGCATTTTGCACATCCCTATGTACCCATGTACACAGCCCAACATGAAGAACCATTTCAAAATGAACAAAACATAAGATTTGTAGATCATTTCACTGATGTAATTGGACTTTTTTTCTCATGTGAGACACTGAATATTGAGTGAATACAGAGAAATTTTATGACCACACTAGAAAGTGAAGTGCTATGCACAGAATTAGCTTAATCTTGACTTCCCTTCTCTTTTACACTATAATGTTTTAGTATAAATTCATATGTTGTTTTTCTTTTTGCAAATATTCTTCTGTTCTGTATAGTCTCAAAGTATTTTTTTCACTTTTCTTCTTTCTTGTATACTCATTTTTATTTTGACACTGAAAGACACACTGAATACACTATGCAGAGGCTTCTTTTAGGAAGGATGAACCTTGGCTTCCCCACGAATAAAAAAATCTGAAAAATCACAGAACATGTCTGTAAATCAGTAGAAAACATAATTCAAATATAAGTTTCCAAAATTAACTCTCAACTCCATGACCTGTCTTAATCTGTACAGTCGCCTCATCAATAGACATGTGGTAAAAGAGATACACAGTAGAATACTTTGTCTTTGCATAACAAAAGAAAATAACACACCAGTCAGGTCTGAAAAGATGTCTCACATCATATATAAAAGGCATATCATCTGCCTTTTGTATTTAAGCAGACCAAATTTTGGTGGTAAGAAAAAGGTGTATTAACAGTATCTGAATACGCTAGCCCCAAATGTTAGGTAAGTGGTTAATTATGGAATTATAGAATGATAGAATGGTCTGGGCCGGAAGGGACCTCCAAAGGACATCTAGTCCGACCTCCCCGCAGTCAGCAGGGACACCCCCAACTAGACCAGGTTGCCCAGGACCTTGTCGAGCGTCACCTGGAATATCTCCAGGGAAGGGGCCTCAACCAC